>CM072676.1:15446001-15546559 GCA_036884735.1 Huso huso
AACAAGATGATTCAGTGTGTAGTACTGTATACAGTGTAATAGAAACAAGATGATTCAGTGTGTAGTACTGTATAGAAACAAGATGATTCAGTGTGTAGTACTGTATACAGTGTAATAGAAACAAGATGATTCAGTGTGTAGTACTGTATACAGTGTAATAGAAACTGATATACAGTGTAATAGAAACAAGATGATTCAGTGTGCAGTACTGTATACAGTGTAATAGAAACAAGATGATTCAGTGTGTAGTACTGTATACAGTGTAATAGAAACAAGATGATTCAGTGTGTAGTACTGTATACAGTGTAATAGAAACAAGATGATTCAGTGTGTGTAGTAGAAACAAGATGATTCAGTGTACTGTACTGTATACAGTGTAATAGAAACAAGATGATTCAGTGTGATGATTCAGTACTAGTACTGTATACAGTGTAATAGAAACAAGATGATTCAGTGTGTAGTACTGTATACTGTATAAACAGTGTAATAGAAACAAGATGATTCAGTGTGTAGTACTGTATACAGTGTAATAGAAACAAGAGATTCAGATTCAGTGTGTGCAGTACTGTATACAGTAATAGAAACAAGATGATTCAGTGTGTAGTACTGTATACAGTGTAATAGAAACAAGATGATTCAGTGTGTAGTACTGTATACAGTGTAATAGAAACAAGATGATTCAGTGTGTAGTACTGTATACAGTGTAATAGAAACAAGATGATTCAGTGTGTGTAGTGACTGTACTGTACAGTGTAATAGAAACAAGATGATTCAGTGTGTAGTACTGTATACAGTGTAATAGAAACAAGATGATTCAGTGTGTAGTACTGTATACAGTGTAATACAGTAGAAACAAGATGATTCAGTGTAGTGTACTGTATACAGTGTAAAAACAAGATGATTCAGTGTAGTGTACTGTATACAGTGTAATAGAAACAAGATGATTCAGTGTACTGTATACAGTGTAATAGAAACAAGATGATTCAGTATATACAGTGTAATAGAAACAAGATGATTCAGTGTGTAGTACTGTATACAGTGTAATAGAAACAAGATGATTCAGTGTGTGTAGTACTGTACTGTATAGAAACAAGATGATTCAGTGTGTAGTACTACAGAAACAAGATGATTCAGTGTGTAGTACTGTATACAGTGTAATAGAAACAAGATGATTCAGTGTAGTACCGTACATACAGTGTAATAGAAACAAGATGATTCAGTGTGTAGTAGTACTGTATACAGTGTAATAGAAACAAGATGATTCAGTGTGTAGTACTGTATACAGTGTAATAGAAACAAGATGATTCAGTGTGTAGTACTGTATACAGTGTAATAGAAACAAGATGAAACAAGATTTCAGTGTGTATTCTGTACTGTATACAGTGTAATAGAAACAAGATGATTCAGTTGTGTACTACTGTATACAGTGTAATAGAAACAAGATGATTCAGTGTGTAGTACTGTATACAGTGTAATAGAAACAAGATGATTCAGTGTGTAGTACTGTACTGTATACAGTGTAATAGAAAAGATGATTCAAGATGATTCAAGTGTTCAGTGTGTAGTACTGTATACAGTGTATAAACAAGATGATTCAGTGTGTACTGTATAGAAAGTACTGTATACAGTGTAAGAAACAAGATGATTCAGTGTGTAGTACTGTACTGTATACAGTGTAATAGAAACAAGATGATTCAGTGTGTAGTACTGTATACAGTGTAATAGAAACAAGATGATTCAGTGTGTAGTACTGTATACAGTGTAATAGAAACAAGATGATTCAGTGTGTAGTACTGTATACAGTGTAATAGAAACAAGATGATTCAGTGTGTAGTACTATACTGTATACAGTGTAATAGAAACAAGATGATTCAGTGTGTAGTACAGTGTATACAGTGTAATAGAAACAAGATGATTCAGTGTGTAGTACTGTATACAGTGTAATAGAAACAAGATGATTCAGTGTGTAGTACTAGTATACAGTGTAATAGAAACAAGATGATTCAGTGTGTAGTACTATACAGTGTAATAGAAACAAGATGATTCAGTGTGTAGTACTGTATACAGTGTAATAGAAACAAGATGATTCAGTGTGTAGTACTGTATACAGTGTAATAGAAACAAGATGATTCAGTGTGTAGTACTGTACTGTATACAGTGTAATAGAAACAAGATGATTCAGTGTGTAGTACTGTATACAGTGTAATAGAAACAAGATGATTCAGTGTGTAGTACTGTACTGTTCATACAGTGTAATAGAAACAAGATGATTCAGTGTGTAACTGTACTGTATACATTCAGTGTGTGTAGTACTGTATACAGTGTAATAGAAACAAGATGATTCAGTGTGTAGTACTGTATACAGTGTGATTCAGTGTGTAGTAAACAAGATGATTCAGTGTGTAGTACTGTACTGTATACAGTGTAATAGAAACAAGATGATTCAGTGTGTAGTACTGTATACAGTGTAATAGAAACAAGATGATTCAGTGTGTAGTACTGTATACAGTGTAATAGAAACAAGATGATTCAGTGTGTAGTACTGTATACAGTGTAATAGAAACAAGATGATTCAGTGTGTAGTACTGTACTGTATACAGTGTAATAGAAACAAGATGATTCAGTGTGTAGTACTGTATACAGTGTAATAGAAACAAGATGATTCAGTGTGTAGTACTGTATACAGTGTAATAGAAACAAGATGATTCAGTGTGTAGTACTGTATACAGTGTAATAGAAACAAGATGATTCAGTGTGTAGTACTGTATACAGTGTAATAGAAACAAGATGATTCAGTGTAGTACTGTACAGTGTACAAGATGATTCAGTGTAGTACTGTATACAGTGTAGTAAACAGTGTAATGAAAACAAGATGATTCAGTGTGTAGTACTGTACTGTATACAGTGTAATAGAAACAAGATGATTCAGTGTGTAGTACTGTATACAGTGTAATAGAAACAAGATGATTCAGTGTGTAGTACTGTATACAGTGTAATAGAAACAAGATGATTCAGTGTGTAGTACTGTACTGTATACAAGTGTAGTAAAAAACAAGATGATTCAGTGTGTAGTACTGTATACAGTGTAATAGAAACAAGATGATTCAGTGTGTAGTACTGTATACAGTGTAATAGAAACAAGATGATTCAGTGTGTAGTAGTACTGTACTGTATACAGTGTAATAGAAACAAGATGATTCAGTGTGTTCAGTACTGTACTGTATACAGTGTAATAGAAACAAGATGATTCAGTGTGTAGTACTGTACAGTGTAATAGAAACAAGATGATTCAGTGTGTAGTACTGTACTGAAAATAGAAACAAGATGATTCAGTGTGTAGTACTGTATACAGTGTAATAGAAACAAGATGATTCAGTGTGTAGTACTGTACTGTATGATTCAGTGTAATGTAGAAACAAGATGATTCAGTGTGAAACAAGATATTCAGTGTACTGTACTGTATACAGTACAGTGTAATAGAAACAAGATGATTCAGTGTGTAGTACTGTATACAGTGTAATAGAAACAAGATGATTCAGTGTGTAGTAGTACTGTATACAGTGTAATAGAAACAAGATGATTCAGTGTGTAGTACTGTATACAGTGTAATAGAAACAAGATGATTCAGTGTGTAGTACTGTATACAGTGTAATAGAAACAAGATGATTCAGTGTGTAGTACTGTATACAGTGTAATAGAAACAAGATGATTCAGTGTGTAGTACTGTACTGTATACAGTGTAATAGAAACAAGATGATTCAGTGTGTGTAGTACTGTATACAGTGTAATAGAAACAAGATGATTCAGTGTGTAGAAACAAGATGATTCAGTGTATACTGTATACAGTGTAATAGAAACAAGATGATTCAGTGTGTTCACTGTATACAGTGTAATAGAAACAAGATGATTCAGTGTGTAGTACTGTATACAGTGTAATAGAAACAAACAAGATGATTCAAGTGATTCAGTGTGTACTACTGTATACAGTGTAATAGAAACAAGATGATTCAGTGTGTGTAGTACTGTATACAGTGTATAGAAACAAGATGATAATACTGAAACAAGATGATTCAGTGTGTAGTACTGTACTGTATACAGTGTAATAGAAACAAGATGATTCAGTGTAGTACTGTACTGTATACAGTGTAATAGAAACAAGATGATTCAGTGTGTAGTACTGTATACAGTGTAATAGAAACAAGATGATTCAGTGTGTAGTACTGTATACAGTGTAATAGAAACAAGATGATTCAGTGTGTAGTACTGTACTGTATAAACAAGATGTGTACTGTATAGAAACAAGATGATTCAGTGTGTAGTACTGTATACAGTGTAATAGAAACAAGATGATTCAGTGTGTAGTACTGTATTCAGTGTAATAGAAACAAGATGATTCAGTGTGTACTGTATACAGTGTAATAGAAACAAGATGATTCAGTGTAGTACTGTACTACAGTGTAATGAAACAAGATGATTCAGTGTGTAAATACAGTGTAATAGAAACAAGATGATTCAGTGTAGTACTGTATACAGTGTAATAGAAACAAGATGATTCAGTGTGTGGTACTGTAGTACTGTATACAGTGTAATAGAAACAAGATGATTCAGTGTGTAGTACTGTACTGTATACAGTGTAATAGAAACAAGATGATTCAGTGTGTAGTACTGTATACAGTGTAATAGAAACAAGATGATTCAGTGTGTAGTACTGTACTGTATACAGTGTAATAGAAACAAGATGATTCAGTGTGTAGTACTGTATATACAGTGTAATAGAAACAAGATGATTCAGTGTGTATACAGTGTAGTACTGTATACAGTGTAATAGAAACAAGATGATTCAGTACTGTATACAGTGTAGTACTGTATACAGTGTAATAGAAACAAGATGATTCAGTGTGTAGTACTGTACACAGTGTAATAGAAACAAGATGATTCAGTGTAGTAGTACTGTATACAGTGTAATAGAAACAAGATGATTCAGTGTGCAGTACTGTATACAGTACAAGATGTTCATACAGTGTAATAGAAACAAGATGATTCAGTGTGAAACAAGATGATTCAGTGTGTAGTACTGTACTGTATACAGTGTACTAGAAACAAGATGATTCAGTGTGTAGTACTGTATACAGTGTAATAGAAACAAGATGATTCAAGATGATTCAGTGTGTAGTACTGTACTGTATACAGTGTAATAGAAACAAGATGATTCAGTGTGTAGTACTGTATACAGTGTAATAGAAACAAGATGATTCAGTGTGTAGTACTGTATACAGTGTAATAGAAACAAGATGATTCAGTGTGTAGTACTGTACTGTATACAGTGTAATAGAAACAAGATGATTCAGAAACAAGATGATTCAGTGTGTAGTACTGTATACAGTGTAATAGAAACAAGATGATTCAGTGTGTAGTACTGTATACAGTGTAATAGAAACAAGATGATTCAGTGTGTAGTACTGTATACAGTGTACAAGATGATTCAGTGTGTACATACAGTGTAATAGAAACAAGATGATTCAGTGTGTAGTACTGTACTGTATACAGTGTAATAGAAACAAGATGATTCAGTGTGTAGTACTGTATACAGTGTAATAGAAACAAGATGATTCAGTGTAGTACTGTACTGTATGATTCAGTGTAGTACTGTAGAAACAAGAAACAAGATGATTCAGTGTGTAGTACTGTATACAGTGTAATAGAAACAAGATGATTCAGTGTGTAGTACTGTACTGTATACAGTGTAATAGAAACAAGATGATTCAGTGTGTAGTACTGTATACAGTGTAATAGAAACAAGATGATTCAGTGTGTAGTACTGTATACAGTGTAATAGAAACAAGATGATTCAGTGTGTAGTACTGTACTGTATACAGTACAAGATGATTCAGTGTGTAGTACTGTATACAGTGTAATAGAAACAAGATGATTCAGTGTGTAGTACTGTATACAGTGTAATAGAAACAAGATGATTCAGTGTGTAGTACTGTACTGTATATAGAAACAAGATGATTCAGTGTGTAGTACTGTATACAGTGTAATAGAAACAAGATGATTCAGTGTGTAGTACTGTACTGTATACAGTGTAATAGAAACAAGATGATTCAGTGTGTAGTACTGTACTGTATACAGTGTAATAGAAACAAGATGATTCAGTGTGTAGTACTGTATACAGTGTAATAGAAACAAGATGATTCAGTGTGTAGTACTGTATACAGTGTAATAGAAACAAGATGATTCAGTGTGTAGTACTGTAATAGAAACAAGATGTATACAGTGTAATAGAAACAAGATGATTCAGTGTGTAGTACTGTATACAGTGTAATAGAAACAAGATGATTCAGTGTAGTACTGTATACAGTGTAATAGAAACAAGATGATTCAGTGTGTAGTACTGTATACAGTGTAATAGAAACAAGATGATTCAGTGTGTGTAGCACTGTATACAGTGTAATAGAAACAAGATGATTCAGTGTGTAGTACTGTATACAGTGTAATAGAAACAAGATGATTCAGTGTGTACTGTACTGTAAATAGAAACAAGATGATTCAGTGTGTAGTACAGTACTGTTCATACTGTATACAGTGTAATAGAAACAAGATGATTCAGTGTGTAGTACTGTATACAGTGTAATAGAAAAACAAGATGATTCAAGATGATTCAGTAGTACTGTACTGTATACAAACAAGTAATAGAAACAAGATGATTCAGTGTGTAGTACTGTATACAGTGTAATAGAAACAAGATGATTCAGTGTGTAGTACTGTACTGTATACAGTGTAATAGAAACAAGATGATTCAGTGTGTAGTACTGTATACAGTGTAATAGAAACAAGATGATTCAGTGTGTAGTACTGTATACAGTGTAATAGAAACAAGATGATTCAGTCAGTGTGTAGTAAACAAGATGATTCAGTGTAGTACTGTATACAGTGTAATAGAAACAAGATGATTCAGTGTGTAGTACTGTACTGTATACAGTGTAATAGAAACAAGATGATTCAGTGTGTAGTACTGTATACAGTGTAATAGAAACAAGATGATTCAGTGTGTAGTACTGTATACAGTGTAAGATAGAAACAAGATGATTCAGTGTGTACTGTACTGTATACAGTGTAATAGAAACAAGATGATTCAGTGTGT
Organism: Huso huso; assembly: GCA_036884735.1. Lineage (NCBI taxonomy): Eukaryota > Metazoa > Chordata > Actinopteri > Acipenseriformes > Acipenseridae > Huso > Huso huso. Next base: position 15,453,146 of record CM072676.1, read on the forward strand.
AGTACTGTATACAGTGTAATAGAAACAAGATGATTCAGTGTGTAGTACTGTACTGTATACAGTGTAATAGAAACAAGATGATTCAGTGTGTAGTACTGAAACAAATAGAACAAGATGATTCAGTGTGTAGTACTGTATACAGTGTAATAGAAACAAGATGATTCAGTGTAATAGAAACAAGATGATTCAGTTGTAGTGTGTACCGTAGTACTGTACCGTGTATGCAAAAGAAACGTGCAGTGTAATAGAAACAAGATGATTCAGTGTGTAGTACTGTATACAGTGTAATAGAAACAAGATGATTCAGTGTAGTAGTACTGTATACAGTGTAATAGAAACAAGTATGATTCAAGATGATTCAGTGTAGTAGTACTGTATACAGTGTAATAGAAACAAGATGATTCAGTGTGTAGTACTGTATACAGTGTAATAGAAAACAAGATGATTCAGTGTGTAGTACTGTACTGTATACAGTGTAATAGAAACAAGATGATTCAGTGTGTAGTACTGTATACAGTGTAATAGAAACAAGATGATTCAGTGTGTAGTACTGTATATACAGTGTAATAGAAACAAGATGATTCAGATTCAGTGTAATAGAAACAAGATGATTCAGTGTGTAGTACTGTATACAGTGTAATAGAAACAAGATGATTCAGTGTGTAGTACTGTAATACAGTGATGATGATTCAGTGTGTAGTAGTACTGTATACAGTGTAATAGAAACAAGATGATTCAGTGTACATTCAGTGTAATAGAAACAAGATGATTCAAGATGTTCAGTGTGTAGTACTGTATACAGTGTAATAGAAACAAGATGATTCAGTGTGTAGTACTGTATACAGTGTAATAGAAACAAGATGATTCAGTGTGTAGTACTACTGTATAATAGAAACAAGATGTAGTACTAGAAACAAGATGATTCAGTGTGTAGTACTGTATACAGTGTAATAGAAACAAGATGTAACTACTGAAACAAGATGATTCAGTGTAGTACTGTACTGTATACAGTGTAATAGAAACAAGATGATTCAGTGTGTAGTAGTACTGTATACAGTGTAATAAACAAGAAATTCAAGATGATTCAGTGTGTAGTAGTGTAATAGTACTGTATTCAGTGTAATAGAAAACAAGATGATTCAGTGTGTAGTACTGTACTGTATACAGTGTAATAGAAACAAGGTGATTCAGTGTGAACTGTATACAAGAAACAAGATGATTCAGTGTGTAAACTGCTGTAATTCAGTGTGTAGTACTGTACTGTATACAGTGTAATAGAAACAAGATGATTCAGTGTACTGTACTATACAGTGTAATAGAAACAAGATGATTCAGTGTGTAGTACTGTACTGTATACAAATGAAACAAGATGATTCATGTGCAGTACTGTATACAGTGTAATAGAAACAAGATGATTCAGTGTGTACTGTATATCAGTGTAATAGAAACAAGATGATTCAGTGATACTGTATACAGTGTAATAGAAACAAGATGATTCAAGTAGTACTGTATACAGTGTAATGATGATTCAGTGTGTAGTACTGTACTATACAGTGTAATAGAAACAAGATAATTCAGTGTGTAAACAGTGTAATAGAAACAAGATGATTCAGTGTGTAGTACTGTACTGTATACAGTGTAATAGAAACAAGATGATTCAGTGTGTGTAGTACTGTATACAGTGTAATAGAAACAAGATGATTCAGTGTGTAGTACTGTATACAGTGTAATAGAAACAAGATGATTCAGTGTGTAGTACTGTATACAGTGTAATAGAAACAAGATGATTCAGTGTGTAGTACTGTATACAGTGTAATAGAAACAAGATGATTCAGTGTGTAGTACTGTACTGTATACAGTGTAATAGAAACAAGATGATTCAGTGTGTAGTACTGTATACAGTGTAATAGAAACAAGATGATTCAGTGTGTAGTACTGTATACAGTGTAATAGAAACAAGATGATTCAGTGTGTAGTACTGTATACAGTGTAATAGAAACAAGATGATTCAGTGTGTAGAACAAGATGATTCAGTGTATACTGTACTGTATACAGTACTGATACTGTAATAGAAACAAGATGATTCAGTGTGTAGTACTGTATACATAGAAAACAAGATGATTCAGTGTGCAGTACTGTATACAGTGTAATAGAAACAAGATGATTCAGTGTGTAGTACTATACTGTATACAGTGTAATAGAAACAAGATGATTCAGTGTGTAGTACTGTACTGTATACAGTGTAATAGAAACAAGATGATTCAGTGTGTAGTACTGTACTGTATACAGTGTAGTAGGAGCAAGATGAAGCAGAATAAATCCTTTATTTCACTGACCTCAGCCTTTCCACAGTTAATGTTACAGAACATACCAGTATTGCCTTTAACAGGTCATGCATTGGTATCACTTTTTAAAAACCTATACTAAGCAAAACCAAGCAAAGCAATAGTACATCAATTAGGAATGTTTGTGTTGCTGTGTTTGTTTTTGACTTTGTGTAAAAAGCATAAAGTCAGACTTGAAGTAACACTTTTAATCAGGAACATGTTTGATTGTAACTTGTAAATCAGATTTGTATTTAAGTTGAGCACATGTTTTTTATTGCATGTCATTTTTTTATGATTCATCATTCTTTTATGTGGAATGCAACACAAACTGTTTCCAAGATGCAACCCATGTGATGAAGTGCAACACTGTCATTTACAATGACAAGGATATGTGACTCACTGGCTGCTGATCAGTAGATTCAGAACTCACAGGAGCGTATTGCACCTCCACTGATCATGGCTGTAGAACGCTTCCTTTAGCAGCAGCAAGTGATCAGTGAAAGAACTTGATTCCTGGACCAGCCTATAAATAGAGGGATATGACACTGAGGAGTGTCTGGGGAGGGAGTCACTCATGTGTAGCTCTCTCCTTGGCACGCTTGACACACGCTCTAACCACTGCGGGGTGGACTGGCTCTCTGCAGAAAGGAGCATGCTGCTGATGTGGCTACACACATGCACACAGTACTCTCTCCATTTAATTTAGGATCTAGAAAGCATTGGAACCCAGACAGCGTCCTTCCAGGACTGCTAACTGCATCTGTGCTGCTTTCAACATCAGCATCCTTCCAGGACTGCTAACTGCATCTGTGCTGCTTCAACATCAGCATCCTTCCAGGACTGCTAACTATTCCACAGAGCTGTGTTAATGTTTCAGAGTTCAGTGAAGCACTGCGAGCTGTGGCTGCCTGGGTAACCTTCACATTGCACAGCTGCTGTAGGTCACTCATGAGGCAGGTGAAAGGGGCTGAGTTTATTCTCTATTCCACAGAGCTGTGTTAATGTTTCAGAGTTCAGTGAAGCACTGTGAGCTGTGGCTGCCTGGGTAACCTTCACATTGCACAGCTGCTGTAGGTCACTCATGAGGCAGGTGAAAGTGAAAGGCCACTCCCCTCTGCAATCATGAGGTTTGGTTTCATGCAGATATAAACACCTAGAGGCTTGCTCAGGTAGACAGAACTTCAGCAGTGTTCCTGTAATTGCTATTTGCAGAAGTAACATTATGTGTTTCATTCTGTGTATCTTTAGAGTTGTTGTTTTGTTTTGTTTTGTTTGTTTTTTAAAATACAGTATCTATTTTTTTCATAAGGGAATAATGGGTTTTAAAACGCGTAAGTGGACACTGTGAAACTAAATGTAAAAGACTTAAACATAAACATACATTATATGGAACATATACTACATATTTACTGTGTGGTTTTATTTGATCATTTTACTTTAGGCACACAAACAGCTAAATAAACATTACAGAGTAAAATGTTTTAACTAATAAAATGCGTTTGTGATCTGTTGGAATAAGTTTGAGGTTTAATTTGCAAGCACTTCATTTTAAGTGTATATTTAGAAAACAACTATAAATCAGCCACACGGTCTATTTGTTAGGCTATAAGACTAAATATTTCATCAGTAACAGCGTTGTGCTTTTCATTGAAAAGGGCAGGACTGTGTGTGTGATGAAACCAGTGGTTTGCCGCATCAGTGGTACAGGAGATCGAATGGACTCAATGAATGTGTGCTTCTCTTCTGGGATGTGGAGCCAGCAAAGAGCTTCCAATGACTGCTTGTTTACAGGGTGGGCTGGGTGTATGGAGCATGTGTGCTGGTGCTGCATGTTTACAGGGTGGGCTGGGTGTATGGAGCATGTGTGCTGGTGCTGCATGTTTACAGGGTGGGCTGGGTGTATGGAGCATGTGTGCTGGTGCTGCATGTTTACAGGGTGGGCTGGGTGTATGGAGCATGTGTGCTGGTGCTGCATGTTTACAGGGTGGGCTGGGTGTATGGAGCATGTGTGCTGGTGCTGCATGTTTACAGGGTGGGCTGGGTGTATGGAGCATGTGTGCTGGTGCTGCATGTTTACAGGGTGGGCTGGGTGTATGGAGCATGTGTGCTGGTGCTGCATGTTTACAGGGTGGGCTGGGTGTATGGAGCATGTGTACTGGTGCTGCATGTTTACAGGGTGGGCTGGGTGTATGGAGCATGTGTACTGGTGCTGCATGTTTACAAGGTGGGCTGGGTGTATGGAGCATGTGTGCTGGTGCTGCATGTTTACAGGGTGGGCTGGGTGTATGGAGCATGTGTGCTGGTGCTGCTGCTGCCGCAGGGAGGATCCCTTAATTTACAAGGTTAAGGGCAGAGTTTGAACAACATTGAGAGAGCAGACGCTGCAGCTCACACATACAGGTGGACAGACTGGGAAGCTTCTATTGTATGTGTCCGTTAGACAGCAGGGCTGCTAAAGTGCAAGGATATGAAGCAATCTGCTGGGGCGTGGCTGGATATCTGGAGGCACTGTACTGTACGAGTGGGGCTCTGTGTTACAGATAATTTCCTCTGGTAAGTAAGAGACTGAGCTAGGAGCTGGACTCACTATTCTCAGTCCTCTACATTTAGATTTGCAAGCTTTAAAAGACTAGATAAGATTTGCTTATATGCCATAGGGGAGTTTGTAGCTGAGATGATTAAATAAATAATCTAAGTGGTCTGTTTAACATGGCTGTTATGTTTATGGTGATAGCGTTGTTATATTTTGCATTGTTCTGTGGAAAGGAATGGTTTCATGTATAAAAGATGCCATTCTCCTTCCTGTAGTACAGCCCTGCTGGATACACATGATGGGAACACCCTGTTTAAATGCACATGCACGTTATTATAATAATAATGATAATGATATGTTGATAAGAACTGCCAAGGCTTGCTGAAGAGGGGAGCAGTGGTTTTAGTTTTACTGCAAGGTTGTTGTATGTTGAATCAGGTCTAAGTGACTGGTGAGCTATGAGTCCTATATGTATATCTATAATACTTGCCTTTTATGTTTTCTGCAGTACCTATATGTTGGTGGTGTTGTATTATTATACATTAGAAATGTTGAAGTGTTAGGGTCCTGCATTTGGTGGTATTTGATAGGGGGTCTCGCTGATCGCAGTCCACAAGGTACAGTGTCTACAATATGACTCTCTCGATTTAGGGTAAATATGGTTTTGAGGATTACTTGAAAGAGTACTCGCTATGCAGTGACCCACCTCAAATGCATTTGAATGTATGGGGTCATGTTACAGTGTTTTATTTTACAGGGTCACTTTACAATAATCCCTACCTGCTTGTCTATTTCTTGTAAGAGGTTACTTTGAGACTTTCTTTTTTCTTTGTGCTTACATGATGTGAAACAACATTCTGACAATTCAAAACACAAAAGGTAATGATGAAGTGTTGAATGGTTAGCACTGCACATCGTCTCAAGATAAAACAACCCTTGTAACTACATAGACAGCACAGTGTGAGGGTTAAGCGTAGCCAGGTGGTAGCAACCAAAATGAGCAACGTTAGCACACTTTAAATGAAGCTCTGAGAACGGGCGGACTCTAATGTGATGGAAACAGTTGCTGTGCCCTTTTGTTGCAGCTGTCTGTTTTGAGGAAGCGAGGGTTTCTGCTTCTATGAGTGATACATTTTAGTTTTTAGTCTTAGTACAGAGATATTTATGTAATTACTGGTACATCCACATCCACTACGTTTGTTAAATTAGTTGACATGTAAGAGACAAGACCTTCCGCTTGCTGAACAGCATAAGAAGAGCACTGAAATCATTGGAAGTGGGTATCAGTCAGCTTTCATCTCTCTTGGCTCTTTTTTTAACCCTGTTCCAGGTCTATTTGGCACACACACCAATACGCGCACACACCAATACGCGCACACACCAATACGTGCACACACCCCGACACACACACAATACGCCACACACCAATACGCCGCACACACCAATACGCATACACACCAATACGCACACACCCCTGACACACACACCAATACACACACACCAATACGCAATCACACCAATCGCATACACACACCAATACGTGCACCCCGACACACCACTCACACGCCACACCAATACGCCGCACACACCAATCGTGCACACCAATACGCGCGCACACACCAATCGTGCACACACCAATACGCACACACACCCCGACACACACACACCTTGACACGCACACATGCACGCACACGCACACACACACACACACATTAAATTCTGAAAAGTGAAAGAAGTTCAATCAGTTAAGGAACTGGTGCACTTTCATTCCGTGTAACAGCAACGGCATCTTGTGTTTCAATTACAAACCAAATGAAAAAATTAATAAAGCTTCAGTGAAACTCTAGGGGCTCACTTCCAATTTAATAGAATCTAAATGAAGACCCATTCATAAATCCTGACTAATTATGCAAATGAACCCTGAGAACCACTTGCACCCCCACACGAAAGATTGGATTTACTGGCACATGCAATGCCTGTATTTCAGCAGGCAGTGTTTGAGTGAATGGGGGTGTTTATGATAGAAAGAAGGTATATTTGTTTCAGCATTTCTGTTGCGGTGCCAGTAGAACGGTGTGCTGATGTGTTTTTAATAGCGTCCCTTCAAGCCATTAGGAATTATTCCTTTGCTGTATCAGATCAGACACCTTGTACTTCAAACATACTGAACAAGTGCAGATGACTGGATTTACTTCCTTTGGCAGCTGTCACGGGATAGGTCAGAGATGTGGCATTTATGTATTATTATTATTATTATTATTATTATTATTATTATTATTATTATGATGTATTTATGTTTTTTTATTTTTTTATTTAGCAGGCGTCACTTACAGGTGTTACAGGACAGTACCGCATTACAGTTTAGAATGAGCTTTTTCAATGGACAGATGAAGGTGCCTGTTCACTCAGCGGCACAAACCAATCTGAAGACGTGATGCTCCAGAGCTGTTCTGAATGAATCAGCACACCAGGAGTCATGAACACATCAAATAAAAACACAAACCAATGCCAGCTGATCAGAATCAGCACTTACTGTCTATTGGGCTAATGACCAATAAAACAGTGATAACCGCAAGTCAACCAATGATTTTTTGTCCGATTGTCAGTGAAGATTTGTCAGTCTGTAAATAGTCTCCTCTGTCTGTGCCTGTCACCTTTCTGATCCACTGCTGCCATTCAGACATGCCAGGGAGGCACATGCACAACTGTAATGTTAATGTGAAGTTATTAGCATTGTCGTGCTGGTTTATCAGGGACTTTTATACATTTACATAAGTAGAGATCACATTATATATTTCATTTTTAGTTTTTTACTATACTTGTATTCATAATTACATGTTGACCTTGAACAGGTGGATTTTCAGTGTTTAATTTCAGATAAATATCAGGTATCTGTGATGAACTCTCCTGCAACAGCTGTATCTAGTAACCTTTAGGGTTCAAATATATTTCACAGGAATGGCTGTGGAGTCACTCCCTGTCATGTCAGATTCTGAATATCAGTCTTGGAGTGATCCATTCTTGAGACATGTTCCTTCACAGTGTTGTTGATTTCATGGCTGTCCAGCAAACATTCAGCTGACACAGTTTGACTGTATATTAACCTGACTGTCTTGATGTCCATACCCTTTAGTGGTATGACATTTGTTTTAGTTGTTCAACCTCAGTCCCATTTCAGATCATTCACATGCATTCAGGTTTGAAGGGGAGAAACCTATATATATTAGTATCTAAACTGATGTATAGTTTTTAAGCAGGTTTGTTCTGTATCCCCTGACACAGTACAGTATATGCATGCACTGATGTAATGTGTATGATGTAATGTATTTTTGGCTTTATTGCATAACCTAGGTTGAAGTGAAGCTCTTCATAGAAGTGACAGAAAATCATTTGTAACCACATCATTGAGGAATGCAATTAAGTGAAATTTATTGTGCAGAATGAACACAAAGGTTAAATGCACATTGATATTGAGGAAACTCGTGTCTTTGTGTTTGTTCCGTCTCTGGAAGCCAGGCAGTTGATTTTGAGGAAACTCGTGTCTGTGTTTGTTCCGTCTCTGGAAGCCAGGCAGTTGTGCATATTATTATTATTATTATTATTATTATTATTATTATTATTATTATTATTAATATTATATATATATATTTTTTACAGGAACAAAATAAGATATATTTAAAGTTGTTTTTTTTACAACATGAACAGTATATAGATGTTAAAATGTAAAGAGATTGTATTTGATCAGTTAGGTTGGATCAATGCAATGAGATAACATTCCTGTTTTGTTTTTTGGCTCCAAATTTATAACAGGAGCGCTTGGAGGCATTCTTTGACCTAAATAAGATTCTGAAGTGTTCCTGCAGTGCTTGACCTATTTCATCTTACATCGGTAATCGCAAGGCTGAAAAGGAAGCCAGGGCCATTTCTTAGGGTTTTACTGAAACTGTGTTTGGGGACCAGCTTTACCATGACTAGTCGTCTTTGTAGATCATTAATTTGTTTCTTAAAATCCTGTTCTATTAAGAGGGGAATGTGCCAGGGCTATACTATTATCAATGCTGGATTTCCATTGGATTGCTTATTGGGAATCGCTTGTACTGCTGTGCCTTGGGACTTTGCCTAGGTTACAGAACCTGGGGATTCTTCAGGCCCTGTCGTGTAATTCAGCTGGCTTATAGGCTTTGCCTTTCCCCTGTAAATCAGTACAGGATGTGGGGGGGAGCCAGAACAGTGATTGCATGTACTGTATCCATGAAGACAACATGCATGCAGCCAAGTCTGCTGCTACAAACCCATGACTGAGCCTAATGCTGGACTGATTCTCTGGGCATGCAGTTATTAACCCTTAGCGGTCCATTTATTCAGCGCGTCAGGTCCAATTTATTTTCACACACGCAGTTTATTTTAAATGCGCTGTTTAAAAGTAAAACAGGTTTAAAAGGCACTGCATATCAACAGGACACTCAGTACTGCATCTCCAGCCCTGCCCCACCCCTTATTCGCTGTATTTTTCACATACCTCTTCATAGTCATGCATACTGATAAATCATCTCCTGATCACTCGTTTTATCACCAAACTCCTCAATAATGCGATCCAAGTCATTATTTTATTACTATAACATCTCAAAAAAGCTCTGCAAATGTCTGTGATATTCTTTGAGCGCTGGATGCGGAAGCAGTTATCTTGTTTGTTTATGGTCGTGTTATCTCTGTGGTGCCGGGCTATGTGTATTGCTCAGATCCACCCCTTTTTTTTTTTCCCCGCTTCTCGGCTCCTATCGGTCTCACTCGACCATTGAATGGTTTTCTCGCTTTTTCTGGAGAAAAAACGACTAGAGACCTGTGTTTTACGTCTTTTGATGATGTCGGACAGGGAAAATTGTAATGTCAGACCTGGTCCGACATAGGACCGCAAGGGGTTAACGTAGCATTTTACTCTGTTGGGGTCTTGGAGCCTCTCGCTCTCTCTTTTCTTTTATACCAACATTGTTCATCTTTAGAAATGTTTGAAAGCAGAAAGTAGACACCAGACTGAATTCAGAAGCAGTTACTGCATATGTTCATTCTAACTGTCGATGAACTCAGTCATTTTCCTCTTGCAGCCTCTCATCTTGTGAGAAAGTCTGAAGTAACAAAGTTAGACATTTTACTTCCAGTTCTCCCCAAATGAATATTTGACTGCACCCTAGCAAAAACCAGAACAGTTAATAGGCATTCTAAAAAGTTTCAATAGTTTTAATTTATCTTAATAAAAATGACGTACAGTCGTTTGCAGAAACAGAGACATTAAACAGCATCTAATATAAAGATTGTCCATCTGAATCTCACAAGCTGCCGTCCATTATTTTTGGTTTTACTTGCAGGCAGTTTTAAAGGTCCCACGCAGTTATATACTGCTTGAAATTGAAACAAGCTACTCAGCAAGCAGCAGTATGTTAGGAAGGGTGCAGAATGTACTGGAAAATAAAGGCAAAGAACGATCTGCCTTTATTTTTCCAAGGCTCATTTCTTGCAGTCAGAGCCTATGATTAAGAAGGGTGTGATCTTGATGAAACTGTTTTTCAGATTACTGGGTGTTTTAATTTGGCTGCATTTCCTTTCTGAGACAGTATTAGCTGCTGGGGAGTTCTTCCCTTCTCTTCCCATCTCATCTCTCAGAGGAGGGTCCTGATTGTCTTGGCAGAGGAGGAAGCTGTCTGTTCATCTGAGAGCTATGCAGGAAGGCATGATTCAATTGATCTGGGATACATGAGAGTGGGGTGAGGAAGATAAAAGGGTTATTTTAGCAATTTACATTAATGAGATTTGGTCTTGCAAGACTGCAGAAAATCACGACTTTACAATTCTAGCATTTTAGCATCTGGTAATCGTGCTTTGCAAATTAGGAAAGCACACTTTGCCAGACAGACTAGGTTTGCAAGATATAAAAAAGTTAGTAAATAGTTATGGTAAGAAACATGTTGATGGGAATGGGCTGTCCAGCAATTGGAAGCACTTTTAGAATACAGTCATTATAAAGCATTAGTTTCAGAGATGAGCAAACATTGTAAATCTGAATGGACTTGCTAGCTGTGAGTGGCTGAGATAAATAGCACTGGACTGCAGTATGCACCCATGCCCTGGCAGGCTGACAGGCGATTGCTTGTGCGTGAGAGGCATTGTTGTCTGCTTTTCAGTTTATTTTAGCTCCTGGAGTTCAGAGTCAAACAAATACAGAACAAAAGCTGGGCTTTACTTGGAAATGATGCCGATGCATGATCGTTTGAGGGCTCTGCAGAATTCTGGAAAGAAGTCTTTGTAGCTCAGTTTCCTTCTGTAATTACAGTACCTAGTCTTTTCTGACATGTCAGTAGTGAAAGTCATAGTTAACGTTGGTAAGAAGTAATCGTTGTGCTGTAGTTTTTTAACCATGCAACGCTCGACCTATGGTTCCCAGTCCCACTTGCAGCCAGTTCACTTTGAATATCTTTGGCAGTCAGGGTTGTTCTGAACCTTCCTCATAATTCTTCTACTTGTTCTTGGTGAAAGAACCTTCTTTCTTCCAGACCGAGGGAGCGTTGTGATAGTACCATGAGTTTTGTACTTATTGATAATAGAAAAAATAGTTGAAATTGGGATACTCAAATGCTTGGAAATCTTCTTTTATCCTTCTCCAGCTTTATGACAATAAATCATTTTCTGCCTAAGGTCTTCAGATAGCTCTTTTACTTTTCCCATATTAACTTATTGGTAATGACAGTAATCAAGTATGCCTAACCCTAACCCTAACCGACATAGGACCGCTAAGGGCTAACCCTTTTATACTCTCTAAGAATGTTCACCTGCAAGCCAGCATTTTCTAGAATTAGGTTCTGCATTATCATACTGAAATTTCTAGCACCTTGTAGAGAATACTATCATAGCATCAAAGGGTATGAATACTTTTGAATTGGCATTTTTGCAGTTTTGCACAAAAAAAAATGCTGAAATAAATAATTGTAGACATCTATTTCTTGTAACTTTTTTTTTTTTTCTCATACACAAAAGCAAAACTTTTGTTATATATATATATATATATATATATATATATATATATATATATATATATATATATATATATATACACACATTACTGTGTAATATGTTTTTTAAGTTATGAGCACTGTGAAAATTGTGTTTTTTTTTCTCTAAATGAAGTATTAGTCATTGATTTTACTTAAAACCCTGAGTCTCTGATTGATTATGCATATTAGCTTTCACTCATCAAAAAGCTACAGTTATTACTTCAGTGGTATTTGGTTGAATTATGATATCAATCTGGCAAATGGCATGACTATTGTAATAGGATTTCTGATTACATGAAATCACCAGTAAACACTCTCTCAAGTGCTGTGCAAAGCAGGGCTATCCCTCTTCCTGGCAGAGGGGCAGTGTTTGCTTGAGTCGGCGGACCCCTGCACCGTAGGGTTGCCATGTCATCACAGTATATTGGAATATTTAAAGTGGTAACTCTTAAGGGATGTGAGATTGTAAGTAATTGCAGGCTGTATGCTGAGGAGTGCTGGAGCACAGTGTGGTAGCTTTATTTCCCATACTCCACTCCCTCAAGAGCTCTTGCTGTCCTGTCAGGGGAGTTGTATTTGTTTAATTGTGTCACATGTTCCCCGTCAGAGCGCAAATGGAAAGAGTTTTTGTTGTCGAGTGGAATTCTCCTGTGTGTTTATTTATTTTTTGTTTCTTGAAGCTGTGCACACACTGACTAAAAGTGTAATATATTCATTTAAATGAATAATGGATTTGTCTTGGTTTAAGAAGTTGTGGTGGTATTTCTATTACCAATTAACAGCTGCTGACTATCTATCTATCTATCTATATATATAATATCTATCTATCTATCTATACACAGTGCTCACCCATTATAACGCCCCCCCGTTATAGTGTGGAATCGGTTTTAACACGGTAGGGTCGTGGCTCCCATTTGCTCCATAATGCCATTACAGTAGCCCTGTTATACTCGATTATAAGGCAGAACACAAATAGCACGGTCTTGTAACTATGGCTCCCCACTATAGCGTTATAAAGGGTGAGCACTGTGTGTGTATATATATATATATGTATAGCTGGGTCATCTTTTCCTACAGTATAATGCAGTTCAGTAACATTGAGCAGTACTTTGAACTGTCTGAACACACAGGCTGTTCTATTACAGCAGGGAATCTGCAGGGAATTCCACTTTTTTTATTATTCTGATATTAAACACTCACTGCATTGAGAAATCATACAAACATGAGTTTACGTTAATACTGTTATATGTAAATAATGCTAGACGTGCCCTGCAGGAGGAATTCTGTCAGCTCAATAATAATATGGTGACCCTCGCATTGTTTTGCTGTTTATACTGTAGTTCCCTGTGTGTAAGTGACAGTACATTGTAATGAAAGTAGGGCTTGCAAGGTCTACATGATAAGTGCTCATTTGTAACTGCAGGGTCTCAACAGCCAGTCAGTCTCTATCTATCATACTCCCTGCTAGCAATGCTGTGTAATACATGCAGTACCACAGGGTTACACACAGTGTTCCACAGCACCACTCATTACCTCAGTAAAGCAGTGGAGAATGGGAAGCATGTTTGAGAGGAGCCTGGAGGCCAATCAAGCTGCATAATCAGAATCTGTTGCTGTAGTGAACATTTTCAAGCAAACCCCCAGAGTTTAATTGACTTGAATTCAGATGACGATGATAAAATGGTATGATGTTGGATAGGTGCTTTTTATAGACTACCTAGTGAGTACCAGGAGTATACTGCATATAAAGAGGTCATGGAAAAGCACTTATTAAATGTAGACTTTATTTATGCAGAAAAAAAAAAATTAGCATAGGCTATTGTCTATACGCAATAATGCAAAGAAAAAAATAAATCATGGTTCTGTTTTTGTATCAACAGATGCTCGAGCCAAAGGCAGATGAACATGGAGAGATGGCCTCTGAGGAGGACAGGGTGTCCGGGACCAACGTGGAAGCTCTGGCAAGCGGGAAACTGGACGGTGAGAATACACCCGAAGAGGAGAAAACCTCTCCAACACCTCCAACTCCAGCAACATCTCCAACCCTGGCAACCACTCCCACCGAGGACAGCAAGAGCATGGAGGAGGTCTCTGAGAGCTGCAGGGGTGACCAAGAGGAGAACATGAGGGGGGTGGTGAGGACAGGGGGGAGGGGGGGGCAGTGAGGACGGGAGTGCGAGAGGGGGCGGTGAGGACCGGGGTGCGAGGGGGGGGGGAGGACGGGGTGGGGAGGACGGGGTGCGAGGGGGCGGGAGGACGGGGTGCGAGGGGGGCGGGAGGACGGGGCGAGGGGGGGTGGTGAGGACGGGGTGCTAGGGGTGGATGTGGAGATGAGAGTGCGAGGGGGGAGCAGCTGGAAACAGCCAGGGCCACGTTCGTCATCCCCGAGGTGCGGCTCGACCGGACCTTCAGCCAGAGTGCAGACGCACTGTCGGCACCGCAGGATGGAGTGACAGATGAGGATGAAGAGGAGGAGGAAGACTATGAAGACGAGGGAGATGAGGACAGCGATGAGAACTATCTGGAGCGCAGCGACAGCAAGCGCCACAGCATGATCGAGTCCTCGGCCTGCGAGAAGCACTGCACCCTGAGCGTGCAGAACTCCCTGCACCGCCGCACACACAGTGAGGGCAGCCTGCTGCAGGAGCCCAAGGCGCAGTGCTTCACCTCAGACAACGCACTGCACTGCCTGGAGCACGAGAACACCAAGTCTGGCTGGCTCATCCCCTCCCCAAGGACGCTGAAGAAGGAGCTAGCGGAAGAATGGGGGCTCTATGCATCAGCTGTACCTGCTCTTCTCGGGACGAAAGGTAAGCACTTCAGTGCCATGACCGCATTCTAGCATTAGGTTTGATATATTATATCTGTTATAAATGCTAGTGTCTGAAAACTGCATTGTGATTGATCAACACTTCATATACATTCAGCAGTGTATATAAAGGTGGAAGGAGATTGGAAGAAAAAAAGAAATACAGTACACACGTTATACAGCATACACTTTATACATTAATACAGCATACACTTTACAGTAATACAGCATACACTTTATACAATAATACAGCATACACTTTATACATTAATACAGCATACTCTATACAGTAATACAGCATACACGTTATACAGTAATACTGCATACACTTAATACAGTAATACAGTATACACGTTATACAGTAATACAGTATACACATTATACAGTAATACAGCGCACACTTTATACAGTAATACAGCGTACACTTTTGGCTCAGCAGCTTGGCAAAAACAAAACATTAGTTTTTAACAGGATTGAAGCAAACCTCCCAAAGGTGCTGCGCGCTATCTGCTGTCAATCTGCTTGCAAACAGGAAGCACTTTACACTCTTAACTCTTTGATTTAGTGGCTATCAATGTTACACAGCGTTCTAGCTGACCGTGCAATTCAGAGCTCTTTAGTGACATTCCCCAGGCCAGGATTGCAGGACTAGAGGCGCCCTGATCAGCACTGATATATCAGGAGAGATCCCAACCACAGGAGGAATTAGCACAACCTGACATTGAATAGAAACATACCTGCTGACCTGTGGAAATGGAAGCCTCTGGTATCTCAACGGAAAAGCTGGGCAAGCTTACAGTGATTGAAGGAATTGATTGTCTGCAGCAGCAAGAAGCTCTTGGGGCCTGTTGTGGGAATGAGCTGCTTGTTTTCTTGTGGAGATATAAGTGGCAGGTTACTAGTGCTGGTCTTCTACAGACCATTGCATTGTTATAAACGGCATCGCTGCATTGGTTAGGTGTGTGTATGTGTGTGTGCTATAGAGTCATTTCAGTGGAAACTTCAAAATTGAATCTGTTACCTACTTACATTTGAAAATGTCAACACATTTTTTGTGACATATTGGAAGTAAAACACCCTTAACAAACAGGTGGCTTTGACCTTTTGATGGCATATGTAAATAAATACGAATAGAAAAACAAGCAAGCAGCAATGATAGGGGCGGTACGGACCTCGTGACGCTTCGAGGGTGTGATATCAGAAGCTGGACTGTTTGGTTTTGGGGACCCTTTTATATCATTGTTAAATATCTGAGCAGTGCAGTTTGCTCTTTGACAGGAGACGTCTTTGTCACTTGATGGAGCGTGTCAGTTCCAGCAGAGCTTGTAAAGGGTCAGTATTTACTACTTCAATGTCCGGCTCCCTTTCGTCACGCCGCTGGCTTGGGAGTAGCTTCTGGGAAAGCAGGAAGAGAATGTCTGCAGTGTTCCAGTAAAACCTTTTTACAGTTTCCATTCAATCCACTGGGTGGAGCACAGGCACTCTGCTGCAGGGCCCTGTCTGCTGGCATCAGAACAGAGGGATGAATAATGTAGTGGGCATTCCCACACATTCCAGTACAGTACAATAGCATTGCTCAGAAAAGTGTCTTCATGTTTGTTTTATGAAACAATGCTGCAGAAAAACACAAGTAAAAACATTACTTAAGAGTAGCATTTAGATGGGTCTGTTTTCTTATGCATAGGGAGTGCATGTATTGATCAGATGTGAAGTTCTGCCCTGGGAGCCTCCAGTGTAAGGTCAGGTTAGCCTGTCACTGTAGCTGTGCTTACTGTACATTGAGAGGCTGCGCTCTGAACAGCAGTGATTGATAGTGGCTGTGTTTACTGTACATTGAGAGGCTGCGCCTGAACAGCAGTGATTGATAGTGGCTGTGTTTACTGTACATTGAGAGGCTGCGCCTGAACAGCAGTGATTGATAGTGGCTGTGCTTATACATTGAGAGGCTGCGCCTGAACAGCAGTGATTGATAGGAGCTGTGCTTACTGTACATTGAGAGGCTGCGCTCTGAACAGCAGTGATTGATAGGAGCTGTGCTTACTGTACATTGAGAGGCTGCACCTGAACAGCAGTGATTGATAGGAGCTGTGCTTACTGTACATTGAGAGGCCGCGCCTGAACAGCAGTGATTGATAGGAGCTGTGCTTTTACTGTACATTGAGAGGCTGCGCTCTGAACAGCAGTGATTGACAGTGGCTGTGCTTACTGTACATTGAGAGGCTGCGCTCTGAACAGCAGTGATTGACAGTTGCTGTGCTTACTGTACATTGAGAGTCTGCGCTCTGAACAGCAGTGATTGATGTAGGAGCTGTGCTTACTGCACATTGAGAGGCTGCGCCTGAACAGCAGTGATTGATAGTGGCTGTGCTTACTGTACATTGAGAGTCTGCGCCTGAACAGCAGTGATTGACAGTGGCTGTGCTTACTGTACATTGAGAGTCTGCGCTCCTGAACAGCAGTGATTGATAGGAGCTGTGCTTACTGTACATTGAGAGGCTGCGCCTGCAGTGATTGACAGCAGCTGTGATTACTGTACATTGAGAGGCTGCACCTACTGTGCTTTTACTGTACATTGAGAGGTCTGCGAACAGCAGTGAACAGCTTACCGTACATTTTAGAGGCTGCGCCTGAACAGCAGATTGACAGTGGCTGTGCTTTTACTGTACATTGAGAGGCTGCGCTCTGAACAGCAGTGATTGATAGGAGCTGTGCTTTTACTGTACATTTAGAGACTGCGCTCTGAACAGCAGTGATTGACAGGAGAGACTGTGAACAGCAGTGATTGACAGTGAGCTGTACATTGAGAGGCTGCGCTCTGAACAGCAGTGATTGATAGGAGCTGTGCTTTTACTGTACATTGAGAGGCTGCGCTCTGAACAGCAGTGATTGACAGTGGCTGTGCTTACTGTACATTGAGAGGCTGCGCTCTGAACAGCAGTGATTGATAGGAGCTGTGCTTTTACTGTACATTGAGAGGCTGCGCTCTGAACAGCAGTGATTGACAGTGGCTGTGCTTACTGTACATTGAGAGGCTGCGCCTGAACAGCAGTGATTGATAGTGGCTGTGCTTATACATTGAGAGGCTGTGCCTGAACAGCAGTGATTGACAGTGGCTGTGCTTACTGTACATTGAGAGGCTGCGCCTGAACAGCAGTGATTGACAGTGGCTGTGCTTACTGTACATTGAGAGTCTGTGCCTGAACAGCAGTGATTGATAGAGCTGTTCTTACTGCACATTGAGAGGCTGCACTCTGAACAGCAGTGATTGATAGTGACTGTGCTTATACATTGAGAGGCTGCGCTCTGAACAGCAGTGATTGATAGTGACTGTGCTTATACATTGAGAGGCTGCGCTCTGAACAGCAGTGATTGATAGTGGCTGTGTTTACTGTACATTGAGAGGCTGCGCTCTGAACAGCAGTGATTGATAGTGACTGTGCTTATACATTGAGAGGCTGCACTCTGAACAGCAGTGATTGATATGGGAACAGACAGGCATGAATTGAATGTGGGGATAGCTAGGGGCTTCTTGTGTGATAAAGCTGGAAGAAAACAAGGTTTTAGTTCACAAAATGGAGCATCTCCTTGCGGGGGCGCAGCATTAAAGTACATGTGTGTCCGTGTGCTTCAGTGTCTGCATGCCTGGTTTGTTAGTTGCATTTCCATTTATCTAATACTGGTTAATAATAATGTACTTCATAGTTTTCTGCAGCTGACGGGGAAATTAAATTTCAGGTACATGTACGGTATTTAAGATGAATGCACTGTATGTAGGGCCCTGTATTATTTATTATTATTATTATTATTATTATTATTATTATTATTATTATTATTATTATTGTTATTGTTATTTTATGTAAATTTCCTCTGAATTTATCCATGTCATTTAAAAAATAAGAAAATCAAGTGCATTGAACAGGTAGCTGTGTGTTATACTGAAACACATTTTACATACATATATTTGCAGAATGTAAAGTCATCAGGAATTTCAAGTGAAAAATCTATCAAATTCAAACTGTTGTATTTATAAAAGCCTGCAAATGTTTTAATTTAATAGGTTGAAAATATATGGCCTTGACTTTACTATAAACACTGTCCTACTGCTGTTGAGCATTTCTCATCAATGCCGCATGGGGGCACTGCAGAGTATGTTGCCAGTGATTTAATCACAGCACAATAACTCCAGACAGCAATCCTTATCTACTGCTGTTGTAGTCCTTTATGCTTGTTATGTATTTGTCATGTACTGTTGACTTCTTTTAAGATTTAGATGTATTCAATTATTATCGAGCCTTATCTAGTATGGATCACATTAACACATGCAGAGACTGGATTAATCGTGTGTGTGTGTGTTTAGAGTGAATAAACATGATGTATTTTGAGAAGAGTGCACACAAGAAACATTGTGAATGTGAATCTGATAACACATTGCACATGAACTGTGCCAGGTGGAAGGAATGTGATTTCAGCCCCTTCTGCATCACGAGTCCAGCGCTGTGCAGCTGTGCACGCCCTTTATTTAAACCCTGTCTTTATAAATCACATCATCTAGGTCTACATGCATTACACAATCTGCAACAGCTACCTAATCACACCCCTTACAAAACGGCCCTGTACATTCAATACACAGGGCTTCTACTTTAGAACCAGCTGCAATGCTTTAGCATTCTGACAGTAATCGCTGGATTCATTAACATGGCAAGTAGAATTTGGGCTCGTTTTTGAATTTGGTCTGCTACTTCACAGTAGTGATAGTTTGAAACAGGAGCACTTTAACTCACTCTTCCAGGTTTCTGACTGAACTTGCATTGTTCTGATCATTCCTGAACTAGTTTACCATCCCTTAAACCTGCACACCCTGCTTAACACATGTGCTGATTATTAAACCCTGCACACCCTGCACACACATGTGCTGGTTATTGAACCCTGCACACCCTGCACACACATGTGCTGGTTATTGAACCCTGCACACCCTGCTTAACACATGTGCTGGTTATTAAACCCTGCACACCCTGCACACACATGTGCTGGTTATTGAACCCTGCACACCCTGTTAACACATGTGCTGGTTATTAAACCCTGCGCACCCTGCACACACATGTGCTGGTTATTAAACCCTGCACACATACGCTGGTTATTGAACCCTGCACACACATGCGCTGGTTATTGAACCCTGCACACATTACGCGCTGGTTATTGAACCCTGCACACACATGCGCTGGTTATTGAACCCCGCACACACATGCGCTGGTTATTGAACCCTGCACAATAATGCGCTGGTTATTGAACCCTGCACACACGCGCTGGTTATTGAACCCTGCACACATGCGCTGGTTATTGAACCCTGCACACATGCGCTTCGTTATTGAACCCTGCACACATGCGCTGGTTATTGAACCCTGCACACACATGCGCTGGTTATTGAACCCTGCACACACATGCGCTGGTTATTGAACCCTGCACACATGCGCTGGTTATTGAACCCTGCACACATGCGCTGGTTATTGAACCCTGCACACACATGCGCTGGTTATTGAACCCTGCACACACATGCGCTGGTTATTGAACCCTGCACACATGCGCTTGGTTACTGAACCCTGCACACACATGCGCTGGTTATTGAACCCTGCACACAAATGCGCTGGTTATTGAACCCTGCACACCTTGTTTAGCACATCATAATAACGTAGGCACAGCATCTATTTTTATTTTCAGCAGCTTTACTTCAGCACATCATAGTAACGTAGGCACAGCATCTATTTTTACTTTCGCCAATACATTTTAGGACCTCAGGGTGTATTAAAACAGAAACTTGCACGAGTACATGAACGTGTGCACTGAAATCCTAATTAAATCAAAAACTACCGTTACTTTTATTCTTTTATATGTTTTACATTTAAGAGGTAGATAAAACAAACAGTTCACAAACCATGTTAGCTTTTTGTGTACGAGGTACCTGACCTGAAGAATAGCTCCATGTAGGTAGCCTTTTTTATTTTTTTTTTTTCAGTATTAAGAACATAAGAAAGTTTACAAACGAGGAGGCCATTCAGCCCATCTTGCTCGTTTGGTTGTTAGTAACTTATTGATCCCAGAATCTCATCAAGCAGCTTCTTGAAGGATCCCAGGGTGTCAGCTTCAACAACATTACTGGGGAGTTGGTTCCAGACCCTCACAATTCTCTGTGTAAAAAAAAGTGCTTCCTATTTTCTGTTCTGAATGCCCCTTTATCTAATCTCCATTTATGACCCCTGGTCCTTTTTTTTTTT
The DNA here is from genome assembly GCA_036884735.1 of Huso huso. NCBI lineage: Eukaryota > Metazoa > Chordata > Actinopteri > Acipenseriformes > Acipenseridae > Huso > Huso huso. The sequence continues at coordinate 15,474,127 of CM072676.1, forward strand.
TTTCAAGTCAAAGAAGTCCCCCGGGTTGACATTGTCTATACCTTTTTTAGGATTTTGAATGTTTGAATCAGATCGCCACGTAGTCTTCTTTGTTCAAGACTGAATAGATTCAATTCTTTTAGCCTGTCTGCATACGACATGCCTTTTAAACCTGGGATAATTCTGGTTGCTCTTCTTTGCACTCTTTCTAGAGCAGCAATATCCTTTTTTGTAACGAGGTGACCAGAACTGAACACAATATTCTAGGTGAGGTCTTACTAATGCATTGTAGAGTTTTAACATTACTTCCCTTGATTTAAATTCAACACTTCTCACAATATATCCGAGCATCTTGTTAGCCTTTTTTTTTAGCTTCCCCACATTGTCTAGATGAAGACATTTCTGAGTCAACATAAACTCCTAGGTCTTTTTCATAGTTCCTTCTTCAATTTCACTATCTCCCATATGATATTTATAATGCACATTTTATTGCCCGCATGCAATACTTTACACTTTTCTCTATTAAATTTCATTTGCCATGTGTCTGCCCAATTCTGAATGCTGTCTAGATCATTTTGAATGACCTTTGCTGCTTCAACAGTGTTTGCCACTCCTCCTATTTTTGTGTCGTCTGCAAATTTAATTCGAGTTTGCTTACTATACCAGAATCTAAATCATTAATGTAGATTAGGAATAGCAGAGGACCTAATACTGATCCCTGTGGTAAACCACTGGTTACCTTACTCCATTTTGAGGTTTCTCCTCTAATCAGTACTTTCTGTTTTCTACCTGTTAACCACTCCCAACCCATGTGCATGCATTTCGTTGAATCCCTACTGCGTTCAGTTTGAGAATTAATCTTTTATATCGGGACTTTGTCAAAAAAGCTTTCTGGAAATCTAAATAGACCATGTCGTATGCTTTGCAGTTATCCATTTTCAATGTTGCATCCTCAAAAAAAAAGTCAAGTAGGTTAGTTAGACATGATCTCCCTTTCCTAAAACCATGCTGGCTGTCTCCCCAGGATATTGTTACCATATAGGTAATTTTCCATTTTGGATCTTATTATAGTTTCCATAAGTTTACATATAATAGAAGTCAGGCTTACTGGTCTATAGTTACCTGGTTCGGTTTTGTCTCTCTTTTGTGTTATTATTTACGCTATTATTGAGTTATTATTTACGCTATTGGAAATATCCATGACGCGACATCGTCCACCACTGGGATACTGAAGCCTGAAGCTACCAGACCACTTGTGGGATTCTGAGCAAATTGCATTACTCATGAAAATCATGAAAAAAAAAAACAGTCTTTTATTTTCACAGCTATTTCCTAATAGCAATAGAGCCCTCATAAGAGGGCTTTCCCCTCTGATAAGACCCTTCTCATTATAATATAAAGCACCTCTTCCACGACTGCCATTCGAATGAGAGATTTCCACTCGAAAAGTCTGCATCGGCACACCTTGATTCCCTTGCTTTTCAATGATATCTCATGGCAGGCCGTGGTATTGCACGTTGCAGACTGGAGTTATAATGAGTGGTGCTTCATGTAAAAAAAGAAGAGGAAGTGCTGCAGTATTCTTGTGCAATGTAACCAGTCTCTGGAATCGACTCCTTGGTGTGCCTGACTTCATACAGCTATACAGTGACACACAGACCCAAACGGGAAAACCATTCGAAATATAAAAAAGCACTAGCTTTAGTTACAGAAGGACTGGGTATATGTATTTGTGTTTAATGTACTACCAGCACGGAGATGCCTTTGATTGTGTGTGTGAATGGTGCGCACATATAGGATAGATAAGGATTGCTGATGGATGCAGTGTGAGTTACACCAGAGGTGTAGTAGGTCTGGAATCTGAGAAATGCCATTTCATGCCAGTTAAAAACATGTGCATAGAAAAAGACCACACTATCATTATCTGAAGAGGCACTGTCGATCTAGGCATTATGCTGTGGATAACAGCACTCATTATATCACCACATTGTGCATTGTTTTTGACAAAGGACCGTAATGGAAAGAGGGTCACTGTGTTTTAAAGTGAATGCGTTGATGGTGTGTTTCTGGCACACATCTCTGTTGAGGCAGGATCCCTTTAAGAGATATTTAAAGTGCCTCTTTTTCCATGTGTTTTCTTGTGATAGAGATAACGTAGGAAATGTTTAACAATATGTTAACACTGTAAGACTTCACTTTTTTTTAAATTCGTTACTGCATGAAATGTGTTAATTCCTGTTCCTGTTAATTGCAAGTTGTTCTGCATGGCAGCTCTTCAGTACTGTGTGCCAGTGAACGTGACAATTCTTTTCAGTGTGCAGCTTGCGGTAGCAGTGCCAGGCTGTTTCCCATATTGTTCAGGATTAGGCTCTGTAAGGCCACAGACCAGCCTGACAAAGTAAAGATCAGGGACTGGGAGCCTCTCCCCATTCAGATACACAGCACACCCTCGAGATCATCCGCACAGACCAGCCTGACAAACTAAAGATCAGGTACTGGTACATCCCCCTTTTCAGATACACAGCACACCCTCAAGATCATCCTCACAGACCAGCATGACAAAGTAAAGATCAGAGACTGGAAGCCTCCCCCATTCAGGTAGACAGCACAGCCTCGAGATCATCCTCACAGACCAGCCTGACAAACTAAAGATCAGGTACTGGTACAGCTCCCTTTAAAAATACACAACACAGCCTCGAGATCATCCGCACAGACCAGCCTGACAAAGTAAAGATCAGGGACTGGTACATCTCCCTTTTCAGATACACAGCACACCCTCAAGATCATCCTCACAGACCAGCATGACAAAGTAAAGATCAGAGACTGGGAGCCTCTCCCCATTCAGGTAGACAGCACAGCCTCGAGATCATCCTCACAGACCAGCCTGACAAAGTAAAGATCAGGGACTGGTACATCTCCCTTTCAGATACACAGCACACCCTCGAGATCATCCTCACAGACCAGCATGACAAAGTAAAGATCAGAGACTGGGAGCCTCTCCCCATTCAGGTAGACAGCACAGCCTCGAGATCATCCTCACAGACCAGCCTGACAAAGTAAAGATCAGGGACTGGTACATCTCCTTTTCAGATACACAGCACACCCTTTGAGATCATCCTGACAGACCAGTCTGACAAAGTAAAGATAAGGGACTGTACATCTCCCTTTCAGGTACACAGCACACCCTCGAGATCATCCTGACAGACCAGCCTGACAAAGTAAAGATAAGGGACTGTACATCTCCTTTCAGATACACAGCACACCCTCGAGATCATCCGAACAGACCAGCCTGACAAAGTAAATATCAGAGACTGGGAGCCTCTCCCCCATTCAGATAGACAGCACAGCCTCGAGATCATCCTCACAGACCAGCCTGACAAAGTAAAGATCAGGGACTGGTACATCTCCCTTTTCAGATAGATAGCACACCCTCGAGATCATCCGCACAGACCAGCCTGACAAAGTAAAGATCAGAGACTGGGAGCCTCTCCCCATTCAGGTAGACAGCACAGCCTCGAGATCATCCTCACAGACCAGCCTGACAAAGTAAAGATCAGGGACTGGTACATCTCCCTTTCAGATACACAGCACACCCTCGAGATCATCCTCACAGACCAGCCTGACAAAGTAAAGATCAGGGACTGGTACATCTCCCTTTTCAGATACACAGCACACCCTCAAGATCATCCTCACAGACCAGCATGACAAAGTAAAGATCAGGGACTGGTACATCTCCCTTTAAAAATACACAACACAGCCTCGAGATCATCCGCACAGACCAGCCTGACAAAGTAAAGATCAGGGACTGGTACATCTCCCTTTTCAGATACACAGCACACCCTCGAGATCATCCGCACAGACCAGCCTGACAAAGTAAAGATCAGAGACTGGGAGCCTCTCCCCATTCAGATAGACAGCACACCCTCCGAGATCATCCGCACAGACCAGCCTGACAAAGTAAAGATCAGAGACTGGGAGCCTCTCCCCATTCAGGTAGACAGCACAGCCTCGAGATCATCCTCACAGACCAGCCTGACAAAGTAAAGATCAGAGACTGGGAGCCTCTCCCATTCAGATACACAGCACACCCTCGAGATCATCCGCACAGGCCAGCCAGCTGACAAAGTAAAGATCAGAGACTGGGAGCCTCTCCCCATTCAGATACACAGCACACCCTTGAGATCATCCGCACAGACCAGTCTGACAAAGTAAAGATCAGGGACAGAGTGCGCAGTGCTCCCCGCAGTCTCATCCAATCGATCAGGCTCTCAATACGCTTGTCGGCTTCATAGGGGATTAACTCGCACTCTCATTTGTGTTTCCTGCTTTATTTGCACTTTTTATGAGCATTGCAGCAGCATATGTAGCTGTTCCTAAGCCTTATGAATTGCATTACTGATTTTCCATCAGAAGGGCTAACGTTGCAAAAAACTATAAACAGTTACAAACTAATGGCATATTTATAACACTGTGTTCAGTGCTTGAGTCGATTTAATTGTGTAAATACTGTGTTCTTTAAACAGAATCGATTAAGGGTAACTATGCTCTCAGAAGATTTATTTAAACATGAATTGTTTTTGACTGTACTGCTGCTTCAATGCCTAATTGTGCAGTGGTTTTAGCAAAACCAATTACACCTATTTTGGCACCTTGTGCACTTATCATCTTTGTTAATTTTATATTGAGACTTTTAAAATGTTTGTAATGGTTAAAAATACAAAATAGCAAATAAGCATAAATTGATTTCTTCATATATGACATAATGTATTCTGCCAAAAAGTGTAAATAATATACTTTAAATGTGATTGTTAGTGTTAAGCTAGTAATACCTTTCTACACCTTTTGGGGGCGCATGTGTTACTCTGCATGCACTACCCAAGTCACCTGTAACAAGGCTCAGCGGTTGTCTGTTTTTTCACTAGCAGTTATTGGTACTCGGTGGTAACTGGAACAATAAGGGCATTTTAAAAAAGCGTGGGAAACCCAAATGTGGGTCTCCACAACTACTTCCTGTATTTGCTTCCACTCGTACTGTACGTGGGCTCTTACACTCAGTAATAATGGAAACTATTTCATGCAGCAACCCTCCAACCACAAAGCCTCTGCTTGTTCCAGTGCAGGGGGGGTGCTTCCTGTACCCCTGCACCTCAGTAACTTCCTGTAGCCCCCTGCTTGTTCCAGCTGCTCTGAGTAACTTCCTGTCAGCTTGTGCTGCTGTGCGGGGTGCTATCTTTAAAATGAAGAGTCACTTTAGATAACGCTCTAACGTATAAATCAGAGCAGTATTTATATCAATCAACCCTGCATCTTTAGGACCTCCACAAACTAAATGTTATTGCCTAGACTTACACATTTGGGGCCAGGCATAATTTTAGTACTAGTCGAAAATGATTTGGTCAAGTGGCTGTATTTCTTATCCATTTATCTAACAGCCCTCCTGCCCATTAACCAGCCAGCAGCTTGCAATGCCTGACCCATCTGTAACAACTGGAGAATCTGTGAAAGCCATCTGCATCTATACTAATGAGGGTCCAAAACCAACGGCCAGCCTAAAACACTGTGGATAGCAGCAGCGGGATGTCTTTCTTGAAAATTGCATGCTTCATAATTCTTAAGGGTTAGATTCATTCTACATGTTTTTTTTTTTTTGTCTATTAAACCATTTTTGGCCATTTTGTTTTAGATTTAGATTTGTCTACTTTTGGGATGTAATTGTTTTGTGCCTCTAGTACTACATTTTTAAAAAACAGCCACCTTTTTCTGTGGATGTTTTCTCTATTTTACTCCAATCTACTTCTATTAGTCTCTGTTTCATACCTTCGTAGTTTGCTTTTCTAAAATTGTAAACCTTAGCTTTAGTCATTACTTTTGGGGTTTTAAAAATATTTCAAATGAGACCATGTTGTGGTCTGAGTTTGCCAATGGCTCTCTGACCTCTGTTTTAGTTATTCTGTCTTCATTATTTGAAAAGACTAAATCAAGGCATGCCTCCCCTCTAGTCGGTGCCTTGACAAATTGCGTTAGGAAGCAGTCATTTGTCATTTCCACCATTTCAATTTCGTCCGTCGTTCCCCCATTGGGTTTCCCATTTTATACAGGGAAGTTGAAATCCCCCATTAGTATGGTTTCTCCTTTTCTACACGCATTTCGAATGTCATTGTACAACAGATTATTTTGCTCAGCGCCTGAATTTGGCGGTCTATAGCATGCTCCTATTATTATGCCCTTTGAATTTGTGTCCATTATTCTGACCCATATTGATTCTGCATTGTTTTATTTGTCCTGATTTAACACCTGGGCTTCAAGGCTATTTCTTATGTATAGCGCTACCCCTCCGCCTCTTCTGTCCTGCCTGTCTTTCCTATACAGTGTGTACCCACTAATATTATATTCGCCTCCATCACTCTCAGACAACCAAGTTTCTGTAACACCTATCACATCGTAGTTACTTGTTAGTGCAGTAGCTTCAAGTTCTAACATTTTGTTTCTGAGACTTCTAGCATTAAGATAAATACATTTAATAGTGGTCTTACCTGAGTTGTTGCCCTTGTTTTGATGTAGTCTCCCTTCTGTTTTTTTTTTTTTCCCCCTTCCTTTCTAGTTTAAATGCTTCTGTACCGCCTGAAGGATCCTTTCTCCCGAGTAGATTGGTTCCCTTTCTGTTTAAGTGTAGTCCGTCCCACCTGTATAGATAGTCCTTGTTGTGCATTATAAATATCATATGGGAGACAGTGAAATTGAAGAAGTGAACTATGAAAAGACCTAGGAGTTTATGTTGACTCAGAAATGTCTTCATCTAGACAATGTGGGGAAGCTATAAAAAAGGCCAACAAGATGCTTGGATATATTGTGAGAAGTGTTGAATTTAAATCAAGGGAAGTAATGTTAAAACTCTACAATGCATTAGTAAGACCTCACCTAGAATATTGTGTTCAGTTCTGGTCACCTCGTTAAAAAAAGGATATTGCTGCTCTAGAAAGAGTGCAAAGAAGAGCGACCAGAATTATCCCGGGTTTAAAAGGCATGTCGTATGCAGACAGGCTAAAAGAATTGAATCTATTCAGTCTTGAACAAAGAAGACTACGCGGCGATCTGATTCAAACATTCAAAAATCCTAAAAGGTATAGACAATGTCAACCCGGGGACTTCTTTGACTTGAAAAAGAAAAAAGGACCAGGGGTCATAAATGGAGATTAGATAAAGGGGCATTCAGAACAGAAAATAGGAGGCACTTTTTTTTTTACACAGAGAATTGTGAGGGTCTGGAACCAACTCCCCAGTAATGTTGTTGAAGCTGACACCCTGGGATCCTTCAAGAAGCTGCTTGATGAGATTCTGGGATCAATAAGTTACTAACAACCAAACGAGCAAGATGGGCTGAATGGCCTCCTCTCGTTTGTAAACTTTCTTATGTTCTTATGTTCTTACATAATAAGATATTCAGAGTTCTAAAAGTACCAATGCAGTTGTGAGGACTGTTGCCTGAATACCAGTCCCTAGGGGAGCAGCATGCTGGAAGGCAGTAGGCTGCTGTACCCTTCACAGTGAAATGCAGTTTGTCTTTCTGTGTGAGGGCACGGGCAGCCCTTCACAGTGAAATGCAGTTTGTCTTTCTGTGCGAGTGGGTACTGTCAGCAGCAAAGGTACATCTTGATAACAGCTTGATACATCTTAAAAATAGAACCATCATGTTTGTAAAAGTTCCAGGCTGACTCTCTGAAGGCCTGCCTGTTACCCATACAGTACAAGTTGTCTCCACACACATATAAGCAGTACTGTCTCTCATAGATAAACCCTTTTATTTTGAAACACGTTCAGTCACAACAAACCCTGGATACTGGCTGGTGTTCAAGGACAGGGATGACGGCACTGGTGATTGTTTGTCGAGTAGGAGATTTCTTCCTTCACTGACTGATTTAAGATGTGGATCTCATCAAGCCCGCCCTGGTTGAACCCTTCATTCTCCTACCCCGCGCCTGTCTGCCTGTTTGACATCTATTGCCAATTGAAACCACACAGGGTTCATTGACTCAGAAACTACTGGTTAATCTCAATCTTCTGTAATCAGGGCAGACCTGTTCAAGTCTTGGCTGAATAAAGCCCTGCTTGGGTTAACAAACAATCCTTATAAAAGTTTACAACAGTACATTTGAACAGTGGTTTTGCAGTTTTGAATGCTAGTCCCATGGTTATACTTTGCATTTACCATGGTTTGTCTTTTTTAATGCTTTACCATACCTCTATGTTAATTACAATGTTTACCTGTGCTTTTACCTTGTGTTAACTGCTTTGTTACACTTTTGCTGTGCTTTTACTATGGGAAACGTATCAGGAAGAAACACCTTGATTGATTTAGGCGATTTGTGAAAAGGGTTTTGAAGTGTGCCGGTAGATTCTTATCAGTCATAAGGAACAGAGGCTGTGGTCCAGTGGTCCCGGCTCAGCCACTGACTCACTGTGTGACCTTGAGCAAGTCACTGAACCTCCTTGTGCTCCATCTTTCAGGTGAGACGTTGTTGTAAGTGACTCTGTAGCTGATGCATTGCTCATACCCCCTTAGTCTCTGTAAGCTGCCTTGGATAAAGACATCTGCTAAATAAACAAATAATAACAGGAATGGTCTTGGTCATTTTAAAATTGATTTTTTTGGTGGTTCATTTAAAAAACTGAAGCATCAATTAGATTTTTATTCAGGTTTTGTTTCATTGCTCATGTGTTGGTGATTTGAATGTATGTGTTACTGGAAGTAATTAAATTGAGATAGGGTTTCTCAAGCACTCCACAGCATCAATGCATCTGCATAAATAAATGATAATCATTGCTCCATTTGACTTGTGCAGTCCATAAAGGGTATTAGGAAGTACTGTGCATTTGTCATTTGAGGTGGACAATTTAAACTATTTCAGTATTATGATACAGGTTTCCAGTAATGCTTTCGTTTCCCTTAATGTGTTATTTTTCAGTAATTATGCAAAGGGTACCCGATGGCTGTGCCTTTCTGACGCTCAAACCTTCAGAGAGCGATCGTTTATTCGATCAGTGCCGCCCTGCCTCAGCAGCTTGTGAAAGAGGGAACTGGAAGGTAACACAAGGTTTATTTTGATTCGGTTTAGGTAGCTGTTGCTACAGCAATACCACTGCAGAGTCGTAACAAACTGTAAGGAATGACATCAGGGCCCTTGGCCTGGCAGATTGTTGTTCAGTTAAACAGTGAAACTTGGTATTCCCTACAGCTTCAGATAAGCAGCCCCAGCTCAACAGGCTTCGATTCTGATTCATTCTGTCATGTGTTTATAAATATGAGGAACATATGGCACTGTTTGTATCAGAGTACTAGCTGTTGCTATGGTGCCCTAGGCCTGTCTTTATAACCATAGCGACGGGCCATTTAGGTATATGCTGTTTGCATTTAATTGCGTCTCTAAGGATATGTGTGCTGTATCTGCCCTGGACACACCATGAAAAGGGTATTAGCACTGCAGAATGTGAAGTGCACCCAGCCAGACCAACAGAACAGCTGCTGCTTCCACCAAGCTTGTAGTCTTGCCAGCTCATGTAACACATGGCAGGCTACACAGTGCAGCGTTTGTGTTGCCTAGTTTGCAAGTACAAGCAACAGCAAATCTGCACTCCACGTGCTATGGGAGCAGTTGTAAAACCGCCCCCTATAGAATTGTGATGTCACATAACAGTGTAGGCAGATGCTATTCAGCTTAGTGACGGCATGCATCCTATATAGCTAGTCCTTAATGAGCACCTTCAGGAACAGTGGGGGCCCAGGGACCAATGCGGGGGACCCAAAGAACGTGCTGTTGTGAACAAGTTTTAATAAGAATGTAACAGAATCGATAGAAATTGATCCCAACCGCCCTGTATATCTGCTGAGTCGCAGAATCACTCAGCACACCCGCCTTCAGTCTAAAACAGGGAACGCTTGCAAACACCTAACATGGCTTACATTGCTTCCTAGTCATTAGCCTGCATTGCAATACTGTAATATCCAGTGTGTGTGTGTGTGTGTGTGTGTGTATATATATATATAGTAATATAGTATCCAGGCTATCCAGGCGATAAGTGAATTGTATTTGTTTAAATGTACAAATTGCAGACTACCATGTCTAAAAAAGCATCTACACTCCGCAGTGACTTTTGAAATCAGGTCTTGAAAGTGTAATGTTAGACGTGTAACAATTTCAACACCATTGTAAATCTAGCGCTATCGCTACAGCTGTCAGTGCACCAAGTACAAAGATAAATCCAGCTTTCCTCATTGGAGGTTGGATTCTCAGTGAGTACAGTAACCGTCCCACTGAGGAGACACTCCCTAGAATCTGGGCAGGGCCTCGAGGGAGACGCCCCTAGAATCTGGGCAGGGCCTCGGAGGAGACGCACCCTAGAATCTGGGCAGGGCCTCGAGGGAGACGCACCCTAGAATCTGGGCAGGGCCTCGGAGGAGACGCCCCTAGAATCTGGGCAGGGCCTCGGAGGAGACGACCCTAGAATCTGGGCAGGGCCTCGAGGGAGAGACGACCCAGAATCTGGGCAGGGCCTCGGCGGAGACGCACCTAGAATCTGGGCAGGGCCTCGGAGGAGACGCACCCTAGAATCTGGGCAGGGCCTCGAGGAGACGCACCCTAGAATCTGGGCAGGGCCTCGGAGGAGACGCACCCCTAGAATCTGGGCAGGGCCTCGAGGGAGACGCACCCTAGAATCTGGGCAGGGCCCCGAGGGAGACGCACCCTAGAATCTGGGCAGGGCCCGAGGGAGACGACCCTAGAATCTGGGCAGGGCCTCGAGGGACGCACCCTAGAATCTGGGCAGGGCCTCGGAGGAGACGCACCCTAGAATCTGGGCAGGGCCTCGGGGAGACGACCCTAGAATCTGGGCAGGGCCTCGGAGGAGACGCACCCCCTGAATCTGGGCAGGGCCTCGCAGAGACGCACCCTAGAATCTGGGCAGGGCCTCGGAGGAGACGCACCCTAGAATCTGGGCAGGGCCTCGAGGAGACGCACCCTAGAATCTGGGCAGGGCCTCGAGGGAGACGCTTTTAACGTGTGTGTGGATTTTAAGGGGCACATTAAAAGGACTAAGTTGACAGTTGTGATTACTCTTGCTCACACATTACCTTGACTCTGCAATGTGAACCACAAGCTGTTTTCTTTGCTTTTTCAAATTTTGAGTTAATTTCAGTCTTGCTTTTCTTTATAAATTCCCCGCTATAATGATTACAGAAAGATTCATTCGGGAGCCTCTTGTGTGATGAGTTGAATCAACACAGAGTTCAGGATTTTGGCTGCCCATTTAATGACATGATGACAATACCTACATATAATTTATTTAAAATAGATTGACAAAACCCAGGTTTATCGGGTTAAAGAAATAAAACATTTCTAAATAGGTCTTAAGGGTTTTTTTTTTTTTGGTTATCGGTTAAAAATTCAAGCCCTACCGATTTTAACAATTTTTTTTTTTCTAATGGGTCTGATGTACTTATATTGCAGTGAATTCATTATCTTTATCATTTACTCTGACCCTTCTGTTGTGGGCTGTCCTTGAGATCTGACATCACATCTGCCATTCATGCAAATATGACCAACATTCCCCCTTTCATTGACAGCATGTAAAGAACACATTTACTTGGCAGGATATCTTGTAAAATGATAAAAGCCCAGCAGTAAAGGCAGCTCCTACACTGTTCTCGAAGATGTTTGGACTGGGCTGATAAACAGCCTCTTCACAGTGACTGAACTACAGTGTCACTGCTGCCCCTGCTAATCACTTTGTGTAGTATGTAGAAGAATTGGAGGTTGATCTCTCACCTCAATTCTGACTTTTAACAGCTGTGGACTCTGAAGGCTCTTCACATAACTTTGTACTAGTTTGATATAAATACCAGTCCAGGATTTACCCTTTTAATTTAAGACTAATGCCTTCTTTCTATCCAGTGTCATCTGTTCTACTGTCTCACCTGTTTGTTTACAAAAGCTGTGTGAATTCTGCAGTTATATTAACCTAGAAACAGGTTGACTGGATATTTAATATTTGCAGTTTGAAAGCAAAGCGTTACATTTTACTCTAAGCATCAGTACCACACTGGCAGCTAATACTTAAAAAAACACACACATGGTAGACATGTTATCAGGGTTTCTTTTCATATGTGCCCAAAATTCTTTCCAAAACTAGAAGAGTTAGTAGAGATCATGATTGAATATGAAGTAATATTACAATGAGGTACTGAGGCCATTCAGGGAGTTCTTAGACTTCAAAAAGCAGGCATTGTTTCAGCATCCTGTTACAGGAAGAAGCAAGGCCTGCAGAAAGTGACCGTCTCCAGAGTCACCAGGAAGTATTTGAGGGATACGAGAATTAAAGTATCTTGTGTGGATGGAAGCTTTCATCTCCATCTCATGCACTTTCCTGCTCAACACAAGTTGAATCAATAGCTGTGTCACGCCTCCTCGTCCCTCCTCCTCGCCTCTCTCGCCAATATCTTCTCATCGGCGCCATGAATTATTGAATCAGGTTAATGTGGCTACAATTCTTAATCTTGTGGTGATGGACTGTTATTCTGTCAGGATCCACACTTATTATTAAGCATTGGTATGAAGCAAATCAGCTTTATTCTAGCAATCTTAAACATAAGCTTAGTTATTTCACAAGAATATGGATTGCATATTAGCAGCTGGATCCATTCCAGGTTTTATTATGAACTTAAATAGCTTATATATACTGTATATATAATGATTTACAATGTCCACAAGCCAAATTAATATTCAGATACAAAATTGAGATGTTCGGATTTGCTACAAATGACAGAAATACCTTGTACTTATTTACCGTCTCACCAGAATGTGCGCGATGGTCTCAAAAAAAAAAAGCAAATGAAACAGAGTTCTACTTGTTCTTCTACTTGTTCTTGGTGAAAGGACCTTCTTTCTTCCAGACCGAGGGAGCGTTGTGACAGTACCAGGAGTCTTGTACTTCTTGATAATAGAAAAATAGTTGAAATTGGGATACTCAAAGGCTTGGAAATCTTTTTTGTATCCTTCTCCAGCTTTATGACAATACATCATTTTCTGCCTAAGCTCTTCAGATAGCTCTTTACTTTCCCATATTGACTTATTGGTAATGACAGCAATCATCCTATGTCTAACCCTTTTATACTCTCAAGAATGTTCACCTACAATCCAGCATTTTTTTAGACTTTAGGTTCTGCATTATCATATTGAAATTTCTAGCACTTTGTAGACAATACTATCATAGCATTAAACTTTTGAAATAGCATTTTTGGAGTTTTCCAAAAAAATTCTGAAATAAATAATTGTAGACATCTATTTCTTGTAACTTTTTTCCTCATCCACAAAAGCAAAAAAATTTTGCTACAAAAGATTTTTTCCTAAAACTATAAATTATAAATTACCATTGGGGTACGTAAACTTTTGACAACAACTCTGTGTGTGTGTGTGTGTGTGTGTATATATATATATATATATATATATATATATATATATATATATATATATATATATATATATAAAAAGTTTTAGGCAGGTGTTTTAGGCAGGTGAAAAAAATGCTGTAAAGTAAGAATGCTTTCAAAAATAGATTATATTTATCAATTAACTAAATGCAAAGTGAGTGAACAGAAGAAAAATCTACATCAAATCAATATTTGGTGTGACCACCCTTTGCCTTCAAAACAGCATCAATTCTTCTAGGTACACTTGCACACAGTTTTTTGAAGGAACTCGGCAGGTAGGTTGGCCCAAACATCTTGGAGAACTAACCACAGTTCTTCTGTGGATTTAGGCAGCCTCAGTTGCTTCTCTCTCTTCATGTAATCCCAGACAGACTCGATGATGTTGAGATCAGGGCTCTGTGGGGGCCATACCATCACTTCCAGGACTCCTTGTTCTTCTTTACGCTGAAGATAGTTCTTAATGACTTTCGCTGTATGTTTGGGGTCATTGTCATGCTGCAGAATAAATTTGGGGCCAATCAGATGCCTCCCCTGATGGTATTGCATGATGGATAAGTATCTGCCTGTACTTCTCAGCATTGAGGAGACCATTAATTCTGACCAAATCCCCAACTCCATTTGCAGAAATGCAGCCCCAAACTTGCAAGGAACCTCCACCATGCTTCACTGTTGCCTGCAGACACTCATTCGTGTACCGCTCACCAGCCCTTCGGCGAACAAACTGCCTTCTGCTACAGCCAAATATTTCAAATTTTGACTCATCAGTCCAGAGCACCTGCTGCCATTTTTCTGCACCCCAGTTCCTGTGTTTTCGTGCATAGTTGAGTCGCTTGGCCTTGTTTCCACGCCGGAGGTATGGCTTTTTGGCCGCAAGTCTTCCATGAAGGCCACTTCTGACCAGACTTCTCCAGACAGTAGATCGGTGTACCAGGGTCCCACTGTTTTCTGCCAATTCTGAGCTGATGGCACTGCTGGACATCTTCCGATTTGAAGGAAGTAAGCATGATGTGTCTTTCATCTGCTGCAGTAAGTTTCCTTGGCCGACCACTGCGCTCACGGGTCCTCAACGCTGCCCGTTTTTTGTACTTCTTCAAAAGAGCTTGGACAGCACATCTGGAAACCCCTGTCTGCCTTGAAATTTCTGCCTGGGAGAGACCTTGCTGATACAGTATAACTACCTTGTGTCTTGTTGCTGTGCTCAGTCTTGCCATGGTGTATGACTTTTGACAGTAAACTGTCTTCAGCAACCTCACCTTGTTAGCTGAGTTTGGCTGTTCCTCACCCAGTTTTATTCCTCCTACACAGCTGTTTCTGTTTCAGTTAATGATTGTGTTTCAACCTACATATTGAATTGATGATCATTAGCACCTGTTTGGTATAATTGTTTAATCATACACCTGACTATATGCCTACAAAATCCCTGACTTTGTGCAAGTGTACCTAGAAGAATTGATGCTGTTTTGAAGGCAAAGGGTGGTCACACCAAATATGGATTTGATTTAGATTTTTCTTCTGTTCACTCACTTTGCATTTAGTTAATTGATAAATATAATCTATTAACATGTCTATTTTTTGAAAGCATTCTTACTTTACAGCATTTTTTTTCACACCTGCCTAAAACTTTTGCATATATACTGTACATATATATATATATATATATATATATATATATATATATATATATATATATATATATATATTGTTAATATTACTCTGTTTTAATATAATTGAGTGTATGAACCACTGTAGTTGGAGATCTGTGTATTTGGTGGTCCACTATGAAAGGTGCTATATAAAATAAAAATGGATTGATTGATTGATCTGGTCAACATTCCTACCCAGTGTATGACTTGTTGGTCCAGGACTTCAGTCATAGCACTATTTAGAGAGGAAAGCCACAAATGGGGAACCAACAGCGATGACTGTGCTTGAAGTCTTCGGTGACGAAGGCAGTCAACCAACCTAACCCTGCTGGGGACCATGCTGTAAATCTGTGCCTCTGCTGAGTGCAAGTAGGTGCTGGGGACCATGCTGTAAATCTGTGCCTCTGCTGAGTGCAGGTAGGTGCTGGGGACCATGCTGTAAATCTGTGCCTCTGCTGAGTGCAAGTAGGTGCTGGGACCATGCTGTAAATCTGTGCCTCTGCTGAGTGCAAGTAGGTGCTGGGGACCATGCTGTAAATCTGTGCCTCTGCTGAGTGCAAGTAGGTGCTGGGGACCATGCTGTAAATCTCTGCCTCTGCTGAGTGCAAGTAGGTGCTGGGGACCATGCTGTAAATCTGTGCCTCTGCTGAGTGCAGGTAGGTGCTGGGGACCATGCTGTAAATCTGTGCCTCTGCTGAGTGCAAGTAGGTGCTGGGGACCATGCTGTAAATAGTAGTGTAACAGAGCTGTGGGATTCGTTACCAGATCCACATTTCACAGCCATCTCTGGTCTTGCATATTACTTTTGTTTCTGGACTCAAGAATGAAGTGTATCTAGTTTTATAACGTCAGTCAAGTCTAGTAACGTATTAGTCCAAAGGCACAACTCTAACTACTATCTTAATTGTGTTAATAAAATGCTTCTCTAGAACGGACCATTTAAAAAGCAGCCACCTTGACTAACGTGCAGTTCTGCTAGTTGTGGAAATGCAGTGTAGCAGCAATGTGCAGCAGTCCCGGAGTCCATGTTTAGACTTGGCACTAGGTTAGTTGTTGCTTTGTGGTAGTTTTCAAATGTGTTTTTTTTTTTTAACATGGGCCCCATAAGAGCAGAGGTTGTTTTTCTTTTGCTCTATTCAATGCTTTATACAATACCAGGAAACACGGCCTGTGGTTCACATTATATTGTTTCCATTCATTGAAAACGCGCTCAAGGAAAGCAATTTAAAGGCGCTCGTTCTCAAGCGTGCGTTTTTGTAGTGTAAAAGTCACAATGTAACGGAAGGAAATGTTGGGCAGAGAGGAAGTTGGCTGCAGGTCACCTGAGTGGGTTTTAGAGCTTTTCATGTGCATTTCTTGAGATTGGTATAAAATGCACCATTGTCCTGCATTAAAAAAGAAATCCCATTCATTCTGTAAGTGGCTTTTCCATTTCGCCAGCTTGTGCCCTGACAGCTGCAGTGGTATCTGGTTCCATGCTGTGTATTAGAAACCAGTTCTATCTACTGCGGAGAAGCTGCTGTCTCCTGTACAACAAGCTGAACTCTGTCTCTGTTTCAAGTCAGCTTCAATAGGAAAACTAGAGCAACATCTATGAATGTCTGTAGTGATGGGTCTATACAGTATGCCTGCATTAAAGTAGAGCAGTGGATTGTGTCCATTGGGGTGTGTTGCCATGTGTCCTTGTTTATTTATGAGGATAGTTTCTGAGATGCAACAGCTCCTTGGTAATGGCATAGTTTATCCACCAGGGTGGACAAAGAGGCTTTAAAACAGCACCAGACCTCATCACAATGATTCAGTACATATCTTTACTAACACAGCACCTCATGTACAGTGCTCATGTTGTTTTGGGGCAGCTGGGTGTCAGTAGACACAAAGAGGTTAAGTATCCTGCTGCAGAGGCCAGTCAGTGACTCCGTGGCTGGGATGTAATTGGATCCAGGGACAGCTGGACCCTGCCTGCTCCCCACGGCACCTCTCAGCTTCCAGTTCATTTGTGAACTCTTGCCTGCTTCTCTCACATGTAGCCAAATGGGACACACTATTCAGGGTTATCTGATTTCTCTGTGATCTTTCAAGGGTGTGGGGGAGCTGCCCTCATTGTTCTGTTGTATTTCTTTATTTGAATATAAACACCCAGCATGCACTGGGAAAAGTGCTTTAGTAACCCAGCCACCATGATGTTGAAGTATTAAAAACAAACCAGTTTTCCTGAACTCAGTAACATTTTAAATACAATGTAACTTGGTAGCAATTTCTACAAGCCTTCCTTTATTTTTGTATATAGTGAAGGTAATAAGGGGTTAATGAGTCACACCTTGTGTGTAAACACAGAATTTCAACAAGCCTTCCTTTATTTTCGTATATAGTGAAGGTAATAAGGGGTTAATGAGTCACACCTTGCATGGAAACACAGACACATTCCCCCCCAGAAAGTTTGAAAGTTCATACTAGCTAGCGGAAGGTAAGTGGGATACTTCCTGTAGTTCTATGAGGATATGAGGTTGACTTTCATCCAGGTATTCTTTATTCTGTACAGGAGACAATAGAAACTTCACTGGGAATGGACGTTAGGCACAGTTACAGTCCCTACAGAGGGACTGAGCTTTCCTTCCTTTTACTGGGCAGTCAGTCATTTCCCTTCAGACTGCTCAGAGCACCCTGGTTTCAACACTGCGTTTGTCTTCCAAATAAGGCTTATCTGGTTTAGCAGCGCTGGGATTTCAGTTCCCATGGTCCTTCCTAAAATAAAATGTTCTAGGAAGCTGTGAGTGATTGCAGCGTTGTATTTAGTTTTTAGCTCCACTTCCCTGGTTGTATTGGAATATATTGTATGCAAGCCGCAGTAGTGCACAGTGTTAGACTTGCCCCACAGTTACAAATGGGAAGCAGGTCCCTTTGAACATCTTCAACAGCAAGTCTAAAAAGGATTGTCTTGTTTAAAGTCGTGTATCTAGATTTCCAAACAGGCTGTTAGTAGCTGACATGGTCACAAGGGATCCTCGACTCCTGTTCAGTTCTTATCGATGTTTGCCTTTGCTCATGTAATTGCGTATTTGGACAATGTTCCAAAATAGCTCCGATCAGACTGGCTAAAGCAAACAAAAATATCAGTTGCATGATTGTAGCTTTGTTTTTTTTATTAAGTGAAGAATAATATGTCAAATCAGATTCAGCTTTTCATAATATGTTTATATTGCTGTACTTGTACAGCATATGTTTGCTGGGAGATTTAAACTAATGAGATAAATAGGCAGGTACATTTTTATAACAGTTATTACACTTGCTGTTTACTTGCTTTTTTTGTTCTCTTCCCAACAGTGAATTCTAATTAAACATCTGAGTCGCAAATAATGAAAAAGCACAGATCAAAATGATGTGTTTTTTTTTTACAACTGTTTGTTCAAAACAACTCTGGACATTTCTTAAAATATGAGAGAGTTGATAGGAAAGTATGCTATTGGGTTTTCTTCAGTAGTTTTGCAATATGAGCATGCATGTGTTTATTAAAATATCTGTTAACCCTTTAGGGTCCTGTTTTCACCTGTTTTTTTTTTTGCTAGATTTGTGGCGATTAACTATAAAGGTTACAGGTGTCATGTCATACATGAAATGAATGTGCACACACAAGGCTTCCATGAACAAAAAAGTCTGAGACTCTCACCCTGTTTAGTACAGATAATAAAAACCACAGAAAAAGAGACACTTTTAGAAAAAAAAAAATCATTTATTTATACAATTTATTTTAGCATGGCCAGCTCAAATCTGACCGTGCACAATCAAACTTCAACATGTAGGGAACATGGAAACAATGTTTGAACAAATTGGATAATAAATAAAGGAATCGTGGGCCTTATATACAAGGACCAAAAAGCAACCAAAGAGAAATTAACAATTGAAAAATGTGCAAAAGAAAAACAACTCCTTCAAATGGTTCGTCCCAGGGACCCTGATCATGTGGTGCCAAATGGAGCTCTTCACTGTGGCTAAAAGTCCTGCAAGGTGGCAACCATGGCAACCTAACCCTAACAGCTGACTTGTCTCGTGCATCTGATCCACAAACACAAAAAAATATATATTTTATTGGAAAATAGGTCCTTGTGCCTTCGATGTCGCCATTTCTCTTCTTTTGTAAAGATTTTGTCTGAAAGTGTTTACTGCACTGAGGTAGGTCTGTCTTATAGCGCAGCAGTAACATTGCAAAACACTCGCATTCACGGCTCTCCCTGACATGGTCCAATGCCAGGAATGCACGAATAGGACCTCGTTTTGAAGCTCAGACTCTGCTCTTCCCAAAGGTGTATCGCCAGCAGAGCTGTCTCTTTACAGTGCCTGAGTAAAACGAGTTAAGGGCCAGGTCGCTGGCAGCATGTTTAACATTAGGCGGACCCTAAGGAACACTACTGAGGATCAAAAGAGAAATGAGGTGAAAAGGGTGAACATGTTTTCTCTGATTATGAACTTGTTTTCTCTGTATATGATTTTCAGTCTCTAGTGTCAGCTAATCATTTATGTAAAGAGACTCATAAATGTGTCTTGCTCTTGTGTCTTTCTATTTCAGTAATATGTGTAAATTGTGCTAGCTTTCCATGATACCCATGTGGTGTTGCTTGCGTTCATTAAGTCCATTAACTGAAGGGAGTCATTCGTAACAATGGGGATGTTTCATTTCTTGGCATACAGCACTGCTGCTGTTCTGTGCTGGCAGGGCTCTCAAAGCTCCGCCTTGGTTCTGAAGGGCCCACCCCCTTTAGCTGTAGCCACTCAGCAGCTGGGGAGTAGGAAGTGTAACACTCCCCTACACAGCATGCTGCTTTACTCATTCCATGGCAGTGTCTGCAGAGCACTGATTGTTAGGCTCTGTGCCAGAGTCAATACAACGTGTTCATTGTTAGCAGACCAGCAGAGAGCTGTGTGTCCCCATTCTGTAGATGAACAAAGCCTTGCTTAGTGCTGGATGCTGGGCTAGTGTGCCTGTGCCAATCCTGTAGTAGATATCAGAGTATCGGGTACCTTCAGCTTGTTTCACCTCCACTGATAAGATCCTGAACGCTGGAGTGTATGATGCAGACTGTTCTCTTGCTGTTTCCCCCATCAGCTCAGCGGAGGCGACTCAGAGTGCAGCTGTGAAGAGGGACAGGACGGCTCCAAGAAGAAGACCACTAAAAAAACCTGTAAGTCACAAGGGCAATATGATTCATTGAATGAACAGGTTCCTGCTTTCTGAACCCACACATTTAAAGGAACATACCTCTAGAGATGTACAAGTATTGTGTACATCATTATTACATTGACCTTTAAACTACTTTGTGTTTCTCTATAGCCACAGAAAGTGTTATTTTCATGCAGTCTGTAATGTGATCCTGGCTGGCCTCATTGTTGGGAAGTGTCCTGCAAGCAGGCCTGTGCAGGGAAGAGGGCTCTGGGGGACTGTGGGGAGGGAGGATTCAGGGAGGGGGCAGCAGGCTGGGGGCCTCTCTGATAGGATCATGCTGCACACAGGCTGGGGGCCTCTCTGATAGGATCATGCTGCACACAGTCTTGGGGCCTCTCTGATAGGATCATGCTGCGCACAGGCTGGGGGGCCCTTTGATAGGATCATGCTGCACACAGGCTGGGGGCCTCTCTGATAGGATCATGCTGCACACAGGCTGCACTGGGGGCCCCTCAGATAGGAACACGCTGCAGGCTGGGGTCCCCTCTGATAAGAACACGCTGCACACGGAGCAGCTGCCTTTCATTCATTTTTACCAGAAAAATGAATGAGCACTCCTGAAATCAGCCTGTGAGAATGCATGCAGAGCACCAATAGTGCGCTCATCAAAAAATGAAAAGAAATGCAGTTTCAGGACCATGTTTCTGTATTGTGTGTTACAGTGAAATGTTAAATACTGTGCTGTTGAAAGTATATTTCAGAAGGTTGTTATTAGCCCATTTTTAAAAGGGATTGAAGGAAGCTCCAATAAGGGAACTTTACATTAGTAACTACTGTCCTCCAGATTAGCTCACACATCCAAGTCGGGTTTACTTTACATTACTTGGAGAATGTAAACAAACTGAGCAGTCAACATAATATTCAGTGCAATGTAGAGCACACCAAGTTAAACTGGAAGACTTTACAGTAGTTAACATACAGAAATGAATTAGATTCTAGTGTACATTAAGATACATGTTTTTTAAGCAAACTATAGGTTCATTGATTAGTTACACTACATTGAAGACATTGTTTTACTGCAACCCTAAAATAGAACTTTAATACATTTACTCAACATTCTGCAGCAAATCGTAAAATTCCTTTACGACTTCCGAAACATCTGGACATGATAACATGCAGTCTTCACTCTTTCCACTAGATGGCAAACGGGTCTTAGCATTAGAAAGCCGAGGGCTGGATCCTCTCCATTGTACTTTCTTGTAGTCGGGTTCTTATTAATCTATTGCACTCGAAATCTCAAACCTTTAACATCAGTGCCGATTACACCATATGGAACAAGATACACATACACAGTTATGTATATTATTACTTCTTTCAATGTAGTATTTATTTGACAGATGGACACATGTTATTTTGTGATGCACTTTCATGTTGCAGTATGTTATGCTGACCCCTATTTTATAGAAGACTCATTTTGTAATGATAGCCATGCAATTACCTGGGGCTGTAGCTGTGGCTCTGTGCAGTGAGTGCAGCTTTAGAAATGACTCTCTATGCAGGGCACATGTGGTTTGTGCTGCCCTCTGATTGGTTTGCCATCTGGCCTCCCTCCAGTACTTTGTGTCTATTTAATGTGTTGGATGAAGAGAGCCGTCATTGCAAAGCTAGAGCTTCGTACAGAGCACAGTTTAGAAACACTGGCTCAAATGTACCACACAATGGTTGACTTTTCAGAAAGGTATCTGGAAAGGTAGGATATTGTTTTCCTTGATTCAGCTTGCATTGTCTTTGTGATCTTTTAACATGTACAGCTTTGGAAAGCATATAGAAAAGGAGATTACTGTGACATAGTATTATATTGTTGCAAATGGAATT
This sequence comes from Huso huso, assembly GCA_036884735.1. Taxonomy (NCBI): domain Eukaryota; kingdom Metazoa; phylum Chordata; class Actinopteri; order Acipenseriformes; family Acipenseridae; genus Huso; species Huso huso. Next base: position 15,496,262 of record CM072676.1, read on the forward strand.
GTTAAAGATGTGTTAATACAAAAGCAGTATTAAAACCGCTCTCTGGCAGTTAATAGAGTAACACATGAGATGACAAGTGTGGCATCTGTAATTATTCATGCTGTTGTATTTCTGATGCTGAAGTCTGTAAGGAAATTGGTTACAGATGGAGATACTTGCGAGAAGTGATATGTCCCATAGCTATTGAAGCTTTTGTTGTGTGACAGTCTGAGTAATATGTTTAGCAATTAAATGTACTACTGTTTGAATTGAATTGGTCCACAATGGCTGTGTTAGGCAAGCTACACTGTTTATTCAGAATTCACCAACAGCACACACTCTCCAAAGTCAAATTCTGTCTTCTGAAGCCCATGTGTGTGGTGCTTGCACTGCTGCAATGTTATCTCTCATTCAGTTCTCATTTAAGGTGTTACAAAGTGAGAGACTTGAATGTAAATGACCTGCTACAATTGTGTTCAAGTTTAAAGCAGTGTGGTTTCATCCACTCTATCCTGAAGATGTGTGTTTTTTGTGTTTGTAATGCTGTAGCAGTCATCGGTTCTGCTTTGCTGTTTGTACCAGTCCAGTTGGTTCACTATCCTCACAGTTTTCAATACTAAAGCCCTTTTCCCAACAAAGCAGTTCTAATTTTAAAAGACCACAGACATTGGGATGCAATTACAGATGCACTGTAATCAGAGACAGATGATTTGAGGTTTGGACTTTCTCGAGTCCTAAGATAATTACGCCAGGCAAGATCCTGTTTCCCATGCAGCGCTCAGATTGATCTTAGGAAACTGCTAATTGCTGCAAATTAAACTCTTGGAGCAAACTAACAATCCTGAGGCATGTTCATTTGATAAATAGACGCAGGTCTGACTGGATTAACAGACAGGAGGAAGAGCTATTTTAAGTTGCCATGGTGATTCTTGGGAAAATCTGACATGAATATCTTTATTTGTTCAAATAAACGTGTATTCAAGACAGCTTGTGTGTTTTGTTGTAGCTTCTCCTGGGGCACTGCGTGCTAATTAAATGTAAAACTATATTCGGTATCTATATGGAAACATTCTTTGCCTGTAGAGATTTGTGGAGCTAATGACAGAGCCAGCAGCTTTGTACTGAGCTTTTTAAAAATGTAGTTCATATATAGTCATGGGTTCTGGTCCCAATTCAGTAGGAGTGTCAGTGTTTTTGTGAAGAGTTACATGCTTGTACTTTTAAAGCAATGCATAAAGTCATCTTGTGTATGTGGTTAGGTTATGGGCCCAGTCCCAGACCACCCTCTGCCTATACTGTCATTGACAGCCCACCCCTCTGTGCCCACCTGGCCTTCGCTGGTAAGTGTCTCAGATCTTTTCATTTAGTGGACCACACTGCTGAATTAATTCCCGATTTTTAATCATAAAACTTTCATTAAACTCTCAAATACTTTCCAGGGCTATAAAAAGAAATGCTGCTTACCACAGCACCATATAATGGTTGGCTAGACTGCGCCTTCATTACAGAAACCCAATAAACCAGAGGAGAGTCTAAAAATAAAGAAGCCGGTTCTGAAGTATCCTGCCACGCCCTGCATACCTTAGGGATGCAAGGGCAGCGTGTCTGGGGGGCCTTATTGGGTAAATAAAATCCTGCTGTGGATTTTTGTTTGAGCTGTACTCTTTTATTCTATTACTGCGTTAACATGATCTTATAATGCAGAACAATATCTTTAGTGTGTGGCACATTTTCATTTTGAATTCTGCGCCTTTTAGGTAGTTTATTAAATGCAAATGCAATAGAAATAAATATAATAACAATAGTTATGAGTTCTGTTAATTCATCATTTATGCCCCCTCCTTTGTGTTAATCCTAGACACTGTAGACCTCCTGTGTTGTCTTCTGCTGTTGAGAGTACAGCTTAAAAAGTACGTTCTGTCAGTCATAGTCAAGATTTCTAACCACTCCGTGAACACAGTGATAATCGGAGGATTGGCCATTGTTTAATGAAGGGGGAAACAGAGAATCAGGATAACATTTCTTTGGTGATGAAGCAAAAGTCTTTCATAATTGACCCATACAGTAATTCTTTGGCAGTTTATTTGCCTTCTCACTTGAAAGACTCCTCTATTCTTAGTGTTTGCTCATTTTCTCCACTCTGCTTAGTTGCCCTGACGACCAGTCGATGAGTTATCATGAATAGCCACAGCATGCCTGCATCCTGTTTCCTGCTTTGGTCAGTCCACAGTTTACCTAACTTTCTGGAGTATGGAAAACAGTGCGCCAGCTCAGGGCTCTGGTGGAGCTGACGTAGCCCCCCTGTTCAAACACACAACCCTTTCTGCAGTGTTCCTGGAGCCTCCCACATCCGGAGGAGTCGTGGTAGCTAAATACCCAGGTCCAGACAGGAATGTAGACTTCACTTCACTGTCAAGGCAGTCGCATCCAGTCAGCAAAGCTGTGTGTTGGGCTGGCTGTACCTGCCCTGTGTTTTAGAAACATCACTTAAAAGCATACATATATAAAAGAAGAAAAGAAAAGACCAAGAGAAAAAGTGATTAAATGAGTAAATGAAAGCAAGGTGGATTTAACGTGGAGTAGATGAAGCGCGGTCAGAGCGATGCCGTTTTTGCTCCGGCTCTGCGTCGAAGCCTCCGTCCCAGGAGGTTCATTGGGAGATGCTGCTGGGGACAGGGCGAGCAGGGGGGGTACACAAGAGACACAGCATGAAGGAGTAAGTTCAGAGCGCTTCTCAGCCGCAGTAGTTCTGTCAAGTCTTGGTAGATGGAAGCTTGAAAGAGAAGTGGCAGTGGATAAGAACGAGACATTTCTTTAAACTTTGGAAACGAAAATGTTCAAAGGGTGCTTTTATTAAGACTTTTTTTTTCTTTTAGGCATTTAAAATGAACCGATATTGCTTTATTTTCAACTAGAACTTACCTTCTTGGCTTGTGACTTGCTGCTTAATTCTTTTTTTTTTTTCTTTTTTTTTTTTCCAGGGCCAAAGACATGAAGAACCGCTTGGGTTTTCTTCGGAGGCTAAACGAATCTCCGGAAGCAACCCTGCATGCAAGCTGGATAAAGTGATGAAGTCTGTCAAGTAAGTGTTTCCATGAAGCAACGTTTAAAATTAGTCATTTTCAAAATGCATTTTTGTTTTACTAAGAGATAAGGCAATCAAAAACAAAACCAACCGAAAGGATGTCATTTTTATTAATCTGGACTTCATTAGGATATGCAGATGTCATGAATGCCAGCTAGGCAGTGAGATTTATTTTACTTCTTCAAATCAGTTTCTAACAATGAACCTATAATTCCTATAATACTGAATGTATTGATAGGCTTAAGGCTGGTGGTTCATACTTCAGACTCAAGTAAAGGGTCTTCGACCCTGTGTGACAGGTCAGAATCACGTCATCCACACTCTTGCGATGTGTTTCTCATGCGCCTGCGATCTGAAATCACATCAGGATAATGTAGATGCATTCGCTGCATGGTGGAGTGAAGCTACACAGCTTTTATAGCGGTCTGCACCTGACGTATCGCATTCATCTGCGACAGAGGTATGAACCAGTCCTTACTCAAACTTTACATGGTCTCTTTATAAGTGAGGATTCAGTATAGTCAAAACAACTTTGTAGTTTGGATGTGCACAGACGTTTGTGTGGCCAAGTGCAGGAAGCATGGGTCAGAATATGATGGCATGAAGCATCAGATCTGGAGAGGAGCCGATAAAATCAGCACATGACTCTGCTCCATGATTTATCTGTGCTTGCTGTGTCAACAAGCGGAGAGACAGCATTTCAGTGGAGCTTGGACAGAATATGCAAGAGCTAAACACTGAAAACATGTGCTCATCAGACAGCCACATCAGCTTTTTTAGACTGGCCCAGCATGAGATTAATCAAACAAACATGTTTTAAAAACTTGGCATGGTACTGCTTAATCAGGCTTAAACCTTAACTAAGTACCAACTTGGCTTTCTTTGCAGTGGTTTTAGTTTAGACTGGCTTAAGCTGTTTATCTTTTTTATTTAGTGCTGTAATCCTGTGCTTGTTTAGTATTCAGTTTGCACCCTAAAAGACAGAAATGATGCCCTTTGTAGCAGCCACTGAGAGGGGAAGTACTGAGAACCCTCCCACTCAGCAGCTCATCCAGCCCTTCATGTTTATAGCGAGTCACGGCGCTTTTCAGGGGCGGCGGGGGTGTAGAAAGAGGCTGCCTTTATCTAGCTGGAGCTACACTGAGACCAAAGTAGACAGATGAGCGTTGAGCCGCTGGTAGGTCAGACAATGAAGAGCTTAACAGAGATGGGGTTACTAAAGAATCGTTCTGCTTTTATTTTCAGTCCAGCACCTGAAGAAGCACTGAAATGGGGAGAGTCTCTGGACAAACTACTGCTCCATAAATGTAAGTGTTTTATTTAAGTCTCATTTACTGGCTTGATTGTGATCTTCAGTTAGGGAATGTATGCCGTAGAAGGGACTTTTTTTTTGTTCATGCAAGTCACGCTAGTGAATCGAGTGGCTGCTTCCCCCCCCCCCCCCCCTCTGTTAATCTTGATTAAATACAAGCCTGTGTTTGCAGCAGGAGAAAAATATTCGATTTAGCTTCAGTTTCCAGCTGTTCATTTTTTTTTTCCAATACTGAGCTATGTGTTGAGAAAGCAAAGCTGACAGATTAGTTATGATGACGTTGGCTGTGCAAGCTCTCCATGACAGCTTTCTGAGCAAATCTTAAACAAGCTGGGAATGTTCAGATTATCCCAATGACAAAACCATCCAGAATTGCTTCTCTTTCATGCATTTTGTTTTAACTGTCTGAATCACTTGCTAGCTTGGCAGATGTTCTATCTAACTCAAAGCAGAACGGAATGCATTATCATAGTCCCTGATAGGCTTTTATTTTTGCGTTTAGAAGCATGTGCCCTTGTGAAATCCACCTAGCTTCCCCTGTAAGCAACACTTGTTAGTCAGTGTGTCGAGATTGATGTTCGCATGCAGGTTTTAGGTTGTTATTGCTTATTCCCTAGCCTCTGTTTATTTGGCAGCTCTTTGTGTCAGTCCATTACATACTGCTGGGTTTTACACCCATTGCTTGCATTGCTAGCCTTTGATCTTGGAGTTGTTGTCATTCTATTGGTTCTGTTTCTTGCAGTTCTGTGTATTAACCAGTCTTTTGTTTTTTTGCTCAGATGGCCTGGCTGCATTCAGAGCATACCTCCGCACAGAATTCAGTGAAGAAAATATTGAATTCTGGTTGGCTTGTGAGGACTATAAAAAGATCAAGTCACAATCTAAAATGACATCAAAAGCCAAGAAAATCTTTTGCAGAATACATTGCCATCCAGTCGTGTAAAGAGGTAAGGAGTATCTTCAGTAGAAGGCCCCGTCATCTTTAGCATAACCTCCTGCTGTAAACAAAGACAGGGCGTTTGGTTTTCTTTGATTTTTCTGCTTTTTTTTGAGGTTGAATGAAACCTTGAATAAGCAACAAGAGAGCCAGTAATTTGTGCCCAGACTGAATTCCTTCCCTTTATCTAATACCCTCTTTTTTGGGCTCTGTTACAATAAAACTGGCCACCAGTATTGAAACTTTAAATAAAACAAATAGATATCTAACATAAACTCTTTTTTTTTTTTCCCCAAAAGGTCAACCTAGACTCCTACACAAGAGAGCACACAAAGGACAACCTACAGAACATCAACCGCACCTGCTTCGATCTGGCTCAGAAGAGGATATTTGGACTGATGGAAAAGGACTCTTACCCCGATTCCTCCGATCAGAGTTGTATTTGGGCTTGATAAACCAGAAGAAGCCCAATTCTACATTGTCATCGTAGAGAGACATGTGGGGGCTTGTTTTGTGGAAAGACTTGAAGACGATTGGGAGTTGAATGTTTCCATGCGATTGAGGACCCCTCTGGTTGGATAGAGGGTGGCTGTGCACCATTTCATTTAGTGTTATAGAATGTGGAAGCCATAGCCCTGGGCAGAGTAGTGGCCATGGACTAGCATGAGAATGGAGCCTGTCTTTCACACTGGGGACTGGTTATCTGAAACAGTCCGGTACTGTTGGAATCACGCATTGCTCCCTAACCCCCCACCTCTCCCAGTTGTTGGTACGATGTGCTTAAAGATCTTTTTTTTTGTGCATGGTATAGAGGGACCGCATGAAGACTCTCAGAAGTTCAACGGAGCACTGCCCCCCTCCCCCATTCCATTCTTATTTCCAGGCATGACGCTTCCTCAACTGGGCCATTTTACAGCCCTTGTTTTTTTGCGGTTGTTCTCTAACATGCATATCTGAGGAGTGAACAAGAAAAACAGGAGAGAGGAATGGACCAAACTGCAGAACGCTTTCTTTTGATCTTGTCCTTAAAGGAAAATAATTTGGAAGAACATGCTGCCTTTTTCCAAAGACTCAAAGTTTCAGATGCTTGGTTCAGTACAGTGATGAGCGATTCATTTTCGTGATAGAGGGATGAGGCAGTATTCTCAGGACATTATGACATTCTACTCAGAAGCTTCCATGCTGTTTTTTAACCTGCACTTCTAGACAAACAGCGCTGTACCGTTAGGCCGGTGCCCTTTTTATAAGACTTCTTCACCTGGACAGAAGTTTGCCTATTTATTTAGATCATTGTTGCTGAATGCTTGATGCATTGCTGTCTAATCATAGCTCCTTGGATTCTTATCGCCCTAATTTAAGTGCAATATTTTGGATAAGTTTCATTTGAATAAAACAGTGGACTGAGCTGTATTAAATATATGTAAGAGTTATGAGTTATATATAAAAAAAAAATCTGTTTAAAAGTTATTTTACAGTTTAAAAAAACAAGAACGTTAACTTTAACAGTATGTTCCCTGGCAGCAGGCAGCTAGGGATTGTGGATGTATATATGGTTCGAAAATAAATAAATAAATAAATAAAAGCAAACAAGTTTGGTAATCTTACGTGAACATGTGGATGTAAATATGAGAGACTGAAGCTATAAAATAACATGTAATGTTGTGAGGGGAGGCGTGAAAGGAAGGCTTCCCTTTGGTCATACACTGCTTGTAAGGAGTTTTATGAAATGTTATTTTATCATTTTCACTGTTTACAAATCAAGGCATCTCCTAAGATAGCAAGCCAAACCTGTTTTGGTGTAATTGCAAGGTTAAATAAACAAAACTAGTAAATACTATTTTGTACTTTGTTTTTGTGTCTTTCTGAGTTCTTAATGTGTAAGCAATACCAGCATGTATAGTTGAAAGATGAATAGTATCTTACACCGGATTCTCATCCAGATGGTTTGATGGCAGGTATTCTGTCACTATGCTTTACACGTCTACTTAAAATGATCAAAACTACACTTACAAACACTGCAGGCAGGTGTGATTGTATTTACAGTGCTGGCCCCTCCAGCACAGGCCATGCGTATTATAGTTACAGTGCAAACTGTAGCTTGTTTTCATTTGCATGTTTCAATACATTTTTTTGACAGTAGTTTACAGCACCCTTTACAAGGCCTGTTCATTCCACTCCAGCACATCTGGGTTCAGTTAAAATACCGACAGCTAGTTCAATTGTACACTACCAGCAACATATAATCCCTGTGCTAACTACAATACACTTCTGCAGTTTAGCCTTGTGCTACCTTTAGTTTATCACAAAGCCTTGTTGACAGTCCAGTTTAGTTTAGCTACAGCAACATGAGTCCCCTTCAAACTTACCTGCTGAAAAGCCACTCAGCAACAGCATGACCTTACAGTATTACAACAAAAGGACTGAATGTGTTTTTTTACATATATATCAAGAAGCAAAACCGAAATGAAACCTGTTAACCACGTTGAAGTTGTGTTGGTTTACAGGAAATCCAGATACTGTAGAGCTTGTATGGCTGGTTTCACAGACCCTGATCAGCACGTACTGTGCATGGAAGTGTGCAACGGATCATTTGACCCAAGTAAAAGCCCAGGCTTGCTATGTCAAGGGGTTAACTACAGTGGAGTGTGGTAGAGTATGCTCAATTCCCAACAAACCAAGAGTGTGATTATTTCTTAGTTTAACCTGCTGGACAGTTATTGGCACATACATTAGTGTTTAATTAACATTTCTTTCTTTTTTTTTATTTTGCCCACTTTTAAAATCATGCTTCAACATATTCCTCAGGACAGTCACATTCAGTGTTTGTGCAAGTTCTCTGACCATTGATCCTTCTGGATTAAGAAATCATTATGTTCATGCATCTGTGGATATGTACACCCTGTGGGGATACTGTACACTGCGAGTGGATATGCTGTGTACTGTATCCCTGGTTTGGATTACAAAAGACAGTAAGCTGCTGTCCACAGATTATTTACTATGGGCTTGTTTACAACATGACCCTGGACTTGATGTGCCACGGACCCTGCGCAGGAGGCTCTCATGAGTTCACTGGTACGGCTTCCTCAACCAGCACAAGCTGAGCCCTCTGCGACGTTGAGCCCCGTCCTCAGCCCTCCTCCATCTGCCTTCGAGCCATTTGCATAGCGTACCCTGCGCTGGGCTGCAGCCTGTCGATCTCGCAGCCGCTCAGTCTCCTTCAATGAGCAGTGAACAGGCGAGACACTCGAGGCAGGCAAAGGATATCTACAAACTGAAGAGCCAGATGGCTCAGGTTTTGGAGTACCTGGTCAGGTAGCAGGCTGTTCCCCTGCTCCCGACCCCCAGCTTTGCCCCTGGCACCTGCCCCGGACTGACCCCGTGCTTACCATTGGTCGCCCGGATGTCTCAGAGCAAGACGCGGCGATGAGCCAGGGGACCAGGATGCGATTTCAATCGCTGCTTTCTGGGATGGTGACTCCCAGGAAGGGAGAGGTCCAAAACTGACTCGGGAGGCGGGCCCCAGCTCTGAGGTTACCTCAGTGACTGGTACTACCCCTCCCTCAAGGTCAGTTCAGGCACTTATGGACCGAGCTTCCAAGTTCCTCCAGGTTCCCTGGAAGGCAGCGCCTGAACAGTGCCGCTCTGTTTCCAGAACAGCACAGGCTTCACCCCACCCCAGCCCTTCTCGGTGTTTCCGGATTTTCTGGAGGAGGTACAGTCATAAGAACATAAGAAAGAAAGAACATAAGAAAGTTTACAAACGAGAGGAGGCCATTCAGCCCATCTTGCTCGTTTGGTTGTTAGTAGCTTATTGATCCCAGAATCTCATCAAGCAGCTTCTTGAAGGATCCCAGGGTGTCAGCTTCAACAACATTACTGGGAGTTGGTTCCAGACCCTCACAATTCTCTGTGTAAAAAGTGCCTCCTATTTTCTGTTCTGAATGCCCCTTTATCTAATCTTCTCGGCACGGAGTGTCTCGAAACAAGCAACCCCGCTGGCTTCCTTTGAAGGCGCGGGGCGCTGATCTAGCGGAATTCCTGCTGGTGGATTCTACCATAACGGCCAATGCAGGATAACAGAGGCCCACCTTAAGAAGGCTTATGCAGCTGAAGTGCAAATTACGCCTGGCCAACATGGCAGGTCTCCTCACGGCCTACTTGGATGGCATCTTCCAATCGGTACCCTCCCTGAACCAGTAGCTACAGGGCTTCCAAGGGCAAGACATGGGCCAAGCCTGGCAGGCCTTATGACGGCACGCAGACAGCTTTGGCTGTTCCAGGCCAAGGTCCCGGATACAGACAAGCCTTGCTGGACGCGCCTATCTCCCCTGGCCATACATTCGGGCCAGCAGTGGAGGAGATCCTGCAACACTCCCACCGAGAACAGGAGGCTTCTCGACAGGTGGCCTTGATGCTCCCTTCCCGTGCTCCAGTGCGGGAGAGGATGAGAAGCTGGCGTCCGCCCGTGACACAGACTGTGACCCGGATGGTTTTGATCCCCACTGCACCACGCAGTGACCTGAAGCATCACCTTCAGGCTTCTGTGGCAGCTAATAACCAAGGCTAACCACAAGGACGGGCTGCTACAGCGCTACGGGAGGCAGTTCTAATGCCGCCCTAGGCAGCCAATCAATTGGGAGGTGGGCCTGTAAATAAAAGCAAAGCAGCCACTCATAGAAGGTGGATGTGAGTGGAGAGCAGGAACGAGAGAGCGGAAAGAAAGTAAGAGAGACGAACTTTAACCCTTTGCAGTCCATTTATTAAGTGCGTGTCAGGCGCGTCAGGTCCAATTTATTTTCACATGTGCAGTTAATTTTAGACGCCGTTTAAAAGTATTTTTTTTCCACAGTCAAACGGGTTTAAAAGGCCCTGCATATCAACAAAGCACTCACTAGTCATCTCCAGCTATGCCCCATCCTTTCGCTTCGCTATAGCTTTCATATATGCTAAGAAATAAATAATAATAATAGTCATACCGATCAATCACCTCCTGATCACTGTTTTATCACCAAACGCCTCAATAATGCGATCCAAGTCATTATTTTATTACTATAACATCTCAAAAAAGCTCTGCAAATGTCAGTGATATTCTCTGAGCACTGATGCAGTATCAGCCAGCTTGTTTCCTTATGGCCGCCGTTATCTGATGCCAGGGGCAAGTATGATTATTCATGAGATGTGCCCTTTTTTTTTTTTTCGGCTTGTCTTGGCTCCTGCCGCTCCCCACTCGCCATTGAATGGTTTTTCGGCTTTTTTCCGAGAAAAAAACGACTAGAAACCCGTTTTTTGCGTCTTTTTTGATGATGTTGGACAGGGTCCGACATTGGACCGATAGGAATAATTGCAATGTCGGACCAGGTCCGACATAGGACCGCAAAGGATTAAAAACAATTGTTATGCATGCTGGGTTAAGACCAGCATGGTACTTTACATTATTGGATCTGTTTATTTTGGCCACTGTGCCATTTTTGTTTTGGGTTCAGTGTTTTGTTTCTGTTCCAATGTTTTGCACACAGACAGACCCCAGTTTGCTCTTGTTGGCTGTGTACTTAGAATGCATGATTATATACAGTAATTATTGCCAATTAAATGTGAAGATGTCTCTAGTAAATTTGATATATATTTTTATATATTTTGAATTTGCTGGCACTGCTTAGCAGCTGGTTGGATTGTGTCAGGCAGAGAGGTTGAAGACGGGTCTATAGACCGGCCCTGCAGGGTATCCTCTCCGGAGGAAGGGGTACAGTTGTGAAGACGGGTCTGTACACCGGCCCTGCGGGGTATTCTCTCCGGAGGAAGGGGTACAGTTATGAAGACGGATCTATAGACTGGCCCTGCGGGGTATTCTCTCCGGAGGAAGGGTTACAGTTATGAAGACGGGTCTGTACACCGGCCCTGCGGGGTATCCTCTCCGGAGGAAGGGGTGCAGTTGTGTTGGCAGAGCAGTAAAGAACGAGCCATTAATGGGAACTGAAAAAACTCATCGGTATACATCCACACAGGCCCTAGTAACAAGCTTTTGTCCTCTACCTCATCTGTTTTCGCAATCTTTCTTCACATCGCTGCCAAAAGTGCATGAGTTTTTAGCAGCAGTCCAATAATAGCTCTCCTTATTTTCCATTTTTCCAGAACCTGACAAACAACCGTCATTCCTTCCTATAAACGCTCCATCATGGCAGGGCTTTCAAAATGGAACCCTGCAAAGAGCTCATTTGTTTTCTTTTTAGTTATAAGCTGTGACTGATTAGGCAGTAAGTAAAGTACAGGCCTCTTGTTTTAGTTAGAGCTGTTTAATAGCATCCAGATATGCAGTAGCGTTCTTCACTTTACTTGTATTACTTTCATTCCCCAGTAGTGACTGCTTACTTATTTGGCTCTGTTTGAAGGCTGTTTGTTTTTGCCATCTCCCACACACTGAATAAATGTGGCTGCACAGCTTCGTAACATGAGATTGATACTGCCATCTGTCAATTAGGCACATCCTTCCATTAGACAGACATTGTTAATCAATGCTTCTCCCTATTTCCAGTTACTCAGTTAGTCAAGAATCACATGGATTTAATCTGTGAGATACAGTAGCCCAGGTTTTATTTTTTACCAGCGAGTAGAAACGAGGATTTACACATTTAAAAAATGGGCCAAAATACAATGTTTAGAAAAGTAAACCACCACACCAAACAGCTTCCATGTTTTATACAAACTGTAATATATAGGAAAAGAAAAAACACAACTGACACCAGTATGCCTGACAGTGTAAGAAGAGAAGCATGGTTTATACAGCACCCACGTGCCCAACAGTGTAAGAAGAGAAGCCTGGTTTATACAGCACCCACGTGCCCGACAGTGTAAGAAGAGAAGTGTGGTTTATACAGCACCCACGTGCCTGACAGTGTAAGAAGAAGAAGCCTGGTTTATACAGCACCCACGTGCCTGACAGTGTAAGAAGAGAAGCGTGGTTTATACAGAACCCACGTGCCCGACAGTGTAAGAAGAGAAGCGTGGTTTATACAGCACCCACGTGCCCGACAGTGTAAGAAGAGAAGCGTGGTTTATACAGCACCCATGTGCCCGACAGTGTAAGAAGAGAAGCGTGGTTTATACAGTACCCACGTGCCCGACAGTGTAAGAAGAGAAGCCTGGTTTATACAGCACCCACGTGCCCGACAGTGTAAGAAGAGAAGCCTGGTTTGTACGGGCACCCACGTGCCCGACAGTGTAAGAAGAGAAGGGTGGTTTATACAGCACCCACGCGTCCGACAGTGTAAGAAGAGAAGCCTGGTTTATACAGCACCCACGCGCCCGACAGTGTAAGAAGAGAAGCGTGGTTTATACAGCACCCACGTGCCAGACAGTGTAAGAAGAGAAGAGTGGTTTATACAGCACCCACGTGTCCGACAGTGTAAGAGAAGCGTGGTTTATACAGCACCCACGTGTCCGACAGTGTAAGAAGAGAAGCCTGGTTTATACAGCACCCACGTGTCCGACAGTGTAAGAGAAGCGTGGTTTATACAGCACCCACGTGTCCGACGGTGTAAGAAGAGAAGTGGTTTATACAGCACCCACGTGCCTGAAAGTGTAAGAGAGGAAGCCTGGTTTATACAGCACCCTCGTGCCTGACAGTGTAAGAAGAGAAGCGTGGTTTATACAGCACCCACGTGCCTGACAGTGTAAGAAGAGAAGAGTGGTTTATACAGCATCCACATGCTCGACAGTGTAAGAAGAGAAGCGTGGTTTATACAGCACCCACGTGCCCGACAGTGTAAGAAGAGAAGCGTGGTTTATCCAGCACCCACGTGCCCGACAGTGTAAGAAGCGTGGTTTATACAGCACCCACGTGCCCGACAGTGTAAGAAGAGAAGCGTGGTTTATACAGCACCCACATGCCCGACAGTGTAGGAAGAGAAACGTGGTTTATACAGCACCCACGCGCCCGACAGTGTAAGAAGAGAAGCCTGGTTTATACAGCACCCACGCGTCCGACACAGTGTAAGAAGAGAAGTGTGGTTTATACAGCACCCACGTGCCTGACAGTGTAAGAAGAGAAGGTTTTATACAGCACCCACGTGCCGACAGTGTAAGAAGAGAAGCGTGGTTTATACAGCTCCCACGTGCCCGACAGTGTAAGAAGAGAAGCCTGGTTTATACAGCACCCACGTGCCAGACAGTGTAAGAAGAGAAGGGTGGTTTATACAGCACCCACGTGCCCGACAGTGTAAGAAGAGAAGCGTGGTTTATACAGCTCCCACGCGTCCGACAGTGTAAGAAGAGAAGCCTGGTTTATACAGCACCCACGTGCCAGACAGTGTAAGAAGAGAAGGGTGGTTTATACAGCACCCACGCGCCCGACAGTGTAAGAAGAGAAGCCTGGTTTATACAGCACCCACGTGCCCGACAGTGTAAGAAGAGAAGGGTGGTTTTATACAGCACCCACGCGTCCGACAGTGTAAGAAGAAGAAAGCGTGGTTTATACAGCACCCACGTGTCCGACAGTGTAAGAGAAGCGTGGTTTATACAGCACCCACGTGCCTGACAGTGTAAGAAGAGAAGCGTGGTTTATACAGCACCCACATGTCCGACAGTGTAAGAAGAGAAGCGTGGTTTATACAGCACCCACGCGTCCGACAGTGTAAGAAGAGAAGCGTGGTTTATACAGCACCCGCGTGCCCGACAGTGTAAGAAGAGAAGCGTGGTTTATACAGCACCCACGTGTCCGACAGTGTAAGAAGAGAAGCGTGGTTTATACAGCACCCACGTGTCCGACAGTGTAAGAGAAGCGTGGTTTATACAGCACCCACGTGCCTGACAGTGTAAGAAGAGAAGCCTGGTTTATACAGCACCCACATGTCCGACAGTGTAAGAAGAGAAGCCTGGTTTATACAGCACCCACATGTCCGACAGTGTAAGAGAAGCGTGGTTAATACAGCACCCACGTGCCCGACAGTGTAAGAAGAGAAGCGTGGTTTATACAGCACCCACGTGTCCGACAGTGTAAGAGAAGCGTGGTTTATACAGCACCCACGTGCCTGACAGTGTAAGAAGAGAAGCGTGGTTTATACAGCACCCACGTGCCCAACAGTGTAAGAAGAGAAGCGTGGTTTATACAGCACCCACATGCCCGACAGTGTAGGAAGAGAAACGTGGTTTATGCAGCACCCACCCAAAAGTTGCACACAACATACAACAGTTATTCGCTGCCTGCATTTAGATTACATTTATAAAGCACTATCGCAGTTTACTGACATCAACAGCACCTCTCCACTCAATTACTTCCTTGTGTTTTACTCACCTTCCTAAACAGCAACCGTGTTGAAACTCGTGTCCTTATACTTGCAGATTTATTCACTGCAAAATAAAGCTGCCATTGCGCCTTGCATAATGTGGTTTTGAAATCGCAGTTGAGAGAAACATATTGAGATAAAATAGCATTAAAATCTAATAATAATATGATGATAAAATACTGTACCCTTTATTGAAACCACTTGCGACCCAGGGCACCATTAAACCAACTCAGGGTCTACCTTTTCTAGAAAGTAGGACCTGGTATCCAGGTGAACCAGATTAAGGGAGCTGCCTTTCCAGAAAGTAGCTGCAGCACCACATAGGGATCACAGTTGAAATCCAGAATAGATCAATCACCAAACGTACTTGTATATTATGAAAAATCCTCTGAAAGACTGCTTTATTTTGATCATGAACTTCCGGGAAGCACTGAGTTTTAGTCATCAATAATAGAAATTGCAATAGGGTCAGAAAGATTTGAAAATTAGACTCTTCCTTATTCAAACTGCCCCTTACAGTGCACATGGTTTTCAGCCTTACACAGTTTACTCCTCTGCTTTGCAACATCTCTTTGTTTGCCCGGAGAGTGTGCAGTCGAGCCTGAACAAAGTTAGTGCATTCAGTGTGTTGGAGACTCTTCAGTCCTAATGCCCGTTCATACTCACAGTGTGTGTGAGACTCCTCAGTCCTGCTGCCCTGTTCATACTCACAGTGTGTGTGAGACTGTTCAGTCCTGCTGCCCTGTTCATACTCACAGTGTGTTTGAGTCTCTTCAGTCCTGTGCATTTGCCCTGTTCATACTCACAGTGCTTTGAGACTCTTCAGTCCTGCTGCCCTGTTTATACTCATAGTGTGTGTGAGACTCTTCAGTCCTGCCGCCCTGTTCATACTCAGTGTGTTTGAGACTCTTCAGTCCTGCTGCCCTGTTCATACTCACAGTGCATTTGAGACTCTTCAGTCCTGCTGGCCTGTTCATACTCACAGTGCATTTGAGACTCTTCAGTCCTGCTGCCCTGTTCATACTCACAGTGTGTGTAAGACTCTTCAGTCCTGCCCGCTCTGTTCATACTCAGTGTGTGTGAGACTCTTCAGTCCTGCCGCCCTGTTCATACTCAGTGTGTTTGAGACTCTTCAGTCCTGCTGCCCTGTTCATACTCACAGTGTGTGTGAGACTCTTCAGTCCTGCTGCCCTGTTCATACTCACAGTGTGTGTGAGACTCTTCAGTCCTGCTGGCCTGTTCATACTCACAGTGCATTTGAGACTCTTCAGTCCTGCCGCCCTGTTCATACGCACAGTGCGTTTGAGACTCTTCAGTCCTGCTGCCCTGTTCATACTCACAGTGTGTGTGAGACTCTTCAGTCCTGCTGCCCTGTTCATACTCACAGTGCGTTTGAGACTCTTCAGTCCTGCTGCCCTGTTCATACTCACAGTGTGTGTGTGAGACTCTTCAGTCCTGTTGCCCTGTTCATACTCAGTGTGTGTGAGACTCTTCAGTCCTGCTGCCCTGTTCATACTCAGTGTGTTTGAGACTCTTCAGTCCTGCTGCCCTGTTCATACTCACAGTGTGTTGGAGACTCTTCAGTCCTGTTGCCCTGTTCATACTCACAGTGTGTGTGAGACTCTTCAGTCCTGCTGCCCTGTTCATACTCACAGTGTGTGTGAGACTCTTCAGTCCTGCTGCCCTGTTCATACTCACAGTGTGTGTGAGACTCTTCAGTCCTGCTGCCCTGTTCATTCTCACAGTGTGTGTAAGACTCTTCAGTCCTGCTGCCCTGTTCATACTCACAGTGTGTGAGACTCTTCAGTCCTGCTGCCCTGTTCATACTCACAGTGTGTGTGAGACTCTTCAGTCCTGCTGCCCTGTTCATACTCACAGTGTGTGTGAGACTCTTCAGTCCTGCTGCCCTGTTCATTCTCACAGTGTGTGTAAGACTCTTCAGTCCTGCTGCCCTGTTCATACTCACAGTGCGTTGAGACTCTTCAGTCCTGCCGCCCTGTTCATGCTCACAGTGTGTGTGAGACTCTTCAGTCCTGCTGCCCTGTTCATACTCACAGTGCGTTTGAGACTCTTCAGTCCTGCTGCCCTGTTCATACTCAGTGTGTTTGAGACTCTTCAGTCCTGCTGCCCTGTTCATACTCACAGTGTGTGTGAGACTCTTCAGTCCTGTTGCCCTGTTCATACTCACAGTGTGTGTGAGACTCTTCAGTCCTGCTGCCCTGTTCATACTCACAGTGTGTGTGAGACTCTTCAGTCCTGCTGCCCTGTTCATACTCACAGTGCGTTGGAGACTCTTCAGTCCTGCCGCCCTGTTCATGCTCACAGTGTGTGTGAGACTCTTCAGTCCTGCTGCCCTGTTCATGCTCACAGTGTGTGTGAGACTCTTCAGTCCTGCTGCCCTGTTCATACTCAGTGTGTTTGAGACTCTTCAGTCCTGCTGCCCTGTTCATACTCACAGTGTGTTGAGACTCTTCAGTCCTGCTGCCCTGTTCATACTCACAGTGTGTGTGAGACTCTTCAGTCCTGCTGCCCTGTTCATACTCACAGTGTGTGTGAGACTCTTCAGTCCTGCCGCCCTGTTCATACTCAGTGTGTGTGAGACTCTTCAGTCCTGCTGCCCTGTTCATACTCACAGTGCGTTTGAGACTCTTCAGTCCTGCTGCCCTGTTCATACTCAGTGTGTGTGAGACTCTTCAGTCCTGTTGCCCTGTTCATACTCAGTGTGTGTGAGACTCTTCAGTCCTGCTGCCCTGTTCATACTCAGTGTGTTTGAGACTCTTCAGTCCTGCTGGCCTGTTCATACTCACAGTGTGTGTGAGACTCTTCAGTCCTGCTGCCCTGTTCATACTCACAGTGTGTGTGAGACTCTTCAGTCCTGCTGCCCTGTTCATACTCACAGTGTGTGTGAGACTCTTCAGTCCTGCTGCCCTGTTCATACTCACAGTGTGTGTGAGACTCTTCAGTCCTGCCGCCCTGTTCATACTCACAGTGTGTTGGAGACTCTTCAGTCCTGCTGCCCTGTTCATACTCACAGTGTGTGTGAGACTCTTCAGTCCTGCTGCCCTGTTCATAATCACAGTGTGTGTGAGACTCTTCAGTCCTGCTGCCCTGTTCATAATCACAGTGTGTGGACAGGGCACTGGGGAAAAGCTGTCCTCTAGCCAGGCTTTACTGTTCATACATCTGAACGCTTTCCATTCACACCCCTGAAGGTTAAATCATTTCTATCATGAGAATGGCACCCTATCATGCCTTAATGTTTAATTAGTTAATAGGATTTATTTAAATGGGCTGCTTCAGCCTCTAAATAATGTAATGGTAAAAAACGGTGTAGTCAACATTTGACCAAAAAGATTAGCTTCCTCCTCATCAAACCAATACAAATATACAAATACAGCACGTCCACGGTGACTAGAATCAGCTGGGGGGGCACATTATGTTTTGCTTTTGTATTATATTATTTTGGTTTCATTTGCACTTGTTATGTTTCGCACCTTATTGCTGTGCTTAAGTTATTTATTGTTAAGTGTGTATTATTATTTGTAATACAGCACAGATGAATAGAAGGAGAAAATAGTCCCATTCCCCAAAGTCTGAATGCAGCCAGATGTTTTCCATTTGCACCAATTAACTTTCATTGACAGTCCATTATAAAAAAGGGAACTAAAAGCACAGGAGGGGAGTGTGTGGTTCCAGGGGGAATCGGACAGAGGACAGAGGACACAGGACACAGGACGTCAGCAATCTTGACAGACAGACCTGGATGGTAACAACAAGGATGATTTGGAACTCAATGGAATACGGAAGGCTAAAGACACGACAGCCCAATGGAAGGAAGAACTGGTCAGAAACTGATAGCAAAGCTAAGTATTCATCCTTGAATTATTCTGTTGAAGCGTCACTTTTTCATTAAGACTGTTAATATTATTACGACGAGGACTATGTGGCGTTTTACAAATGATTCAGCAGTAAAGGCAGGAACATTTACAGTTACCGATATTAATTGTGGTTTATGACAAGGTGTTGTACTGCTTCCCTTCAAGGCACCCCCCTCCCCCTCCATGACTGACGCCCCGGAGGAGCAAACAGACACCAACTGAGGGACGGACCGCCAGCTCCCTGTACACACCGAGACGCGAGGTCCTACCCTACTTAAGCGAAGTATCAGTGCCCGGGTCGGAAGACCAAGTAAGAGTAGGGAGGGTTGAGATCGGGCTGTACGTAGTGAATGACCAGGGACACACAGGGAGTGTGGACATCAAGTGCTGTTTGTTCTTCCATTGTAGAATCCCGGGTCGTGGTGCTGGAGACTGGGGGACCGAGCCTGAAGGGAGCTAAATACAAGCCTTACACCAGGACGAACAAACAGATTAGGAGGTTCTTGGATCGGTCACCTTCAACTTTACCTTTCCTTGTTAGTGTTTCTACCGGGACAGTGTTTGGTGACTTGGATTAAGTACAGGACCTACAAACTGAGTTGTCTAGGCCTTTTGAGGCCCAGGTGAATATACTAGAACTATCGTGTCTCCAAACTGCTGCTTATATTGTTCTGGACTGTGTTGTGGTAATATATTGTGTGAATAATTGCAGTAATAATATACCCCTGAAGTCACAAGTTGCCTGCTAACAATGTTTTATGGAAAATTTTTACTTGGTGCACAGTTTTAGCTGTTTTTTAGGATAGCTGTTGTACTGGGATATATTGAAAGGTATTGAAGGGAGGATTTTGTAAATTGTCTCAAAGTAAGCTGTATTCAATTGTATCATTTCCTGTATTAAAGCAATCAGTATTTTGTACTTCCCTGTTTCTGTGGTTTCTGTACACTCATTAGGAAGGTCAGGGTGGTCAGTTTGAAATCCAAACAACCTGTGACAAAGGGTTAGAAAGATAATTATAAAAACGTATACTTAGCTGGAATTAGCAGTATTGGCCCCTGACACACACATGCATGTCAAAGCGCCAAACATTTTATTGTAACGCACCTCTCCTCCACGGTAGTGTTCTAAACAAAAATGCGTCGCTGTTCTACACTTCACTACTCCTATAGATACCTTGTCTCTATAATTAGATTGCGCTGATTTTTAACTTGCGTCTGCAAGTGCGTCAAACATTCAGTGCCAGATTACTAACCCACCCGCTCGGAGCATTGTAATGATTTATGGGACCCAGCTCCAGGGAAAATGTGTTTTCTAAAGACTGTAAATATTACAAAAACCAGGGAAAACTACTACTATAGACGGCATGCAGGATGGGGCTTCACTTAACATTAGGAGCTAGATAATCTAAGCTTTTTTACTCAAGACCGTCATTCAGAAAGACAATACAAATGAGAAATAAAAACATTTAATCTATGGTTGTGCAAGTAGTCTTCATTTTTTTTTTTGCATTTGTTTTAGTTACAGAAAAAAAGCACTAGATATGGAGTAGATAGCTCTGTAAAGAGTTATTATTATTATTACTGTTATTGTTACTGTTACTAGTACTGTTATTATTATAAAGGTGATTAATGTTCTGAATTATAACAAAATCAAGTTGACAACTAAAACACCCCCACAGAAATGTACGACTAGTATTGTCCTGTACGGTGTGATGTGTTTTCAATTAACATATCCAACATGCATCAGGACTGGGCAGCTGAACATTAGTAACTACGACCACCAGCTTCATGCATGTTCCCAAGCAGGGCGCCTGCTAACCTGCTGTGCTCATCATGAAATTGTTGCATTAAGTGATGGCCCTTTTTGTTCAGGGTAGGTTAAAAGCCTCAGGATAGAATACAAGAGCGGACTGTTCCTGTACACTGGTTTACTCTCCACACTGGTGAGAGATACAGGAGAGGACTGTTCCTGTACACTGGAACAAATTGGAAGAAGAATCTAATTTAAAAACTCTATTAGCTCTACCCCCACCACTCCCATGCAAAGTAATGCGTTGACATGAGAGTGGACCCTTGAAAGAAAACTCAAACAAATCATTCTGAACTTCTCTGTAACCATTGCAGCCTGATAAAAAAAAAATGTCAAACACAAGTGCCTTCTTGGCAGAACAGATGTTTACAGATTAAGTTTAGTCTTCTGTAGAGAACAGATTGTTAATTAGTACACACTGTTGCCAGACTAATCTAAACTTTTTCTAACCTTACTACTTTACTATATAATAAAAACACCAGTTAAATAATAAGCCAACTAAGAACCATTGCATTAGCCTTCAGAGAGATATCTATCTGTCTGAACACTCATAAGAACCATTGCATTAACCTTCAGAGAGATATCTATCTGTCTGAGCACTCATAAGAACCATTGCATTACCCTTCAGAGAGATATCTATCTGTCTGAACACTCATAAGAACCATTGCATTACCCTTCAGAGAGATATCTATCTGTCTGAGCACTCATAAGAACCATTGCATTAGCCTTCAGAGAGATATCTATCTGTCTGAGCACTCATAAGAACCATTGCATTAACCTGCAGAGTTTTATTTGTCTGAACACTTTTCTTGCTCCCAGATCTCTTTTTTCAGGTTTAAAGACCCAGGCCCATGTGGTTCTGCATGTGTTTATGATGGGGGCACTGCATCCTATGTGGAAGCAATAAGGAAACTCACCGTGACTAAAGTGACACATTGAAGGATGAGGATGTCCTCAGGGGTTCAGGGCCAGAGGCAGTGTCACAGGAGGCCGCCGCTACTCCATCATTACCACGTCTAATTAACGTGACTCAGTCAACCTCCGACGAACGAACAGCCGCGGACCCAACCTGACTTGGTTTAAAATGGTCATGTAATACGGTTCACACATCTCTGGAGCTCCTCGTTTTCAGTTTGTATGTCTGGTCACGTGATGTCCCTTTAAAGTTATATTGAGCCGACTCTTGGAAAAGCACTGATTGTGAAACAAGATCACTTTATTTTTCCTCCCTTGATGAGACTATGATTCTGTTTCATTGATAATGTAAAAAAAAAAAAAAAGGTAGCTCCTTATTTTGAATTCAAACCCGAACCAAAAAGCGAGTTCAGTTAAATTGCTTTTCCCGGATTTAAAATCTTAATGACTTATTACAATAATATTATAACCTGTTCTGCAAATGATACTTTCCTCTTAATTACAATTTAATTAAATCAATTTAACTTCACTCGCTGTTTGCATTCAGTTTGAATTAAAAATAAGGAGATGTCTTTTTTTTATATTATCAAATGAAACAGAATCATCGTCTTAATCAAATTACGGGAGAAAAACTAAAGTGAACTTGTTTCACAATCAGCACTTTTCCAAGAGTTTAACTGAATGGAGCCGGCTCAAAAAAAAAAAAAAAAAAAAAAAAAAAAAAAAGGACATCACGTGATCAAAAATAAAAAGCTTAAACGAAAGAGCCCTACATATACAGACACAACACAGTATAGACACGCTAAACTGTATACAAGGATAGGACAGCTGGGTAGATTTATATAAACTACACAGACACAACACAGTATATAGACATGCTAAACTGCACACAAGGATAGGACAGCTTGGTAGATTTATATGAACTACACAGACACAACACAGTACATAGACATGCTAAACTGCACACAGGGATAGGGCAGCTGGGTAGATTTATATAAACTACACAGACACAACACAGTACATAGACACGCTAAACTGCACACAGGGATATGGCAGCTGGGTAGATTTTTAGGGTTTGGAGTAAAACTGTCGGACGATGTTTGGCTAGACAAAATCTGAATACATTTGAGAAGAATAAAACGGTATGTCATGTTAAAGAGCTGTGGGGAAATGGTCAACTTCAGACATCCATTATTTGACAATGGCAGTATGTGTGTATAGAGTTTTAGGTTTGAATGGATGGTCATCAAAGAACACAAATAAATCATTTGTCCTTCCCAGGAGGTATACTGAGCAGGCCCTCTGCCTCAGCACAGTTTACTACATCATATATTTAGCTCTGCACGCAGGGCCTCTGTCCTACACAGCTGTGATGCAGCATGCTGATCTGATGCTAAACACATACAGACGTGCTCAAATTTGTTGGTACCCTTACAGCTCATTGAAATAATGCTTCATTCCTCCTGAAAATTGATGAAATTAAAAGCTATTTTATCATGTATACTTGCATGCCTTTGGTATGTCATAGAATAAAGCAAAGAAGCTGTGAAAAGAGATGAATTATTGCTTATTCTACAAAGATATTCTAAAATGGCCTGGACACATTTGTTGGTACCCCTTAGAAAAGATAATAAATAATTGGATTATAGTGATATTTCAAACTAATTAGTTTCTTTAATTAGTATCACACATGTCTCAATCTTGTTATCCGTCATTCAGCCTATTTAAATGGAGAAAAGTAGTCACTGTGCTGTTTGGTATCATTGTGTGCACCACACTGAACATGGACCAGAGAAAGCAAAGGAGAGAGTTGTCTGAAGAGATCAGAAAGAAAATAATAGACAAGCATGGTAAAGGTAAAGGCTACAAGACCATCTCCAAGCAGCTTGATGTTCCTGTGACAACAGTTGCAAATATTATTAAGAAGTTTAAGGTCCATGGAACTGTAGCCAACCTCCTGGGGCGGCCGCAAGAGGAAAATCGACCCCAGATTGAACAGAAGGATAGTGCGAATGGTAGAAAAAGAACCAAGGATAACTGCCAAAGAGATACAAGCTGAACTCCAAGGTGAAGGTATGCGTCAGTTTCTGATCGCACCATCCGTAAGCTTTTTTGAGCGAAAAGGGCTCCATGGAAGAAGACCCAGGAGGACTCCACTTTTGAAAGAAAAACATAAAAAGCCAGACTGGAATTTGCTAAAATGCATGTTGACAAGCCACAATCCTTCTGGGAGAATGTCCTTTGGACAGATGAGTCAAAACTGGAGCTTTTTTGGCAAGTCACATCAGCTCTATGTTCACAGATGAAAAAATGAAGCTTTCAAAGAAAAGAACACCATACCTACAGTGAAACATGGAGGAGGCTCGGTTATGTTTTGGGGCTGCTTTGCTGCGCCTGGCACAGGGTGCCTTGAATCTGTGCAGGGCACAATGAAATCTCAAGACTATCAAGGCATTCTGGGCGAAACGTATACTGCCCAGTGTCAGAAAGCTCTGTCTCAGTCGTAGGTCATGGGTCCTCCAACAGGATAATGACCCAAAACACACAGCTAAAAGCACCCAAGAATGGATAAGAACAAAACATTGGACTATTCTGAAGTGGCCTTCTATGAGTCCTGATCTGAATCTATCGAACATCTCTGGAAAGAGCTGAAACTTGCAGTCTGGAGAAGGCACCCACATCAAACCTGAGACAGCTGGAGCAGTTTGCTCAGGAAGAGTGGGCCAAACTACCTGTTAACAGGTGCAGAAGTCTCATTGAGAGCTACAGAAAACGTTTGATTGCAGTGATTGCCTCTAAAGGTTGTGCAACAAAATATTAGGTTAGCGGTCCCATCATTTTTGTCCATGCCATTTTCATTTGTTTTCTTATTTACAATATTATGTTGAATAAAAAATCAAAAGCAAAGTCTGATTTCTATTAAATATGGAATAAACAATGGTGGATGCCAATTACTTTTGTCAGTTTCAAGTTATTTCAGAGAAAATTGTGCATTCTTCGTTTTTTGTGGAGGGGTACCAACAAATTTGAGCACGTCTGTAAGTAGGTCTGTGTGTCATCTGCTTAAATGTGGATTGTCTTCTTCTTTTGAAACACCCTACAAAGCTCTTCAGTAAATATGGTAAAAGGAACAAGTAGAAATACAGGTTACTGTAGCTATAATCCTCTGACCACTCAGGATATTTCCAATTCCTTTAGGAATTCCCTTGAAGAGAATTGGATGAAAGGAGTCGTTGTATTTGTGATGGATTAGCAGATAGATTAGGGTGAGAAAGATTTCACATACCCCAGGACCTTGTCTTGATATTATTAGCCACTTAGAATTAACATTCATAGGTCTGCCCTAACTATTGCATCCAGCTGAACCGAAGCACGGTAAACTGGATGAACTTTAAAGAATGTCCATGAACTTTAATGAACTGGTCTTTAAAATCCCTCAGAATGTGTTCATGAACTAACCCTATGAATACTCCCGTACTTCTAGAAAAAAATAAATCAAGAATGCTCAGGCGCCACGTGTCGTTTGGTTTTGAAATGCTTTTAAGACACAGTTATATAGGTTATATTAATAAAATATATAAAACAGCACCTTTTGAAAATCTTTTTCAATGATAAATCATTGTGAACAAGCTGCCTCACTCGGATTTGTTGCCCCTTTAAAACCAATGACCCGATAGAGGAACTTTCAGTTTACAAGCGCCGTTGCGCTCTTTTATTTTCAACAATACAAATTAAACAAACAAAACAAAAACCTAACTCTGCTTTTTTGTAGCACTGTCTACCACTTTTTACATTCTTACTATAAGCTGGGCGGCTAAGCCGTTTACCAGGCAAACAAACACTTTTTAAATACACAAAACCAAACGTAGGTTTTACCATACCTTAGACAGGTCTCACGGCCTACTCAGCCTGGCGCACACACCGCCCTGAGCAGGCTGGCTGCTCTCCTTTTATATTTGGCAGCTGGCTCTAATTTTCAATAATGAGGCAACTGCCAAAACAATAAAACAATTAAATAAACAATCTAGTTTGGCAGGGAGGGATTTTTTTAATCCCCGTCCCTACCAGAAAACAAACATTTTTAATTTGCAGGGCCCCTCCCTGCCACACATCTTTTTTACATTGATTTGTATTAAAAGCTTCATTAACATTGAAAACATCATGATGGCAGTGTGGCAGCATGGCAGGGTGGCAGAATGGCAGTCTGGCAGGGTGGCAGCATGGAGTCTGGCAGTCTTGCAGCGTTGCAGCATGGCAGCGTAGCAGTCTTGCTGCAGCGTGGCAGTCTGGCAGTCTTGCAGCGTGGCAGGGTGGCAGCGTAGCAGTCTTGCAGCGTGGCAGTCTGGCAGTCTTGCAGCGTGGCAGCGTGGCAGTGTAGCAGTCTTGCAGCGTGGCAGTCTGGCAGTCTGGCAGTCTTGCAGCGTGGCAGGGTGGCAGCGTAGCAGTCTTGGCAGCGTGGCAGTCTGGCAGTCTTGCAGCGTGGCAGCATGGCAGTCTTGCAGAGTCACAGCATGGTGTCTGGCAGTCTGGCAGTCTTGCAGCGTGGCAGCATGGCAGCGTAGCAGTCTTGCAGCGTGGCAGCATGGCAGTCTGGCAGTCTTGCAGCGTGGCAGGGTGGCAGTGGCTGGAGCCGTGATTTGAATAAGTGATTAAATGATTAATTAAGGCTCCAGCCACAGGTGTATAAATAGGGTGATCATGGGTGTTAGTGAGAAAAGGGGTTAATGTTGGAATTTCCTTCCACAGCGATTTCCTACTGCAGCCGGAAGGCTTGCTTTTTTCAGTCGGTAGCTTATTCAGAGAATTACAGTTAGGATCGTTGTTTAGTCGGACAGTGTGTGATTTTATTCCATTTTGCCTTTTACTTTGGCTATTTTTGATATTATGTTGTCATGGTTTCATCTACTGTATCTTCTCTCCAGTGGGAAGTCAATCTGGCAGGTTAGGTGTATTCACTTTAACCCTCCCAGCAGGTAATACAAGACACAATGGATTTCCAGCTAATCCACTCAGGGTTGGGGAAAACAATGCATATATTTATGACCAAAAGCAGCCCAGAAACATCTTTTTGCTGAGATGTGTATCACAATGAAGCTAGAACCGAAGTATAGAGGAAGCAGTGGCAATGTAAATAAAACTCCATGATGACCACAAATGGAGTTAAATAGCAACCCGTAAATTAGAGGCATTCAAATGGCCAGTAATCTTACTTTATTAGCCTTAATAAACCTGTATAATCAGATTATTTTACACCTATCTGGCACCTGGAGATTCTTGCTGTGACAAACAGATAGAAGCAGAGCTCAGTCTAAGTGTTATAAGAATAGAAACTGCAGTGACCTTGTAGCCTACAAAGGCTCACCTGGGGCCTCCCGTCCCTGCTGCCTGTCCTGCTCATTTCTGCAGGTTAGGTCTCAGTGTGGCAGCACGAGGACCCAAAACAGAACAGAGCACATATGCTAATGATTCCACCATTCCATAACCATTTCAGCCTGAAAAGAAAGAAAGCAATAAAGCTGCATTGACTGCTTTTAGAACGCCATGAAATAGCAGCAATGATTCTGCGCCGGGAAGCAGAAGGCTTTAAAATTCACTGTATTGTATTGGCAAGGGGTTACCGTTTACTGTATTTGTACTGATGTAAATAGCAGCACTAGCACACATCACAAGCATTGCAAAAGATGTTCAGTGTTGAGATTGTCTTTTGTCTGAAATTCATAAATAACTTGAATTTGAAATCATGAAGTAAAATGAATACTTGAAAAATAGCTGTATCATGTATATCTTGAAACCACGTGGCAGTGAAATGGTTACTTTCTGCTTTAATCACCTTTAACAGAATTGCGTTAGGAAATCATAGAATACAGCAGTGCGCCAACTAGAAAGACAGAATGTGTGCTTTGTTTCATTGCAATGTCCAAAGGTTAAAACAATCTGCCAGTGAAGGGTTTTTTTTTTACTGGCCAACACCACTAATGGGATTTAACTCAGAAAATCAAAGAATCCAGATTTACCACACATTAAGCTTTCCAATAGCTTTCAAAAACATCATTTCATCACCTACATAGATGACTCCTCTGTACTACATAATGTATAATGTGATATCTTGTAACAATTGTAAGTCGCCCTGGATAAGGGCGTCTGATAAGAAATAAATAATAATAATAATAATAATACTACTGCGTACCACTAACTGAGAGAGTTCAATGAACTTGATATTCTTCTTAGGAGTCGTTTCCTTGCCTGGTGATATCATCACCTACATAGATGACTCCTCTATACTACTGCGTACCACTAACTGAGAGAGTTCAATGAACTTGATATTCTTCTCAGGAGTCATTTCCTTGCCTAGTGCCGGTGGGGTTCCAACTTCCATTCATGTAACTTCCATTCCATTTTGTTGTAAATTCAGGATTCCGGGTGGAGGGGGGGTGCCATTTACAGTAGGTAAATTTGAAGGGTCCTGTCAGATTATGCATTTCTCAGATATAGCAGGTACAGTTAGTTATTCTCTTCCCAATCAACTGCTCAAGTGATCTTCACTAGCTGTTTGATTTGTGTGATCAGGGATGCAAACCTGGCCGTTTCCACTCATGTAAACCCAATGCAAGCAATCTTATTTATTACTTACAAAATGATTTAAAGTTTGTATTTATTAAATAAAGATTGATATTGCTGAAACCGTTCTAGACTGTTGTTGGCTTCTTTACCGATGTATAGAAACGTTTTGTGAACAGTCCCCAGTGTAGTGTTTCTGAAGTATAGTATTGTTCTTCTAATGCAGTTGTTAAGTTTTGTGCCCAAGCAGAGAACAAGGAGGTCAATAGGGTTAACAAACTAGGCTTCACTGACAGAACATCCACTGAAACCCCTGCTGGTCATATGATATTAGTAGAGATGTCTACAGTTCTGTGTCTGGATTGAAAACCCTGCTGGTCATGTGATATTAATAGAGATGTCTACAGTTCTGTGTCTGGATTAAAAGCACTGCTGGTCATGTGATATTAATAGAGATGTCTACAGTTCTGTGTCTGGATTGAAAGCACTGCTGGTCATGTGATATTAGTAGAGATGTCTACAGTTCTGTGTCTGGATTGAAAGCACTGCTGATCATGTGATATTAGTAGAGATGTCTACAGTTCTGTGTAGAGATTGAAAGCACTGCTGGTCATGTGATATTAGTAGAGATGTCTACAGTTCTGTGTAGAGATTGAAAGCACTGCTGGTCATGTGATATTAGTAGAGATGTCTACAGTTCTGTGTCTGGATTGAAAACCCTGCTGGTCATGTGATATTAATAGAGATGTCTACAGTTCTGTGTCTGGATTGAAAGCACTGCTGGTCATGTGATATTAGTAGAGATGTCTACAGTTCTGTGTCTGGATTGAAAGCACTGCTGGTCATGTGATATTAGTAGAGATGTCTACAGTTCTGTGTCTGGATTGAAAGCCCTGCTGGTCATGTGATATTAATAGAGATGTCTACAGTTCTGTGTCTGGATTGAAAGCACTGCTGATCATGTGATATTAGTAGAGATGTCTACAGTTCTGTGTAGAGATTGAAAGCACTGCTGGTCATGTGATATTAGTAGAGATGTCTACAGTTCTGTGTCTGGATTGAAAACACTGCTATAATATAAATATAAAAAAAGGTCTAGCATGCGTGGGATTTGATGAAACTATAACCTTCAGTTTGCAGTGTTGTGTTATACTGTCATCAGTGCTACAGAGCAGTATTTTGAAAGATCAAGTCAGACAGCTGAGAATTCTCAGGACTTTGTTATTTTTTTACATTTTGGAGATTTTTGTTTTGAGTCATCTCATCATTCTGAGATTCTCATCTTGATCTCTGAAAAATGAGAGGTTTCCTGTCAGTGTAACGCTCATTGTGGTCCCCACTGGATAAAAAAAGGCATAAATTTCTGAGAATTAGCTATGCTGAAGGATAGTCTATATATCTGGTAAAAGTAAAACCTATATAATTAAATACAGTAATAAATATTGAAATTAATATATAAATCATAGACTTTTTTTGTTTCTTTTTTTCTATCTTGATATTTATTTATTTATTTTTCACTATCACTAAACACTGCCATTTAATACTGTATGAAACGAAAATAAATACTCAACAGTTCTTGTTCAATTGTATATTAGTGAAGATTTTTGTACATAAAGGTCGTCCTGCTTTCATATATTTTTACTTTCAAATAAAAAAATATATTGTAACGACCTGGACAATTGCTTTGTTGCAGGACTTGTTGTCTGTTCAGTTTGTCTCGTCTGTCTTTTATGTTACATGTAATGTAAGGGGCAGCTCCGTTACTAAATATGGGAAGGGGGAGTGAATGAGTGGGGAGAATGTGTGTTGCTGTTTTTGAGGGTTGCAGAACTGGTTGATGAGCCGGACAGCGGCAGGAAACGACAGGAGGTTATATAGTAAGGGGGTGCTTGAGCCTGTGGACCGGAGACAGTCCAGAGCTGAACTTGAATGAGAAACTGTGGGTGCGACTGAGTGAGCGTGTGAGCTGTGTCTGGAGAGAATATGCAGTGAAAGTGCCAAGACTAAAATGTAGGGTTATTTGCTTGGTGCTGGCAGCAACAAGCAAATAGGCACAACTGTAAAAGCGGTGGGGGTCAGGGTTTCCCCAATTGTTTCTTCTAACTTAGCTTGTGTTTTTTGATACAAGTTAGAAGAAGCAATTGGGGAACCTTGGCCCCCATCGGTTTTAAACTTTGCTATTTGCTTTGAGCTGGGCAAGGTTGCCACAATGGATTCTTGAAACTTGGCTTGTGTTTTTAATTCTCCACTTTAAATGGCTGGGTACTTTTGATAACTTGGCGTTTTTTTCACATTTCCAATGTGTTTTTTTTCATATAGTATATTATACTGCGGTTTTTGGTAAATTACCTCTTTTTTTTTAAAGCAGTGCTTGACATATTTCAAACATCAGCTCTATTTTTTAGCCATTATTTTTATAGTTGAATGATTTATATCCTGAGTGTAGTTTTAAGACACCATGGGGATTGCACTCTGGAATTTTGACAGGCAGCCAGGAGAGGCAAGCTCAAACAGTATAGACATATGTTACAGTTTTGAAACAGCGCGGTAAGAAATGCAGAGGGTTTAAGTTCTGTAAATACAAATTAACATCATGTAATCAAAGGAACTACAAAATTATATTGCAAAAGTCTACCGGAAGCCATAATAGTAGTACAGTACTTCATGTTAGATTTCAAAATGTCACATTTTTTAATTTTGCAGTTTTTCGTTAAGTAGGCCCATATGGAAAACTACATTCAATGTGTTAACATAACATTATTCAACAGGTTTCATTTGACTTTATGAAGCAAAATGAGTTAATTCTATAAGGTGATGCTGTAGTTTCAATGAGGGGCACTGCCTACTCAAAATGTTCAAAATAAAAAAAGCTTATATATTGGCTTTTTATTTATATGTAATATGCAGCCATAAATACGTAGCTTTACACAGAGGCAGCTGTCCAATCACTGCAGTGCATTCAGAGAAGGCTGTCGCGCTCTTCTCTCCTCTGTAGTTATGATTAGCACGTCATTCTTCCATTTCTTCAGTGGATATCATTTTTAAAATACCATTGGTTCAACAAGGTCCCTGGAACTAATTCGTGGAAGATGTGGAAAGACCACAAAGCAGGTTTGGGGTTTCTCTTTTTAAAGCTTGTGGTCATGGTTTAATTCAGTTTACCATGCTGTGAAGGACAGCACTTTATGAACAGTGACTAGCTTCCCTTTTTGAAATCCTGGGACCCTGGCCCACTTTTTGAAAAATCCTGGGACCCTGGCTATCCACTTTATAGACAGTGACTAGCTTCCTTTTTGAAATCCTGGGACCCTGGCTATCCACTTTATAGACAGTGACTAGCTTCCCTTTTTTGAAATCCTGGGACCCTGGCTATCCACTTTATAGACAGTGACTAGCTTCCCTTTTTTGAAATCCTGGGACCCTGGCTATCCACTTTATAGACAGTGACTAGCTTCCCTTTTTTTGAAATCCTGGGACCCTGGCTATCCACTTTATAGACAGTGACTAGCTTCCCTTTTGGCTATCCACTTTATAGACAACTAGCTTCCTTTTGAAATCCTGGGACCCTGGCTATCCACTTTATAGACAGTGACTAGCTTCCCTTTTGAAATTTGGCTATCCACTTTATAGAAACTAGCTCCTGGGACCCTGGCTATCCACTTTATAGACAGTGACTAGCTTCCCTTTTTGAAATCCTGGGACCCTGGCTATCCACTTTATAGACAGTGACTAGCTTCCCCTTTTATCCACTTTATAGAAACTCCCTTTTTGGGGACCTGGCTATCCACTTTATAGACAGTGACTAGCTTCCCTTTTTGAAATCCTGGGACCCTGGCTATCCACTTTATAGACAGTGACTAGCTTCCCTTTTTGAAATCCTGGGACCCTGGCTATCCACTTTATAGACAGTGACTAGCTTCCCTTTTTGAAATCCTGGGACCCTGGCTATCCACTTTATAGACAGTGACTAGCTTCCCTTTTTGAAATCCTGGGACCCTGGCTATCCACTTTATAGACAGTGACTACTTTTTGAAATCCTGGGACCCTGGCTATCCACTTTATAGACAGTGACTTTCCTTTTTTGAAATCCTGGGACCCTGGCTATCCACTTTATAGACAGTGACTAGCTTCCCTTTTTGATCCTGGGAAATCCTGGGACCCTGGCTATCCACTTTATAGACAGTGACTAGCTTCCCTTTTTGAAATCTTCCCTGGCTATTTTTATGAACAGTGAATCCTGAAATCCTGGGACCCTGGCTATCCACTTTATAGACAGTGACTAGCTTCCCTTTTTGAAATCCTGGGACCCTGGCTATCCACTTTATAACAGTGACTAGCTTCCCTTTTGAAATCCTGGGACCCTGGCTATCCTGGCTATCCTTTATAGACAGTGACTAGCTTCCCTTTTTGAAATCCTGGGACCCTGGCTATCCACTTTATAGACAGTGACTAGCTTCCCTTTTTGAAATCCTGGGACCCTGGCTATCCACTTTATAGACAGTGACTAGCTTCCTTTTTGAAATCCTGGGACCCTGGCTATCCACTTTATAGACAGTGACTAAATCCTGGGACCCTGGCTTCCCTTTTGAAATCCTGGGACCCTGGGACTATCCACTTTATAGACAGTGACTAGCTTCCCTTTTCCTGGGACCCTGGCTATCCACTTTATAGACAGTGACTAGCTTCCTTTTTTGAAATCCTGGGACCCTGGCTATCCACTTTATAGACAGTGACTAGCTTCCCTTTTTGAAATCCTGGGACCCTGGCTATCCACTTTATAGACAGTGACTAGCTTCCCTTTTCCTGGGAAATCCTGGGACCCTGGCTATCCACTTTATAGACAGTGACTAGCTTCCCTTTTTGAAATCCTGGGACCCTGGCTATCCACTTTATAGACAGTGACTAGCTTCCCTTTTTTGAAATCCTGGGACCCTGGCTATCCACTTTATAGACAGTGACTAGCTTCCTTTCCCTTTATGAAATCCTGGGACCCTGAAATCCTGGGACCCTGGCTATCCACTTTTATAGACAGTGACTAGCTTCCCTTTTTTGAAATCCTGGGACCCTGGCTATCCACTTTATAGACAGTGACTAGCTTCCTTTTGAAATCCTGGGACCCTGGCTATCCACTTTATAGACAGTGACTAGCTTCCCTTTTTGAAATCCTGGGACCCTGGCTATCCACTTTATGAACAGTGACTAGCTTCCCTTTTGAAATCCTGGGACCCTGGCTATCCACTTTATAGACAGTGACTAGCTTCCCTTTTGAAATCCTGGGACCCTGGCTATCCACTTTATAGACAGTGACTAGCTTCCCTTTTTGAAATCCTGGGACCCTGGCTATCCACTTTATAGACAGTGACTAGCTTCCCTTTTGAAATCCTGGGACCCTGGCTATCCACTTTATAGACAGTGACTAGCTTCCCTTTTTGAAATCCTGGGACCCTTTTGAAATCTACCCTCCACTTTATAGACAGTGACTTCCCTTTTTGAAATCCTGGGACCCTGGCTATCCACTTTATAGACAGTGACTAGCTTTTTTTGGGAAATCCTGGGACCCTGGCTATCCACTTTATAGACAGTGACTAGACTTCCCTTTTTTTGAAATCCTGGGACCCTGGCTATCCACTTTATAGACAGTGACTAGCTTCCCTTTTTGAAATCCTGGGACCCTGGCTATCACATAGACTTTATACCCTGGCTATCCACTTTATAGACAGTGACTAGCTTCCCTTTTTGAAATCCTGGGACCCTGGCTATCCACTTTATAGACAGTGACTAGCTTCCCTTTTTGAAATCCTGGGACCCTGGCTATCCACTTTATAGACAGTGACTAGCTTCCCTTTTTGAAATCCTGGGACCCTGGCTATCCACTTTATAGACAGTGACTAGCTTCCCTTTTTGAAATCCTGGGACCCTGGCTATCCACTTTATAGACAGTGACTAGCTTCCCTTTTTGAAATCCTGGGACCCTGGCTATCCCTTTTTGATATCCTGACCCTGGCTATCCACTTTATAGACAGTGACTAGCTTCCCTTTTGAAATCCTGGGACCCTGGCTATTCACTTTTGATAGACAGTGACTATCCACTTCCTTTTTTTGAAATCCTGGGACCCTGGCTATTCACTTTATAGACAGTGACTAGCTTCCCTTTTTCCCTTTTTGAAATCCTGGGACCCTGGCTATCCACTTTATAGACAGTGACTAGCTTCCCTTTTTGAAATCCTGGGACCCTGGCTATCCACTTTATAGACAGTGACTAGCTTCCCTTTTTGAAATCCTGGGACCCTGGCTATCCACTTTATAGACAGTGACTAGCTTCCCTTTTGAAATCCTGGGACCCTGGCTATCCACTTTATAGACAGTGACTAGCTTCCCTTTTTGAAATCCTGGGACCCTGGCTATCCACTTTATAGACAGTGACTAGCTTCCCTTTTTGAAATCCTGGGACCCTGGCTATCCACTTTATAGACAGTGACTAGCTTCCCTTTTTGAAATCCTGGGACCCTGGCTATCCACTTTATAGACAGTGACTAGCTTCCCTTTTTTCCTTTTTGAAATCCTGGGACCCTGGCTATCCACTTTTTTGATAGACAGTGACTAGACTAGCCCCTTTTTGAAATCCTGGGACCCTGGCTATCCACTTTATGAAGTGACTAGCTTCCTTTTTGAAATCCTGGGACCCTGGCTATCCTTTATAGAAGTGACTAGCTTCCCTTTGGGGACCCTGGCTATCCACTTTATAGACAGTGACTAGCTTCCCTTTTTGAAATCCTGGGACCCTGGCTATCCACTTTATAGACAGTGACTAGCTTCCCTTTTTGAAATCCTGGGACCCTGGCTATTCACTTTATAGACAGTGACTAGCTTCCCTTTTTCAAATCCTGGGACACTGGCTATCCACTTTATGAACAGTGACTAGAAATCCTGGGACTAGCTTCCACTTTTAGACAGTGACTATTCCCTTTTTTGAAATCCTGGGACCCTGGCTATCCACTTTATAGACAGTGACTAGCTTCCCTTTTGAAATCCTGGGACCCTGGCTATCCACTTTATAGACAGTGACTTTTTTCCCTTTTGAATCCTGGGACCCTGGCTATCCACTTTATAGACAGTGACTAGCTTCCCTTTTTGAAATCCTGGGACCCTGGCTATCCACTTTATAGACAGTGACTAGCTTCCCTTTTGAAATCCTGGGACCCTGGCTATCCACTTTATAGACAGTGACTAGCTTCCCTTTTTGAAATCCTGGGACCCTGGCTATTCACTTTATAGACAGTGACTAGCTTCCCTTTTTGAAATCCTGGGACCCTGGCTATCCACTTTATAGACAGTGACTAGCTTCCCTTTTTGAAATCCTGGGACCCTGGCTATCCACTTTATAGACAGTGACTAGCTTCCCCTGGGACCCTGGCTATCCACTTTAAATCCCTGGGACCCTGGCTATCCACTTTATAGACAGTGACTAGCTTCCCTTTTGAAATCCTGGGACAGTGACTAGCTTCCCTTTTTGAAATCCTGGGACCCTGGCTATCCACTTTATAGACAGTGACTAGCTTCCCTTTTTTGAAATCCTGGGACCCTGGCTATCCACTTTATAGACAGTGACTAGCTTCCCTTTTTGAAATCCTGGGACCCTGGCTATCCACTTTATAGACAGTGACTGAGCTTCCCCTGGGACCCTGGCTATCCACTTTATAGACAGTGACTAGCCTTTTTGAAATCCTGGGACCTGGCTATCACTTTATAGACAGTGACTAGCTTTTTGAAATCCTGGGACCCTTTTTTAAATCCTGGGACCCTTTTGAATCCACTTTATATGACAGTGACTAGCTTCCCTTTTTGAAATCCTGGGACCCTGGCTATCCACTTTATAGACAGTGACTAGCTTCCCTTTTGAAATCCTGGGACCCTGGCTATCCACTTTATAGACAGTGACTAGCTTCCCTTTTTGAAATCCTGGGACCCTGGCTATCCACTTTATAGACAGTGACTAGCTTCCTTTTTGAAATCCCTTTTCCACTTTATAAATCCTGGGACCCTGGCTATCCACTTTATATTATTCCCTTTTTGAAAGTGACTAGCTTCCCTTTTTGAAAGTGACTCCTGGGACCCTGGCTATCCACTTTATAGACAGTGACTAGCTTCCCTTTTTGAATCCTGGGACCCTGGCTATCCACTTTATAGACAGTGACTAGCTTCCCTTTTTGAAATCCTGGGACCCTGGCTATCCACTTTATAGACAGTGACTAGCTTCCCTTTTTGAAATCCTGGGACCCTGGCTATCCACTTTATAGACAGTGACTAGCTTCCCTTTTTGAAATCCTTTATAGGGACCCTGGCTATCCACTTTATAGACAGTGACTAGCTTCCCTTTTTGAAATCCTGGGACCCTGGCTATCCACTTTATAGACAGTGACTAGCTTCCCCTTTTATCCACTTTATAGAAACTCCCCTTTTTTGAAATCCTGGGACCCTGGCTATTCACTTTATAGACAGTGACTAGCTTCCCTTTTGAAATCCTGGGACCCTGGGACAGTGACTATTCCCTTTTGAAATCCTGGGACCCTGGCTATCCACTTTATAGACAGTGACTAGCTTCCCTTTTTGAAATCCTGGGACCCTGGCTATCCACTTTATAGACAGTGACTAGCTTCCCTTTTTGAAATCCTGGGACCCTGGCTATCCACTTTATAGACAGTGACTAGCTTCCCTTTTTGAAATCCTGGGACCCTGGCTATCCACTTTATAGTGACTACTGGGACCCTGGCTATTCACTTTATAGACAGTGACTAGCTTCCCTTTTGAAATCCTGGGACCCTGGCTATCCACTTTATAGACAGTGACTAGCTTCCCTTTTTTGAAATCCTGGGACCCTGGCTATCCACTTTATAGACAGTGACTAGCTTCCCTTTTTTGAAATCCACTGGGACAGTGGCTATTCACTTTTTAAATCCAGTGACCTGGCTATCCACTTTTATGACAGTGACTAGCTCCTTTTTTGAAATCCTGGGACCCTGGCTATCCACTTTATAGACAGTGACTAGCTTCCCTTTTTTGAAATCCTGGGACCCTGGCTATCCACTTTATAGACAGTGACTAGCTTCCCTTTTTGAAATCCTGGGACCCTGGCTTTTTTATAGAAATCCTGGGACCCTGGCTATCCACTTTATAGACAGTGACTAGCTTCCCTTTTTGAAATCCTGGGACCCTGGCTATCCACTTTATAGACAGTGACTAGCTTCCCTTTTTGAAATCCTGGGACCCTGGCTATCCACTTATAGACAGTGACTAGCTTCCCTTTTTTGAAATCCTGGGACCCTGGCTATCCACTTTATAGACAGTGACTAGCTTCCTTTTTTGAAATCCTGGGACCCTGGCTATCCACTTTATAGACAGTGACTAGCTTCCCTTTTTGAAATCCTGGGACCTGGCTATCCACTTTATAGACAGTGACTAGCTTCCTTTTTGAAATCCTGGGACCCTGGCTATCCACTTTATAGACAGTGACTAGCTTCCCTTTTTGAAATCCTGGGACCCTGGCTATCCACTTTATAGACAGTGACTAGCTTCCCTTTTTGAAATCCTGGGACCCTGGCTATCCACTTTATAGACAGTGACTAGCTTCCCTTTTGAAATCCTGGGACCCTGGCTATCCACTTTATGAACAGTGACTAGCTTCCCTTTTTTGAAATCCTGGGACCCTGGCTATCCACTTTATAGACAGTGACTAGCTTCCCTTTTTGAAATCCTGGGACCCTGGCTATCCTTTATAGACAGTGACTAGCTTCCCTTTTTGAAATCCTGGGACAGTGACTTTATGACAGTGACTAGCTTCCTTTTTTTGAAATCCTGGGACCCTGGCTATCCACTTTATAGACAGTGACTAGCTTCCTTTTGAAATCCTGGGACCCTGGCTATCCACTTTATAGACAGTGACTAGCTTCCCTTTTGAAATCCTGGGACCCTGGCTATCCACTTTATAGACAGTGACTACTTCCTTTTTTGAAATCCTGGGACCCTGGCTATCCACTTTATAGACAGTGACTAGCTTTTGAAATCCTGGGACCCTGGCTATCCACTTTATGAACAGTGACTAGCTTCCCTTTTTGAAATCCTGGGACCCTGGCTATCCACTTTATAGACAGTGACTAGGGACCCTGGCTATCTTTATAGACAGTGACTAGCTCCCTTTTTGAAATCCTGGGACCCTGGCTATCCACTTTATAGACACTAGCTGAAATCTGGGACCCTGGCTTCCTTTTTTGAAATCCTGGGACCCTGGCTATTCACTTTATAGACAGTGACTTTTTGAAATCCTGGGACCCTGGCTATCCACTTTATAGACAGTGACTAGCTTCCCTTTTTGAAATCCTGGGACCCTGGCTATCCACTTTATAGACAGTGACTAGCTTCCCTTTTGAAATCCTGGGACCCTGGCTATCCACTTTATAGACAGTGACTAGCTTCCCTTTTGAAATCCTGGGACCCTGGCTATCCACTTTATAGACAGTGACTAGCTTCCCTTTTTGAAATCCTGGGACCCTGGCTATCCACTTTATAGACAGTGACTAGTGAAATCTACCTGGCTTCCACTTTTGACTAGCTTCCCTTTTGAAATCCTGGGACCCTGGCTATCCACTTTATAGACAGTGACTAGCTTCCCTTTTTGAAATCCTGGGACCCTGGCTATCCACTTTATGAACAGTGACTAGCTTCCCTTTTTGAAATCCTGGGACCCTGGCTATCACTTTTATAGACAGTGACTAGCTTCCCTTTTTGAAATCCTGGGACCCTGGCTATCCACTTTATAGACAGTGACTAGCTTCCCTTTTTGAAATCCTGGGACCCTGGCTATTCAAACAGTGACTAGCTTCCCTTTTTGAAATCCTGGGACCCTGGCTATCCACTTTATAGACAGTGACTAGCTTCCCTTTTTGAAATCCTGGGACCCTGGCTATTCACTTTATTTTGAAATCCTGGGACCCTGGCTATCCACTTTATAGACAGTGACTAGCTTCCCTTTTGAAATCCTGGGACCCTGGCTATCCACTTTATAGACAGTGACTAGCTTCCTTTTGAAATCCTGGGACCCTGGCTATCCACTTTAGACAGTGACTAGTGACTAGCTTCCCTTTTTGAAATCCTGGGACCCTGGCTATCCACTTTATAGACAGTGACTAGCTTCCCTTTTGAAATCCTTTTATCCACTTTATAGACAGTGACTAGCTCCCCTTTTTGAAATCCTGGACCCTGGCTATCCACTTTATAGACAGTGACTAGCTTCCCTTTTTTTGAAATCCTGGGACCCTGGCTATCCACTTTATAGACAGTGAAATCCTGGGACCCTGGCTATCCACTTTATAGACAGTGACTAGCTTCCTTTTTGAAATCCCCTGGGACAGTGACTAGCCCCTTTTTGAAATTTATACCCTGATCCACTTTATAGACAGTGACTAGCTTCCTTTTTATCCACTTTATAGAAGTGACTAGCTTCCCTTTTTGAAACCTGGGACCCTGGCTATCCACTTTATAGACAGTGACTAGCTTCCCTTTTGAAATCCTGGGACCCTGGCTATTCACTTTTATACAGACAGTGACCTTTTGAATCTTCCCTTTTGAAATCCCTGGGGACCCTGGCTATCCACTTTATAGACAGTGACTAGCTTCCCTTTTTGAAATCCTGGGACCCTGGCTATCCACTTTATAGACAGTGACTAGCTTCCCTTTTTGAAATCCTGGGACCCTGGCTATCCACTTTATAGACAGTGACTAGCTTCCCTTTTGAAATCCTGGGACCCTGGCTATCCACTTTATAGACAGTGACTAGCTTCCCTTTTTGAAATCCTGGGACCCTGGCTATCCACTTTATAGACAGTGACTAGCTTCCCTTTTTGAAATCCTGGGACCCTGGCTATCCACTTTATAGACAGTGACTAGCTTCCCTTTTTGAAATCCTGGGACCCTGGCTATTCACTTTATAGACAGGACTAGCTTCCCTGAAATCCTGGGACCCTGGCTATCACTTTATAGACAGTGACTAACTTCCCTTTTTGAAATCTTCCTTTTTGAAATCCCCTGGGACCTGGGACACTGGCTATCCACTTTATAGACAGTGACTAGCTTCCCTTTTTGAAATCCTGGGACCCTGGCTATCC
This sequence comes from Huso huso, assembly GCA_036884735.1. Taxonomy (NCBI): domain Eukaryota; kingdom Metazoa; phylum Chordata; class Actinopteri; order Acipenseriformes; family Acipenseridae; genus Huso; species Huso huso. The sequence continues at coordinate 15,536,172 of CM072676.1, forward strand.
ACTTTATGAACAGTGACTAGCTTCCCTTTTGAAATCCTGGGACCCTGGCTATCCACTTTATAGACAGTGACTAGTTCCCTTTTGAAATCCTGGGACCCTAGCTTCCACTTTTGAAATCCCCTTTTTGGGGACCCTGGCTATCCACTTTATAGACAGTGACTAGCTTCCCTTTTTGAAATCCTGGGACCCTGCTATCCACTTTATAGACAGTGACTAGCTTCCCTTTTTTTGAAATCCTGGGACCCTGGCTATCCACTTTATAGACAGTGACTAGCTTCCCTTTTTGAAATCCTGGGACCCTGGCTATCCACTTTATAGACAGTGACTAGCTTCCCTTTTGATATCCTGGGACCCTGGCTATCCACTTTATAGACAGTGACTAGCTTCCTTTTGAAATCCTGGGACCCTGGCTATCCACTTTATAGACAGTGACTATTCCCTTTTTGAAATCCTTTATAGACAGTGACTAGCTTCCCTTTTTGAAATCCTGGGACCCTGGCTATCCACTTTATAGACAGTGACTAGCTTCCCTTTTTGAAATCCTGGGACCCTGGCTATCCACTTTATAGACAGTGACTAGCTTCCCTTTTTGAAATCCTGGGACCCTGGCTATCCACTTTATAGACAGTGACTAGCTTCCCTTTTTGAAATCCTGGGACCCTGGCTATCCACTTTATGAACAGTGACTAGCTTCCCTTTTTGAAATCCCTTTATTCAAATCCTAGCTTCCCTTTTGAAATCTGGGACCCTGGCTATCCACTTTATAGACAGTGACTAGCTTCCCTTTTGAAATCCTGGGACCCCCTTTTTGAAATCCTGGGACTATCCACTTTATAGACAGTGACTAGCTTCCCTTTTCCTGGGAAATCCCACTTTATGGTGACCTTCTGGAAATCTACCCTGGCTATCCACTTTATAGACAGTGACTAGCTTCCCTTTTTTGAAATCCTGGGACCCTGGCTATTCACTTTATAGACAGTGACTAGCTTCCTTTTTGAAATCCTGGGACCCTGGCTATCCACTTTATAGACAGTGACTAGCTTCCCTTTTTGAAATCCTGGGACCCTGGCTATCCACTTTATGAAACTCCCCTTTTTGGGGACCCTGGCTATCCACTTTATAGACAGTGACTAGCTTCCCTTTGGAAATCCTGGGACCCTGAAATCCTTTTTGACCTGGGACCCCTGGCTAATAGACAGTGACTAGCCTTTTTGAAATCCTGGGACCCTGGCTATCCACTTTATAGACAGTGACTAGCTTCCCTTTTTTTGAATCCTGGGACCCTGGCTATCCACTTTATAGACAGTGACTAGCTTCCCTTTTTGAAATCCTGGGACCCTGGCTATCCACTTTATAGAACAGTGACTAGCTTCCCTTTTTTGGCTATCCACTTTAAATCCTGGGACCCTGGCTATCCACTTTATAGACAGTGACTAGCTTCCCTTTTTGAAATCCTGGGACCCTGGCTATCCACTTTATAGACAGTGACTAGCTTCCCTTTTGAAATCCTGGGACCCTGGCTATCCTTTATAGACAGTGACTTTATAGAAATCAGTGACTGACTAGCTTCCTTTTTGAAATCCTGGGACCCTGGCTATCCACTTTATAGACAGTGACAGTGACTACCCTGGCTTCCACTTTTAGACAGTGACTAGAAATCCTGGGACCCTGGCTATCCACTTTATAGACAGTGACTAGCTTCCCTTTTTGAAATCCTGGGACCCTGGCTATCCACTTTATAGACAGTGACTAGCTTCCTTTTTTCCCTTTTGAATCCTGGGACCCCTGGCTATCCACTTTATATGACTACCCTTTCCTGGGACCCTGGCTATCCACTTTATGACTACAGTGACTAGCTTCCCTTTTGAAATCCTGGGACCCTGGCTATCCACTTTATAGACAGTGACTAGCTTCCCTTTTTGAAATCCTGGGACCCTGGCTATCCACTTTATAGGGAAATCCTGGGACCCTGGCTATCCACTTTATAGACAGTGACTAGCTTCCCTTTTTGAAATCCTGGGACCCTGGCTATCCACTTTATAGACAGTGACTAGCTTCCCTTTTTTTGAAATCCTGGGACCCTGGCTATCCACTTTATAGACAGTGACTAGCTTCCCTTTTTGAAATCCTGGGACCCTGGCTATCCACTTTATAGACAGTGACTAGCTTCCCTTTTTGAAATCCTGGGACCCTGGCTATCCACTTTATAGACAGTGACTAGCTTCCCTTTTGAAATCCTGGGACCCTGGCTATCCACTTTATAGACAGTGACTAGCTTCCCTTTTTTGAAATCCTGGGACCCTGGCTTCCACTTTATAGACAGTGACTAGCTTCCCTTTTTGAAATCCTGGGACCCTGGCTATCCACTTTATAGAACAGTGACTAGCTTCCTTTTTTTTGAAATCCTGGACCCTGGCTATCCACTTTATAGACAGTGACTAGCTTCCCTTTTTGAAATCCTGGGACCCTGGCTATTCACTTTATAGACAGTGACTAGCTTCCCTTTGAAATCCCTGGCTATCCACTTTATAGACAGTGACTAGCTTCCCTTTTTGAAATCCTGGGACCCTGGCTATCCACTTTATGAACAGTGACTAGCTTCCTTTTTGAAATCCTGGGACCCTGGCTATCCACTTTATAGACAGTGACTAGCTTCCCTTTTTGAAATCCTGGGACCCTGGCTATCCACTTTATGAACAGTGACTAGCTTCCCTTTTTGAAATCCTGGGACCCTGGCTATCCACTTTATAGACAGTGACTAGCTTCCCTTTTGAAATCCTGGGACCCTGGCTATCCACTTTATAGACAGTGACTAGCTTCCCTTTTTTTGAAATCCTGGGACCCTGGCTATCACTTTTATAGACAGTGACTAGCTTCCCTTTTCCTGGGAAATCCACTTTATAGACAGGACCTTGGCTTTTTGAAATCCTGGGACACTTATCCACTTTATAGACAGTGACTAGCTTCCCTTTTTGAAATCCTGGGACCCTGGCTATCCACTTTATAGACAGTGACTAGCCCCTGGGACCCTGGCTATCCACTTTATAGAGTGACTAGCAGTGAAATCCTGGGACCCTGGCTATCCAGTTTTTTTGAATCCTGGGACACTGGGCTATCCACTTTATATGACTAGCTTCCCTTTATAGACAGTGACCACTTTATAGACAGTGACTCCTTTTTTTTTTTTTTGAAATCCTGGGACCTGGCTATCCACTTTATGAACAGTGACTAGCTTCCCTTTTTTGAAATCCTGGGACCCTGGCTATCCACTTTATAGACAGTGACTAGCTTCCCCATCCTGGGACCCTGGCTATCCACTTTATAGACAGTGACTAGCTTCCCTTTTTGAAATCCTGGGACCCTGGCTATTCACTTTATAGACAGTGACTAGCTTCCCTTTTGAAATCCTTTGGCTATTCACTTTATAGACAGTGACTAGCTTCCTTTTGAAATCCTGGGACCCTGGCTATCCATGACTAGCTTCAAATCCTTTATCCAGACAGTGACTAGCTTCCCTTTTTGAAATCCTGGGACCCTGGCTATCCACTTTATAGACAGTGACTAGCTTCCCTTTTTGAAATCCTGGGACCCTGGCTATCCACTTTATGAACAGTGACTAGCTTCCCTTTTTGAAATCCTGGGACCACTTTATGCTGATCCACTTTATCCTGGGACAGTGACAGTGACTAGCTTCCCTTTTTGAAATCCTGGGACCCTGGCTATCCACTTTATAGACAGTGACTAGCTTCCCTTTTTTGAAATCCTGGGACCCTGGCTATCCACTTTATAGACAGTGACTAGCTTCCCTTTTTGAAATCCTGGGACCCTGGCTATCCACTTTATAGACAGTGACTAGCTTCCCTTTTTGAAATCCTGGGACCCTGGCTATCCACTTTATGAACAGTGACTAGCTTCCCTTTTTGAAATCCTGGGACCCTGGCTATCCACTTTATAGACAGTGACTAGCTTCCCTTTTTGAAATCCTGGGACCCTGGCTATTCACTTTATAGACAGTGACTAGCTTCCCTTTTTGAAATCCTGGGACCCTGGCTATCCACTTTATAGACAGTGACTAGCTTCCCTTTTTGAAATCCTGGGACCCTGGCTATCCACTTTATAGACAGTGACTAGCTTCCCTTTTTGAAATCCTGGGACCCTGGCTATCCACTTTATAGACAGTGACTAGCTTCCTTTTTGAAATCCTGGGACCCTGGCTATCCTGGGACTAGCTTCCCTTTTATCCACTTTATATAGACAGTGACTAGCTTCCCTTTTGAAATCCTGGGACCCTGGCTATCCACTTTAGACAGTGACTAAAATCCTGGGACCCTGGCTATCCACTTTATAGACAGTGACTAGCTTCCCCTTTTCCACTTTATAGACAGTGAAATCCTGGGAAATCCTGGGACCCTGGCTATCCACTTTATAACAGTGACTAGCTTCCTTTTTTGAAATCCTGGGACCCTGGCTATCCACTTTTGAACAGTGACCTGGGGACCCTGGCTATCCACTTTATAGACAGTGACTAGCTTCCCTTTTTATAGAAATCCTGGGACCCTGGCTATCCACTTTATAGACAGTGACTAGCTTCCTTTTTGAAATCCTGGGACCCTGGCTATCCACTTTATAGACAGTGACTAGCTTCCCTTTTTGAAATCCTGGGACCCTGGCTATCCACTTTATAGACAGTGACTAGCTTCCCTTTTTGAAATCCTGGGACCCTGGCTATCCTTTTGAACAGTGACTCCTGGGAAATCCTGGGACCCTGGCTATCCACTTTATAGACAGTGACTAGCTTCCCTTTTTTGAAATCCTGGGACCCTGGCTATCCACTTTATAAATCCTGACAGTGACTAGCTTCCCTTTTGAAATCCTGGGACCCTGGCTATCCACTTTATAGACAGTGACTAGCTTCCCTTTTCCTGGGACCCTGAAATCCTGGGACCCTGGGACTGGCTATCCACTTTATAACAGTGACTAGCTTCCCTTTTTGAAATCCTGGGACACTGGCTATCCACTTTTATAGAACAGTGACTAGCTTCCCTTTTTGAATCCTGGGACCCTGGCTATCACTTTATAGAACAGTGACTAGCTTCCCTTTTGAAATCCTGGGACCCTTTATAGACAGTATCCACTTTTTGATAGACAGTGACTAGACAGTGACCCCCTTTTGAAATCCTGGGAAATCCTGGGACCTGGCTATCCACTTTATAGACAGTGACTACCCTGGCTATCCACTTTATAGACAGTTTTTCCCTTTTTGAAATCCTGGGACCCTGGCTATCCACTTTATAGACAGTGACTAGCTTCCCTTTTTGAAATCCTTTTGGCTATCCACTTTATAGACAGTGACTAGCTTCCCTTTTTGAAATCCTGGGACCCTGGCTATCCACTTTATAGACAGTGACTAGCTTCCCTTTTTTGAAATCCTGGGACCTGGCTATCCACTTTATAGACAGTGACTAGCTTCCCTTTTTGAAATCCTGGGACCCTGGCTATCCACTTTATAGACAGTGACTAGCTTCCCCTTTTGAAATCCTGGGACCCTGGCTATCCACTTTATAGACAGTGACTAGCTTCCCTTTTGAAATCCTGGGACCCTGGCTATCCACTTTATAGAACAGTGACTAGCTTCCTTTTTTTGAAATCCTGGGACCCTGGCTATCCACTTTATAGACAGTGACTAGCTTCCCTTTTGAAATCCTGGGACCCTGGCTATCCACTTTATAGACAGTGACTAGCTTCCCTTTTTGAAATCCTGGGACCCTGGCTATCCACTTTATAGACAGTGACTAGCTTCCTATTTTTTTGAAATCCTAGGACCCTGGCTATCCACTTTATAGACAGGCTATCCACTTTTGAAATCCTGGGACCAGTGACTCCTGGCTATCCACTTTATAGACAGTGACTAGCTTCCCTTTTGAAATCCTGGGACCCTGGCTATCCACTTTATGAACAGTGACTAGCTTTTGAAATCCCCTGGCTTTTTATAGAAACTAGCCCTTTTTGAAATCCTGGGACCCTGGCTATCCACTTTATAGACAGTGACTAGCTTCCCTTTTGAAATCCTGGGACCCTGGCTATCCACTTTATAGACAGTGACTAGCTTTTTTGAAATCCTGGGACCCTTTTCCACTTTAAACTCCCCTTTTTGGGGACCCTGGCTATCCACTTTATAGACAGTGACTAAATCCTGCTTCCCTTTTTGAAATCCTGGGACCCTGGCTATCCACTTTTATAGACAGTGACTAGCTTCCCTTTTTGAAATCCTGGGACCCTGGCTATCCACTTTATAGACAGTGACTAGCTTCCTGGGACCCTTTTTTATAGAAACTAGCTTCCCTTTTGAAATCCTGGACCCTGGCTATCCACTTTATAGACAGTGACTAGCTTCCCTTTTTGAAATCCTGGGACCCTGGCTATCCACTTTATAGACAGTGACTAGCTTCCCTTTTGAAATCCTGGGACCCTGGCTATCCACTTTATAGACAGTGACTAGCTTTTTGAAATCCCCCTGGCTTTTTAAAACAGTGACTGGGAAATCCTGGGACTGGCTATCCACTTTATAGACAGTGACTAGCTTCCCTTTTTGAAATCCTGGGACCCTGGCTATCCACTTTATAGACAGTGACTAGCTTCCCTTTTTGAAATCCTGGGACCCTGGCTATCCACTTTATAGACAGTGACTAGCTTCCTTTTTGAAATCCTGGGACCTGGCTATCCACTTTATAGACAGTGACTAGCTTCCCTTTTTGAAATCCTGGGACCCTGGCTATCCACTTTATAGACAGTGACTAGCTTCCCTTTTGGGACCCTGGCTATCCTGGGACCTTCCCTTTTTGAAATCCTGGGACCCTGGCTATCCACTTTATAGACAGTGACTAGCTTCCCTTTTTGAAATCCTGGGACCCTGGCTATCCACTTTATAGACAGTGACTAGCTTCCCTTTTTGAAATCCTGGGACCCTGGCTATCCACTTTATAGACAGTGACTAGCTTCCCTTTTGAAATCCTGGGACCCTGGCTATCCACTTTATAGACAGTGACTAGCTTCCTTTTTGAAATCCTGGGACCCTGGCTATCCACTTTATAGACAGTGACTAGCTTCCTTTTTGAAATCCTTTGGCTATCCACTTTATAACAGTGACTAAATTTATAGACAGTGACTAGCTTCCCTTTTTGAAATCCTGGGACACCCTGGCTATCCTTTATAGACAGTGACTAGCTTCCCTTTTTGAAATCCTGGGACCCTGGCTATCAGTGACACCTTTTTGATAGACAGTTTATATAGCAGTGACTTTTTTTTGAAATCCTGGGACCCTGGCTATCCACTTTATAGACAGTGACTAGTGAAATCTGGGACCCTGGCTATCCACTTTTTAGAAATGACTAGCTTCCCTTTTTGAAATCCTGGGACCCTGGCTATCCACTTTATAGACAGTGACTAGCTTCCCTTTTTGAAATCCTGGGACCCTGGCTATCCACTTTATAGACAGTGACTAGCTTCCCTTTTTGAAATCCTGGGACCCTGGCTATTCACTTTATAGACAGTGACTAGCTTCCCTTTTTGAAATCCTGGGACCCTGGCTATCCACTTTATAGACAGTGACTAGCTTCCCTTTTGAAATCCTGGGACCCTGGCTATCCACTTTATAGACAGTGACTAGCTTCCCTTTTTGAAATCCTGGGACCCTGGCTATCCACTTTATAGACAGTGACTAGCTTCCCTTTTTGAAATCCCCCTGGCTTTTTATAGAAACTAGCTCCTGGGACCCTGGCTATCACTTTATAGACAGTGACTAGCTTCCCTTTTTGAAATCCTGGGACCCTGGCTATCCACTTTATAGACAGTGACTAGCTTCCTTTTTGAAATCCTTGGGACACTGGCTATCCACTTTATGAACAGTGACTAGCTTCCCTTTTTGGGAATATCCTGGGACCCCCTTTTGGCTATCCACTTTATAGACAGTGACTAGCTTCCCTTTTGAAATCCTGGGACCCTGGCTATCCACTTTATAGACAGTGACTAGCTTCCCTTTTTTTGAAATCCTGGGACCCTGGCTATCCACTTTATAGACAGTGACTAGCTTCCCTTTTTGAAATCCTGGGACCCTGGCTATCCACTTTATAGACAGTGACTAGCTTCCCTTTTTGAAATCCTGGGACCCTGGCTATCCACTTTATAGACAGTGACTAGCTTCCCTTTTTGAAATCCTGGGACCCTGGCTATCCACTTTATAGACAGTGACTAGCTTCCCCTTTTTTTATAGAAATCCTTTTTTGGGACCCTGGCTATCCACTTTATAGACAGTGACTAGCTTCCCTTTTTGAAATCCCCCTTTTTTTATAGAAACTCCTTTTTGGACCCTGGCTATCCACTTTATAGACAGTGACTAGCTTCCCTTTTTGAAATCCTGGGACCCTGGCTATCCACTTTATAGACAGTGACTAGCACTTTATAGACAGTGACTAGCTTCCCTTTTTGAAATCCTGGGACCCTGGCTATCCACTTTGACTGAACAGTGAAATCTAGCTTCCTATTTTTGAAATCAGACCCTGGCTATCCACTTCCCTAGCTTCCCTTTTGAAATCCTGGGACCCTGGCTATCCACTTTATAGACAGTGACTAGCTTCCCTTTTTGAAATCCTGGGACCCTGGCTATCCACTTTATAGACAGTGACTAGCTTCCCTTTTTGAAATCCTGGGACCCTTTATAGATAGACAGTGACTAGCTTCCCTTTTTGAAATCCTGGGACCCTGGCTATCCACTTTATAGACAGTGACTAGCTTCCCTTTTTGAAATCCTGGGACACTGGCTATCCACTTTATAGACAGTGACTAGCTTCCCTTTTTGAAATCCTGGGACCCTGGCTATCCACTTTATAGACAGTGACTACAAATCCTGGGACCCTGGCTATCCACTTTTTAGAAGTGACTCCTCCCTTTTTGAAATCCTGGGACCTATCCACTTTATAGACAGTGACTAGCTTCCCTTTTTTTTGAAATCCTGGGACCCTGGCTATCCACTTTATAGACACAGTGACTAGCTTCCTTTTTGAATCCTGGGACCCTGGACAGACTAGCCCTTTTTGAAAATCTGGGACCCTGGCTATCCACTTTATAGACAGTGACTAGCTTCCCTTTTTGAAATCCTTTTTGAAATCCTGGGAAATCCTGGGACTATCCACTTTATAGACAGTGACTAGCTTCCCTTTCCTGGGACCCTGGCTATCCACTTTATGAACAGTGACTAGCTTCCCTTTTTGAAATCCTGGGACCCTGGCTATCCACTTTATAGACAGTGACTAGCTTCCCTTTTTGAAATCCTGGGACCCTGGCTATCCACTTTATAGACAGTGACTAGTTCCCTTTTTGAAATCCTGGGACCCTGGCTATCCCTTTTTAGAACAGTGACTAGCTTCCCTTTTTGAAATCCTGGGACCCTGGCTATCCACTTTATAGACAGTGACTAGCTTCCCTTTTGAAATCCTGGGACCCTGGCTATCCACTTTATAGACAGTGACTAGCTTTATGAAACTAGCCCCTTTTTATAGAAATCCTGGGACCCCCTGGCTATCCACTTTATAGACAGTGACTAGCTTCCCTTTTGAAATCCTGGGACCCTGGCTATCCACTTTATAGACAGTGACTAGCTTCCCTTTTTGAAATCCTGGGACCCTGGCTATCCACTTTATAGAACAGTGACTAGTGAAATCCTGGGACCCTGGCTATCCACTTTATAGACAGTGACTAGCTTCCCTTTTTTTGAAATCCTGGGACCCTGGCTATCCACTTTATAGACAGTGACTAGCTTCCCTTTTTTTGAAATCCTGGGACCTGGCTATCCACTTTATGACAGTGACTAGCTTCCCTTTTTGAAATCCTGGGACCCTGGCTATCCACTTTATAGACAGTGACTAGCTTCCCTTTTGAAATCCTGGGACCCTGGCTATCCACTTTATAGACAGTGACTAGCTGAAATCCTGGGACCCTGGCTTTTTTATAGAAACTCCTTTTTTGGGGACCCTGGCTATTCACTTTATAGACAGTGACTAGCTTCCCTTTTTTTGAAATCCTGGGACCCTGGCTATCCACTTTATAGACAGACAGTGACTAGCTTCCTTTTTTTGAAATCCTGGGACCCTGGCTATCCACTTTATAGACAGTGACTAGCTTCCCTTTTGAAATCCTGGGACCCTGGCTATCCACTTTATAGACAGTGACTAGCTTCCCTTTTGAAATCCTGGGACCCTGGCTATCCACTTTATAGACAGTGACTAGCTTCCCTTTTTGAAATCCTGGGACCCTGGCTATCCACTTTATAGACAGTGACTAGCTTCCCCCTTTTGGGAAATCCTGGGACCCTGGCTATCCACTTTATAGACAGT
>CM072676.1:15547059-15642059 GCA_036884735.1 Huso huso
GGTGGCACTAAAATAATGTCAGGTTTCAAACCTTTTGTAACGCTTAGCGAACAGGCTAACCATGCTTGTCACTGTTGTGCCATTATCTTCTCAAAACAGCTCTTTAAAAATTGTGAAATAAACCACTGCAGCAAGTAATGCTGCTGGAAACTTTGGTAAAATGAAGAACTGGAAAAATATCAACTTAAACTAACGGAAAAATATGACTTTTCATTCCAAAAAATTGTTGAGCTTGGACTCAATAAATGTACATTTAAGTTGACACAGGCATAGATTTGTCAAATGTCAAAGGAAGTATAAAATGACAAGGAACCCCAAAACAAGAAACAATAACATGCTTTGAAGTCAGTACAAAATTTTCTTCCTTAGGCAAGTAGTTGGTTTTTCAGACTTTGCAGTTTCTCCAGCCAGAGTTTTCTGGGTCCTAACTCCAGAACTAATTGTTGATAAAGTTAAATGTATTTTCATGCAGTTGAGTTAATCCAGGTGCTATGACAGACAGCCCAAACAAGAGGCAAACTGCCAAGCAGGTCTCTAATATCATTCATTACGATACCTCCTCTACAATGATGGCTGTGGAGATGGAGTCAAGGTGCAACATGTTCAAGAGCTGTTTGGAGTATCTTCAGGGATGACAGTCAACAGTCCGACTGAATGTGCACAAAGTCCTCATTGCCATTGTAATCCTGCAATGAAAAGAACATTATAGCCATGAGAGGCCAATTAGGATAACATGAACAACACAGAAGCTAAAATTTGATTGGGCACAGGTCTTACATATAAAAGCAGATTAAGCATGGAATATTTTATTTTAGACAGGCCAGGTCAATAAGACAATTTATATCCATTTGAGCATACATTTCACTTAATGAAGAGGAGGCTAAGTCAGAAACACCCCAATACAAAACAACTGAACATGGCTTGCAAAAAGCCTGGCAAAAGCATCTGAAATGAAGATACTAGAGTTGTCAGTGGGTTGCAGGCTCGCAGTTAATAGGTGCAATTATGCATGCAACCACTTAGTAAGATTTATACTGTCCCATAGAAAATTGGGGGTAAACACTAAAGTGCTATTATTCCAAGTTGGTAAAACATATATACATAAGAATGCCATTAAATAAAAGGTGACATATGGTATGTTTACCTTACATTCATCTTTTCATTGTAACTTCCAAATTCCTTGCGTGTACAGCAAAAATATAAAAAAAATGTCAAAAAAATGTCCTCCACAGTCCTAATACTTTTTGATGGCACTGTAGTAGACAGAAGATAGGAATTTACAGGGTACTTACAAGCATGTCCTATAAAATCTACTGCAGTCATCACCCAGAAGGATGGAATCCCTCAAGAACAACTGAGCGCTTTGCAGTTACATCTGATGTCTAACAGGGAAGGAGAAAAAACAAATGATTAGGGCCAGACTTACAAGGCATAAGCAGCTGTACACATGTATATGTTATATTCAGGACAAACCATTTCAACTGAAAGTTATAACATGACAGCTTTCCTGGTATGAACCGAGATAATTAGCTACCAAAAAATGCAACATGAACACTGATGCAAATCTTTCAGTAACTGTATGTAGATGTGCCCTTGAAATGACTTACCCTGAAATTTTGCTCCAATAACTCTGCTAACGTCCTCCCTACACTTCCTGTTTTGGACTTGAAGATGATAAAACGTGGGGTGGGTCCAGTGCTTCAAAGAAGTCCCTCTGGAGGTTTTATAGGCAATCCCTATTGAACTCAGCAAACACCTGAAAATAGCAAGGAAAAAAATAAACAATAATAGAGACAACTGAAAAATGTCAATATTTAATAAATTTGAGTTTATTACCAATACACGCTCACCTGACTCTCAGTAAAAAGTGGCTGGCCACCGCCTACCATTTTCTGGACAGGGCGCGAGCAGGAATGTTTGGTCCATCTTCTGTGAGATGAGAGTCCTATTGGGTTTTTTTCATTTCCTCAACAAGGGCCTCTCTATCCATTAAGGCTTGTTTCATCCTGCCCTTCTGGAAAGTTTGGGAGAAAATTTGCTTCTGATATCTTTGTCTTTTAATGTTCTTGGTTGCGGATTCTCCCTCTGAAATATTTACCTCTTTTACCGCCATTGATTTACTTTCGCCCAGGCATCTCGCCTTTCGAAGTTTTGTCCGATAGTTGCCCATCTTGAATTTAAGGCTATTCTTCCAGCCATACCATCCTGTGGGAGAGCCCGGTTCTTTGAGTAGGGGTGTTTGTTGATCAATGCTGCTGCACAACACAAGTCTTCATCCAGAGGATAAGCCTTAAAACTGTACATTGATTCAGCAAGCTTTCAAGTATTGCATGTTTATATCTCTTGATGGGACTATGAATGTCCCATCTTTCATATACGCTGATTTCCCTCCCTAAGTCTGTACTCAATATCAACTGAGAAAATAGGGATCTAAAAAGTCTCGCAGGCCACTGATCTCTTTCTGGCAGTGGTGATGAGCTACTGGTTGACAGAATCTCAGTATCGGACGTTCGGGTGTTGATGTACCCAGGTGTTGGTGGGGTCAAATGAGGAAATGATTTCAAGGTAGCTTTTTCTCGCAAGTCTGATATGTCAGTGAGATTGCAAAGTGCATTGTTGAAGCCAGGATCTTCATATTGGGATTGAAGTTGTACAGCAGCTAGCTTTTCCTTCAGCTGCGACTCTGTAACAAGTTTCAACGGAGTCTGGTTTCCCACTCAATGTTAATCTCTCAGATATCTTCCTCATTGATTACCCTCTCAATACAAGTAAATTTGATCCATACTGAGGATTGGCTCTATAAAAAATAAGAAAAAAATATATTTTAGGATTCCACCTTTCAATGTCCATACAATGTTATTCAACTGTGTAACGCTCAGTGCTGGCCAAGCAGTTTGCCTCTAACCCTGTAGGCTGAGAGGGGGAAAATATCATTCAATTCAGACACAACTGGGTGACTGAGAGAGAGTGCTCACATGGCTGCTACAAAGCTCATAAGCTCGTAGATGCTCATTATACCATGATGTCATGAGGTAGACAAACATAACGCCAGTATTGATCACCACAATCTGTGCAATCTGTCTGAAATCTGGGAGCCCTGAGCATGAACCAACTGAAACGACCATATCTTCAGTGTATTTTAGCCATGTGACACAGATCGATAATGCAACAAGGATTGTGCTTTGCTGGCCATTTCTCTGATATAGACAATCCTACATTATCAGGAAAAGATGCAACCATAACAGACTTCACTTTGTGAATTTCCACAGGTGGCTTGAAAATGAAATGGATGCTAAATGAAAGGCCATCATCTTCTGAACTTAACTGCCAAAGTAAGAGGGATGTTCTTGAGTTTTTGAATTGCCTTGGATAATTTTCTTAAAGAATTTATATTTTCCCTCAAACACCGCATTGTCAGACATCAGCTAGTGGGCCAAATTTTGATTAACTGAGGGTAATGTTCAATGTAATGGTGTTTTGGGTGAAGTTTGAGTTGGGAAAACTCTCTGAAATAAATGTCTATGCTCTGAAATCTTGCAATCTAAAAAAGTGGATTTGACTCCTCTGTAAAGCATGATGACACTGCCAGTTCCACTCATATCTTTAGGATCATCAAAACTTCCCAAGTTGAGTCTCCCTCAGGGATATTATGACCAATCAGCAATGGAAGTAGTCTGAGGGAGTGTCCATTTTTCGTGACCATTTCCTCCATTGTTGCCTTAGAGGAAAAGGTCTTTGGAATGATTTGTGGTTGGTCAGTTTTATCTGAGAACGTGTAGGAAACTGTTTGATTGCCTTATTCAAGGACTCAAGTGAGACATATTTCTTTGCAATCAAATCCTGCAGACAGAGGGACAATTCAAAAGGGGACAACCCTTCCAGAAGATCATGTTATATGTTCAGAAAACCGTCCACAACATGAAAATGTTTCAAGTTGTCACCGAGGGTACAGCTTCTTTTCACCATACTGTCTGGACAAGGTAGGATCCTTCTCAACCTCCTGCACATAACCGTCATGAGTTTTGTGGTTCTTAGTTGATAGAGGCCTGAACGTGCCTCCTTCTCTTGTATTTCCTCCCGCTTAGCCATACAGAATCTATAAATCTGATCAACTGTGAAGCTCTCAAAGAACCCTGCAATGAGTGGGTAGCCAAATTATCTGCTGCGACATACAATACAGTGCCCTTAACGCTGGCTCCCAACTGTTCTATATATACACCTTGCTGCTCAAGAGACACAAGGTCCCGAATGAGAGGATGGAGAACCTTGACATAACCATGCTCTTTGACTGTGGTGCTCTTGCAAAGGAGGGCAAGCTGAATAGAATGGAGGGAGGAGCGATATTTCTGATGCAGATTATTTAGTACCCAGTAAGCAGCACACATCTTGTGTTTTTTCTTCGATGTGCCCAATGGGTTTGCCACCTCAAAATCATCTATATATACAAGCCAAGTGCTATCCTAAACTCTTCTTCCATCAAGAGAGCACTCTCTTTAAAGTGGGAACCATCTCTGTAAGAGCTACATCCCTGTAACAGACTTGTCTGTGGTGACAGGGTTTTATCTAAAACGTCCCCATTGCTTAACATTGCCTGCAGCATTTTAAAGTATAGGGACATAAACAACAGTTTGTTTGTTCTTGTCAATGTCAAGCTCAACTGGCATTGCAACAGGAATTCTCGCGAACACATAAGATGCTCTCTCTTGCTAGCAGTGGACAAGGATCCTCTTTATTATTATTATTATTATTTATTTCTTAGCATTTATTTCTTTTTAGTAGTGAATTTCAAGAAAACATTATTCTCAGTGACTGCACTGGATCACGCCACTACAACAGAGCTGTCAACCTCACCGCAATGCTGATTAAGTATTCTCTGGATTGTGCTATGTATTATTGGCTGAGACAGCAAATATATCTGGTTGATCTGTTGGATAACTTCTTGCAAAGCATTTTCTGATATGTGGAGAATTGTCTGCATTTTCAGAAACAGGGCAGCCATGTTATGTTCCAACTGGCCCTCTAAGTCTTGCACTTCTCTATATTCGCTTTCTCTGGTACCTCAAATTCAATGTCATCATCTAGGGTCTACAGGATACATCATCAGGTTGGACATTTTCATTTAAGAGAACAATATCTGAAACAATTTTAGACTTGAACTCCATCCTATCATGCATGCTATGCTCTTTACATTTATGAGCATTAAATGTTGAGTAAACATTGCTTTTGAAAATTACAGCCTTGATAGGGGCAACAAACCATTTGCTGCAGCTGCAGATGTTTACGCAAGTGGGTGAAAAAAACTCAGCATCAGTACAAGGCTCTACAAAGTCACAAAATACAGTGAAATGCTAATTTCGTGGTTTTGATTACTTGCCCAACATCTTGAGTGTGCTAAGTTGATAAGTGCACTTTAAGGGCATTAAAGACTTTAAATGTGCACAAGCATTCCTTGTGTACACATGGGATTGGATATATTTGGGTGTAGCTTCCATGTTTTAATCTATAGTGCTTTAATAAGTGCCTCTTTTCTCAGCACAAAATGTGCAGTACTTTTACATGCCCACTGCATTGATGTTCTACTGTTTAATGTTTTCTTTCTGCAAGAAAAAAAATATACAAAACAGGTTTAAAGACCTATGACAGGTCAAGTCTAAGCAATTACTGACTAAGGGTTAGATCTAGATCAAATGACCAGCTAAATCAATAATATTTACTAATTTAAAAGTATTGTGCAGGGTGCTACAATAGTGCTTTTAAAAAAAAAGACCGATTTCTTCGCTCAGGAATTTAATAGTCTGTTAAAAATAATAATAAATCAAGTAGAAAAGCCACAAACATGGGGATAGCAACCCCTGTGATTACAGATTCAAATTCCACATCAAAACGTTTAAATACACGTATTTAACTTATTTATTAAATAAACGTCTTTATTATTAAAATGTGGTAAGAAGTTTAAAAAAGCAAATCGCATAGTATCTCCTGCAGCTGTGGCTCTGGCTCATGCCTGTTTTGTGTGGATTTTTTCTGTTTGGCGCTGTTGTGTTGCAGTGACTTCTGGGAGTTGAAGTTTTGTACAGGGCATGTTTTGTAGTTCCGGGTGCATGTTGTGGTTATTTATACGGTAAAACATCGTTCCTACCGCTTTACTATGCCACAAAGTACTTATATTTTATTATTTTAAGGCTAGTATCGCACTAGAATGAATGTACTGTAATTAATCACTAATATGTGGACAATAGAAAATGTTATAAAAAAAAGTGCCTGATAAAAAAAAAAAATGTCTGCCGACAGCAGTGACAATAGGCATACATTTTACTAATTTTATTGTAAGTTTAATAAAACTTAAAAAAAGCAATATGTGTCTTAATATGCAATTTGGTACATAAGGTTGATCTTGTACTTCCACGACAGATTACTACTTTGAAGTGATTTGTTCTGTGTTAGCGACATGCATGCAAACCGATCATTAACTTAATAGGCCTAACTACATTACATCGGTTCATGTTTGCTCGTGTTCGACCCGACCCCAGCCCCCCCAGCCCCCAGCCCCAGCCCCCCCCATTGTGTTCTGCACGCTGCGGGTAATGAATCCCATCCTCGTTGCAAGTCTGATTGACTTTTTCGTTGTCTCAGATCGTTTCACAAAAGTGTTTGTATGCGAGTACGGAATTATATTTGGCTGGGTTTCCCGGATATTCCCCTCCAGTAACAACATGTGACACAAACGCAGCCTAAACGTTTGTGTTAGATGTGCTGAAAAAAAAAAATAACAACAGGCACGCGACTCTGGACTTTTGAATCCAGTGATCCGAGTTCAAATCTCGTGGAACCTTTCTGTTTATTTTCTTTGTCTTACAAAACAAACTTGAAAATCAGTCTTTGATTTTAATTGACCAATCAATGTTGTAGACTCCTACTGCTAGCGTTAAAAGCATTGACTGGTGGGGCTCGGTTTTACATCCTTCCAATGAACCCCTCAGTTCTTGAGTAGAAGTCCAATGCGCTATCGAATAGGTCACAGAGCCTCTCGAGGGCAGTAAGCAAACGTACCTACCAGCAAACTAAGCGTGGCATGGTCCGGAATAATCTGAAAGGTAGAACTACTTCTAGTGCTTGAACAATTAGAAATGGACCACAGCAATTAATTTAATTATGCGGCAGTTTATTATGATTCATTGTCTGTCATTGCTCAGGGCTTGGGGGCTGTTCCGTTTTCGATGCTTCAGCGTTGATAGCAAAGGAATTCCTGGCCAGCCATGCAGTCTTCCCCAGCGGCGTCCCAGGTGGTCTAGTGGTTAGGATTCGATTCGCGGTCAGGGAAGTTACTTTGTTTCCCATTAGTATTCCGATTAAAACCACTCTCTTACTCTTCATTAATCAGATGTAGATATGTCTATTTTTTGGCTGTGACCCGACTGCATTCAATTAAAAGCGCACACTTTATATTATTACAGAGTCTGTGCACATTGATTCGCAACGCCTTTTGGCATTATCTTCTTTTCAGTCGGAAAGGGCTAGGCATGCAGTCCACATACCAAACGAAAGAGAGAGGTCCACATTCCCCTGATATCTAACATGCCCAGGTGTCATGTTCCTAGAATAAACTACAGTCCAGAATACAGTGGGTACCTTCACTGTTGGAGACAGCTGTGCGCATGAATTTGTATTTAAAAGTGTATTTTCACTTATAAAGATGCAACGTGTTTAGTTATTAAGGACATGTTTATTATTTTAAATTAGCAATACCGATGTTATTAAAACCGTTTCTAAATATACATGTGTAATACATATATTGTCAATGAACATGTGTCTTATTATTTCAATGTGAGCAGTGTTTGTGGCGCACGGTTGGGCGCTGATTGTGCAGTTCTCAGACCTGTTGCCAGCTGCCAGTATGAACCAAGAAATGAAACGTCGTCGCATTTGGTTTCAAACTGGAGAAATGGATGTTGTTGAAGGATTGTGTGCAATCAGAACGGGGAGAACGTCTTGCGGTCCAGGGGTTGTCAGCAGTAGGGGATTTTATACCTGGGAGCTGAGGATGTTACAGCCATTCCTCTCCAGGGTGCTCTGCAGCGGTTCCATGGTGTAATGGTTAGCAATCCAGCGATCCGAGTTCCAGTCTCGGTGGGACCTGTATTTAACCATATGTTTTGATCATGTGAACTACCAGATGTCATATGTCTAAACCACAAGGGTACAACCTGAGCCATCTTTTACTTATGTTCTTTCATTTTCTGTTATGCCGAGAGAAATAAACGTTGCCGTCTTCCAGCAGTTGATCTCTGTGGTATACTTTTAAGAAACCATCAGTAACACCAACACAACGCAGATATAGGATAGCCGAGTGTGAGCGAGGCAGGGAAACAGAGACGAGGTTTCAGCTCTTACTAGTCAAGGAGAGACACTCACAGACCCGGTTATACGATTCAAACCCACGCGTGCAGATGTGGTTTCAGCTCTTGCTGCATCAGATAGCTTCAAAGGGATTATTAGAAAATGTTTGAAAAGCAAAATATCCAGAGAGCCCTGCAACGTGAAACCGACTTAGGTGATTGGTTCCATGGGGTAATGGTTAGCACTTTGAATCCAGTGATCCGAAGTTCAAATCTCGGTGAAACCTTCTGTTTATTTTCTTTTGTCTTACAAAACAAACTTGAAAAATCAGGCTTTGATTTTAAGTGACCAATGTTGTAGACTCCCACTGCTAGCTTTAAAAAAAAGCATTGATTGGTGGGACTCGGTTTTACATCCTTCCAATGAACCCCCCAGTTCGTGAGTAGAAGTCCAATGCGCTAGCGATTGCGTCACAGAGCCTCTCGAGTGCAGTAAGCAAACGTACCTACCAGCAAACTAAGCGCGTCATGGTCCGGAATAATCTGAAAAGGGAGAACTACTTCTAGTGCTTGAACAATTAGAAATGGACCACAGCAATTCATTTAATTATCGGCAGTTTATTATGATTCATTGTCTGTCATTGCTCAGGGCTTGGGGGCTGTGCCGCTTTTCGATGCTTCCAGCGCTGATAGCAAGGAATTCCTGGCCAGCTGTGCAGGGCCAGTCGAGAATAGGTGTAACAGAGAATCCAGCTGCAGAAACCTGTTAGTAGTATTATTATAGCTTATGTCAAAAAAGTCTGATTTATGATCCTTTTGACCTTTTTTTTGACCTTACATGTATGAATTTATGAATATATAATGAGGGGGGCGTGGATTTAAGGAATTTATGAATATATAATGAGGGGCGGGATTTTATGGTTGTTACAAGACAGATATGCTTATTGAATATAGGCTTATATATGCCTATAAACTTATTGCACGTCTTTTATAAGATATGTACAAAAATCAGTGTTTAATATGTTATTTATGTAATCAGGGGATAGTGGGTACCCAAGTTTTATAAATGCTTATGTTAACTTATGCTTGGTGCAGACAACATTAATG
Organism: Huso huso; assembly: GCA_036884735.1. Lineage (NCBI taxonomy): Eukaryota > Metazoa > Chordata > Actinopteri > Acipenseriformes > Acipenseridae > Huso > Huso huso. The sequence continues at coordinate 15,556,503 of CM072676.1, forward strand.
CTTATGTTAACTTATGCTTGGTGTAGACAACATTAAAGTCTTAGTATTGCTTGGTGCAGACAACATTAAAGTCTTAGTATTTTTTTACATAAGACACTTAATGAAAAAGGAGAAAGTTTAAAGAGGGTATTAAAAAAAAAAAAAAAAAAAAAAGAACACAACTACTTAGCCATTTTAAAAGCATTTAAACATTACACACACACAGAAATCAGAGTAATGAGGTGCTGTGATTTTACATTTTGATATGTTTGGCGATACATATTTTTTTTACTAGGCACTGTTAAAAGCAAAAGATATTTACACACATACAGAATCCAATAGATGAAACAGGAGAAAGTTTAAAACAGTGTATCACAAAAAAGCAATAGAAAAATGCAGAAAACTATTTATTACATACATAATTAACTGTACAACCTGAGCGTTAGTCGTTTTAAAAAGTGTATCGCTAAACAAAAAAAACAGATATTAAATTCAAATATTTATAAAGAACAAAAACAAAACAAAATCTACCAGAGTACATAGTGGTTTACCCCAAGTTTTTATATAAATGCTTAAGTTAACTTTACTTGGTGTGCAGACAACATTAAAGTCTTAGTATTTTTACATAAGACACTTAATGAAAAGAGAAAGTTTAAAAAGAGGGTATTAAAAGCATAAAGAAAAACAATTTATATTTAAAATGCGTTTAAAACATTACACATAAATCACAGAACAACTGAGCATTAGTCGTTTTGAAAGTGTATCAAAAAACAAAATAAATTAGATATTAAATTAAATATTTATAAAAAAAACAAAACAAAACAAAATCTACTAGAGTACAAGTTCTGAAAAGCTCTCTACCGTCTTCAAAAAAACTCCCCAGACAAAACACAAAACCCCTGCCTGAATTCTCTCCTCTCACGCTTCTTCTCTCTTCAAACTTTAGCTGACGAATGACTGCAAAACATCGTTCTGTGACTTAAATAGGGGCGTTCTTTGGCCCCAAACATGCGCGAAACACACATCCATCCCCCTGAAGTTGTGTTTATTGGGAAATAAACCTGTGACGAGTCACGGTTCCTCCGTGTCTGTCCTTTTAAGAAAATTGAGGTAATAAATGACACGCCCCTTGAGCCTTAATAAGGCGCCTGTTTCTTTCTAGAGAGAGCGTATTTTTTTTTTTTTCCTGACTAGATGCATCTGTGGTTTTTCGTTACTGCTGTTTTTCTGGGGGTAGTAATCTTTAATTTAAACTCTGTTCTACGTTTGTCACAATAGTATGAAGCTGCGTTTTCAGTAGATGAACAAGATTCGGCTTTCTGACTACTTGGGTTGAGGCTGGAAGTGGAACCTTGTGAATATGTAAACAATCGGAGGACTCTGATGTGGTGGAATTCCTAAATGGGTTTTCGCTGCAAATACGGATGGATTATATTACACGGGATACAAAATTCATGGAGGTCTCTTCAGTCCTTAGTAGGGGGTTGGACTGTTAATTTAAATCTACAGAGTGAATGGTGTATTGACAAACGCTGACCCAGAAAGTAGATCAGTGGGTACTTGTATTTGTTCTATTTTCGTTGTTTGTTTTTTTCTGTTTCTTTTTTCTTTTGTAATTATTACGTTTCTAATGACTCTTTCTTTAACTCTTGTCGTTATACTGTAAGATAGTTATTATGCACGATTTGAGAGAAAGTATATAGTCCTTCTAGACTGTTTGTTTATTTATAGACCCTGTTTTTTCTGCTAACTTTTATATAGTTTATAACGGGTATATTTTTGTTTGTATAAATACTTTGTTATTAGGTGTTTAGGTTAAAAACCCAGGTGCTGAATTAAATGTGATTAGGGTTTTTAGTGTGTATTGCTAATTCACCATTACGCTTAATTATTTATTGGTAGTGGTTAGGAGTGTGATTGTGTGGCTTGTGCTGCGGCTTGGATTGAATAATACAACTATTAATTGCCTCAGAACTTTGTGTCCTGTTTTATTTCTTGGTATAGTTTTATTAGAGTATGGTACTTAAGGTTATTTCTTATTAGGTGTGTGGGGTTATTGGTGTGCTTTGTATTTCTTTTTTGGTTTTGTTATTACAAAAACAGGTAACATTTAGTTTTGGTAATTAATTGTAATCTTTTTTTGTTTACTTGATAGTAACTCTGCTTCAGGGTGCAGGTCAGGTGGCCCCTGTGTCACTGGGTATCTGTAGTCTGGTAATGGTGCTTATATCGTTTTTTTTTTTATGTTTTGTTGTTTCTCTGTTGTTGTTTGTTTTGATTTTTTTTCTATTGGTAAGGGTATTTCCTTCCTGCACCCCAAATTTATTTATTCTAGTAGCACCGTTACAAACCTCTAAAATGAAACAAGTTATAAAACAGATTGCATAAACGTTAACAAATGAGTGAGTTTTTTACCCTGAAACATGAAATTTATTATCAACTCTGAAAATGTGATCAACCGTGACTCTAATAATCTCTGCAGGGTCCCACGCCCCAAATGTATTGTATATGTACAATTATTATTATTTTAAACCAAACTTTTTATTTTTACTTTACCTTAATTAACACCCCATGATCATTTACAAATGTATTCATTAACCCCTGTTTAGTTTAAATCCCAGACACTTTCCATTATATGAGTACTTTGTTCACCATCCAGTTGGATTATATGGCCCCCTTTCACATTTTGTTTTCTTTAAACCAACCCTTTACATATATATATATATATATATATATATATATATATATACCCTAAATAAAGGGTGTGTGCAAGTGTTTATAAGTTTTAATGCATATTAACCTATGTGCATAAACTGTATTTTGGTTGAATAAAAAATGCAAACATTGCCTTGAAGTCATGTATACTTCCAATAAATATTTGAAAGGTTCCTTATAGGGTATGCATTAACTACATCTTTACATTTTAATGGTAATGTTTATTTGAAGTACTGCACAAAAACTTGGTCTTATTTTGTCCTCCTGTATTCCCATCATAGGGATGCCCCAGGGCCCTAGCTCACAGGCCCAGCATGCAAGGTAGAACAACACATGGGTGAGGGGAAATCAAAGGAGGTTTTAGAATGCATGGCTTTATCAGATAAGGCTATCCTGTCTGGGCCCAAAGGAGTGAAGGGAGACATGGAGGATTCACTCTAATGAGTTAACACAGCATTTGACCAGAAGGGTTTCCAGCCCTTTTACAGGCAACTGGAGAATACATCTGGTCTAAATTAGCCAGAAAGGCAGAAGGCGAAAGGTCATTGAGCCAAAAAAGACCAGTATGTGTGCAGGGTATTTCAGAGCCCAAGAGATGCAGAGCCTTCCAAATAGGTATATTAGAGTTATGGGTTAAATTAAATAAATACAACTGAAGGGGTTATTTGGGGGGAAATAAACATTATCATTAAGGAGATTGCTTACTTTCTGTTAAGATTAAAACCTGGAAACAATTCTATAAACAAAAACTGTTTAATCATGTTTTTTTTTTTTTTTTTTTTTTTTTTTTTGTTTTTTTTTAAAAGCTAGCAAAACTTGTTTATTCATGTCATGCCAATAAAACTTATTGAATTGAATATAATTGAATAAAAAACAAAATGTTATGATTCTGTAACAAACAAATGAAGGAAAATTAAATACATATGTACATGAATAAAACAGAACAGAGTTTAACATTTTTAAACATGTTAAATATAGAGTAAAGAAAAATATAAGTAAAGTATAGCATCCTGCTAAAGAATAAGGCCTACGGTTTTGTAATGTATTTAGATTCCCTGAAAAAGGGCACGGAACAGCTAGAGAGAGAGACCCAGCTCTGACCAAAGATCTTTTCTGAAATGAGGGACATCCTTTCTTTTGGGGGAGTGGTATGGTGAACCTGCCTATATCTTTCCAAAGAAATGGGGTCAGTCTCAATACTTTATTATGGATTTATTTTCTTGAGGTACATGTTTTACAATATTTGGTATGCTCTATATACACCCAAAAAACACAAGTGCATTATTTTTACTTTGTGTATTTAAGAATTATGAACAAACCCTGGTATTTGTGAGATGATAGGTGCAGTCATCATGTATTTTAAATTAGAAACTCCTTTATAGATACATTTTCAATGTGTTATTTTACTGAACATAATTACAATATTCTTTTACAAGGTGCTCCAGGTGTTAATGCATGTGGATATGCAGGTTTGAACCTTAGGTGTCAATAATAACATAAACAAATACATCCTTATTTACATGATAAACGCAGATATCTATACGCTTCAGAATGCCTTATTTTTTTAAATTATTTAAAACACTCTTTATTGTTGAGCTCTCATTAAATTGAATTTATTTATATACAAAATAATTAAATGCTCCCCGGTACTGTGAATGTCAGAATATGACAGGTCGCCCCCAAAGTTTGTGTTAAAAATATCCATACTTTAAGTTATACATACTTTAATTTTTTAAAAACGGATTGATGCGTGGATTTGTTTAACTTCATATTCCCCCCAAATTGTTATGTTGGTAGGTTTGTAACACCAGGTCGGTGTTATTTTGGGGGTAGGTGTTTAAAAATGGTCCACCTTGTACTGCGCTTGACCTGGGTATGTGTAAATAATTTTAGTTCAGAAAACAAGCAAATGTCCACCTGAAAGGTAAATGTACTAATTGAGTTCCCTTAAAGTAATTTTTATATAATATTTCACTATTCATCAAATGTATGTGACTTTAACTGATGAGCAACAAATAGGGTTATATTGTAAACATCTAGGATTTGGGAGTTGAACTATAATTTGGCTTGTTCTTAGTGACTTATGCAGTAGTCAATCAAAGCAAGGACAGTGTCCCATTTCCGATGTTACACAGGTCAAGTTGTGGTACACATACCATATTCTGATTATATATACCACTTACTGGTCCTATGCAGAGCCACAAAAATAAAGAGGAAACAAGGAGAAGAGTTATGTGTATATTTGAATAATAATAGTATATTGTAGTCTACTGTCGTTTAAACTTCCCAAAGTGTTACAAATGGTACTTTGTGATGTATTATTATGAAAGAAAAGGTTTCTTTGACACCAGTCGGTACCAAAGAATCTTATGTAACGTTAGGGCCATGGTTATTTTATTTGATGCATATCAAACATGTACAGTATAGAACTACAGGAGGTTTCTTTTACTATTTGCTTATTTTTTTTACTGTTAAAAATAAGGTATAGATTTATCTTGTTCAGAAGCAGGTTCAGATATCTGCTGTCTTTATACATTATGCATATTGTTTCATATTGTTTCTTTCTGTTCATATTCTGGATATGCAGGTTTGAACCTTGGGGTGTCAATAATTACATAAATAAATACATCCTTATTTACATGATAAACGAGAGATATCTATCGCTCAGAATGCCTTATTTCTTTAAATTATTGTAAACACTCTTTATTGTTGAGCTCTCATTAAATTGAATTTATTTATATACAAAATAATTAAATGCTCCCGGTATTGTGAATGTCAGAATATGACAGGTCGCCCCAAAGTTTGTGTTAAAAATATCCATACTTTAAGTTATACATACTTTAATTTTTAATAATGGATTGATCGTGGATTTGTTTAACTCATATTCCCCCAAATTGTTATGTTGGTAGGTTTGTAACACCAGGTTGGTGTTATTTTGGGGGTAGGTGTTTAAAAATGGTCCACCTTGTACTGCGCTTGACCTGGGTATGTGTAAATGATTTTAGCTCAGAAAACAAGCAAATGTCCACCTGAAGGGGCAACGATGTACTGAGTTGGTCCTTTAAAGTAATTTTTATATAATATTTCACTATTCATCAAATGTATGTGACTTTAACTGATGAGCAACAAATAGGGTTATATTGTAAACATCTAGGATTTGGGAGTTGAACTATATTTGGCTTGTTCTTAGTGACTTATGCAGTAGTCAATCAAAGCAAGGACAGCGTCCCATTTTCTGACGTTACACAGGTCAAGTTGTGGTACACATACCATATTCTGATTATATACCACTTACTGGTCCTATGCCAGAGCCACAAAAATAAAAGGGAAACAAGGAGAAGAGTTATGTATATTTGAATAATAATAGTATATTGTAGTCTACTGTCTGTTTAAACTTCCCAAAGTGTTACAAATGGTACTTTGTGATGTATTATTATGAAAGAAAAGGTTTCTTTGACACCAGTCGGTACCAAAGAATCTTATGTAACGTGGGGCCATGGTTATTTTTATTTGATGCATATCAAACATGTACAGTATAGAACTACAGGAGGTTTCTCTTTTACTATTTGCTTATGTTTTACTGTTAAAAAATAAGGTATAGATTTATCTTGTTCAGAAGCAGGTTCAGATATCTGCTGTCTTTATACATTATGCATATTGTTTCATATTGTTTCTTTCTGTTCATATTCAAATAAAAGCCTAAACCTTAATGTATCAATCCAACATTACAAATACTATAGTCTACCTATTTAAATATCTTAAGAGTTATTTGAGACACATAATATAAGACACATAATAAACACATAATAAGCAATAATGAATAAATAGATTGGGTGTTTTGGGGTGTTGAACTGGGAGATACAATTGTATTTGCTTTTATTTAGTATGAAAACAGCTCCTTGGATAAAGGCAGCGGTAAATAATAATAATAATAATAATAATAAATAATAATAAATAATCATAATATTAATCATAGGTCATCAAGTTATCGATTGTAGTATGCAATGAGAGTAATAATATGCAACTAAATTAAGGAATACTAACTTATTGTTGAATAGCTTCAGTATAAAAAGATAATAAATTAATTACAAAGGATAATTTCTGAAAGACAATATTTAAACTGTTGATTATATGGAGTTGTTAACTACAAGTAGCCTACTAGGCTAGTACATGTCTAGCACCTGAACATGTCTCGTCTTAAAAATGTTACATGTCTTACTGGAGGGTTGTGGGGTTCAATCCCCATGAACACTGCTGTTGTCTACCTAGATTCTTAAAAAAATGTTGGGTAATTGTATGTAAAAATAATGATATCATAATGTAGATATCACAAGTTAGTACCTGGATAAGGGCTGCTAAGAAATAAATAATAATAATAACAAAGGTCATCAGGCGTTAGTACCACATCCGCCTTTTTAACTCCCTTTTTAAACTTTCTAATAATACATAGATAGGTATATAACGTCTAAATGGCAATAGATTGTCTATTTTTTCTAACCTGCCTTTATACATTTAACATGTTTTTGGTCACATGACAATAGAAAGACATACAACAATAAAGTGTTATGATCGATAGTAAAAACATCTCACAGGCTGTCCCTAAATGAAAATGTTTAATTGCTTTATTCACCATATGCTTTTACTAATAATTATTGTAAGACAAACCATATTAGAACTATTACTTGTAGGGAAAAAGACATCATAATTCTACTTACAAGACAGGGGCCCAGCTGAGATATATTTTCCCTTGACCTATTTAGAGGTCTGGTTGAATGTGTTAAATTGTTTATATTTCAGGTTAATAGAATGATTGTATTGGGAAGTGAAACTGTTGATGGAATATGTTTTAGTGCAAAAAATCTAAATGCAGAGATTACAGTTTTTCTAATTGTTAAAGTTGTTAAATAAGCAGGCATGTGGCAGAAGCAGTAAAACTAAACCCACAGGTAGCTGTGTGGTTGGGGTTCAGGCTCCATCATCCTCCTGAAACATCATTGGGTTTTTTCACCACATCCCACTGGTCCATAGCAACACTCTTTCTATTCAATTTATTATTATTATTTTTTATTTTTTTTTAACACAAGGGTACGTTTTGATCAAAACCTAATGTTAATGAGACAATATGGTGTGTGGTGACTGCAAATCTAAACACCATCATGCAGATAATTTTTTCTATTTTTATTTATTTATTTATTTGGGTTGTATTATTTGTCATCCTTAAAAATCCTTTGGTATATTGATAATTTACCCCTAATCCGTGCACTGTGTCTAAAAATAGTTTTTGCTGCTTGCTAAATTCGGTATAAATGGATCTCAATAAAGAGGGTGAATAAAGGAGACTCAATGACAGGCTGTTCAAACACGGTCACACCTCCCTCCCCCCCGAAGTAAAAAAGAATCATTCTGTAAGCATTCATTCTTTGAATTGTTTACCTCCATGATAAGAAAGCTATGCATCTTAACAGATGATATATGGTAAGACAACCACTTTTAAACCACAAAGTTATCCCGCAGATTTATAAGCTTACATTTTGAAGAAAATATTTTTACACTTTTAGACGTTAAGGTAAAAAATAAAAAAAAAAAAATAAAATAAAAAATCACAATGCTAGATTTAGATTGGATTTTTAAAGAACAGTAACATTCTTTGGAATAATTAGTTTGTAAATATACTTGATTCATTGTTTGCCAAATTGACAAACACAGATTTATACAACTCTATATATATTTATTTGAATTTACACCTTATGAGCAGAGTGGAACAATTGGGGGTCTAAAAAACGCAGATAGCATTTGTTAGAGGAAGGCCCCCCACAGAGAAGGCTTGTGAAATGCGTGAATCTTGATGCCTTAAGGTCTGGTCTCAGCAGGGTAGGCACTCCTAGTGATATTTCAAACTGACTTTAGTTTCAATCAAAAAGATTAGAAAGATGGACAGAGGAAGACACCCCGCAGAGAAGCATGGTTAGGTGTAAAAAACCTTTCGGATAGCTCCGTTATGATTCTACCACATTAGCAGACGTCTTGTCGGGGGCCTTCCTCTAACAAATGCTATCTGCGTTTTTTAGACCCCCAATTGTTCCACTCTGCTCATAAGGTGTAAATTCAAATAAATATATATAGAGTTGTATAAATCTGTGTTTGTCAATTTGGCAAACAATGAATCAAGTATATTTACAAACTAATTATTCCAAAGAATGTTACTGTTCTTTAAAAATCCAATCTAAATCTAGCATTGTGATTTTTTATTTTATTTTTTATTTTTATTTTTATTTTTTTACCTTGTAAAAATATTTTCTTCAAAATGTAAGCTTATAAATCTATGGATAACTTTGGGGTTTAAAAGTGGTTGTCTTACCTATATATCATCTGTTAAGATGCATAGCTTAACATGGAGGTAAACAATTCAAAGAATGAATGCTTACAGAATGATTCTTTTTTACTCCGGGAGGGAGGTGTGACCGTGTTCGAACAGCCTGTCATTGAGTCTCCTTTATTCACCCTCTTTATTGAGATCCATTTATAACGAATTTAGCAAGCAGTTGGAATTTTTAGAACCACTTGAAAGTTGAATGTTTGGTCTTAAGCACAGCAGCAAAACTTTTTTAGACACAGTGCATGGATTAGGGGTAAATTATCAATATACCAAAGGATTTTAAGGATGACAAATAATACAACCCAAATAAATAAATAAATAAAATAGAAAGAATTATCTGCATGAATGGTGTTTAGATTTGCAGTCTTGCCACACACCATATTGTCTCATTAACTTTAGGTTTTGATCAAAACGCCCTTTGTGTTAAAAAAAAAAATAAAAAATAATAATAATAATAAATTGAATAGAAAGAGTGTTGCTATGGACCAGTGGGTTGTGGTGAAATGTAAAACCCAATGAGATGTTTCAGGAGGATGATGGGAGCTTTGAACCCCAACCACACAGCTACCTGTGGGTTTAGTTTTACTGCTTCTGCCACATGCCTGCTTATTTAACTTTAGCAATTGAGAAACTGTAATCTCTGCATTTAGATTTTGCACCTAAAAACATATTCCATCAACAGTTTCACTTCCCAATACAATCATTCTATTAACCTGAAATATAAACAATTTAACACATTCAACCAGACCTCTAAATAGGTCAAGGGAAAATATCTCCTCTCAGCTGGGCCCCTGTCTTGTAAGTAGAATTATGATGTCTTTTTCCTACAAGTAATAGTTCTAATATGGTTTGTCTTACAATAATTATTAGTAAAAGCATATGGTGAATAAAGCAATTAAACATTTTCATTTAGGGACAGCCATGTGAGATGTTTTACTATCGATCATAACACTTTATTGTTGTATGTCTTTCATTGTCATGTGACCAAAACATGTTAAATGTATAAAAGGCAGGTTAGAAAAATAGACAATCTATTGCCATTTAGACGTTTATATACCCATCTATGTATTAGTAAAAAAGGAGTTTAAAAAGGGATGTAACAATGAAGACGCAGATGCCCTTATCCAGGGTACTTAACTTGCCTGATGACCTTACCACGATTTAACATTTTTTAAGACAGGAGACATGTTCATGTGCCCTAACCACTTAGACATGTACTAGCCTAGTAGGCTACTTGTAGTTAACAACTCTATATAATCAACAGTTTAAATATTGTCTTTCAGAAATTATCCTTTGTAATTAATTTATTATCTTTTTATACTGAAGCTATTCAATAAGTTAGTATTCCTTAATTTAGTTGCATATTATTACTCTCATTGCATACTACAATCGATAACTTGATGACCTATGATTAATATTATGATTATTTTTATTATTATTTATTATTATTATTATTATTTTTACCGGCTGCCTTTATCCAAGGAGCTGTTTTCATACTAAATAAAAGCAAATACAATTGTATCTCCCAGTTCAACACCCCAAAACACCCAATCTATTTATTCATTATTGCTTATTATGTGTTTATTATGTGTCTTATATTATGTGTCTCAAATAACTCTTAAGATATTTAAATAGGTAGACTATAGTATTTGTAATGTTGGATTGATACATTAAGGTTTAGGCTTTTATTTGAATATGAACAGAAAGAAACAATATGAAACAATATGCATAATGTATAAAGACAGCAGATATCTGAACCTGCTTCTGAACAAGATAAATCTATACCTTATTTTAACAGTAAAAATAAGCAAATAGTAAAAGAGAAACCTCCTGTAGTTCTATACTGTACATGTTTGATATGCATCAAATAAAAAATAACCATGGCCCCTAACGTTACATAAGATTCTTTGCACCGACTGGTGTCAAAGAAACCTTTTCTTTAATAATACATCACAAAGTACCATTTGTAACACTTTGGGAAGTTTAAACAGACAGTAGACTACAATATACTATTATTATTCAAATATACACATAACTCTTCTCCTTGTTTCCCCTTTATTTTTGTGGTTCTGCATAGGACCAGTAAGTGGTATATAATCAGAATATGGTATGTACCACAACTTGACCTGTGTAACATCAGAAAATGGGACGCTGTCCTTGCTTTGATTGACTACTGCATAAGTCACTAAGAAGAAGCCAAATTATAGTTCAACTCCCTAATCCTAGATGTTTACAATGTAACCCTATTTGTTGCTCATCAGTTAAAGTCACATACATTTGATGAATAGTGAAATATTATATAAAAATTACTTTAAGGGACCAACTCAGTACATCGTACCCCTTTCAGGTGGACATTTGCTTGTTTTCTGAACTAAAATCATTTACACATACCCAGGTCAAGCGCAGTACAAGGTGGACCATTTTTAAACACCTACCCCCAAAATAACACCAACCTGGTGTTACAAACCTACCAACATAACAATTTGGGGGGAATATGAAGTTAAACAACCACGCATCAATCCATTATTAAAAAATTAAAGTATGTATAACTTAAAGTATGGATATTTTTAACACAAACTTTGGGGGCGACCTGTCATATTCTGACATTCACAGTACCGGGGAGCATTTAATTATTTTGTATATAAATAAATTCAATTTAATGAGAGCTCAACAATAAAGAGTGTATACAATAATTTAAAGAAATAAGGCATTCTGGGCGTATAGATATCTGCGTTTATCATGTAAATAAGGATGTATTTGTTTATGTTATTATTGACACCTAAGGTTCAAACCTGCATATCCACATGCATTAACACCTGGAGCACCTTGTAAAAGAATATTGTAATTATGTTCAGTAAAATAACACATTGAAAATGTATCTATAAAGGAGGAGTTTCTAATTTAAGGTACATGATGACTGCACCTATCATCTCACAAATACCAGGGTTTGTTCATAATTCTTAAATACACAAAGTAAAAATAATGCACTTGTGTTTTTTGGGTGTATATAGAGCGTACCAAATATTGTAAAACATGTACCTCAAGAAAATAAATCCATAATAAAGTATTGGAGACTGACCCCATTTCTTTGGAAAGATATAGGCAGGTTCACCAGACCACTCCCCCAAAGAAAGGGATGTCCCTCATTTCAGAAAAGATCTTTGGTCAGAGCTGGGGTCTCTCTCTCTAAAAAGCTGTTCCGTGCCTTTTTCAGGGAATCTAAATACATTAGAAAAACCGTAGGCGTTATTCTTTAGCAGGTTGCTATACTTTACTTATATTTTCTTTACTCTATATTTAACATGTTTAAAAAATGTTAAACTCTGTTCTGTTTTATTCATGTACATATGTATTTAATTTTCCTTCATTTGTTTGTTACAGAATCATAACATTTTGTTTTTATTCAATTATATTCAATTCAATAAGCTTTATTGGCATGACATGAATAAACAAGTTTTGCTAGCTTTTTAAAAAAAACAAAAAAACAAAAAAAAACAAAAAAACAAACATGATTAAACAGTTTTTGTTTATAGAATTGTTTCCAGGTTTTAATCTTAACGAAAGTAAGCAATCTCCTTAATGATAATGTTTATTTCCCCAAATAACCCCTTCAGTTGTATTTATTTAATTTAACCCATAACTCTAATATACCTATTTTGGAAGGCTCTGCATCTCTTAGGCTCTGAAATACCCCTGCACACATACTGGTCTTTTTGGCTCAATGACCTTTGCGCCTTCTGCCTTTCTGGCTAATTTAGACCAGATGTATTCTCCAGTTGCCTGTAAAAGGGCTGAGACCCTTCTGGTCAAATGCTGTGTTAACTCATTAGAGTGAATCCTCCATGTCTCCCTTCACTCCTTTGGGCCCAGACAGGATAGCCTTATCTGATAAAGCCATGCATTCTAAAACCTCCTTTGATTTCCCTCACCCATGTGTTGTTCTACCTTGCCTCCATGCTGGGCCAGTGAGCTAGGGCCCTGGGACATCCCCTATGATGGGAATACATGAGGACAAAATAAGACCAAGTTTTTGTGCAGTACTTAAATAAACATTACCATTAAAATGTAAGGATGTAGTTAATGCATACCCTATAAGGAACCTTTCAAATATTTATTGGAAGTATACATGACTTCAAGGCAATGTTGCATTTTTTATTCAACCAAAATACAGTTTATGCACATAGGTTAATATGCATTAAAACTTACAAACACTTGCACACACCCTTTATTTATATATATATATATATATATATATATATATATATATATATATATATATATATATATATATATAGTGTAAAGGGTTGGTTTAAGAAAACAAAAATGTGAAAGGGCCATATAATCCAACTGGATGGTGAACAAAGTACTCATATAATGGAAAGTGTCTGGGATTTAAACTAAACAGGGGTTAATGAATACATTTGTAAATGATCATGGGGTGTTAATTAAGGTAAAGTAAAAATAAAAAGTTTGGTTTAAAAAATAATAATTATTATTGTACATATACAATACATTTGGGGCATTAGGACCCTGCAGAGATTATTAGAGTCACGGTTGATCACATTTTCAGAGTTGATAATAAATTTCATGTTTCAGGGTAAAAATATTCTCACCATTTGTTAACGTTTATGCAATCTGTTTTATAACTTGTTTCATTTTAGAGGTTTATTTGTTTATTTCCCCAGTAAACACAACTTCAGAGGGATGTGGATGTGTGTCATATGCATGTTTGGGGCCAAAGGAACGCCCCTATTTAAGTCACAGAACGATCTTTTTGCAGTCATTCGTCAGCTAAAGTTTGAAGAGAGAAGAAGCGTGAGAGGGAGAGAATTCAGGCAGGGTTTGTGCGTTTTGTCCGGGAAGTTTTTTTTTTTTTTTTGAAGACGGTAAGAGCGAACTTTTTTCAGAACTTGTACTCTGGTAGATTTTGTTTTGTTTTTGTTCTTTTATAAATATTTAATTTAATATCTAACTTATTTTGTTTTGCGATACACTTTCAAAACGACTAATGCTCAGTTGTTCTGTGATTTATGTGTGTAATGTTTAAACGCATTTTAAATATAAGTTTTTTTTTTCTTTATGCTTTTAATACCCTCTTTTTAAACTTTTCTTTTCATTAAGTGTCTTATGTAAAAATACTAAGACTTTAATGTTGTCTGCACCAAGCATAAGTTAACATAAGCATTTATATAAAACTTGGGGTAAACCACTATGTACTCTGGTAGATTTTGTTTTGTTTTTTGTTCTTTTATAAATATTTAATTTAATATCTGTTTTATTTTGTTTAGCGATACACTTTTAAAACGACTAACGCTCAAGTTGTACAGTTATTTATGTATGTAATAAATTGTTTTCTGCATTTTTCTATTGCTTTTGTGATACGCTGTTTTAAACTTTCTCCTGTTTCATCTATTGGATTCTGTATGTGTAAATATCTTTTGCTTTTAACGGTGCCTAGTAAAAAATATGTATACGCCAAACATATCAAAATGTAAAATCACAGCACCTCGTACTCTGATTTCTGTGTGTGTGTGTGTGTGTGTGTGTGTAATGTTTAAATGCTTTTAAAATGGCTAAGTAGTTGTGTTTTTTTTTTCTTTTTGCTTTTAATACCCTCTTTTAAACTTTCTCCTTTTTTCATTGTGTCTTATGTAAAAAATACTAAGAACATAAGAACATAAGAACATAAGAAAGTTTACAAACGAGAGGAGGCCATTCAGCCCATCTTGCTCGTTTGGTTGTTAGTAGCTTATTGATCCCAGAATCTCATCAAGCAGCTTCTTGAAGGATCCCAGGGTGTCAGCTTCAACAACATTACTGGGGAGTTGGTTCCAGACCTCACACAATTCTCTGTGTAAAAAGTGCCTCCTATTTTCTGTTCTGAATGCCCCTTTATCTAATCTCCATTTATGACCCCTGGTCCTTTTTTTTTTTTTTCAAGTCAAAGAAGTCCCCTGGGTTGACATTGTCTATACCTTTTAGGATTTTGAATGTTTGAATCAGATCGCGTAGTCTTCTTTTGTTCAAGACTGAATAGATTCAATTCTTTTAGCCTGTCTGCATACGACATGCCTTTTAAACCGGGATAATTCTGGTTGCTCTTCTTGCACTCTTTCTAGAGCAGCAATATCCTTTTGTAACGAGGTGACCAGAACTGAACACAATATTCTAGGTGAGGTCTTACTAATGCATTGTAGAGTTTTAACATTACTTCCCTTGATTTAAATTCAACACTTTGACAATATATCCAAGCATCTTGTTAGCCTTTTTTTATAGCTTCCCACATTGTCTAGATGAAGACATTTCTGAGTCAACATAAACCCTAGGTCTTTTTTATAGTTCCTTCTTCAATTTCACTATCTCCCATATGATATTTATAATGAACATTTTTATTGCCCGCATGCAATACTTTTTACACTTTTTCTATTAAATTTCATTTGCCATGTGTCTGCCCAATTTTGAATGCGGGTTAGATCATTTTGAATGACCTTTGCTGCTTCAACAGTGTCTGCCACTCCTCCTATTTTTGTGTCGTCTGCAAATTTAACGAGTTTGCTTACTATATCAGAGTCTAAATCATTAATGTAGATTAGGAATAGCAGAGGACCTAATACTGATCCCTGTGGTACACCACTGGTTACCTCACTCCATTTTGAGGTTTCTCCTCTAATCAGTACTTTCTGTTTTCTACCTGTTAACCACTCCCTAATCCATGTGCATGCATTTCCTTGAATCCCTACTGCGTTCAGTTTGAGAATTAATCTTTATGCGGGACTTTGTCAAAAGCTTTCTGGAAATCTAAATAGACCATGTCGTATGCTTTGCAGTTGTCCATTTTCAATGTTGCATCCTCAAAAAAAAGTCAAGTAGGTTAGTTAGACATGATCTCCTTTAAAAAAACCATGCTGGCTGTCACCCAGGATATTGTTACCATATAGGTAATTTTCCATTTTGGATCTTATTATAGTTTCCATAAGTTTACATATAATAGAAGTCAGGCTTATTGGTCTGTAGTTACCTGGTTCAGTTTTGTCTCCCTTTTGTGGATCGGTATTACGCTTGCTATTTTCCAGTCTGTCGGCACAACCCTGTGTCAAGAGACTGTTGCATGATCTTGGTTAGCGGCTTTAAATAACTTCTTTCATTTCTTTGAGTACTATTGGGAGGATCTCATCTGGCCCAGGGATTTGTTTATTTTAAGAGCTCCTAGTCCCTTTAACACTTCTGCCTCTGTTATGCTAAAGTTATTTAAAATTGGATAGGAACAGGTCGACATGTCGGGCATGTTGTCCGTGTCCTCCTTTGTAAAAACCTGTGAAAAGTAATCATTTAATATATTTGCTATTTTTTTTTCTTCATCTATGATTTTGCCATTTGTGTCTCTTAGACATTTAACTCCTTTGAATGTTCTCTTGCTGTTATAATATTGGAAAAACATTTTGGAATTGGTTTTAGCCCCTTAGCAATATTGATTTCTATCTCTCTTGGCCTTTCTAACTTCCTTTTTGACTTGTGTTTGCAGTTCCAAGTACTCTTTCTGTGTGCTTTGTTTTTGGTCCCTTTTAAGCGCTCTGTAAAGTGCCTTTTTCGCTGAATATTTTTTTTAATTGATCTATTAAACCATTTTGGCCATTTTGTTTTAGATTTAGATTTGTCTACTTTTGGGATGTAATTGTTTTGTGCCTCTAGTACTACATTTTTAAAAGACAGCCATCCTTTTTCTGTGGATGTTTTCTATTTTACCCAATCTACTTCTGTTAGTCTCTGTTTCATACCCGTAGTTTGCTTTTCTAAAATTGTAAACCTTAGCTTTAGTCATTACTTTTGGGGTTTTAAAAATATTTCAAATGAGACCATGTTGTGGTCTGAGTTTGCCAATGGCTCTCTGACCTCTGTTTTAGTTATTCTGTCTTCATTATTTGAAAAGACTAAATCAAGGCATGCCTCCTCTAGTCGGTGCCTTGACAAATTGCGTTAGGAAGCAGTCATTTGTCATTTCCACCATTTCAATTTCGTCCGTCGTGCCCCCCATTGGGTTTTCCCATTTTATATGGGGGGAAGTTGAAATCCCCCATTAGTATGGCTTCTCCTTTTCTACACGCATTTCTAATGTCATTGTACAACAGATTATTTTGCTCAGCGTCTGAATTTGGCGGTCTATAGCATGCTCCTATTATTATGCCCTTTGAATTTGTGTCCATTATTCTGACCCATATTGATTCTGCATTGTTTTCTTTGTCCTGATTTAACACCTGGGCTTCAAGGCTATTTCTTATGTATAGCGCCACCCCTCCGCCTCTTCTGTCCTGCCTGTCTTTCCTATACAGTGTGTACCCACTGATATTATATTCGCTCCATCACTCTCAGACAACCAAGTTTCTGTAACACCTATCACATCGTAGTTACTTGTTAGTGCAGTAGCTTCAAGTTCTAACATTTTGTTTCTGAGACTTCTAGCATTAAGATAAATACATTTAATAGTGGTCTTACCTGAGTTGTTGCCCTTGTTTTGATGTAGTCTCCTCTGTTTTTTGTTTTCTCCCCTTCCTTTCTAGTTTAAATGCTTTGTACCGCCTGAAGGATCCTTTCTCCGAGTAGATTGGTTCCCTTCTGTTTAAGTGCAGTCCGTCCCACCTGTATAGATAGTCCTTGTTGTAGAAAGTGCTCCAATGTTCAAGAAAGGTGAAGCCTTCCTGTGTGCACCACGATTTCAGCCATGCATTTTGATTTTGTATTTCCAGCTGTCCATATGGTCCTTTGCAAGGCGCCGCAGTATCCCAGAAAATACCACAGTTTTGGTCTTGTCTTTTAATTTCCTTCCTAGCTCTCTGAATTTGTTCTGCAGGGATCTTGGCCTGTCTCTTCCAATGTTGTTTGTACCAATGTGGAAGACTACTACCGGGTCATCTCCAGTTCGTTCTAGGAGCCTGTCCACGTTCTCAGTGATGTGCTTGACAGAGGCTCCTGGAAGGCAGCACACTGTTGTAGTAAGGGGGTCCAAACTGCGTACTGAACTTGTTGTGTTTCTCAGTATGGAGTCCCCAACAATCATGACCTCCCCTTCTTTTTGCTGGCTGGTCAGCACTGTTTATAGGGTCCTGGGTGTTGTTTCTTTCATTCTCTTGATGTTGGTTTTGGTCATCTAAATGTTGAAGTGGCTCAAATGTGTTGGCTGTCTGGATTTCTGGTGGTTGTGTTTGACGAAGTTTCTTTTTTTCCTGCTTCTGCCTATTTGAACCCAGCTGTTTTGACTCTCTTCCATCTCCCTGGTGGCTTTCAGTCTGCTAGGGGTGCAGACTTCATGAATTGTGGGTGTGTCAGCCTCAAGCTCCTGTTGCTGTCTCATTTCCTCCATCTCCTTTTCTAGCAGGCTTAATCGCTGAAGCAAGTCCTGATGGTGCGGCACTTTACACAAACTTGGTTGAGCTCAGTTGGGTTTTCTCGGATTTCCCACATCATGCAGTTGTCACAGATTACTGGCTTGAAGACCATTTTTTTGTTTAGTGTAGCTTCTGCAGCTGTCAACCTGCTTTCAAACTGCTTCTAACTGCGCTGTACTTGTCCACGACTGTACTTCTCCCACGATGTCGCTTCCACACGCTGTCGCTAGGAAGACTGCCTGCCTTTTGTTTGTAAGACTTTAATGTTGTCTGCACCAAGCAATACTAAGACTTTAATGTTGTCTACACCAAGCATAAGTTAACATAAGCATTAATGTTGTCTGCACCAAGCATAAGTTAACATAAGCATTTATAAAACTTGGGTACCCACTATCCCCTGATTACATAAATAACATATTAAACACTGATTTTTGTACATATCTTATAAAAGACGTGCAATAAGTTTATAGGCATATATAAGCCTATATTCAATAAGCATATCTGTCTTGTAACAACCATAAAATCCCCACCCCCTCATTATATATTCATAAATTCATACATATAAGGTCAAAAAAAGGTCAAAAGGATCATAAATCAGACTTTTGACATAAGCTATAGTAATATTACTACTTGCAATCACTCATATTTTCATATCGCCTGAGTAAGGAGCTTTGTGCTATTTTGAAATTTCCAGCCCAAGCCTGCTAGTTGCCAGGAGCCATTTCCCTTAGTTTGCCGGAAACTTTAAATTAAAACTTCGATGCCATTTTTACTGCAGATTTATTTGAGTAATTCTTAAGATAGGTCAATTTCATTGGTGCTAATGTAACACTACCTTGATCTCTAACATTTACTGTCTCGTTGTTGCTGTTGCATGTTTCATTTCTTTTTTGGAAGTGTGCTTTAAAGGACCCCATCCAGTCAGACCCTTGTATAATCCTACTGTGGCGGAGTGTCCCCTCTATGTATTATTATTTGTATTTTGTTTATTTGGGTAAAAGCTTTTTTTTTTATTATTATTTAAAAATTCGCGGAGGATGCATGGCTGATCAGCTACTGATTATTTAAATAGCTGACAGTCATGCATCCTTACCAAACGCGTGCAGACTCTGGCCGGGGGATAATAAGATAATTACCAACTAGTTAAATCCCTCGGCCAGAGTATATAAACCAGCAGCACTCTGCACTCGGGGTTGGGGTGTACAGAGGAGAGTACGGGGAGCGGAGAGCGAGTAACATTGGAAAAAACAATTGCAAAACGTGCTGGATTACCCAGCACATCACTTACTTGTTTGTTTGTTCATTCGTTTGGCCCTCGTGCCCTTTTGTTTTGTGTTTTGTTAAATCTTCTGTTTTGTTTATTAATAAATACGCTGAGTGCCGCAGCATTCAGCTTCACCCGCCCATCCACTGTTTTGGTTTGAGTTACTTCCTGGTCCGTGACGTCATCACACATCACCACTGCGAGCCAGACTGCCACACCTACATAAAACACTGAAGATTCACAAGTTAATCAAAAGCATTCTATCACATAAACCTGACTTAGCACACCAGAACAAAATGTCTCAACCTCCTAGAAAACATATAGAATGTATATTTAGATTTTTACAGTACAAATGACTTACTTGTGTATTTAAATTTACTGCCCCGTTGCACACACTAATGAAAGTATTTCTCCAAAACAATCTGCAATAAAAGTAAAACGCAACATTACTGAGGTATTAATGTTTCCCAGACCCTGCAGCAAAATGCCTGGTATCACAAGAGATCAAAGTTTAGACTATAACTTGTGAGTTAAATAATATGAATATATTTCCCACTAGTTGCTAAAGATGAAAATGTCGTACAGAGATCTTGTTCCGCTTGAACAGGGACATGTGGTCCAGCATGACGAGAAGTCTGATCTGCACCGCGATGGGCAACCGATGCGATGCCAACACCTGTTGAAATTAGTACGAACTTCAAGGCAAAGACATAACTCCACGTGACAGAAAACAAGCAGCACTCACAAAGGAATAATAATTTATAATGTGATTTACCACATCAATTAAAAGGACAAAACTTAAATGCAGTTTATACTTATAATGAAAGTGTTTCCTCTACTCAAGCTCATTTATAAACTAGGAATCAAGTTGTTGCTTTCATATTGCCTATCGCCATTTGAATGTGTTGCTCATCACATTATTACTGTAAATGAAAAATGTTTTTAATTAGATTTGACCTGAATCAAAGTTCTGTAGGTGTCTACCAACGTTTGTCACCTCAAGTAGTGCCAGTGGACTCTGGTAGATATTTGTATTGATGTCCTCTGAGTGCCCCATATGTTTGTAAAAATGTTACTTTCAGATTCTGGCACTTCTAGTGCAGCATACAATGTGCTGATTTTGTGTCTCATTTTTGTTGCAGTGAGTCTCTCAACATGCTGAACATCAGCCTTTAAAGCCACACCATGCAATGCGTGCCAGCCACTAACATGGTTATCAGATTTGTTGGTGTTGGCAAAAAAAAATATGGGTTGTCCTTTGCAACTCCAGCAAGCTCCCTAATTTCTTTGTCAGCTAGCCTCTTCATTGCATCTATAGTATCTAATGGTATCAGGACTGGAACAAGGTGGTTGTTCCCCTTGCCTGTTTGGTATGTCCCTTTAAGTCTGTTTATAAGAGCTTTTTCAAATGGGCCATCCAAGCATTTCACTTGATTCTTATCAATCCAAGAGTCTTTTTTCTGCATCTTCCCATTCTGTTAGTAGCATTCGCCGGCGCACCTCCTCTTCTTGCATTAAACAGTGTTAGTCTACAGACTGCAGTGTCCCGCAGTGTTTTAAATGTGTGTGCATCGTAAGCCATGTATTCATCCTCCAACATAGTCACCATGTTGTCCACTGTGTAGTCCCTCACTTTCTTCACATCATCATCCAAAGGTACCTATTCTGGTTTTCAAAGCTTTGTCTGTCTTCCTTTGTTTATGGCATATGTGGCATCTCCAAACAAATAATTGTGGTTAATTTCAAGAACTGTCAGAAACCTATCAAGCTCTGCTGCCTTTTCATCCATTAGGTAAGTGGCCTTCATAATTTTGCATGCTGTTTTCAGTAGATAATCTAGAGAAAGCTTAAGTCCAGGTTTGATTACATCTTTATCTCTTGCTGTGTAAGCTTGAATAGCTGATTCAAGAATAGAGAAGTATTTTCTTTTTAGCATGTTTGCAGCCGTTCCCTCCACATGTATGCTACTTGAGTTTTCAGACAGTCCTTGTTTTCTAAATACAAAATACAGCGATGACAAACGCCTCATGTCTGTCATGACGGACCTACGGACTGCAGATTTCTTTTCTGCCTTCCTCTTCGGCTTGTCCCAGAGTCTTTTCCCTACTGTTAAAGTGACTGGGTCTGTGCGACATAGGTGTCCAATATCATCGTCCTGAAACTTTGCAAGAATCTCATCACGGAAGTCATGGTCCATTTGTGTCTCAGCATACTTTTATGATGTCTAGAGATGTCTAATAACACTTTCTTACACAATGTATCTTATTGCAAAAGAGGACTGCATCATGATAAAGGAATAAAATAACTATTTAGCTCTATGTTATTAGCAAAACATTTCTTGAATTTTGGATAATGGTGATTCTATATCTGGATTGATTGATTAGATCTTTATCACTGAAATAAACCTTGTCTGGTGAACTATGCGGAGTATCTGTTTTCATCAGCAGAATTAAGACAAGCTTGCTCTTTAGACTAAATAGCCCACTGTAATGATTAGGGGTGTAAATCTGTCTCTTATATAACACAGTAAGTAGAATAAATTAGCGATTTGGATTTTAGCACCGTTTGAATAATTAGACTGCATAACATTTCTGTAACAATGCAATTAATGCTCGCCCTCTAATCATAACAGACCATTATCATACCACCGATGCTATTATTTTTTCATATTGCTTCACTGTTTTTATACATTTATTTTTATATAGGGCTTAATTTAGTAATTTATTTGATTTAATTGTTATTTTTTTCTGTCAAAAAACGTAATGGGTTTTTAAATAAGCCAAGCCTTCATTTTTCACACATACAAGATCGCAACATGTTAATAAGTGACTGTCACAAAGACGGCCGGAGTGGGTGGCGTCAGACCAGAAACAGGAAGTAACACAGAACAGACAGAGACAGTGAGGTTGGTGAAGCTGAGCACTTGGTTGTGCTCAGCATTTAATAAACAAAATAAGAGCACACAAAAACAGGACACGGCACTTCATGCCAAAATAAAAAGACAAACAAAACGTACTAACACACAAAACAAGTGGACGAACGTTTAAACAAGTACCGTGCTGGCACTTCCAGCACGCTGTAGCAATTGTTATTCCTTTATCTTTCACTTTATTTCTCCACTCACGAACACCCAACCCCGAGTGAGTCAAATGTGCATCTATATATACTGTTGTGCTGGGATTCAATTACTAATTAATTATTCACTTGAATCCCAGCACGTGAATTAATTCTGTGCAACCATGTGCTCACATACTATACTTTAAATGCACGTGCAGTGATGTGCAATCCCGTGCCTAAATACAAATATACAATTTAAATCACACATGAAACACAGACCCGTTTATATCCCGTGTACCAATCTCTATACACCAACATTAACACACGCAACATACAACACATAACACACAAATGCACACAGGGGCGGGGCACATTGACACAGTGACTAATCTTTATTAAAGCTATAATGAAAAATAAAGCGTTTTGCTGGACACACTATTACAATCCTCATGACGAGTAACTGCATTTAAATGAAAAAGTAAGACTTGCCATTTAAAAGCCCATTTAGTTGTTTAATAGAAAAAAACCTGTAAATTAAATTAATTTTACTATGAACGCGTTTCTCAGTTGTGATTGAGATACACAAATGGATTAACAGGTATCAATTGTAGGGCTGCTAGAATTAAATTGAAAATCGATTTTTTTTCAATCGATTCCATTCCTCATTGTATACATCGATATAAATACTAGAAAATTGATTCAATAATTACGTTTTTGTAACACGCACAGTTAATAACATTATTTAAGTTTATCTGCACCGAACGCCCTGCCTTGCTATTTACAGTATTTCTGCCACAGACAAGCAGTGGACATGCTCTTCTTTTCCTGCTCGTGTTAACCAGTTTTCAGTTTTGAAAATGCTTTGTAAGTACGCCCCTCTGTGTATTCATTGTATAAACAAACAAAAACAAAAAAAAAGCGCGCTGCCTTGAATCCAGAGCAGGACAACAGGCTTGTATTCCTGGCAAACAGCTTGTAAATAAATTGTGCACATTGAAGAAAACTGACTGTATATAGTCTCAAAGTTCTGCAAGATGATGAACAAAAACACATATACTGGCCAATCAAGTATTCTGGACCTGTCAGGCTCGTCGGGTCCAATTTCTTTTCTTGAAAAAATAACATTACACATTACACAACACGTACTGTTTAAACTGAATAAAGTATTTTATTCTCAGTAAAACAGTTATAAAAGCACTGCATATCAAATATACACTCAGCACCCCATCACTAATGCTATTATGTTATGCAAAAATCTATACCAAATATAAATATAAGCTTATGACACGAACAAGAAAACAAAAATTGAAAAGAAAAATATATATATATATATATATATATATATTTTTCAAACAAGTGCAAGGTGGTGGTGCAAGCTCTGTCTCACGGTGAGGAGAAAAATTAGGCACTATTATCTTGTGGATTCTGAGATGTTAGTAAAGGTTCCAAAGTAATTGTATTTTATCTTGCTCTTAATTGTATTAATACTTGTACTGTGATTCTTGAAATGTATTTTTGTTTACGACTGTAAGTCGCCCTGGATAAGGGCGTCTGCTAAGAAATAATAATAATGACACAGATAATGACCCTTGTCCAACAGAATGTTGTAATACAGTAGTGTACCAAATTTGAAGATATCGCAAAGCATGTGTCAACTATCATTGGTAATGGTTCTTAATTTCTAATGAACAAATAAGAAACCTTACCTTATCATTAAGCATTGGAAAAATGAAGGATTCTGTGCTTGACATGGGATGCTGTGCTTGACATTGCATTTTAGATCACAAGGATCTAAAATGCAAATCAAAAGAAATGAATTCTCACTGTAAAAAAAGTGATTTTTTTATAGGAAGAGAATAAAGAACAGCCAAAAAAAACCTTAGTCTTGGGGGACCATCCCACTAAAAAATGCTTTGTCCTAAAAGGGTTAAATTCAAATATCACTACTTTTATAACTTATCAGCCTGTGATGCAACTCATGTCTTGGCAAAGTACTGAATTATTTATTAAGAAACAAAATAAAGCACACATAAAAAATGGAAGTTGCGTAGCATATATGAAGCCAATATCTCAAAGCGTTTGGTCTTTATTTTCCAGAAACGAACGTCGCATGACCGCAATTTGGCAGCCATCTTAGGTCACAGATCAACGTGAACAGTAGTTAGATTTTTCTAGAGGAGTTTCCACAATACAGAGAATATAAATTCAACATTGCGATCAGTTCAGAAGATCAACGCAGTTATAGGTGTGATGAGGCCGGTAATGTCTGCAGATTTACAAAAAACGTACAAGCTTCCCTCACGTGGATGCTTACAGAAAAGCCATTTAAATGTCTTATCAAGATGCCACCCAACACTGAAAATATTAAGTGGCTGACATGTGGACATATACCTTTGTGAGACAGTCCCCATAATGTGACATTCAACAGTATATTGTAGCGCCCTTTCTGATTTAACATGAAATCACCTTGTGGGGACATATATGTCTCCCAAAGGTAGAGACTTATCAAAAACAATATTTCTCTCCAGTAGCGACAGGCTCCGAGACTGATAATTAATGGAGTGACTTGTGGAGATATACACTGGTGTGAAAAAGTCTTAGACATTTTGCACAATTTTATTTATTTTTTTTGGAGGGGGGTTATACTACCATAGAATCAACCTGATTTAATACTACCATGTCATGTATACAATGTGATGGGTTAGCTACTACAACACTTCATATTAGCTGCTCAAGTATAGTTTATTTTGAGATATTGTAACTCGAGAATGTGTCTAAGACTTTTGCACAGCAATGTACATTTGGTGGCTTTTGTCTGCATTAGAGATGAACACACAAGTAAATGCCTCAAACTGTATCTACCTGGGTTGTTTAGGCAGCAACAATCAAGCCAATCCAGCTGTCCCTTGTTCTGAATGTCTTCTGGTTGTCCCTCAATGTGAAGCCCTTCCTGTCCTCCTTCAGTTGTGAACATATCTCTTGTTACTTTAGTCCCGATCCCATTGAGGAGATTCTCTATCTCAGCCACCCCTTGAAGTCTCCCACCTAGCTGGCCCCTGTCTGAATAAGACTCTTGTTCCGAAGTTTCTGAAAGAGGAGAATCACATGCACGGTAACAGTAGACGTGAAACACATGAAATCACTTTGTAGGGACATGTTATATGTCTCCCAAAGGTAGAGAGAGTCCCCATAATGTGATATTCAGCAGTATAGTGAAGTACTTCCTGATTTAATTACCATATTCCAAGAGTGGGGAAGGATCCAAGGGTTTCTGCCCATCCATTTTCTCAGCCATCTCTTGGTTCTCTGCCATCTTGAGTCCTTCAACCATGAGTAATGTGGCATGGATCTTAAGAAAAAAATAAATAATAATAATAATAATAATAATAATAATAATAATTGACCACTACACTGCCTGTGCACTAACATGGATTTGTGGTTTGCGGATAACATTTACATTTTTATATGGACATATGCATGTAAACAAAAGTTACAGTTTTGACAGTTAACTACCATATTCCTTCATTTTAAGATGCACTTTAACCATTATTTTGCTTTCAAAATATCCTGCGTCTTAAATTAGAGTACAGTAGTGATGTGTATTAAAATCACCAACAAAAGACGCGACTACCCGAGTACATAAACAGCAAAGTGACTGACTGACTGATGACAAAATCACGCCCCTGCCCGATCTCGAATCATCCATGACATACAGGCAGCCATTTTCAAAGAAGCATCATTAGCTTCCTGAGGAATTTAAAAAGATAAGTTTTTACTACTTCAGTGTTTCTAACAAATGTTTCTGATCAGACCCCCATATTTTTCGACATGCCAAGCAATACCACAGTTCACAAATTGGGAGAAAAACAGGTGTGAGTAATGATGACTGGAAATGGGAAGCAGCACATAACTGTATGCTGTGTGTGATAGCAGACGACTGCAAACTGCCTCCATATCTATCAATCAATCAATCAATCAATCAATCAATCAATCAATCTTTATTTTTGTATAGCGCTTTACATGATAAAAAACACATACAAATTATATATATATATATAATCAGAAAATAGAACACACATAGAAATATATAATCAGCAAATAAAACACATAAAATAAAACACACATAATTATATGTTATATATATATACAAGCGAGAGAATATCACTTTAAAAACTTGCATAAGCTAAGCTATACAAGTGTGTTTTTAAATGAGATTTAAAAGCATTGGCAGAAGGAGCTTCCTTTATAGTACTGGGAAGTCGTTCCATAATTTCGGTGCAATGTAACTGAAGCATCTACCACCTGAGTTTTGTTTCTGAATACTTGTATGGAAAGTAGCCTGGCATCCTGTGATAAGTGGACATTAAACGTATGGTTTTAAAAGATCCTTTAAATAGGGTGGAGCTACAATTTAGAGCCTTGTGGGTTAATAATAGCACCTTAAAATCGATCCTAAATCGAACAGGGAGCCAATGCAAGGACGCTAGCACAGGGTGATATGTTTCTTACTCCCAAAAATATCTTGCAGCAGCATTTTAAAGTTGCAGCCGAGATATAACATTGTTACTAATACCAAAAAGGCTGTTACAATAATCAATCCTTGAAGATATAAAAGCATGCACCAATCTCTCTGCATTCTGCTTGGAAAGCATACCTCAGTCTAGTCTAGCTATGTTTTTAAATGAAAAAAGGAAATTTTTGTAACATGTTTAATGTGTGATTCAAAGGAGAGGTCTGAATCAAAATGACACCTAGGTTTTTTTATCTCTGCTGTAGAATCTGTACAGAGACCGTGAGTTTATAGAAAATCAGATGAATCTATGTTCTTGTATTGCTTTGAGGTCTCATTATCATCAATTCTGTTTTGTCTGAGTTTAACATTAAAAGCTTTTAAACATCCAATGTTTAATGTCAGCAAGGCAGGTATTCAAAATATTAGCAGCAGATACATCACCCTGTTTGAGAGACGGGTAAAGCTGAGTGTCATCAGCATAGCAATGAAAATGAACTCTGTGTCTACGAATGATATTTCCCAAAGGTAACATATATGAGAGAACAGAATTGGGCCAAGAATTGAACCCTGAGGAACCCCACATGTAACCTTTGACATAAAATAGGTCTCTTCCTCAACTTTAACAAACTGAAACCTATTAGAGAGATAGGATCTGAACCAGGACAAGACAGTACCTGACAATCCCACTAAATGTTCAAGGCGATTAATTAAGACAGAATGATCAATGGTGTTGAAAGCAGCACTTAGATCCAGTAGAACAAGTACTGAAGGCGAGCCCATGTCAGAAGTCATCAACATATCATTTACCACTCGAATCAGTGCCGTCTCGGTGCTATGATAAGGCCTGAAACCTGACTGAAATTTCTCAGAAATATTCTGTGCAGCAAGAAATCTATTTAATTGTTCAGCCACTACTCTTTCTAACACTTTGGACAAAAAAAGGGAGATTAGAAATAGGCCTGTAATTATTAAGCACATTGGGATCAAGGGTAGGCTTCTTGAGCAGGGGTTTTACTACGCAGTCTTCAAAGAATTTGGAACAGTACTTGATGAGAGTGAGCTGTTAATAATATTTAAAACTGTGTTATTTATTTTTGGATATACTTTTCTCAAAAGTGTAGTAGGAATGGGATCTAATGCACATGTTGTGGGTTTAGTCTTTTTAATTATGGCATCCAGCTCTTGTTCACATGTCAAGCAAAAGTGCTGTAAGATTTGGTTGGGTTCAGACGGACCAAGAATATTTGTATAATTGTTTATATCAGTCAACTTATTCACCTTTGATAATATATCTGAAGTCCAGTTGATCTCCATCTGCGTTCTAATTTGCGACACATATGTTTATGCATACGTGTTGTATCATTAAACCAAGGAGAAAATATTTTTGTAGATAGTTTCTTTATTTTATAAGGTGCAATAGTATTTGCCAGAGTGGCGTTATATTTATCCACCAAATCTCCGACCACTCCTGATTGAATAATTCACAATACAGAGTTTGTTATTCATTTAGCAGGGGACAATTCTACATTGTGTTTTTCTAGATTTTTATTGTAGTTTTTGGGGTTTTTGTTTGTAATTCTTTGACTTAAATATAATTGGCTCAGTAGTACTTCAATCTTTAAACCGAGGTCCTGTCCACATTGTGTGGATGTTAAAGATCCCATGGCACTCTTCGTAAGAGCAGGTATGTTAATCCCGGTGTCATGGCCAAATCCAAAATAATGATTATATACGATTATGAAGTTGTGATGTCAGGCTTTAATCACAGCCTGTGTATTTATAGATGGATCTTGTCTTCATTACACTAAAACAAATAAAACGACAAGTTAACACATGACCTCCAGGTGTACTTGGAAAATGTTGTATTTTTATATTTTTGGTTGGCAACACCCTGTATTTACATTCACTGCAGTATAATAAAAACACAAATACTACAGTACTGTTTATATAGTAATATCAAAGGTATAGTTGGGCCAATCCAATGTCAACGGCTCCTACTCAGCCTGTTCTGTTTTTCCAAATTTTGTTATTGATACATGGACTATACTATCTTAAACTATCAAGCTCATCAATATGGCATTTTCACCTGTACAGTATTTCCATGATTCATGATAGATAGTGAAACAAGTAAAAGAGGATATAAGTTACAGGAGACAGCATAATTGCATGGGCTCGGACCGCCGAGTGAGGGAATACAATGGGCGTACATGTATATGATTAGTTTTGATCAGATTCATAACTTTATTTATTTTTTTATATTTCATTACGAGTAACTTAAAATATTGAACAAGTTCACAAAAATAAACCAACTTGAAATGTTATACGCTCAATACAAAACACTATTCTCTGGCAACTTATGATATGAAAAGTAAAATCATGTAAACTAATGTACCGTATATTACAGCCGGCCTAAACTCATATATTGTAATACAGTACAGTAAAAAATAAAAGTTAAACAGGGGTGCACAGTACCTTACTATAGATCTTCTGACTACAACGTAGCAAAAAAATATTTTATGGAAGTATGCATAGTAGTCGGACGATTTAGCTGATAAACAACTGTAAAAAACTGTCTTTCGTGCCTGCTTTTCCCGCTGTCATACAGTTGCTATGCGCTTACGTCACTGCTATTTTTGAAACTCAAATGCAAACATATATATTTTTTGAACATTGCTCGCATTATGCAATTATCCAAATTAAAATGCAATGTACAATGGACTTTGGGACCGCGAAATGTGCATTTAGTACCATACAATCATAGAAAATTATGCGCTTAAAAACGGGACCAGCTGCATGCTATGCAATTATTCAATATGCAAATAAGTGGAGTTGACTCTACATCAAATTTGGCTGTGTATTTTTCATGCTCAATCTATGGTCTACCAGTTCTTAAATATTGTATAGCAAAAGTTTAATGTATGCAATCAGTGTTATGTACATACTCTACTGATAACGACTGCAGTGTAGCTTTGAATATGTCTAGTATCAAACGGAATAAAAAAAGTGTTACTTCTGTTATGACATCAAAAATCCTACTGAACTAAAGTAGAACATTTCTACTGAAATACCTCAAGTTACCATCATAAATAAGAAGCTCTAGCATCAGGCAACAGCAAGCACAGTACAAATTGTAATAATCCAATTAAATGTTTTTCCTGCTTGGCTGACAACCCAATCAAAACGATGCATTTGCAACCCAACTTTGCTTGTTTTGTGTGGCTTAACATTTGGAGAGAGAAAAAAAAATCTGTAACTGCACGTGAATCCGAGGGTTCCCCCCCACCCCCACCAAATGGAACAGAGACAAAAGTATTTACCCGCCAAACTGGCACTGGCCAGAAGCAAACGTATGATATAATATGCCATACATACAGTGCCTTGCGAAAGTATTCGGCCCCCTTGAACTTTGCGACCTTTTGCCACATTTCAGGCTTCAAACATAAAGATATGAAACTGTAATTTTTTGTGAAGAATCAACAACAAGTGGGACACAATCATGAAGTGGAACGAAATTTATTGGATATTTCAAACTTTTTTAACAAATAAAAAACTGAAAAATTGGGCGTGCAAAATTATTCAGCCCCTTTGTTAATACTTTGAAGCGCCACCTTTTGCTGCGATTACAGCTGTAAGTCGCTTGGGGTATGTCTCTATCAGTTTTGCACATCGAGAGACTGAAATTTTTGCCCATTCCTCCTTGCAAAACAGCTCGAGCTCAGTGAGGTTGGATGGAGAGCATTTGTGAACAGCAGTTTTCAGTTCTTTCCACAGATTTCGATTGATTCAGGTCTGGACTTTGACTTGGCCATTCTAACACCTGGATATGTTTATTTGTGAACCATTCCATTGTAGATTTTGCTTTATGTTTTGGATCATTGTCTTGTTGGAAGACAAATCTCCGTCCCAGTCTCAGGTCTTTTGCAGACTCCATCAGGTTTTCTTCCAGAATGGTCCTGTATTTGGCTCCATCCATCTTCCCATCAATTTTAACCATCTTCCTGTCCCTGCTGAAGAAAAGCAGGCCCAAACCATGATGCTGCCACCACCATGTTTGACAGTGGGGATGGTGTGTTCAGGTGATGAGCTGTGTTTTTACGCCAAACATAACGTTTTGCATTGTTGCCAAAAGTTCGATTTTGGTTTCATCTGACCAGAGCACCTTCTTCCACATGTTTGGTGTGTCTCCCAGGTGGCTTGTGGCAAACTGTAAACGACACTTTTATGGATATCTTTAAGAAATGGCTTTTTCTTGCCACTCTTCCATAAAGGCCAGATTTGTGCAGTATACGACTGATTGTTGTCCCATGGACAGAGTCTCCCACCTCAGCTGTAGATCTCTGCAGTTCATCCAGAGTGATCATGGGCCTCTTGGCTGCATCTCTGATCAGTCTTCTCCTTGTATGAGCTGAAAGTTTAGAGGGACGGCCAGGTCTTGGTAGATTTGCAGTGGTCTGATACTCCTTCCATTTCAATATTATCGCTTGCACAGTGCTCCTTGGGATGTTTAAAGCTTGGGAAATCTTTTTGTATCCAAATCCGCTTTAAACTTCTCCAAAACAGTATCTCGGACCTGCCTGGTGTGTTCCTTGTTCTTCATGATGCTCTCTGCGCTTTAAACGGACCTCTGAGACTATCACAGTGCAGGTGCATTTATACGGAGACTTGATTACACACAGGTGGATTCTATTTATCATCATTAGTCATTTAGGTCAACATTGGATCATTCAGAGATCCTCACTGAACTTCTGGAGAGTTTGCTGCACTGAAAGTAAAGGGGCTGAATAATTTTGCACGCCCAATTTTTCAGTTTTTTATTTGTTAAAAAGTTTGAAATATCCAATAAATTTCTGTTCCACTTCATGATTGTGTCCCACTTGTTGTTGATTCTTCACAAAAAATTACAGTTTCATATCTTTATGTTTGAAGCCTGAAATGTGGCAAAAGGTCGCAAAGTTCAAGGGGGCCGAATACTTTCGCAAGGCACTGTATATATGTCCACTGTACAAAATTATCTGAACGAAGTCATTTTTCTTGTTTAAACTTAGCACAGGAAAATTCCTTGAAGCTCCAAATTACCATTTGTATAAAAA
The DNA here is from genome assembly GCA_036884735.1 of Huso huso. Classification (NCBI taxonomy): domain Eukaryota; kingdom Metazoa; phylum Chordata; class Actinopteri; order Acipenseriformes; family Acipenseridae; genus Huso; species Huso huso. Next base: position 15,588,877 of record CM072676.1, read on the forward strand.
TGATAAAACTTTCATGCACCCGCATTTCCACATGCCTTTGAAACGTGATTTTTTTTTGTTTACTACTACAGTCAAAAAACTTAAAATAAACACAAACAGTTTAGCACACAACTTAACATAAACCTAAATCTAGCCTATGTCAAAACTCTACATTTTTTAAAGACATACTGTAAGATGTATTTTATATCTCATTGCAATCCAGAAATGTAAAATCAGAAAGATTTTTTTTAACAACGTATTAAGTACAGTAGAGTACATACATTAGGCCTAACTCGTATTAAGCACAGTACTGTACTTCATATGTTCTTAAACATGTTGTCAATAGTTTAAATCATTAACATAACTGACTAGCAATAGATAGCAAAATAGTGGGATTACATTTTCTCCATTTTAAATTGTGAACTAGAATATTGTGCACATTTTTTATTCATTACATAGAAGGCATTAAAATGTGTCCTAGTCTGGAGGGGTGGGCCGTCCCCAAATATATATCGGTAAGTAAAATATTTCACTGAATTACCTGAAGTTAGATTAATCATGAAGTCTATTTTTTTCAGCGATGGAAAATGTCTTACAGCTAAATTAATATATAGGCCTACCTGCGTAAGTCTCTGCAAGTGACGATAGCTACCATGATTAATGATTTTATATAAGAGATTCTCGATAGTGTCAGTAAATTACTTCGTGTTGTGAAGAAGGTCTCTTCAAGATAAACATTCTGTAGCAGTTGAAGAACAACTTTGTGGACCAGCGCTGTTAATTTAAAAATCTCAAACTTCCTTTGGCAGCGATATACAGTAAACAAATAGCAGAAAGTGTTTAATGTATGTGCTTAAATATGGAATATATAACACGCATACATATAATAGTATGCATTTGTATTTTATTCTATTTGGCAAAACATTATCTTCTCACTTTTTTTTAGAACCTACGCTATACAAGATCATAACCATTTACAGCAGTGGTACTCAATTACATTCTCTGGCGGGCCAGATAAGGACATTTCCAAACTTTGGGGGGCCACAGGGCGCTCAAGATGTGCGTAGTGGTGGGGGGTTGTTTAAATGGTCATGAAAATCTGACTATCCAATCAGACTTTACATACAGTAACAAAACGTTGCAACACTGCACTTGCACCAATCAACTAATACATCTCAGAAATAACTACTTAACAAGTTAAAAATGTTTGAGCACCATTAATAAGAAACATATTAAGCAAATACCATTTCCTGACCAGTATTCAAATGACACCTTGCAAACAAACAATTATACAAATCTCACTGTAATGCTATTAAAACAGCATGTTGTTCATTTTAATTTTATTAAAACTAGAAAATGTTCTGACAATTACTGTGCTGCAAGCATTCAAGTTAACTAACGAGCTTGCAGCACAATACTATTTACCCTAAAATACTATGTAAAACTGTACTATTCCAGAATAGGTTGTAAAGGCTTTACATTGCTCCACTGGATTAACTATAAAATTATACACTTTCCACGTGTGTATTTCAGGCAGAAACAGTACATAAGTAGATATCGCTTTTTTCTTTCTTTTTTATCCCTGCCATTGTAGTTTCTTCGCAATAAACAAAGTGGCAAATGACACATTTTCATGAAGTAACAGCATTACTGGGGTTTACTTTTTCTTTTTTAAGCTGTGCATGCAAGTGAAAACTGTCAAATGTAACTTAAATAAACGCTTCAAAAAATATATGTGGAAAAGGCGGCGTTGTACAAAAAAACCCCACAATTTTCGTTTATTACTCTCCTCATAACAGAAAATAGGATCACAACAAAACAAAACGTTGATCACTATACGTAGCATTTACCTTTGGCCAGTGTCTGGAAAGTGTGAAGCACTTTCGAGCGATGTGCATTACCTGCAGCTGTCTGTATCCCTCGATTCTGACTCGCTTGCCAAATCTGAAGCATCACTTTGTTGTTGTTGGTTTTTATGTTAATCTCACACATCACTTGCCATTTTAGACACAGACGTCGATTTTTGGCTTCGAATTAATGTGCAGCAATGTCTGTAAGAATATTCAGATAGTTTCACCGCACTGAAGAAAATAATATTACTACCGCTGTTTTCATATTGCACAAAGCCTTCTTTCATTGCTCAACAAATGAGGCACTAAAACTACGTAAATGGGGGGAGATTTGTGACGCATGCCAAAATGAGAGCTCATCATTAATAAAGCTTGGCCAGTCAGCTGACTTGTTCTTCTATTAGGCTGCCAAAAAAACGATTGTTAGGGGAAGCAAACGTATTTCCTAAATGAACAAATTATTATTAGTTTCTCCAGTACTGAAGGCACAAACACTAATTATTATCACTGATTACCAGTTTTATCCGGACAGAAACACAGATCTGACCCGTGTGTGCTGAACTATAAGCTATTCAATGCTTCCCTATTTATTCAGTGAAATGAACGGTCGAAAGCAACGCTACCAGGCACTGACGTCAGACAGTTATCTTTTTTGGTTCAATTTCGGTAAAACCAGGACCCCTCCGAAAATATATACCCCGTTGCACATCTACACTTCCGGGACTATGTGTATGCCAAGTGTGGTTCCTTAATTAGCAGTACTTTTTGAGATACAGGTGTATACAAAAGCGTCTTAATTTTTCTTTTAAAAAAAAAAAAAAAAAAAGCTGTTTTCATCGCCACGCTGTATCTCAAAAAGTATTTCACCAGATGCTACCCCGTTCACAGGGTTTGTTGAGCCTGTCAATCCGACCCCCCCACACACACAAATGTTCATGCATATCGATGGAGACTTACAAATACATCGATGGAGATTAACAAATACATACATTTCACTTTGTGTAATAAATAACTCAGCACTTACCTTTTAGTGTTATGAAAAACGTGGTCTTTTTTTCTGGAATCGGCTACCGGGTTTGGTGTTTTTCAAATTTTACTTTGCAATAACAAATTTAACAAAAAAATATTGGAAAAAACGGTTTTCTCAACTATGGTACAAATCACGCTGTGGAAACAGTGACAGCGACGGGCATTAACCAATGAGAGAGGACTGATCACGTGTCTTAAATCATTCCGCGTGACACTTCGAATGAAAGATGGGCGGTGACAGCGTGTTAGTCACGTGATATCCGCGTGTTCCCTTCTAGCAAATGATTTGCTCTCTGTGTGAGATTTGATCTCCATTGTCGCGGAGGCCCCGGCAGCGAGATTTCCTCTGCTGGAGACGCGGGGGAGGGACGGGGGTGTCCTGCCGGTACCCCGTTGTCAGGCACGGGGCAGTGGGGGCGTTCTCCTGGGGCGCACTGACTGTCAGCTAAGAGCAGCCCGAGTGTTGCTGTTCACTCGATTTGATAAATAAAATAGCTTTCTATTTTGGAAGATAAAAGTTGTACTCTTGGATTCTTACCGCCGCTACAATCGGGGTCCGTTTCTGTCTGCAATATTATGATACAGGTCATACTTGCAAAACTCGTATATTAATCAACGTTTTAATTTTCTTTCATGATACAATCCTACATTTTGTTAAGTGGAATGCAAAAAAAATTTAAATAAATAATAATAATAATAACACAGTGAGTATTTTTTTTTAATTGTACAACGCCCTCTTTTTATTTGAAGTGTTTATTCAGGTTAAAAACCAATGTTATTACTTTACTTTATGAAAACGTGTTTATGACCACGTTGTTTACTGCGAACACACAACAAGGGCAGTGATTATTATTTTTTTTTTTTAAAGTGTTGTCTACTTTGTTTTTACTTGAAATATTTACAAGATTTAACTACTGTATTGCTTTCTTTGTTTTGTAGCCACAAGGGTAAAGTAAGGCCCTTATTACTTCTGGGATATTTTAATACAGTGTTACATAACGGCTTTGATAACTTTTTTTTTTTTAAACGAATATCCGAACAAATATCTACATCCTTGAATGAATAAACCAGCCCATCAACATCTGGAGCAAATGACTGGACTGAGGATATCTTGAGTATTGAGTTAAGTTGAGAATAACATTTTGATTTGTTGATGTTCATGACGGAGAAAGATTGCAGCTTCTCAGGACACACTATTTCAGCAGCTTTTAGCAGCATTTCTTCAAAACTCCATCAGAAAATGGTTTTGAAGAAACAGCTATTTTGTGAACAATCACATGGCTTGCCTTAACAGCAGCATCACTTATGCTACACGCATTAGTAGACATCAATTGCTGCTTTTTAATGACTAATTCAGTTCCTGTATATTTATTTATCTTCATGGTTTGCTTCAGTGTCTTTTAATTTGTACAACAGACACATGTTGCTTACAAATTGATCACATTGGCTTTCCATTCATGCCCTCAAAGAAATATGAAATTCCCCATTTCTCTTGAAACACACGGCACTCTTGTTCCACCTTTCTCTTCACAGATAAAGACACGATGACACTTGTCACTACAGAACCTTGTTCTGGTATCACTGGTGTCGTCTACTCGAACCAGCTGACACACAGCTGTCTCACCCACGTGATCGCCGATTGACAGCAATCGCAGCAACATGAAAATCTGTGTTGCTCATGCGAAGGCATGTTTGCACACGTGTTCTAAGAGGTGATGGTGAGTAAAATAATCAATATGTGCTATTTAGGGGAATGTAAATATGCTATGTATGATCATTTTTGTTAAACACAATAACTTTGAGGTTTTGGGTTCATCTTTGTATTTTTATAACTGTCACTCGGCCCGCGCCAAGTGCCAGGGTATCAGATCAAACGAAACGAGTTTGACACCCCTGCTCTAAAAGGAGGCTGTGTGGCCCAGTGGTTAAAGGGCTGTAACTAGGAGGTTCCCGGTTCAAATCCCCCCCAGTCGCTTGACCTCCTTGTGCTCAGTCTCGTTGCTGTAAGTGACTGCAGCTGATGCAGAGTTCACACACCCTAGTCTCTGTAAGTCGCCTTGGATAAAGGCGTCTGCTAAATAAACACATAATAATAAAGTTACAGATTTACACACATACCAAAAAAAAAGCCTACATTAATTATAAAAATAATCTATATATTTCTCAAAGACATAATTTTCAATACATTTAAAATTACATTTTGATACTTTATAGTCTTCGTTTTAAACATGCTGTATCAATAAATAACATATATGTAATTTCCTGGTTTTAATGTTCGCAGTTTGATTTTACTGAAAAAAACAACACATTTATGAGAAAGTCAGTTGTTTTCCTTTTTTCGCTGGGCATATAAAAACTAAAAATAACTGGAAGCAGAGGCCGCTGTTCATCAGTGTCAGTGTTTAGATTTTTTTTTAGAAATGTTTACAGAGAATTTCGTGTATACATTTTTTTTCTTAAATAGCGAGTGATTCATCAAACTGTCATTTCGAAACACCGACATTCGGAACATCTTTTCTGTTGGATTTTCCACCTGTTTCGTGCATAAATTTAACTAGACGCTCCCTGTAGGACCGCCTACAAGACAGCCTAATCAAATTAAAACAGGGAGCCAAGTCGATCACGAATTGCAGATGAAACGCAACATCTCAAGGATTCGACAATGAATCAAGTGCGAGAGAAATCAACACCACTACAGTTTGTCGCAAGATGACGTTTGTTATGATGCTGATGCACTCCGCATTGTAAATATTACGGATTCAAACAGCAGGTTTGGCTGTATTTTGTTTTTATTCTTTGAAGTGTTTAAGTTTTAGGCTGTTAAGATGTTTTATTTGTTTTCTGTGTCCAGTCGCGGTAGATGTTATTTCTGCTTTTGTTGTATAATGTAAATAGCTGCTATATAGTGGGAAGCTATTAACAAGATGCTTGATATAATGTTGAATTTAAATCAAGGGAAGTAATGTTAAAACTCTACAATGCATTAGTAAGACCTCACCTAGAATATTGTGTTCAGTTCTATTTCACAAAAGGATATTGCTGCTCTAGAAAGGGGGCAAAGAAGAAATAAATCCCGGGTTTAAAAAAACAACAACAAAAAAAAAAACAAATAAAAAATTGAATCTAAATATCTGATTCAAACATTCAAAATCCTAAAAGGTATAGACAATGTCAACCCGGGGATCTTTGTCTTGAAAAAAAAAAGGACCAGGGGTCATAAATGGAGATTAGATAAAGGGGCATTCAGAACAGAAAATAGGAGGCACTTTTTACTGCCTGGAACCAACTCCCCAGTAATGTTGTTGGACACCCTGGGATAGACATTGATGAGATTCTGGGATCAATAAGCTACTAACAACCAAACGAGCAAGATGGGCTGAATGGCCTCCTCCTCGTTTGTAAACTTTCTTATGTTCTTATGTTCTTTCTTATGTTCTTATATTGATCTATTTCAGAGAAAGATAAATACATAAATAAATAAAAACAACAACAAAAAAAACAACAAATAAATAAATAAATAAAAACAAATAAGAGAACGGATCCTGTCCACCTGGGATGTGCGCCCTCTGCCTGGGCTTGGTGGGATAGACATTGGAGTGGACGGTAGGTGTGAGTAACAATTAAAAAAAAAATACAAACTAAAAAATAGAAATATGTACATTGCAGATCTTCCAGTTCAGCACCACAGTCAAACCACGCGATATCTGTTTGAAATAAAGCCCCGCCCCTGCCGCATCATTTTGCAATTGCTTTACACAGCTCCAGAATGAGTGACACATTGGATAGCCAATCTCTATGACATAAAACTATACTGTAGTATCCCTCTATCACGTGACTTTTTTTACACTCACGTCACGTGTTCCCAGCAAAGGCTGACCGCTGATCTGCTTTCAGTGACAGCAAACAAAACACAATTCGTAGTGTAATATTTGGGTTTGGAAGTGGTGAAGAAATAACTCTTAATATCAACAACGGATGGATGCAGACAGATTACAATCTGACAGTTTTATTAAAAACAGCTCACACGAATGTCAACAACTGTGCCACCCCACACACACTTCTGGGTTTTGTCAATAAAACTTAGGAAAACAAAATCTTTAAATAACTTTATACAAACAATTGAAGGCAAACACTCATACACTATTCAAGCAATACTGCACAGCAAGCTTAATGCTTCCAGGAGAGTTTAACCAACTTGCTAGCCTTTTAACAGTAAGTATTTTCATTTATTATTAACCACTTCAACTCCAGATGTAAAAATTAAACCCCTTCCCAGGTACCAGATTTTGAAAATAATAATAATAATAATAATAATAATAATAATAATAATAATAATATTTTCAAACCTGTAGTTGCTATAAAATGTTAACATATGATGAATAAAACACAAATAAATGACTTAAACTGTGTTTTTCATTAACCCTTTATGCTGCTGTGTACTACATACCCATATTCAATATAGAGATGAAAACGTTTTTTTTTTTTAACAATGAAAACAAAAAAGTTGCTAATAACAATAATAATCAGTAAACAGTAATTATCAAATAAAAACAACATCAAAACATGTGCCAGTATTGACTTGCTCTGTGCCATTTATTGAAATGTTCAATACAACAGAACCCGGGATTGCCTTCGCAACCACTGCACATTTTTCTTTTCTTTTGTCTTTTCTTTTGTTTTAATTTTCATAGCAGACCCTGTACCTTTTTACGGTCTCTGCTTCCCTTGTGTTGGAGGGATAGTCACAAATGCTTGTACACAGCTACTTTGCACAGGCATTGTGATGGATCTGGCTGCCGCATTGCCTGTACCCAGTGCTGTGTTTTGATAGTATTTAGTCACAGCACTGCCATTTCAAACCAAACAGCTTCCCGTTTGCAGCTGGCTTACCTGTAAAGTAGCTGCATGCTCTTCTGTTCGTACAGTTTGTATTGTTCTTGGCTCCACATCCTCTTCATCATAATCACTGAGTGATAAGTCAGCATCACTGTTGCTGGTATCGAAATCCTCCGAACCAACTTCACTTCCGTTGCTCATTATAGAAAGACCACGTATGTTGCCATGTTTAGCTTTCGCTAAAAACTATATAAACTACAACTAAACAAGTAAAACTAATAATAAAACAAAACATAATAATTTAAAACACGATATATATATATATATATATATATATATATATATATATATATATATATTGTAAAAGCTGAATGGCTTCCTGCAATATATCTCAGCCTTCTAAATGCCCACAGTTAGATTGGAATCGCTACATGACACGCAATTGGATAATTGCATGGTACTGTAAGTGGGTTTTCAATTGACGTACGTCATGGTGTTGAAGTGGTTAATAATATTTTATTAATGTTGTTGTTTTACATTCATTATTTATTTATTTATTTTTTTATAAATGTAGTTGTTGACAATTATTTTTTTTTATTATTTTCTCCCCAATTTGGAAATGGCCAATTATTTTTAGGCTCAGCTCACCGCTACCACCCCTGCGCTGACTCGGGAGGGCGAAGACGAACACACGCTGTCCTCCGAAGTGTGTGTCGTCAGCCGACTGCTTTTTTTCACACTGCGGACTCACCACGTAGCCACCCAATAGCTACAACGTTGGTGGACAACGCAGCTCTCGGGCAGCTTACAGGCAAGCCCGCAGGCGCCCGGCCAGACTACAGGGGTCGCTGGTGCGCGGTGAGCCGAGGACACCCTGGCCGACCTAGCCCTCCCTCCCCTCAGGCGGCGCGCGGCCAATTGAGCGCCGCCCCCTGGAAGCTCCTGTCCTCCGTCGGCAAAGGAATAACCTGGACTTTAACTCGCGACGTCCAGACTATAGAGCGCATCCTGCACTCCACGTGGAGCGCCTTTACTGGATGCGACACTCGGGAGCCCCATTTTACATTCATTATTAATTTTGTAAATATACATGTTAACCTAATTTTTTAAATATCTATCGAACCTAAACAATAACAAAAATAATGTTGCAGTCGAATATCGTACGCAGTAAGACCGAGTGTTTAACTTTAAAACACGTATTTGTCACGCTTTTCAAACACATCACTGTGTTTATAATTCTAAATGTGTTTAGGATTTAGTTTGTTTTGTAAACTCATGGACGCGTTTATGATTTGTAAAACATTTTTTAAACATTCGTACAGGTTTATAACAGGGCTGGTGTTTAAAATCTAAACATTAAACTTATCCAAAAAAAAAGCACAGATTAAAAATACATAACGTTGAGCGTTATTTAGAGTTCCAAATGACTAAACGTCAACACCTGATGACGTATAAACTCTGCTGTTTAGGAATAGAACGTTTCTATTATACATGTATACACACGTGCCGTTCAGATATTAAACGCGTCACACGTTCTTGGGTGTACAGTGTAACGTCAGTGTTTTCTGTGTTTACGCAAGATGGCTGACTCTGTAAGTTGAAGTGATACCGATAGTGATACGTCGGTACAGGTAGGAGTTCCCGGTAAGTATTACTGTAACCAGAGCTATAGCTGCCAGTGTTTCTATGCAGTACAATTTTACATGTCCATAGCGCCTGAGTGCTTAACAACACAAAGATTGGATAATCTAATCAAAGCTATTGACTGAAAGTCAGGTTTTAAATATAGTCTTAAACTAGAAGTTATTGCATCTGCTTCCCGAATATTCCGAGCAAGAGAATTCCTTAGATGCGGGGCACAGTAACTGAAAAGCCCAGGAACCATAACACACCTAAACACCTGTATATGCTACTGTCTGCTTCTGCAAGCCGTTTCAAAATACAGAGCACCGAGCCCACACCACATAATACAAAACCCAGCCTCGCAGGCTTAAAACAGAGGCTTATTATGAAGTATGTTTCAGCATGCTGAGAGCCGGATCCCATCAAGTCTCCTCAAAGTACAGCAACTCAATGTACAGAAGTTATTAACCAAAAAAAAGGGGAGTTAACATTTAATTTTTTTTTACTAACAATAATAATAATACATTTTATTTTATATAGTTATCATTTTGTGAAGCACATGAGACGCACGCATATAAAAACAAAGGTTAAATTATTATTTATTTATTTATTTATTTATTTATTTATTTATTTCTTATCACACGCCCTTACCCAGGGCGACCTTACAGTTGTATACAAAAAATGCATATCCAGAATTACAGTACAATTAAGAGCAAAGCTACAAAATACAATGATTTCAGTCCTAATAAGAGCGATTACAAAACCCAGTAAGATTTGATATCGGGGCAGCTCCAGAGCGGAGAACAGTGTTGATAGTTACATCTGGGTTAGCTACGAGCGCATGTGAAATACAAAATACTTCAGATTAGGTTAAGTGCAATAGGGAGCAGATAAGTGCAAGTAAATGAAATACAGATCACAACAAAGTCCAAAACTAAACTACAGAATGAAACCCTACACAGCTGAGTCCCTTTCTAAAGTATGGTGGTGTAATTACAGCAAAGTGGCTCCTTACTCCGGTATTTTTGTGTGAGGTAATGCTTTCTTTTTCTTCCCTTAATCACAAAGCTGCCCTGCCACCTCTTTCTGTAAGAAGAGACGTGTAGGGAGATGTCATCAGTGTGTTTCCAAAGTACTTCCGTTTTTGTTTTTGCTGCAGTATGCGTCTGTTGAAGTAGAAAGGGTATCTTTTTATAATAGCAATGCTTGCTTTATTTATAAAGCTTTCTGAAAATCTAAATAAACCATGTCGTATGCTTTGCAATTATCCATTGTCGATGTTGCATCCTCAAAAAATCAAGCAGGTTAGTTAGACGCAATCTCCCTTTCCTAAAACCATGCTGACTGTCTCCCAGGATATTGTTACCATATAGGTAATTTTCCATTTTGGATCTTATTATAGTTTCCATAAGTTTACATATAATAAAGTCAGGCTTATTGGCCTGTAGTTACCTGGTTCAGTTTTGTCTCCCTTTTTGTGGAACGGTATTACGTTTGCAATTTTCCAGTCTGTCGGCATGATCTTGGTTAGCGGTTTGTAAATAACTTCTTTCATTTCTTTGAGTACTATTGGGAGGATCTCATCCGGCCCAGGGGATTTGTTTATTTTAAGAGCTCCTAGTCCCTTTAACACTTCTGCCTCTGTTATGCTATAGTTATTTAAAACTGGATAGGAACAGGTCAACATGTGGGGCATGTTGTCCGTATCCTCCTTTGTAAAAACTTGTGAAAAGTAATCATTTAATATATTTGATATTTTTTTGTCTATGATTTTGCCATTTGTGTCTCTTAGACATTTAACCTCCTCTTTTGAATGTTCTCTTGCTTTTAATATATTGGAAAAACATTTTGGAATTGGTTTTAGCCCCCTTAGCAATGTTCATTTCTCTCTCTCTCTCTCTCTTGGCCTTTCGAACTTCCTTTTTGACTTGCATTTTTAGTTCCAAGTACTCTTTATGTGTACTTTGTTTTTGGTCCCTTTTAAACTCCACTCTGTAAAGTGCCTTTTTTCAGCTGAATATTTTTTTTTTAAATTGATCTATTAAACCATTTTGGCCATTTTGTTTTAGATTTAGATTTGTCTACTTTTGGGATGTAATTGTTTTGCGCCTCTAGTACTGCATTTTTAAAATAACAGCCACCCTTTTTCTGTTGATGTTTTCTCTATTTTACTCCAATCTACTTCTGTTAGTCTCTGTTTCATACCTTCATAGTTTGCTTTTCTAAAATTGTAAACCTTAGCTTTTGTCATTACTTTTTGGGTTTTGAAAATCACTTCAAATGAAACCATGTTGTGGTCTGAGTTTGTCAATGGCTCTCTGACCTGTGTTTTAGTTATTCTGTCTTCGTTATTTGAAAAGACTAAATCAAGGCATGCTTCCCATCTAGACGGTGCCTTGACAAATTGCGTTAGGAAGCAGTCATTTGTCATATGACCAGAGTCAGAATAGTGCTACTTGACCAGGGTCAGAATTGAGTTACATGACCAGAGTTCCATGACCATAGTCACCCTTACGGAAATGTCCCATAGAATCCTATTATTATTATTATTATTATTATTTATTTCTTAGCAGACGCCCTTATCCAGGGCGACTTACAATTGTTACAAGATTTCACATTATACAGATATCACATTATTTTTACATACAATTACCCATTTATACAGTTGGGTTTTTACTGGAGCAATCTAGGTAAAGTACCTTGCTCAAGGGTACAACAGCAGTGTCCCCCACTGGGGATTGAACCCACAACCCTCCGGTCAAGAGTCCAGAGCCCTAACCACTACTCCACACTGCTGCCCTATAGTAGTACTATAGGACTCTCTATAGGACTAAAAGGGTTTTAAAGGAATCCTGTAGGATTCTTTAAAAAAAAGTATCCTCCTATAGTACTCAAAAGGGTCTCCCTATAGTACCTCAATAGGACTCCTCCTATAGTATGCAAAAGAATCTACCTTTAGAATAATACTATGACTCTGTTTAGGACTGAAAATGTAAAAATGACTTTTACAGTATATACTAGGTTTATAGATTGAATAAAGCAAAATACTTAACTTTTAATAAACCGTTTAATAAACCTATTTATTTAATTACCAGATACTGAAAATAGCACATTAGTAGGAACAAAATAATGTATAATAAATTTAAGCAGAGCTGTTTTTGTTTTATTTTATTCTGTTTTAAAATATTTCTGATATAGCTGGGGTGTGTAAACTTTTTAAAACAAAATAAAAGCACATAATAGTAAATAACACAAGTGTTGCCTGCAGATAACTTCAAGTAAGCCTTAATATTTAAAAAGACAAAGCAGCAGCCATAATGAATATGGACATAATTTATTGTCCTACAAAATTTTAAATAGATATAATAAATTATTATATACAAATATGCACATTTTTTAAAAATATAAATAAATCAACAAACCATATACGTTTTCTTTTTGACAATAACAATACTATATTATCCTGTTCATACATGTGTAACAGGGTGGAGGCTGGGCGTGAACTGGCAACCCTACGCACTCCAAGTGAGCATCTAAACCACAGTGCAAAAGAGCCGAGCTCGTCTGCATGCATGGTTTTAGAACTCTTAACCTCCTCTCTTCTCATCGACAGGGGACAGAATCCGTAATGGCACTATACCACACAACACTGCACGTTACACATGTCAAAACAGAAAGAGTTGTACCACGTCCTTATCGCTAGGCTGTGAATTTTTGATTTGTGAAAAGGGCAGGACAATTGCAGTCACTTGTGTTCTTTTTTTAATTTTCCTGCAAGCTGCCTTCCTTCTTTATTTGCACAGTATTTAATTTCCATGTGGTGCTCTAGCTGTGAGAAACAGCTGTCTGTGATATGTAAAACATCAGGAAGACACAGGCATTAACTGTGTATTGCTCACACTGACAAACATGTCTGCATGTCCATGTTATAAGGCTTGATAATGCTTCATGTTCATCTAAAATTTCTGTTGCGCTTCCTGATTCCAATAGGTCCTGTAATGCTGCCAACAGAGTTGAAAGGTCATAGCAAGCATCATATGAACTTTTGGAATCAGAAAATAAAAAAATGGACAGTCACTTAGCAGTCTAGAGCAGTAATTTAGCTCAAAGCTACTTAGAGAAAACTATAGGAGAAAAATGATAAAACTTAATATTGCAGCAAAGAACTCCGAATGATTGCCAACCTCATAACAAGATTAGGAAAAAGTAAAACAAAAAACAACATTAAAATGGCATTTGAATCTATTTACTCTTTAATAATTTAGTAATAATAATTTAGTATGAAAATTGTTTTGTACATTCTGATGAAAACATGGTTAACATTGATTAATTTGTGAAGAATTGTTGAAACTCTCATTTTAAAGTATGAAACACCTAATCCCATTCAACTTCATTTGGCATGAAATTCACATAACTCTTATCATCAATTGACATCCTAACACATTTCTTTTCCAAATGGTCCAAAAACACAGCCTCTGTTTTATCATTCTTGTGAATTTCAATGAGAAAGTTTGAGGATATGCTAAACTCTCTACTGTATATAAAATCTGCAATTTTTTCCAGTTTCTTCACAGTCAATATAGCTATCTCTCTCCCATGAACAGAGCATGGCCCATCTCTGCACTTTACAAGCAGAAGAGAGGTTAGTTCAACAACATGACTATTTTGCAATTCAGCTGTAAAGTTAGACCTTTTCATTACATGGTTATAGTTTTTAGTGTGATACAAAACATGATTGTAAATAAACCTGTCATACACAAGTACTTCTATTTTAACTTGATGACCAAGTAGCCTTTCCACTGCAATTGTTTCAATAACTTGAAGCACTCTACAAAGTGGAAGGCCAAGAGTAGTGACGCAATCACTGTATTTACTTCCCTGAGAAATTCTTGTTGATCCAATAAGTTTTTTTAAGAAAATATGTACAGGTTCACTGGCACTTTGTATGCTTGTAGCATTTTTTTTTATCTTTTTTTATCACAGTATACATTTCACACACTTGTTTTGATACGCTCTGTGTACCCTAGAAAAGGCTTTTTAATACCCTGTTGTACCCTTCATAAGGGAAAGCAGAGGTTGCCCAAAGAGCTCCCCAGTCACTAACACCTCTAGGTAAATGCAGAAGTAGATGGACATTAAAGGTCAAGTGACTTTTACCATACAGAGACTCAGTTTGGTTTACAAACTCCTTAAGAACCACACTTACTTTTCTAAGAGTTTCTTTAGTAATTGAGTCTGTCAAAAGATTATTCACTGAATAGACCAAGTAAAACCAATGTTGAATGTATCTCAAAGGTAAAATCCCAGTTAAGCATGGCAGTGAATAAAATAAGATTAATGAGCGTCACTCACTGACTTTCAAATACTTCCTGTCATTTAAAGATTGTGGTATTCTAGTTATTTCTTTTGGGGGAGCAATTTGCAAAAGCTTTCTGTCTATCATTTATTTTTCTACCTGCATACCAAGGAGAACAAGCATATGTACTGTCTATCCACAAAGACACAAACACCCTTAGTACACCAAGAAGAACACAGTGCATGTATTCAGATACAAAAGACCGTGACATATTCAAAACAGGTAAAAACAACAACGGGGAAGAGCCTTTAACACCATTCACTGGGTTTCCACTTTCAGAAGCAGCAATTGCATCTGCTTTGTGCTGTTCATGAGTTCTTATAGGTGGATCTTTTTCTTTAATGGGGTGTACTCTAGTGAATCCTCTTCCCTTGTGAACATGCTGACCAGGATGGAGACAAAAGTCACAACCATACTTGCCATTAAACAGGGTTGTGTTACGAAGGGCTGGTCTAGCCACTGAATCTGCTGAACAAATTAAAGTATGTATTTTAACAACCTTCTGACCTTCTCCTGGAATTGTTACTGTTACACCTGTTTCATGCAAATCAGTTAACTCTTTAACAAAAACACTCAAGTAGCTATCCATCCTGGGCTTTCCTGGGCCAAACCACAGACATGACAACAGAACATTGTTGATTCTTAACTTGTATGGGAGTTCATTCACCATTACCTGAATAAGCCAGAAACTGCTTCTGGATGATTTAAATACTGAAACACCATCACTGTTCCACTGAAGAGAAATGCCATTCTGACCAAACTGTGTGGAATTCCTTACTTTTTGGTACAGTTTTCCAGATGTGACATCACCTATCTCTCTGCTTCTAGTGTGGACATTTTTCTGGATGGAATCTAAAACGGCTTCTTTTTCAAGCAGTTCCTGCTTTTTCAATGGGAGCTGGATGAAAAAGTGACCAGCCTTTTTGTTTAATTCTTTATTAAACCCCTCATCACATTCTGGACAGGAATCTACATTATCATTCTCAGGGCAGATGTATGATTGGCATATTTTACAAAAAAAATGCAGCACCATAGATGACAAGTCTGCACAATTTAACTTTTTGTACAGATGGTATTTGGTTGTTTTAGGAAAGTCTTTAACATGACATGACATAAGTTCAAGAAGATTATCCAAAGCAGAATCTGTCAGTCGATGTTTCAATGCAAAGGTCACTTTCATTTTTACTGAGCGGTGCTCCTGGATATAGTGGGTGATTGTCAAACTCATCTTACAGAAGAGAGGAAATACAGTTAGGAAGAGTAGAACCTACAGGAAGTCTTAAATGGTATTATCATTGATCAAAAACATTATCTGGAATCCATAACTTTAAACAAACACAACAGGATATATCACAATTCATAAAATTCGTAAAAATGGTTTAATTCTGAATTTGCAAAAGTGTAAGATACTGTAGCGGTGGTGCGAATGGATGGACTGTGGGGGTGTATTTAGACAGGGGAATTTGAAAACAATTTTTGTCCAGTGTGTAAGAACATAAGAACATAAGAAAGTTTACAAACGAGAGGAGGCCATTCAGCCCATCTTGCTCGTTTGGTTGTTAGTAGCTTATTGATCCCAGAATCTCATCAAGCAGCTTCTTGAAGGATCCCAGGGTGTCAGCTTCAACAACATTACTGGGGAGTTGGTTCCAGACCCTCACAATTCTCTGTGTAAAAAAGTGCCTCCTATTTTCTGTTCTGAATGCCCCTTTATCTAATCTCCATTTATGACCCCTGGTCTTTTTTTTTTTTTCAAGTCAAAGAAGTCCCCGGGTTGACATTGTCTATACCTTTTAGGATTTTGAATGTTTGAATCAGATCGGGCGTAGTCTTCTTTGTTCAAGACTGAATAGATTCAATTCTTTTAGCCTGTCTGCATACGACATGCCTTTTAAACCCGGGATAATTCTGGTTGCTCTTCTTTGCACTCTTTCTAGAGCAGCAATATCCTTTTGTAACGAGGTGACCAGAACTGAACACAATATTCTAGGTGAGGTCTTACTAATGCATTGTAGAGTTTTAACATTACTTCCCTTGATTTAAATTCAACACTTCTCACAATATATCCAAGCATCTTGTTGGCCTTTTTATAGCTTCCCCACATTGTCTAGATGAAGACATTTCTGAGTCAACATAAACTCCTAGGTCTTTTTCATAGTTCCTTCTTCAATTTCACTGTCTCCCATATGATATTTATAATGCACATTTTTATTGCCCGCATGCAATACTTTACACTTTTCTCTATTAAATTTCATTTGCCATGTGTCTGCCCAATTTTGAATGCTGTCTAGATCATTTTGAATGACCTTTGCTGCTTCAACAGTGTCTGCCACTCCTCCTATTTTTGTGTCGTCTGCAAATTTAACGAGTTTGCTTACTATATCAGAGTCTAAATCATTAATGTAGATTAGGAATAGCAGAGGACCTAATACTGATCCCTGTGGTACACCACTGGTTACCTCACTCCATTTCGAGGTTTCTCCTCTAATCAGTACTTTCTGTTTTCTACCTGTTAACCACTCCCTAATCCATGTGCATGCATTTCCTTGAATCCCTACTGCGTTCAGTTTGAGAATTAATCTTTTTATGCGGGACTTTGTCAAAAGCTTTCTGGAAATCTAAATAAACCATGTCGTATGCTTTGCAGTTATCCATTTTCAATGTTGCATCCTCAAAAAAGTCAAGTAGGTTAGTTAGACATGATCTCCCTTTCCTAAAACCATGCTGGCTGTCTCCCAGGATATTGTTACCATATAGGTAATTTTCCATTTTGGATCTTATGATAGTTTCCATAAGTTTACATATAATAGAAGTCAGGCTTATTGGTCTGTAGTTACCTGGTTCGGTTTTGTCTCCCTTTTTGTGGATTGGTATTACGTTTGCTATTTTCCAGTCTGTTGGTACAACCCGTGTCAAGAGACTGTTGCATGATCTTGGTTAGCGGTTTGTAAATAACTTCTTTCATTTCTTTGAGTACTATTGGGAGGATCTCATCTGGCCCAGGGGATTTGTTTATTTTAAGAGCTCCTAGTCCCTTTAACACTTCTGCCTCTGTTATGCTAAAGTTATTTAAAATTGGATAGGAACAGGTCGACATGTCGGGCATGTTGTCCGTGTCCTCCTTTGTAAAACCTGTGAAAAGTAATCATTTAATATATTTTTTTTTTTTTTTCTTCATCTATGATTTTGCCATTTGTGTCTCTTAGACATTTAACCTCCTCTTTGAATGTTCTCTTGCTGTTATAATATTGAAAAACATTTTGGAATTGGTTTTAGCCCCTTAGCAATATTGATTTCTATCTCTCTCTTGGCCTTTCTAACTTCCTTTTTGACTTGTGTTTGCAGTTCCAAGTACTCTTTCTGTGTGCTTTGTTTTGGTCCCTTTTAAACGCTCTGTAAAGTGCCTTTTTTTCGCTGAATATTTTTTTTTAATTTGTCTATTAAACCATTTTGGCCATTTTGTTTTAGATTTAGATTTGTCTACTTTTGGGATGTAATTGTTTTGTGCCTCTAGTACTACATTAAAAAAAAAAACAGCCACCCTTTTTCTGTGGATGTTTTCTCTATTTTACTCAATCTACTTCTATTAGTCTCTGTTTCATACCTTCGTAGTTTGCTTTTCTAAAATTGTAAACCTTAGCTTTAGTCATTACTTTTGGGGTTTTAAAAATATTTCAAATGAGACCATGTTGTGGTCTGAGTTTGCCAATGGCTCTCTGACCTCTGTTTTAGTTATTCTGTCTTCATTATTTGAAAAGACTAAATCAAGGCATGCCTCCTCTAGTCGGTGCCTTGACAAATTGCGTTAGGAAGCAGTCATTTGTCATTTCCACCATTTCAATTTCGTCCGTCGTGCCCCCATTGGTTTTCCCATTTTATACAGGGGAAGTTGAAATCCCCCCATTAGTATGGTTTCTCCTTTTCTACACGCATTTCTAATGTCATTGTACAACAGATTATTTTGCTCAGCGTCTGAATTTGGCGGTCTATAGCATGCTCCTATTATTATGCCCTTTGAATTTGTGTCCATTATTCTGACCCATATTGATTCTGCATTGTTTTCTTTGTCCTGATTTAACACCTGGGCTTCAAGGCTATTTCTTATGTATAGCGCTACCCCTCCGCCTCTTCTGTCCTGCCTGTCTTTCCTATACAGTGTGTACCCACTAATATTATATTCGTCTCCATCACTCTCAGACAACCAAGTTTCTGTAACACCTATCACATCGTAGTTACTTGTTAGTGCAGTAGCTTCAAGTTCTAACATTTTTGTTTCTGAGACTTCTAGCATTAAGATAAATACATTTAATAGTGGTCTTACCTGAGTTGTTGCCCTTGTTTTGATGTAGTCTCCCTTCTGTTTTTTTTTTTTTTCTCCCCTTCCTTTCTAGTTTAAATGCTTCTGTACCGCCTGAAGGATCCTTTCTCCGAGTAGATTGGTTCCCTTTCTGTTTAAGTGCAGTCCGTCCCACCTGTATAGATAGTCCTTGTTGTAGAAAGTGCTCCAATGTTCAAGAAAGGTGAAGCCTTCCTGTGTGCACCACGATTTCAGCCATGCATTTTGATTTTGTATTTCCAGCTGTCCATATGGTCCTTTGCAAGGCGCCGGCAGTATCCCAGAAAATACCACAGTTTTGGTCTTGTCTTTTAATTTCCTTCCTAGCTCTCTGAATTTGTTTTGCAGGGATCTTGGCCTGTCTCTTCCAATGTTGTTTGTACCAATGTGGACGACTACTACCGGGTCATCTCCTGTTCGTTCTAGGAGCCTGTCCACATTCTCAGTGATGTGCTTGACTGAGGCTCCTGGAAGGCAGCACACTGTTGTAGTAAGGGGGGTCCAAACTGCGAACTGAACTTGCTGTGTTTCTCAGTATGGAGTCCCCAACAATCATGACCTCCCTTCTTTTTGCTGCCTGGTCAGCACTGTTTATAGGGTCCTGGGTGTTGTTTCTTTCATTCTCTTGATGTTGGTTTTGGTCATCTAAATGTTGAAGTGGCTCAAATGTGTTGGCTGTCTGGATTTCTGGTGGTTGTGTTTGACGAAGTTTCTTTTTTTTCCCTGCTTCTGCCTATCTGAACCCAGCTGTTTCGACTCTCTTCCATCTCCCTGGTGGCTTTCAGTCTGCTAGGGGTGCAGATTTCCATGAATTGTGGGTGTGTCAGCTCCTCCAGCTCCTGTTGCTGTCTCATTTCCTCCAGCTCCTTTTCTAGCAGGCTTAATCACTGAAGCAAGTCCTGGATGGTGCGGCACTTTACACAAACTTGGTTGAGCTCTGTTGGGTTTTCTCGGATTTCCCACATCATGCAGTTGTCACAGATTACTGGCTTGAAGACCATTTTTTTTTTTTTTTTTTTTTTTTTAGTTTAGTGTAGCTTCTGCAGCTGTCAACCTGCTTTCAAACTGCTTCTAACTGTGTTGTACTTGTCCACGACTGTACTTCTCCCACGATGTCGCTTCCACACGATGTCGCTGGGAAGTCTGCCTGCCTTTTGTTTGTTTGTGTTTGTGCTGCGTGCTCCGCTCCTCTCCCGTGTCCCAGAACGCCGCGGGATTTGAATCAGCTGCTCCGAGTTTCAGTTTGTCAGAAAAATACACGCAGCTGCAAGGCTTTAAGCTGCAATGTTTTCTGATTAAAACAACTCCAGATTTAAAGATGTAATTCCTCCTTTCTGCTTCTAACTGTGTTGTACTTGTCCACGACTGTACTTCTCCCACGATGTCGCTTCCACACGCTGTCGCTGGGAAGTCTGCCTGCCTTTTGTTTGTTTGTGTTTGTGCTGCGTGCTCCGCTCCTCCCCCGTGTCCCAGAACGCCGCGGGATTTGAATCAGCTGCTCCGAGTTTCAGTTTGTCAGAAAAATACACGCAGCTGCAAGGCTTTAAGCTGCAATGTTTTCTGATTAAAACAACTCCAGATTTAAAGATGTAATTCCTCCTTTCTGCTTCTAACTGTGTTGTACTTGTCCACGACTGTACTTCTCCCACGCTGTCGCTGGGAAATCTGCCTGCCTTTTGTTTGTTTGTGTTTGTGCTGCGTGCTCCGCTCCTCCCCCGTGTCCCAGAACGCCGCGGGATTTGAATCAGCTGCTCCGAGTTTCAGTTTGTCAGAAAAATACACGCAGCTGCAAGGCTTTAAGCTGCAATGTTTTCTGATTAAAACAACTCCAGATTTAAAGATGTAATTCCTCCTTTCTGCTTCTAACTGTGTTGTACTTGTCCACGACTGTACTTCTCCCACGATGTCGCTTCCACACGCTGTCGCTGGGAAGTCTGCCTGCCTTTTGTTTGTTTGTGTTTTGTGCTGCGTGCTCCGCTCCCCCCCGTGTCCCAGAACGTCCGGGATTTGAATCAGCTGCTCCGAGTTTCAGTTTGTCAGAAAAAATACACGCAGCTGCAAGGCTTTAAGCTGCAATGTTTTCTGATTAAAACAACTCCAGATTTAAAGATGTAATTCCTCCTTTCTGCTTCTAACTGTGTTGTACTTGTCCACGACTGTACTTCTCCCACGATGTCGCTGGGAAGTGTACTGTGTTAAGTGTTGTGGGCGCCAGGGTTGTATTGTATTTTGTGTGTGTCTCTCTCTCCCCGCTGTTATCTTGCCTGGTGTTTCTGTGCAGTCTGCAAGTGTTGACGTGAGTGCGCTGTTTGTGTTCTGTTCTGTTCTGTGTTCTGAGTCGGGTTCGCTTTTCTCAATAGCTACTTTACCAAACCAACATAGTAAGACCATCGTTTAGGTCAGTGTTTCCCGAATATCATTGAAACTACTAGCTCTTGAACTTCTACTTGAGTTCACGAGTGGTCTGAGGGAATCGTGAAATGTTTGGGTAATGCATTGTGACACCATAGAAACCAAAAACATAATAGTTCACCAAACAAAAAATATATCTGCACACTTGATTTTGCTAAATAATTCATGTGTTTCAAAACTGCCTACGCTCTTAAGAAACCACCATATGATGCACTTCAAGACCGCTAGATAAGTTGCAGCTTCACGTGGGGTTTTGGGATCGATCGAACACAAATCGATCGAATGCCACTGCAGTAAACCGTAATAATTAATAATCTTCAAACTCCAAGTACGACTGTTATGGGGAATTGGAGACGTATCCCTATTTAGTGTGGTTCAAGTTAAGAGCTATTCCATTTTAACCTCACTGCCTGGTCTGATCTTTTATTTTCCACCGTCACCACCGCAGAACATTGCCCATAGCATGCTCAACGCTACAATATTATACTTGAACACTACAAGCAATGCCATCTTAGGTCTTGCATGTTCATTTTAAAATAATGTACCCAAGGCATCGGTGGTCTCTGTATGTGTGTGTGGCAATGTGCTCCGCCCCTGTGTGCATTTCTGTGTTGTATGTTGCATGTGTTAATGTTGGTGTATAGAGATTGGTACACGGGATATAAACGGGTCTGTGTTTCACGTGGTATTTAAATTGTATAATTGTATTTAGGCACGGGATTGCACATCACTGCACGTGCATTTAAAGTAAGTAATATGCGCGCACGAGGTTGCACATAATTAATTCACGTGCTGGGATTCAAGTGAATAATTAATTAGTAATTGAATCCCAGCACAACAGTATAAATAGATGCACGTTTCATTCACTCGGTTTTGGGTGTTCGTGAGTGGAGAACGGGAGAGAGAAAGGAGAAAGAATTAAGAGGTTAGAAATAACAATTGCTACAGCGTGCTGGAAGTGCCAGCACGGTACTTGTTTAAACGTTCGTCCACTTGTTTTGTGTGTTAGTACGTTTTGTTTGTCCTTTTATTTTGGCATGAAGTGCCGTGTCCTGTTTTTTGTGTTCGCTTATTTTGTTTATTAAATGCTGAGCACAACCAAGTGCTCAGCTTCACCAACCTCACTGTGTCTGTCTGTTTCTTCCGGGTCTGACGTGTCACCACTCAGCCAGCCTTGTGACATATGGTGTCAGAAGCGGGGTAACAGCGCCCCCCAGACTCAGGCCGGAAAGAGTTTTTGGAAAGAAAAAAAAAAAAATTTTTTTGGAGACATGGAGGGAGGAAAGACGCTAGAGAGGAAGCAACAGCAGCACCCATCCTGCAGGCCAGTGACAGAGGAGGTGATCGACTGGCTGCTGGATCGGGAGAAGCAAGGGGGCCCCAGAGTAACATCAGCGCAGCAGCTGCAGGCGGTGTTAAAAAGGTGCCCCGCACCACTACTAACAAGGCTGTTGTCCTCTCTAGCGCCCAAAGGGGAGGAGCCCAAACGTCCTACGCCTGAGTGGGAGGAGCCCGAACGTCCTACGCCTGAGTGGGAGGAGCCTGAACGTCCTACCCCTGAGTGGGAGGAGCCCGAACGTCCTACGCCTGAGTGGGAGGAGCCCGAACGTCCTACGTCTGAGTGGGGGGAGCCCGAACGTCCTAAGCCCAAGAGGGGGGAGTCGGTGCGTCCACAGCCCAAAAGGGAGGAGTCGGTGCGTCCACAGCCCAAAAGGGAGGAGTCGGTGCGTCCACAGCCCGAAGAGAGGGAAGTCGGGGCTTCCACAGCCCTAGGACCCAAGCTGCCAGCAGAGGGAGAATGCCTGCTGGTTCCACCTCCACCAGCAGAAGAACAATGCCTGCTGTCCCCATCTACACCAGCAGAGGAACAAGGCCTGCTGTCCCAGTGTCCACCAGCAGAGGAAGCATGCCTGTTGGTTCACCTGCTGCTGCCGTCCCAAGAGCCAGAAGGGGAGGAGTTACAGGCTCAACCCCCTGAATTTTTCTGGGGGGGAGAAGGGCAGGATGCTGGTGTCCCCCAGCAGCCTCTATTTATGCTGCTGAAGGGAGCACGGCACACACCAGCCCAGCCGCCACAGCAGAGGGAGCCAGCACCGCCACAGCCTCCCTCTGAGTGGCCAGCATCAGCCCCATCGCCACTGCCTCCACCACAGTCCCCTGCAAGAGCGGGAGAGCCACACCAGTCCCCTGCAAGTGAGGCAGAGCCGCACCAGTCCCCTGCAAGAGAGGCAGAGCCGCACCAGTCCCCTGCAACGTCAGGAGACTACACGCTGCTCCCACCTCCATCGTCAGGAGACTACACGCTGCTCCCACCTCCATCGCCAGGAGACTACACGCTGCCGCCACCTCCACCGCTTCCTCCACTAGGAGCAGAGCAGCAGGAGCTGCCTCTGCCTCCACCACCGCCAGGAGCAGAGGAGCAGGAGCTGCCTCTGCCTCCGCCACCGCCAGGAGCAGAGGAGCAGGAGCTGCCTCTGCCTCCGCCACCTCCACCAGCAGAGGGTGAATCCCTGCTGGTTCCACCTTCATTGTTGTGGGAGGACTGCTTGCCCCTCCCACCTCCACCAGCAGAGGGTGAATACCTGCTGGTTCCGACACCACCAGGAGCAGAGCAGCAGGAGCTGCCTCTGCCTCCGCCATTGCCAGGAGCAGAACAGCAGGAGCTGTCTCTGCTTCCCGCACCTCCACCACAGGGAGTACGGTGGCCGGAGCCCCACAGGAGGGAGCTACCGGCTACAAAGACAGGGGGAGAGGTCAGGAGACCACTTTCCCCAGCAGCAGTTTCGCTGCAGGAGTTCTTGTGGCCGGAGCCCCACAGGAGGGAGCTACCGGCTACGAAGAAAGGGGGAGAGGTCAGGAGACCAGCATCCCCCGCAGCAATTTCGCTGCAGGAGTGGACCAGCATGCTGTCAGCCGTGCCACTACCGGCAGGGGTGCTGACAGCATTGCCAGCCATGGGCCCACTGAAGCCTCCATTCCCAGCCCGAGACTTTGTCCTGGACTGCTGGGTTTTTAAGGGGGGAGGTGGCCGTTGAGGCCATGTGTGCTGCGCACAAGGGGGGGTATATGTGGCAATGTGCTCCGCCCCTGTGTGCATTTCTGTGTTGTATGTTGCGTGTGTTAATGTTGGTGTATAGAGATTGGTACACGGGATATAAACGGGTCTGTGTTTCACGTGGTATTTAAATTGTATAATTGTATTTAGGCACGGGATTGCACATCACTGCACGTGCATTTAAAGTAAGTAATATCGCGCATACGAGGTTTGCACATAATTAATTCACGTGCTGGGATTCAAGTGAATAATTAATTAGTAATTGAATCCCAGCACAACAGTATAAATAGATGCACGTTTCATTCACTCGGTTTTGGGTGTTCGTGAGTGGAGAACGGGAGAGAGAAAGGAGAAAGAATTAAGAGGTTAGAAATAACAATTGCTACAGCGTGCTGGAAGTGCCAGCACGGTACTTGTTTAAACGTTCGTCCACTTGTTTTGTGTGTTAGTACGTTTTGTTTGTCCTTTTATTTTGGCGTGAAGTGCCGTGTCCTGTTTTTTGTGTTCGCTTATTTTGTTTATTAAATGCTGAGCACAACCAAGTGCTCAGCTTCACCAACCTCACTGTGTCTGTCTGTTTCTTCCGGGTCTGACGTGTCACCACTCAGCCAGCCTTGTGACAGTGTGTTATTGTGCTCATGAACTATTTTAAATTGCTTACATAAAGTACTCGCATTCATTTATGCAAAATAATTTAACAATGTAATGTGTCAAGGGATAGACAGAGCTGTAAGCCTAGGCTGTTAGCAAATTGGTTGTGAAATTGGTCAAAGCAAACTATATACAGTCGTTAGTTCTAAATAAATGTAAATTAAGTAAATGTAATGCAGTTGTGCATATAATTGCCATTACATGTTATGGGATTGGATGTTAAGCATACAGTATATACGGTAAGATTATATAACATTTAAAAGATTATATAGGTATTTTTCTTAATATAATTTTACTTACATTTTGACAGTCCACTTCAAATTCACACTGGGTGGAGTGGCAGGAAGCCCTATTAAACTCTGTTTCATCTTCACCTGAATTGGAAACCTCTTCATCGGACAGCTGTAAAACAGTAATAATTTAGTGTATAATAAAGTAGATTTTACATTTATTTAAATTCAGAATTCTCATTTTTGCAATCTTTATTTTTTGGGTGGTTCAAACTACAGTCAGACGTATACCCTTCCCTCATATCAACACAGTTGTAACATTGTTTATTTTGGTTAGAGGTCTACAATGTAGCAGCCTACTTCAATTTCAAAGTAGTATAATTGCTTATAGCCACATTGATCTCAGGGGAATCCTCATGCAACTGGTGTTTGAGGCCGCAGGGCGAGTTATATTAAAACATATTTCTACCACGAAAACCATTTGAAATGTACAGTTTTTATCTATAAAACCGGATCATTAAGACATGCTTTAATTTACTCCTTAGAATTAATACTCTCATGGGGTTAAATGGCATTCTCTTGTAAATTTGTATTGGAGCTATGAAATAGCTGAGCGAGATCCAGGGAAACTGAATTACACTCTTCTGTAAAGCCGATTCACCCATACATAAATAAAGTAAACATCTGAAGCACATTTTTTTTAAGTGTCCTATAATTTAACTCAATGTATGGGATATCCAATTGCCTTTACACTTCCTTTCAAATAACGAATATAAGAGTAGAATTATCCCTCGGTAACATTATATCCAAAACCTATATTTTTCGGCAGGACAGTTCTCCTCGTGGTTTTCAAGAAGTCCTGTTTCATCACCGAGGAAGAAAACTTGATCAGGTGTTAGGACAGTGTTAAGGGAAGTCTCAGTTGGTTCCTCCTCATTTTCCGTTGAGCAGCCAGGCTGGCTATAAGTACATTCATTTATTTCTATCCCTCTCCTTACTTTTGTCATACGAGGCATATCTTCTTCTGCTTCATGATGTAAGAAACATTTATGACACCCTCTCCATTTCAATAAATGTCACCTTATCGGAGAGTAAACTGTCAGCAAAAGAGAGAAGTGCTGCTGCCTGCCTGCATGGTGTGCGCCCTACTTTTCAAATGTACCTGCACGAGACCAGCAAAGTGACCGTTTGTGTTTGACAGGTGGCTCCCACAGTATTACATACCACTTCATGGAGCAGTAAAGAGATGGAGAAAATGTCATTTGCATTGTTTGATTTTTTTTGAAGAGAATGCGATAGAAATTGGCAAGAAAGAGTGGATTGTAGAATTTGATGAACGTAGTTACAAAAATAATGTAATTGAAACCAAAAATGTTTATGAGGTAAGATGGCCTGATGGTGGACTTAAACCTAGTGGAAAAGGGGACCTTCAAAAGAAAAATCCAAAATGGTTAACCTGTCCATCTTATGTACCAGCAATAGGTAAGACAAAGTGTAATGCTCTATATCAATTTGTCAATCAACTAAAAAGATTAAATACAGCTGAGGAAACTGAAGGTATGGGATGGACACTCTATTCCTTGCTTACAGTAAACAGTATATACAGACGTGCTCAAATTTGTTGGTACCCCTCCACAAAAAACGAAGAATGCACAATTTTCTCTGAAATAACTTGAAACTGACAAAAGTAATTGGCATCCACCATTGTTTATTCCATATTTAATAGAAATCAGACTTTGCTTTTGATTTTTTATTCAACATAATATTGTAAATAATAAAACAAATGAAAATGGCATGGACAAAAATGATGGGACCGCTAACCTAATATTTTGTTGCACAACCTTTAGAGGCAATCACTGCAATCAAACGTTTTCTGTAGCTCTCAATGAGACTTCTGCACCTGTTAACAGGTAGTTTGGCCCACTCTTCCTGAGCAAACTGCTCCAGCTGTCTCAGGTCTGATGGGTGCCTTCTCCAGACTGCAAGTTTCAGCTCTTTCCATAGATGTTCGATAGGATTCAGATCAGGACTCATAGAAGGCCACTTCAGAATAGTCCAATGTTTTGTTCTTATCCATTCTTGGGTGCTTTTAGCTGTGTGTTTTGGGTCATTATCCTGTTGGAGGACCCATGACCTGCGACTGACAGAGCTTTCTGACAATGGGCAGTACGTTTCGCTTCAGAATGCCTTGATAGTCTTGAGATTTCATTGTGCCCTGCACAGATTCAAGGCACCCTGTGCCAGGCTCGGCAAAGCAGCCCCAAAACATAACCGAGCCTCCTCCATGTTTCACTGTAGGTATGGTGTTCTTTTCTTTGAAAGCTTCATTTTTTTGTCTGTGAACATAGAGCTGATGTGACTTGCCAAAAAGCTCCAGTTTTGACTCATCTGTCCAAAGGACATTCTCCCAGAAGGATTGTGGCTTGTCAATATGCATTTTAGCAAATTCCAGTCTGGCTTTTTTATGTTTTTCTTTCAAAAGTGGAGTCCTCCTGGGTCTTCTTCCATGGAGCCCACTTTCGCTCAAAAAGCGACGGATGGTGCGATCAGAAACTGACGTACCTTCACCTTGGAGTTCAACTTGTATCTCTTTGGCAGTTATCCTTGGTTCTTTTTCTACCATTCGCACTATCCTTCTGTTCAATCTGGGGTCGATTTTTCCTCTTGCGGCCGCGCCCATGGAGGTTGGCTACAGTTCCATGGACCTTAAACTTCTTAATAATATTTGCAACTGTTGTCACAGGAATATCAAGCTGCTTGGAGATGGTCTTGTAGCCTTTACCTTTACCATGCTTGTCTATTATTTTCTTTCTGATCTGCTCAGACAACTCTCTCCTTTGCTTTCTCTGGTCCATGTTCAGTGTGGTGCACACAATGATACCAAACAGCACAGTGACTACTTTTCTCCATTTAAATAGGCTGAATGACTGATTACAAGATTGGAGACATGTGTGATACTAATTAAAGAAACTAATTAGTTTGAAATATCACTATAATCCAATTATTTATTATCTTTTCTAAGGGGTACCAACAAATGTGTCCAGGCCATTTTAGAATATCTTTGTAGAATAAGCAATAATTCATCTCTTTTCACAGCTTCTTTGCTTTATTCTATGACATACCAAAGGCATGCAAGTATACATGATAAAATAGCTTTTAATTTCATCATTTTTCAGGAGGAATGAAGCATTATTTCAATGAGCTGTAAGGGTACCAACAAATTTGAGCACATCTGTATATATATATATATATATATATATATATATATATATATATATATATATATATATATATATACATACAGTGCCTTGCATAAGTATTCACCCCCTTGGACTTTTCCACATTTTGTAGTATTACAACCTGGAATTAAAATTGATTTAATTAGGATTTTCTGTGACTGATCTACACAAAATAGTCCATAATGTCAGAGTGGGGAAAAAAATCTACATATTTTTCAAAATTATTTACAAATAAAAAGCTGAAAAGTCTTGATTGCATAAGTATTCACCCCCTTTGCTGTGACACCCCTAAATAAGCTCTGGTGCAACCAATTGCCTTCAGAAGTCACATAATTAGTTGAATGGAGTCCACCTGTGTGCAATTAAAGTGTCACATGATCTCAGATTAAATACACCTGTTTCTTGAAGGCCCCAGTTTGTTAGAGAGCATATCAAAACAAACAGCATCAAGGAGCTATCTAAACAATTCTGGGATAAAGTTCTGGAGAAGCACCAATCAGGGTTGGGTTATAAAAAAATATCCCAAACTTTGAACATCCCCCAGAGCACCGTTAAATCTATTATTAAAAAATTGAAAGAATATAGCACAACCGCGACTCTGCCTAGAGAAGGCCGTCCACCAAAACTCAGTGACCAGGTAAGGAGGGCATAAGTCAGAGAAGCAACCAAGAGGTCAATGGTAACTCTGAAGGAGCTGGAGAGATCCACAGCTGAGATGGGAGAAACCGTCCATGGGACAACTATAACCCGGACGCTCCACAAAGCTGGGCTTTATGGAAGAGTGGTGAGAAGAAAGCCATTTCTGAAAAAAACCCATATCAAATCCCGTTTGGATTTTGCCAAAAGGCATGTGGGAGACACAGCAAACGTGGAAAAAGGTTCTCTGGTCTGATGAGACCAAAATTGAACTTTTTGGCCTTAGCGCAAAACGCTACGTGTGGCGCAAAGCCAACACTGCTCATCACCCTGAGAACACCATCCCCATGGTGAAGCATGGTGGTGGCAGCATCATGTTATGGGGATGCTTTTCATCGGCAGGGACTGGGAAACTGGTCAGGACTGAGGGCAAGATGGATGGAGCCAAATACAGGGAAATTCTAGAGGAAAACCTGTTTCAGTCTGCAAGAGGACCTGTGACTGGGGTGGAGGTTCACCTTCCAGCAGGACAATGACCCTAAACACACAGCCAAAGCTACACTGGAGTGGTTTAAAAACAAGAACCTGAATGTCTTAGAATGGCCCAGTCAAAGCCCAGACCTCAATCCGATTGAAAATCTGTGGCAAGACTTGAAAATTGCTGTTCACCAATGGTCCCCATCCAACTTGACAGAGCTTGAGCAATTTTGCCAAGAAGAATGGGCAAAATTTGCAGGATTCAGATGTGCAAAGCTGGTAGAGATTTACCCAAAGCCAAAGGTGCTTCTACCAAGTATTGACTCAGGGGGGTGAGTAGTAATATTACTATAGCTTATGTCAAAAGTCTAATTTATGACCCTTTTGACCTTTATGACCTTATAGGTATGAATTTATGAATATATAATGAGGGGGTGTGGATTTATGAATTTATGAATATATAATGAGGGGCCGTGGATTTTATGGTTGTTACAAGACAGATATGTTTATTGAATATAGGCTTATATATGCCTATAAACTTATTGCACGTCTTTTATAAGATATGTACAAAAATCAGTGTTTAATATGTTATTTATGTAATCAGGGGATAGTGTGTACCCAAGTTTTATAAATGCTTGGTGCAGACAACATTAATGCTTACGTTAACTTATGCTTGGGGCAGACAAACATTAAAGTCATAATATTTTTACATAAGACACTTAATGAAAAAAGAGAAAGTTTAAAATAGTGTATTAAAAGCAAAAAGAAAAACCCAAAAAAAAAAAAACTTATTTAAATTTAAACACACACACACACACACACACACACACACACACACACACACACACACAGAAATCATAAGAGGTGCTGTGATTTTACATTTTGATATGTTTGGCGTATACATATTTTTTACTAGGCACCGTTAAAAGCAAAAGATATTTACACATACAGAATCCAATAGATGAAACAGGAGAAAGTTTAAAACAGCGTATCACAAAAACAATAGAAAAATGCAGAAAACAATTTATTACATACATACATAACTGTACAACTTGAGCGTTATTCGTTTTAAAAGTGTATCGCTAAACAAAGTAAAACAGATATTAAATTAAATATTTATAAAAGAACAAAAACAAAACATAATCTACCAGAGTACAAGATCTGAAAAAAGCTCTCTTACCGTTTTCAAAAAAAAAAACTCCCCGGACAAAACGCACAAACCCTGCCTGAATTCTCTCCCTCTCATGCTTCATCTCTCTTCAAACATTAGCTGCCGAATGACTGCAACCTCGCTCTGTGACTTAAATAGGGGGCGGTTCCTTTGGCTTCGAACATGTGCACAAATTCCTGTAGGTCCACTCACATGCGCGCCCCTTGAGCACAGACACTGAAACACCCCCACACATACACACGCACACACACACGCAGACACTGAACCAAACGCAATGAACAGATTGGCGTCTCGGTGTATTAAAAAGCACAGATACCTATTTGTTAGAGGAAGTCACCCTGCAGAGAAGGCTTTTGAAATGTGTGATTCGTGATACCTTAAGGTTTGGTCTCAGCAGGGTAGACACTCCTAGGGCTATTTCAAATGAATATACAGATTTCGTATATATTAAGGAGATTGCATACTTTTGTTAAGATTAAAACCTGGAAACAATTCTATAAATAAAAACTGTTTAAGCGTGTTTGGTTAACATAAAATGTGTATCTAAAATGAAACGTGTTATAAAAACAGATTGTATAAAATCGTTTACAAATGAATGAGAATATTTTTTGCTTGTAATACTGAGTAAAGAAAAATAGAAATAACTAAGCCTGCGTTTAACTATAAAAAACAAACAAACAAGTATATGTATTTGCTTCTGCAATTCTTGTTTATTAACGGCATACCAATAAAAACTTATTGAATTGAATATACCGGAATAAAAACAAATGAAGGAAAATTAAACACTGATGTACATGAATAATACAAACAGAGTTTAACATGATTTAAACATGTTAAATATCGAGAATATGGCTACGGTTTTGGTAATGTATTTAGCGTGTCTGAAAAAAACGAAAATCAAGGGTGAGGGGAGATTTGAGGCGTCGCATCGTCTAGGGAACGCTCAGGTGTCGTGTTTATCTCCCCCGGGATACGTTTTCCTGATCCGGACCCCTGCGGTTACAACCGCATTAACCATGGATCTTTTAGAGTATATAAACACGATGCCCAGAGCTAAGTATTCACTTCTGAAAAAAGGACAATCCCTCTCAAGAACAAAATTCCGTAAAGACACACTTCAGCCATAAATGGACGGAGAATCAAACACGAACAATGAACAATATGGTATGTAACTATGTTTAATGTTTAAATACTATTTTAACTCAGTGCGAAAAACGATGTTAATGAAATTGTATGAATTATAAATGTCGCGTTGTCTGTATAATGATAATATGTAAAGATGTTTGAATTGCGTTTTAACTCAGAACGTAATTCTCTGTGTGTTAAAAATGTATGTACGGTGCTATAGAAAATGGTGTTATGTATCTTGTGTAGGAATACTCTAACATTTTTATAACTCAGAGCTATAAACTCAAATATAAAATACCTACCTACTTTAACGTAGATAATTTTATTTATGTATTATTTTATTTTATGTTGTAGCTGTTATTATTTATTTATTTATTTATTTATTTATTTATTTATTTATTTTAAATTATATATTTTCATATTTTATAGATATCCAGGAACTTATAGAAGAACATTTGATTTCACACCAGGTGGAAGTAATTGAACAGCCTCCTACGATTGTTCCTCTCTCACCTACTTGGTTCCTGGAGACTCAGGATGGTGAGTTTTTTCATTCGCTAAACCAAAATATCGCGAGTTTTTTTTTTCTCTAAGTATACATACCTCCTTTAAATTGCAGATACGATCCCTGGACATTGCATATCCTTAGAGTTACCAAGCGCTCTAGTCGTGCCTGAGGACTTTTTAAATAATTTCTCAGTGACAGCAGATACGCCTAAAAGTGAGTAAAATATTAGCCATATTTATGTCTGTTTTTTTGTTTATTAATAGCAAATACCGAAATGTAATTATTATTATATATAGGTGTTACGGTATGTATAATTATTACAGTTATTATTTACACCTCCTTTAAATTACAGAACAGGGCTCCGGAGAGTACATACACCCCGAGATACAGCCATCCTTGGTGGTTCCAGAGGATTTTTTAAATAATCTTGCTGTGACTGCAGATACGCCTAAAAGTGAGTAAAATAGTAGCCATATTTATGTCTGTTTATGTTTATTAATAACAAAACAAATACAGAAATATATATATATATATATATATTTAAAAATATATATATATATATATATATAGATTGATATTAAGGTATGTATAATTATGATTCAGTTTTCTGTTTTTTTTATTAAGATTTCATTTTTAAAAACATTGAAGATTCTGTTTTTGAAGCTGAACATTGAAGAACAATGGAACAATTCTTCATGACATCTTTCAGCGACCTAGCGTCAGACTCAGAATTGTCTAAAAGTATGAACCGTATTGTTTTATAGATTAATAAAATATGTTTGATCGTTTTTCATAATTAATATTAATTATTTTTAGGTTAATAAAACATTCATATTCAACCATTTATATTATTTTAGAAAACCCTGAAAAACCCAAAAGGAAAGACGTTGACAGTACATCGGAGGGCATAGTTATACATGCGAAGACCCCCTTAGATCCTCCCAATAAACATCAAAAATCTGAAAAAAGACCTCTCAAAAGTAAGTACCTATTTAAAATGAAGCATTTTTTTTTTTTTTTTTTTTAAAGTATGTTAAATATTTCATTAAACATCTGTTAATGTATTTTGGTCTGATTGTATATTTTGGCATATTTTCATTTAGAACGGCCCACTAGACGTACACTTCTTGTGGACAGCGAATCTTCCGAGGACGAAACATCCTTCATCAGGGACCCAAAGTCTAAAAGGCCGCGTAAAATTTGCCGAAGGTTTCACACATCACTGCAACCAAGAGCCGTCCCCACAGTCTCCGAAGTACCTCAAAGGTCAAAACCTGTGCCTGCATCATCTTTGAATACTAGGTATCACAGCGTCGAGCTATTGAAACATGTAGAACTAACTATAGATCAGATCATTTACAGACACCCCGCTATAAGGGCCCTAGTTTCTGACCCTGAGGTGGCTCAGAATATACAAACAGTAATAACCCTGTTGAAAACTCTGGGGTTTTTAAAACAGTAACTTTGTATTTGTAGAGTAATAATGGAACCATATCGCAAAAAAACTTGTAAGAGGAAACATTTGGAAATTACTGTTGATGATGATGATTCTGACAATGATCATGCTATGAATGGTGTTCAAAAAAATAAAAAGGTTTCAATTGATCCGAGTCAAACTGTGTCAAATTCTGTGGTTAATTCTATAATCGTCCCCCAAAATACCTTAAATTCTGATCCCTCAACAAGTTCCCATACACATAGTATGTCTCCAACCCACAAAGTCAGACCACGCACTGTTCACCCCCAAAATTTAGCCTGTTTTGAGAATTTTGACTATCTAGACAAACTATTAAATGATTTAAATTATAACGCGTATAATTTACCGTCAATCAGGGCGCTGATTGATGAAATTTCTACAGATAGTCCCCCGATAAATGACAACGCCACTAATATAGACAACAATAACTCCCAGTGCCCTGGGTTTATTAATGATGCTAAATTGACTCAGATCAATTTTGACTCTTTGGATAAGCTTTTGCAAGAAATGTCTAGAGAAAATCATGGTACTATAGAGAGTGTAGATGATATTGCGTGCCAATTAGGGACAGACTTAAACGATGGGGCTTGCCATGATGATTCTTTTAGCATAAAAGTCCCGGGGGTGGTGTATTACATGATGATCAAGTGACAGGTCCTTCTGGTTTACAGGCCCCCCATAGGGATAGCAGTAGCGGTAGAATTGGGGGAGAAGGTGTACAGCTTAGACAGCGTCCAATGTTTAATAATATTGAATTGAAGCACCCTCTTAACTTTACACACCTGTATGATTTGGATTCCTATGCTGAAGTTTTTACTGTGTTGCATGAAACGTTAGAGAATATGTTGAGTGAGGTTTCTAGAACGTTAAGACCTGCCGACATAGTGCAGTTAGAATTACGAGCAGGCTCCTTAGATATACCAGTATATGTAAAAATGACTGGAGACAATTTAAGTCTAGACGATTTTCTCAGTCAGATTGAGGCTCTCCTTCAAAGTCATAGTGAAATTTTGGCTGATGACTCTTTAATGTTGATTGTCCAGGTTATCAGGTGCCCAGAAGGAGGGGGTTTAAGGAGAGGTGTGCAGACCTTGATGAAAAGTGAGCTTATTAGAAAAAAGGCCAAGCATCTGATTATATGTTACAACCGAGACAATCAATTATGTTTTGCATACAGCGTTCTGAGTTTGTTATTTCCAGAATTCAGAGGTGCCTATGATACGTGTATGGCTGAGGCTTTAAAACTGCAACAGAGTGTAGGATTAAGTGAACATCAGTTGGTTTCGTTTGCTGACATAGATAAATTTGAACAGGCCCTCGATGTTAAAATTGTGGTGTGGTACAGATGTCCTCAAAAGGACGTATTCCTGAAACACCAAACAGATACTCGACCGAAAAACAAAACTGTATTTCTGTTTCTTCATGAGAATCACTTCTATGGTATAGTTAACTTGAAAGGTTTTCTGGGTGCTGCCTATCTGTGTAATTACTGTTACACAGCCTACAGTAATCGATCAGGCCATCGTTGTGAGGGCCACTGTAATGTGTGTTTTTCACCAGCATGTAACAGCGAGGCCTCTGTAAAGGTGAAATGTGACGATTGCAATCGTTACTGTCGATCACAGCTCTGTTATGACGAGCATAAGATTCTCCGAGATAAAGCCAACAGTGAAAAACAGGTTTCTTTGTGTGACATTTTAAAACTTTGTACAAGGTGCTATTCTCTCTATAAATGTGACCCTACGAAGCCACAGACTCATAACTGTCTTAGTCCTTATTGTAAGCTATGTAAAGCTGTGTTGTTACCTCACACTGATCATAAATGCTTCATTCAAATGCTTAAACCTAATGAACCCACAGACAAATATGTGTTTTATGATTTTGAATGTCGGCAGGAAGCTGGCGTGCACATTCCTAATTATTTGTACTGCATGCACATGGGTGGTGAATCATGGTTTTGGGAGGGCGAGGACTGTGTGAAAAAGTTTTTTGAAAGGTATCGCAGACCTTGTTATGCCGGATATACTTTCTTGGCACACAATGCGAAGTCTTATGACAGTTATTTACTGATGAATTATTTAGTAACCAATGGTATTAATCCACATATCATAGCTCAGGGTAGCAAGTTGATGTGTTTTACAGACGAGGCTTTTAAGATGCGTTACATTGATTCCTTTAACTTTTTGCCCATGAAGTTAAGTGCCCTGCCTGCAGCTATGGGATTTGAAGCCAGAAAAGGATATTTTCCTCATTTTTTCAATACTGCTGAAAACCAGAATTACGTAGGCCCTTATCCTGAACCGTGCTACTACGGGGTTCAGCAAATGATGTCTAAAGATCGTGATGACTTTTACAAATGGTATGATCCGATTAAGAATGGTGTTTTTAATTTCAGAGACGAAATGGCGTTCTATCAAAAAAAAAATGATGTTGAAATTTTGAAAGAGGCATGTATCAAATTCCGAACAGAGGTTTACGCTATAGGGCAGATAGACCCCTTCCAATGTACTACCATTGCTTCACTGTGCATGGCTATGTACAGAAGTAAATTCATGCCTAAAGACACAATTGCTATCATTCCTCCCGATAATTACTGTGGCCAACAAAAAAGCTTTTCAAATGCATCGATACAATGGTTAATGTATGTATCTGAAACTGAAAATGTTTTCATTCAACATGCTTTAAACTATGGAGAGCTTAAAATAGGACCCTTTTTCTTGGACGGGTATGCGGTGATTAATGGTAAGCGTACGGCTTTTGAATTTGCAGGGTGTTTTTTTCATGGTTGTCCCTTGTGTTATGATTCTGCCGATGTAAACCCCTTAAGCAAAGTATCATGTGGTACGATGCGTCATCACTTTGATGAAAAGATTGAAACCCTGCAGCAGGTTTACGGGCTGGAAGTCAGAGTTATTTGGGAACATGAATGGAACACCATGAAAAAACTGCCTAAAGTTCACGATTTTCTGGTTCGTTCTGATTTTCCAGAACGTATCAATCCTCGTGAGGCTCTGTTTGGGGGACGTACAAATGCCATTACATTACATTATGTGGCCCAGGAAAATGAAAGGGTGGAATACTTTGATTTCACTAGCTTGTATCCATTTGTTAACAAAACAAAAGTGTACCCCGTAGACCACCCTACCATAATTTACCATAATTTTCAAGACTTGAGCCAGTACTTTGGATTGTTCAAATTAACTGTTCTGCCTCCGAGGGGTCTTTATTTCCCTGTACTGCCTGCCCGCATCTGTGGTAAATTAATGTTTACCCTCTGCCGTTATGCACAGAAACACTAAACCAGACCGGGGTATGTAACCATACCTCTGGAGAAAGAGCCTTGACAGGGACCTGGTGCAGTGTCGAGGTAGTCAAAGCTCTCGAGAAAGGTTACAAGGTGTCTAAAATACACGAAGTTTGGCATTTTCCTCAGAAATCTGACACTCTCTTTACAGGTTACATTAACAGTCATCTCAAGGGGAAGCAGGAAAGTTCAGGTTATCCTGCTCATTGTACCGATGAGGAGCGTAAAGAGCGTTATATTGCTGAATATTTTCAGAAAGAGGGGGTTCAATTAGATCCTCAAAACATTAAGGTTAACCCTGCTAAGAGACAAATCTCCAAACTATGCCTCAATAGTTTGTGGGGAAAACTAGCCCAGAGAACTAACCAGCTCTCTACAAGCTTGGTAAAGGATCCTGACCAGTTTTTCCATTATCTCTTTTCAAAAAGATATCAGATTTCGCATTTTTGTTTTGTAAGTGATACGGTGGCTCATGTTCAGTGGCGTTACGCTTCTGATACCTATACTCCCACAGGTAATGTAAACGTATTCATAGCGGCGTTTACAACCGCTTACGCCCAGCTAGAGCTCTATAACCTCTTGGATCGTCTGCAGGCTCGCTGTCTGTATCATGATACGGACTCTGTAATCTTTGTCAGCAGGCCCCAGGCTTGGCGTCCAGAACTAGGCAATTATCTTGGTGATTTAACTAGCGAGTTGAAGCCGGGGGAATACATTACAGAGTTTGTGTCAGGGGGACCTAAAACGTATGGATACGTCACAAACAGCGGAAAAACATGTCTCAAAGTAAAGGGTATTACCCTAAACTATGAGAATTCCAAATTAATTAACCTCGCTTCATTAAAAGACCTTGTACAAAACTTTGTGAATCATGATAGAAACACCCCCGCGGAGCATATCATGATTCGAGGCTCCCAGATTCACCGTATTAAAAAAGAATTTCAATTGGAAAACAAACCACTCCAGAAAACTTTTCAAATAGTCTACAATAAGCGTGTCTTGCTGTCTGATTACACATCTCTTCCTTATGGCTACTGAAGATGGTTTTGATATTAGACTATCCGTACCTTTTGCGGCTATAATATCGGGACCCTCAAATTCAGGCAAAAGTTATTTTGTGAAACAGCTTTTAGAAAACTCTCAACAGATCTTTTCTCAAACCCCTGAGAATATCATATGGTGCTATAGCTGTTGGCAACCAATATACAATGAATTGGCACTTAAATTTAAAAATGTCAAATTTATTGAAGGCATACCGGTTTCATTAACTGATGATAATTTATTACCTCCTAACAAAATCAATTTAATCATTATAGATGACTTGATGGAGGCGGCTAGCGAAAATGATGAAATACAGAAAGCTTTTACAAAATACGTTCATCACAGGAATTTATGCGTACTGTATTTGGTTCAAAATTTGTTTTTTCAAGGAAAAATGAGCCGTACCATAAATTTGAATGCCAATTACATTATTCTGTTTAAAAACCCTCGAGATAAACTTCAAATCAACACGCTAGCCCGACAGATGTACCCCGGTAACTCCAAGTTTTTCTTAGAGGCGTTTGAAAATGCAACAAAAAAAAACCCTATGGTTATCTTTTAATAGACTTAAAGGCACAAACCCCCGAAGCATACCGTCTAAGAACTGGTTTATTTACTCCTGATTGGCTAGTTGCTTATATCATGAGAAATACCAAGACAAAACACTTATAAGCGGCCGCTTATTGCGCTAAAACTTTTATTTATCTAGGCTCAGCAACAACGCAGCATGTCGGCTAGAATAAAACGTAACCTCAATCTCTTAAAGAGCATAGTTCATAGCTCTGCTCATCAGAGAAGAGCAATTTTACGAAACGCTTCAGACGATTTTATCAAATCTATTGTGGAAATTGCCTTAAACACCTTAAAGGGTCACATCCCCTTAACTTCGAGTCAGTTAAACACTCTCAAAAAGCAGTGGCATGTTATAAAGAGCCTATGTAATAAGAACCATTCAATTAAAAAGAAGAAAAAAACTGTGAATCAGAGTGGTGGTTTTTTGGCGCTTTAATAAGGATTGCATTGCCTTTTTTATCAGGACTCTTAACGCCTCAAAGTTAATTTGTAAAAAATGACTCACTCCCAGAAAATGTTTCTGATTCCACAACATCAACTCGATAGACTTCGGCAGCCTGAGCCCCAGCACCCCAAGCCTATTAAAAAAGCAGTTGAAAGCCGACTTGACTCTGAAATGAAAAGCATTCTACTTAGAACTGACATCAGTGACCATGAGAAAGTTAAGCTATACACCAGCTCCTTACAGAGATATCTAACCTTGCTTAAACAGAGTGAAAAGGAGTTTAATACCTTGACATTAATTACGTCCCCCTCTGCTGCAGAATCTGAATCTAAGATAGTGACTGCTGTTATGAGTAGCGTTCCCTCCAGATCTAAGAAAAATGCTAATTTTATTTTAAATGCCATGTCTCAGAATGCTTTGGTTACCTCATGGAATGATCAAGGGGAATTCATTCTTAGGGGCAAGAACATTAGAGGGTCGCATATGGTTGATTTAATCAGGGCTGCAACGGGGCATACCCATATCCCTGAACATAGGCTACCTGTAGGATGGGCTGAATTCATCAAAGGTTTGTCTGTGATAAATGTCCCCTATTCTACAGTGCCTAATTCTCAAACACGACAACTCATAGAAGCTTATAAAAACGACCCTTAGAGACCCCTATGAATAAGAAGCAAAAAAAGACAACATGGGAAACTTATTAAGATGTTACTGTTTTATTGAGTTTCATACATATCTTTACATTTTGTTGTATATTCATGCAAATGTTGTGTAAACATTGTCTGATACATTTTGTTGTATATTCATGCTATCGGTGTATAAAAAATGTCTGATATATTTGTCTGTATATTCAGGCAATTGGTGTATAAACAATGTCTGATATATATGTCTATATATGTCTTTACAACAATAAAAATATTTATTCACCATCTACATTGTCATAAGTTTTTTGAAGATTAACATTCATAACATTTTTTAAAATCATGATGAGTCTTGACACACTGCACGCATGAAAATACATTTATACAGTTCTGTTTTTTAGGGTTAGACATACAATGTATAAATTGGGACACCATCAGATCATTTTTGTTTAAATCAGAGCTGTAGAGCGCCATAACCTCAGGGTAAGTAAGTCCTTTGGCTCGATGATGTACAAAGAAAACACAGTGATGGCCACAAGTCGCAGACATAAGTCCCTGTAGAGGCTGATTATTGTACACTGTTTAGCATTGTTGTCTAAAAAGTTTGAGATAGTCTTAGGAAAATAAATAAAATCCGGAGGGTTACCGTAAGAATCAAAAAACTCTCCCTGGCCCTCTTCTTTGAGATAAATCCCCAGCCAGTGTTCTCCAGGATAATTTTGGGGGTCCGTGTTGACAATGAGTATCGCGGGCAGTTTTTTTATTTTTCCTGTAGGTAGTTGATCACAAGCTAGAACCCCATAAAAATACTTTGCAGTCAAAGGGTTGCTGGATAGCAGCGCTGTAAGCTGTGTGGTATTCATTTTTAAAAAGGATAAAGGGTGTATCAAACTTTTCAGTAATCAAAGAGAACAGCTCTTTGGTGGGAAACCTCAATCACATTCTCAAAAACCGCATAAACAATCATATTCACAGTCTCTGGCAGAGCATTGGCAAAACGCATATTACCATTTTTCACTAAGGAAAAATGATCTCCACATTCTTGGTCGGGGGTCAAATCAAAGGCATAGAGCGTATAGCCTCTAATAAAGTCTGACCTATCAATTATCAGCGGTTTGTCTTTGAGATGTCTGCCCGTGGCTTGTATTAGACTGTAATATTCCCGGATGGGGTTGTGTCTTGCTGTATAGTGGGGTTGTAAAGGTTTTGAGGGGACTTGTTCACCATTGACGTACATCGCTATAAAGTTCCCGCCAAAGTGTTTAAAGTTAAAAGGGTTTTTAGCGTAGGAACCGCTAAAAGCGTCATTATCTGTTAAACCAATAACCACAAACTTTGGTAACTGTCCCAGAAACAAATTCTCCTGATTACACCCGACTCCCTCTAGGAATACTAAAAACTTTCATAGACACTCTATCAATAGGATATCTGGCATTAGAGGTCATCAAGGCCTGAGCTTGGGCAATTCTGACCTCGGGACACTTTTACTTTTTTAATATAGAGAGAGGCTTCTAAAATTTTAAGTTTGAACTCTTCTGCGGCATCAGACATTAAACAAAAGTGTCACTGGCCCTCACCATTTTAATTTTCAGGTCAATACCATTCAGCATGAGTTTCTCTTGAAAAAATATATCCGCATGCAGTGGACCCAAAAGTTCAACGGTATGGCTCATTCTGGTAAAAGCATGCAGTTTAACTAGACCTTCATTAGCCCCTGCAGGATCAGTCTCATCCATGTGTCCTGGGGTATCTTTGTAAAACAAGCCGGCTGTGAATTGAGATTCTAGAGTGTCCTTACTAAAGTTTAGCATTGCTTCTATAATGCTGCGGTATGGATAAGTATTACTGCTTTGACTAATTAGGCGGTTTCCTAAAGTTACATCCACTAGTGAAAACATGGTAGCTACAGGGTAATTGATAATACCAACTATACTGCCCCCAACTAAATCAGCGCCATCCGCCCTAGTAATTTTGCATGAAAGTCAAAATCAAGATAATCATCCCCATTTCCCGCTATGTAAAATTCGAGCGGAGCCGTGTCAGACAAGGCAGACAGGGGGGGAATTTCCACATATAGGCTTTTTTCAATACTTGTTTGTGTATAAGGGATAGTAAACAGATCCAATTCTGATTTCACACATTCTTGAGACATATGGTGTACCAGAGTCATGATTTAAAAGATGTTTCTGTTTTTCTTTGTTCCGTGAGTCTTTGGTTTCTTGTTCCTTCCCCGTTTACCGTTACTAAATGACTTGAATGTAGCCGGTTTCGCCTTTTTGTGATGATGATAGTGAGATCCCGGGGGTTTGCTACGTTTTCTCTTGTAGCCTCTGGACATCACCATCAATCCCTCCCCTGACTGGCTCTTGTTGTGGCTATGAGGGTTATGACTGGTCAGGACATTTGACACTACGTCACTAACAATATTTTTAGCTGCTGATTTAAAATGAGGTTTGACTATTTCAAAACCCCTTCTAAGTAACGGTAAAGCTTTTCTAAAAATACCCCCTATACCCACACCGTACATTACCAGAGCTCCGGAAAATCCAGGCAACCCATTACCGGCTTGATTTTTGTAATAATTAATATAAGGATTGACATATCCATTAGATACCATTTTTCAATTAGGTGTAAAAAAGAGGCTTTACAGGTCGGAAATGCAACTTCACTACAACCTTTCCAAAACGGAATGGCACTAACTTGTTTTGATCCGTCTTAATTTGTATAGTTAACGTGTCGAAGGTGGTCTTGCTGAGGGGTACGT
This sequence comes from Huso huso, assembly GCA_036884735.1. NCBI lineage: Eukaryota > Metazoa > Chordata > Actinopteri > Acipenseriformes > Acipenseridae > Huso > Huso huso. The sequence continues at coordinate 15,631,638 of CM072676.1, forward strand.
AATGAGGTCTGACGTAAGTTACCGTGATTATATCGTTGTTTTTGCCTTTAATAGGGACACACCTTAGAAGAGGCACGTAACTATCTCCAACGGCTTGATGTGTAATGATGTCTGTATAGACATACATGGTATAAAAACCCGCTCGGATATCAGCGGGGTAGAGGGTTCTCAAATGAGCACTATACAGTTTAGCTTCAATAGGACCCAATAGTCTAATAGCGTCACCCTTTATAGTCTCATGAAATCCCAACATTTGTCCGAGTTGTTCTTTGGCAAAAATCATATATGGAGTCATACTTTTTATATAAATTCGCCTTTCTATAGGTTTATAGACTAATTTCAAATCATTTTTATATTGTTCATCGGGATCCTTGTCACCTTTCTGATCTAGTCCTTTTCCGAGCATGACATCGTTCATGCTCGTTATTACATCCTGAAGGGTCTCATAATATCCTTTTGGTATTGTATAATCCCGTTTTATCGCCTTTTCTATATCATAAGTAATAAAAGTGCTGTCCTTTAGGTTTATATTATCCCAGGTATGGGGATACTGAATCTCTGCTAAGCAAACTTCCCATTTTCCCTGTAGATTCATTGTTTTAACCAATTTGGTAGTAAAATTGGATATAGCGTTTTTAGGGAAAACATCCTGTGATGCGTTACTAGGCAGAGTCACATAAAAAGAGTCTTGAGACATCTTGATTAATGTTTTAAGGGTAATTAAATACACCACAGCCTTGTTAACTCTTTAGATCCACCACCTGATGCGCAGCGACCCAACTGTTGAATTTTTCCGGCCAACCAGCCCATTTTATGAGATATGACTTTTTGCCATTTTCCTTTTTCTCAGCAACTATCTTCTCTATCCTAAACAATCTATCAGTCTTGACATTTATTTTCTGCAATTCTGGTTCATAAAAGGTGCCCATTATAGGCTCTCCATCATAATCACCTAGTTTATACACAGGTGGAAATCTTGGTATACATTTTGTAATAGTAAATATCTCTGCCGTAAACGTCTGTTCATAGCCTTTTATAAAGGGAGCTCTTAACTTTGAAATTCTTACGTGGTCACCGACTGCAAACTTAAACTTTATATGTTTAGGGCTTTTCTTCTTAGCGTATAAAGTTTTAAACACTTTAAATGAATTGTCTTCATTAACTTCTGAAGGTTTCATTTGAATACTACGGTGAAAGGAGTTGTTATAAGCCTGAACCATTTCTTGTAGTTTATCCATATACCTGTGCGTGTTAAAAGCGGTGAAATATTTCCACATTTTTGTTTTCAGAGTCCTGTTGTATCTCTCAATAATAGAGGCTTTTAGTTCATTCCCCGTGGTAAAAATGTAGAATATTATGTTTTTTTAGCATGTGCTGAAATGCTTTGTTTAGAAATTCTGTCCCTTTATCAGTTTGTAGTTTTTTAGGTTGCCTACCCCTACTGAGTATCCTTTTGAAAGCCCCTGTCACCGTCTTAGATGACTTATTTTTCAAAGGTATTACCCATGCATATTTGGATAAGATATCTATACATGTTAGCATGTACTTGTAACCTCCATTTTCTTTTGACAAGCTAGACATATCCACTAAATCAGCTTGCCACTGTGTATCAATATTAGATACAAATACGGTGTTTCTTTTAAAGTTTATTTTAGAGGGTTTATGCAACGTATATGAGTCTTGCTCTGATAAAAAGTCTGTTAAGACCCTCTCAGAGACTTTAGGCCCCTCAGACCCTAGAGCCCTTTGAAGAGTCTGTAATCCCCCTAGACCCCCAGGATTTGAGGGATCGTAGTATATTTTTTTCAGACGCTGATGTGTCATCTTTAACCAATATAACACAACTGTGACAAATATGTAGTTCAAAAAGTTTTTATTCAAAGTTTATCAAGAAGATTAGGACATTTTAGAAGACATATAAAGTTTTTACACAAACATTCATGATTAGTCACTAAGTAATCCACGACATTATGCACAACTTTTGAGATAGCTGCATCTCTTAAAAACCTTGCCAGGTTATAAAAACAGACATAAAAACAGACATCAGTCACATAAGCATACAAAATGTGTACATTTGCAGTCTTCTATTTCATCAAACATTTTAGGTAATATATTCATTAAAAATGCATTTAAGGGGTTATAGTGTTTTACATGTGTATCTACCAACTCTAACCATTCTTGAGCATCAACATCTTTATGGATTAAATCAGTTACACTTTTTAAATTCTTGAACATTTTCACATTTACGGGGATCTGGTTTTGAAAGAGTCTCTTACAATCCACTTTCTCTGCTATTAACTCAAACAGCAGCCCCTCCATGGTTTTCCTCAGTTTTGCTGGAGTCTGGACGTTCCCCATTTTCAAAGGCCCCTGTCCCGTAATAAGCTAAAGGCGCTTGGGGTTTCGTAAAACTGCGATGGTAATAAGCTTTGGTTAGTTTGTTAACAATGTCTCGGGTCTTGTCATCCAGGGTTTCTTGTAGATGGTGCAGTTTACGTCTAATGTAGGGTTCTGGTCTTAGCTCTGTTAAAATATCTTCCACCAGTTTCTGAAGTTTTGTCAAAGTTGGATGGAAATTGAAACAAGCAAGAGCTTTAGCCACCAGAAGTTTCAGCCACGGGATGTGTATTTTTTCTAGTATTTCTTCAAAATGTTGGTCAAAATAATCGGGGTCCGCTTCAAAAAGGCAACTGTGTCTCAGCTGGCTCGGGTGATCAATTTCACAAACGCGACAATTTTTCACCATATCACGGTCAATGATCACTTCCAATAGAGAAGCCAGGATACCCCTAGAGATCTTTAATACTTTTTCAAAAGAGATGCCTAAAGAGCCGTCGACGTCGTCAGATTCTGCAGGGTTGAGAAGGGGGACATTTTCAAAGTCTTTTATAAGCTGTGTCATTTCTTCACTGGTCCAGTCCATCTCAAGATCGCAAGGTTCAAGAACCGCATTTTCAGAGAAGTATCTAAAGTTTGCAGAAGACATGGCTGCAGACTCCTTCAATCAAAAGGGCATGTGGGGACCCCTTTAGTAGGCTCCCAAAGATTAGGTGGCAGCCTATGAGGGTTGATGACGCCTCTGGCCCTGTGGGGTGTCCTTTGAGACGACCTATCAGAGATCCATGAATGGGTGGTCCGTGAGGCGCCGCCCATTGGAGCGTTTTCTGAGTTACCCTAAAACATCCGCCCCTCTCTCTCATTGATGTTTGTTTTCAGCTCAGTCCACAGAGGAGTTTGTACAGTACACAGAGGATCCTTGGGACGGATGCTTGAAAGCTCCTTGCTTGGACTCTCTCTTGAACCTTTTTTACATTCCGTGGTTTCTTTAGCCTCTGAGGAAGGGTTAATGTGCATTTTTTTAAAGGCTTTTATAAGTTCAGACATTTGCTGATCCTCAAGATCCACTTTCTCAGAGCAGGAACTAACACAGGTATGAGCCATCTTGTGTAACACTCTAATAAACTGCACAAAATATTTTTCTCCTTTTATGAGGTCTGAAAACATGCCCAGACTTGCCCTTTTAAAAAACAAAAACAAAAAACAAAAACCCCTCGTAGTCACGATCAGTTCAACCTTTTGCTCAAACACTTAAACACCTTGATTCTCTGAAACCCCGGTAAGCTTAATACTTATTTTTTATTTATTAACGTTTTAAGAAAAACTGTTGTGGCCGAGTGGTTAAGGCGATGGACTTAAGATCCATTTGACTCAATTGTCTGCGTGGGTTCGATTCCTACCAACAGTAATTATTTTATTTCAAACTCTTTTACATTTATAAATATTTAATGGTTATAAGCGCTTGTGAAATTATATATATATATATATATATATATATATATATATATATATATATATATATATATATATACCCTACCATTCCTATATAAAATCCACGCCCCCCTCATTATATATTCATAAATTCATAAATTCACGCCCCCTCATTATATATTCATATATTCACACACATAAGGTCATAAAGGTCAAAAGGGTCATAAATTAGACTTTTGACATAAGCTATGGTAATATTACTACTGGGGTGAATACTTATGCAACCAACAAATGTCTTTTTTTTTTGTTTAATTAAACAAAAAAAAATCTGTCACAATTAAAAAATATTTTGCACATTCAAAGTGTTAAGTATGTTGTGTAAATCAAATGGTAAAAATCCCAATTAAATACATTTTAATTCCAGGTTGTAACACTACAAAATGTGTAAAAGTCCAAGGGGGGTGAATACTTATGCAAGGCACTGTATATATATTGTGACATTTACTTTTTTTTGTTTTAATGAACTAGCCTACATACTAAACAGTGAACATACAATCAATACTGCTGTATAATCATAACTCTTACTCTAAGTTACTGAGGTAAAATTATACCTAATTCTCTCAGAACACTACCTTCACTTTAAAAGCTGTTATTACTACTTTGTATGGTATTTTCGTATTACTATTGATATCTATAGTAACATACAAATCAAGGCTATTTTCACCTTAGTACGAGAACATTATGGGGTACCATGTTTCCGTTACAAGGTTTATAAAGACCCACTGTTGAATTTTAACCAGTGTAGGCACAGTATAAATATGATTAAATATGAACTATTTTTTAGGGGATTGGCAGACTGTTTCACAAAAAGCAAAGTGTATTCTTAATTATGAAAAGGAGGAAACCCCTTCCAAGTGTCAGCGGGATAAATGCCGGGACCAAAACAACTATCATGACAATGATAGAAATACTTTTATGTGGCCTAATATTTATTTTTAAGAATGCAGACTAATCTAATCATAACTATATAATATAATGCATTTAGTCATAAATACTACAAATAATAAAATAAAATAAAATAAATAATAAACAGCAAAAGACAGCTAACATTTCAGCATATACTTTAGAACTCCCAGATATACTGGAACGAGTGGAATTGCTGAAAATGGATTTGTCCACCACCAACTATGCCAACACCAATATACAACAATGGGGGAAAAGAGAGATGAGGTAGGAAAATTGTGTTATTTAGGTTACTACCCGATGACCGTCTGCAGGCTTAGTAATGCCCTGAACCAAAGGCGAGGGAGCATAATACTAAGGTATAACCTGAACAAGAGGGTGTTACTATATGGAGAGGTTTGTCTCCAAAAATACTGAAGTACACAGTATCCATGGCGTAAAAGTGATAAAAAGGAGGTATTTTCATGCAGTTTGATATATGTATATATTATATAACTATTTCACTTACCCACACCTTTGTTTATGATTTTAGAAGGTACAACTGACTGAAAAAGTGTCAGTATCAAAAAGGAAGCTACAGATGTGTTGTCACAAAGACACAATGAAGCTAACTGCAGACCTATTACGGGTATTTCACACTTCTGAAGAACTTGCCAATAAATCCCTGACTGGATTAAAATCCAATGCACATAAGGATTCACAAGCAAAACAACCCCTTGATCCAGATATTGTGGATGCGATTACTGGTAAGAACAATCACATTTTAATTCTGTAAAAGCTTGTATAAGCAAGCAATAACGTATGAAAAGTCATGCAGTTTTACTGAGGTTGCCAGGCTGTGGTAGGTGTCTATTTTATACTTAAATTTATGATCAGGTATGAAGGCTTTAGAAGCTCTATTTGGAATTATTGTCCCTATTTACTAATCTTTAAGGAGTGTTCTGATGTTCGAATGTTTTGTTAAGGACTATTACTTTAAATCCTATTTGACTTAATAATGTTTAAAGTAATAAAAGCCATTGAGACTACTTTGTTTTAGGTCTTATTCAGATTTTTAAAGCATTATTTAAACTCCAAACATGTGTATTGATACTGAAACATTCCTTAAAACACTTTAGTAAATAGAGCATCAGTCGGTTCACCATTGCACCATCTGATGGTTGGAATCAGGCACCTTTGGCAGCAATTACAGCCATGAGTCTATTTGGATAAGACTCTACCAGCTTTGCACATCTGGACACTGCAATTTTTGCCCATTCTTCTTTGCAAAATTGCTCAAGCTCCGTCAAGTTGGATGGGGACCTTTGGTGAACAGCAATTTTCAACTCTTTCCACATATTCTCAATTAGATTGAGGTCCGGGCTTTGACTGGGCCACACCAGGACATTGACTTTTTTGTTTTTAAGCCACTCCAGTGTGGCTTTGGCTGTATGTTTGGGGTCATTGTCCTGCTGGAAGATGAATCTTCTCCCAAGTCCCAGGTCTCTTGCAGACTTCAGCAGGTTTTCCTTCAGGATTTCTCTGTACTTTGACGCATCCATTTTGCCATCTATCTTCATGAGCTTTCCAGGCCCTGACACAGAGAAGCATCCCCATAGCATGATGCTGCCACCACCATGCTTCACGGTAGGGATGGTGTTCTCAGGATGATGTGCGGTGTTAGGCTTGCGCCAAACATAGCGCTTAGCGTTGAGGCCAAAAAGCTCTATTTTGGTCTCATCAGACCATAGAATCTTCTTCCACTTGGTCTCAGAGTCTCCCACATGCCTTCTGGGAAACTCTAGCCGAGATTTGATGCAAGTTTTTTTTCTTTTTGCCACTCTCCCATAAAGGCCAGTTTTGTGAAGCACCCGGGCTATTGTTGCCGTATGCACAGTGTCTCCCAGCTCAGCTGTGGAAGACTGTAACTCCTTTAGAGTTGCCATAGGCCTCTTGGTGGCCTCCCTGACTAGTGCCTTTCTTGCCCAGATACTCAGTTTTTGAGGATGGCCTGTTCTAGACAGATTCACAGTTGTGCCATATTCTCTCCATTTCTTAATAATGGACTTTACTGTGCTCTGAGAGATATTCAATGCCTTGGAAATGTTCTTATATCCTACCCCTGATTGGTGCTTTTGAAGAACCTTGTAGCAATTCCCATGCTACATAATGTGGGTGTAAGTCTCACCCACCTGTCCCTTTAATTAGGGTCAGTAGCCTGGCCAGGTTAAAACTTCATTTCCCATAGTTCCTTGCAATCACCCTCTGTTCATCCTCTCTCCCCATTGGCTCATTCAGATTTCCACCCCTCCAATCTCAGAGCTCCTTAGTAGCCATCACTTGTATTAAAGCTGGCTATTCAGGCCTGAGTGGGACTCCCTTTCCCAGAGGAATCCATTAACCTACAGCATTTTCTTTACTTAAATTTCAGTGAATCCATTACCATCCTTAGATAATTCCAGTGCATCAGTATATTTTCTTTTGTTGCTGTGCTTTGTCTAAACTGCTCTTTTTGTTTTCACTGTTACTTGTTTAAGTTTAGCTGTTTTTCTAGGTCTGTTTAGTGTTTCCGGCGCCTCCTTAAGACTCACCTCTTCAAACAGCACCTGTAGAACTCCTCTGTTGTATCCTGGGACACTATCACCCTTCATTTAAATATGCTTTATTTTGCTCTTATCTGCCCCCTATTTTACTACATTTAATCCTGTACTTCAGAATATTGTAATCTGCCAAGTGTTTAACCTGTAGTATTTTGTACTTAATCATATCCTGATGTAACTATCACTATTATCTGCTGTATTATTGCTGTATTATTGAATTGTGGTTTGTCACACTTGAAAAAAAAAAATTATTGTATTTCTTGCTCTTATTGTATGACTTGTATTGTAACACTTGAATGTATTTGTATTTGCTTGCGATTGTAAGTCGCCCTGGATAAGGGCGTCTGCTAAGAAATAAATAATAATAATAATAATAATGTGTGACAGCCTCCATTTTTTCCTGATCCTCCTGATTTTTTTCCAAACAACTGTTCATCATTCAACTCAACACTACTGGACAGTCTCAACAATTTCAACGTACTCAATGTTTTCAACCTTCTACAATCACCATCATTTCGGGACACTTTGCTGGACTGCCTTATTTGTGGGTGAGATCATTTCTTTTTTGTTTGGATTTTTTCTACTTTAATTTGATACTTTGTTTCCTGTATTTTTTCTGTTACTTTGTTATTTTGTTACTTTGTATGGATTTCAATTACCCTGCTATTACTGGACTTGTTGGGCCTACCTGTCATTTTCCCACCATTGCCATAGAGACTGTTAAATGTAATTGTTTCCACAAGTCACTGTTTTTCATCTGTATCAATTTATTTATCCTTGGTCTTTATCTGTGTGTGTTGTGTTTGTGAGTGTGGGTTTATTGGAGACCCTCCGGACACTACATTCATTTCTATTTGGTGATACTGTTTAGCCTTCTGTTTGTCCCTACATACTTATCTGTACCAGCTTTATTCTAACCTGTTACCTGCAATTATTTGAATTCCTTTCTTATCATTATTCATTTTATTCATTTGTTCATTTTTTCATTTGTTGACATTATTGTTCACAATAATAAACCGATTGTTCGTGAAATTGACACCTCTGACGTCCCTGCTTTTGCTGTCAGTCACTCTTGCTGACTTATTTAGCTATAGGAATAGGGCCAGTAGTATCTCCTTAGGGAGGACAGTGCAACTGCTTCTCAGTTGTGCAGAGTGATCGTTACAACCTTATTCCGGATTTGCTTTGAATGTTCCTTCATCTTCATGATGTAGTTTTTGTTAGGAAATGTACTAACCAACTGTGGGACCTCCCAGAGACAGCAGGTGTATTTAACCTGAAATCATGTGAAACACCTTAATTGCACACAGGTGGACTCCATTCAACTAATTATGTGACTTCTAAAGACAATTGGTTGCACCAGAGCTTATTTAGGTGTGTCATAGCAAAGGGGGTGAATACTTATGCAATCAATTATTTTCTGTTTTATATTTGTAATTAATTTAGAACAATTTGTAGATTTTATTTTTCACTTTGACATTATGGACTTTTCTTGTGTTGATCAGTGGCAAAAACTCCTAATTAAATCCATTTTGATTCCATGTTGTAACACAATGAAATGTGGAAAAGTCCAAGGGGGGTGAATACTTTTGAGAGCCACTGTATTTCTTAGCAGACACCCTTATCCAGGGCGACTTACAATTGTTACAAGATATCACATTATTTTTACATACAATTATATTATTTTTCTACATACAATTACCTTTTTATACAGTTGGATTTTTACTGGAGCAATCTAGGTAAAGTACCTTGCTCAAGGGTACAGCAGCAATGTCCCCCACCTGGGATTGAACCCACAACCTTCAAGTCAAGAGTCCCAAGACCTACTCCACACTGCTGTCCCTGACCATAGTCAGAATTGAGCTACATGACCAGAGTCACCATTGAGCTACATGACCAGAGTCACCATTGAGCTACATGACCAGAGTCAGAATTAAGCTACATGACCATAGTTAGAATAGAATTGACTAGAGTCAGAATAGTGCTACATTGGAGGCTGTGTGGTCCAGTGGTTAAAGAAAAGGGCTTGTAACCAGGAGGTCCCCGGTTCAAATCCCACCTCAGCCACTGACTCATTGTGTGACCCTGAGCAAGTCACTTAACCTCCTTGTGCTCCGTCTTTCGGGTGAGACGTAATTGTAAGTGACTCTGCAGCTGATGCATAGTTCACACACCCTAGTCTCTGTAAGTCGCCTTGGATAAAGGTGTCTGCTAAATAAACACATAATAATAATACATTACATTAGCCACAAAAAACCTTAGTGGACAAAGTGGGTCTGGGTGGCCGAGCGGCAGTTCCGAGGTCGGCATGAAGTAGTGACTTGCTCTCATAATGCTATTAGATAACAGATACACTGGGGGGTAAGTGCATATTACTAAGGGCATGGTCTTTTGATCAAAAAAATATTTAAGTAAAAATAAGAAGTCAAGCCATGTGGGAGGCTCTGCACCCCAGGCAGAGTTCCCATTCACCCCTGACAGCTTCCACTTCCCTGGAAGTCTGTCTGTTGCCCTCCCGTGCCTGGCGCCAGATCAGGCCAGGCTGGAGGCTCTGTTTTGGGCAACAGTGTGCCGTTTGTGTCCTTGGTGACCTCCATGTTTTTGCTGCTAGAGACTAAGTCCCATTGTGGACATGGTCGTGTCTACCTTCAATGCGAGCCTTTTGGTGGACATGGTCATTGGCCAAGCATTTTTTTTTAAAAAAGTCCTATCTAGTCTGGACTTTTTTGGCTCCACCAGAAACTAAGAGTTGAAAAAGACATAGTCATGTCGCCTATCTTTAACATGACATGACCATGACCATAGCAGGGCAGTTTATGGAAGTCTGTTAACGGCCGAGATTAAAATGTCCTGCGGGGCAGCAGCGACTCCTTGGTGGTGTGACTTCGGCCCCGTTGCCCATAAAGACTCCATGTCTGAGATACAATGGGGGACCCGCGGAGATTTCCGTTGACAGGGTTTTTAGAACAAAAAATATTTCTAAGTCAGGACGGAGGTGTCAGAAAAATGCTTGTGAGTGATCAGTTGAAGCCAGGCTTGGAGGCTTTGTGCTGGGCAGGAGAAGATGGCTGGGATGACTCCTCCTGTCGGGTCCATGCTGTGGGAGGCTCCG
>CM072676.1:15647059-15649559 GCA_036884735.1 Huso huso
GGCCACCTAACCCGGAATTGAACCCGCAAGGGATATCTCCTTAGCCAAATGCCTCGTCATCTAATTAGTGACGTGCATGAATGGATGAACGAGATTCCCACTGTCCCTACCTACTATCTAGCGAAACCACAGCCAAGGGAATGGGCTTGGCAGAATCAGCGGGGAAAGAAGACCCTGTTGAGCCTCACCCTTCCGCTTGCCATTTTATGTTTGCCATTTTACATTTGCCATTTTACGTGTGCTGTTTGGCAAGGCTCGCTGCAATTCCTTGCTCAGCCGAAGGACACCCAAGTATGTGGGCACGCCAAAGCCGTGAACCACCCCTCAATGGCCACAGGTGAGGCGCGCACTCACATCCAAGGAGTTGGGACAAAGCCAGCCCCTAAGTCGCAGGATTGGACGCATCCACACAGAGCGCGGACGCGTCCACAACCAACTCTTGCCGAGCACCAGGAATTCGGCACCAAGTCTGGGCAGGCAGGTGGAGACGCCAAAGCCGTGAACCACCCCTCAATGGCCACAGGCGAGGCGCGCGCTCACGTCTTGCCCAGAAAAAGAACCTCATCCCCGGGCTTCAGCGTACACCGTGATGGCGCAAGCATTCGGCCCGATTCCTTGGACTCCCTTTCCGGAGAGAGTGATGGTGTGGCGACCAAACTCAACTCCGCTCACCCCAGTCCACGGTAGGGTGGGTCAGGCAGGGTATTTTAGATCAAGCATGGCAAGATTCAGTCTTCGTCTATGTGTGTCATTTGGTGAAGGACCCTTTCGTTTCAAAGAGAGAAATTCCATCAGGGAACACAATGAGGAATCCCGTCAACTCCTGCCCGGCACGAAGCCTCCAAGCCCTGCTTCAACGGATGGGACACCTGCATTTTTCGGAAACATCCGTCTCAAATGCAGAAAGAAGGTAAGTGTTTGAAATGAAGAGCTTCATTCAAGTCCTGCCCAGCCACAGACTCCAAACGACGGCTCCAAACGGGTCCTTCACATGCATTCTGACACCTCGGTCCTGACTTAGTCAAATCATTTTGATCAAAAAACCCTGTCAACGGAAATCTCCGCGGACCCCCCCATTGTATCTTAACCGCGGGAACCTGAAGGGAGGGAGGGCCCGGGTCCTTGGGAAAAGGAGTCGCTGCCGCCCAGCAGCCCCGTTTTGCCTCTGCCCTTGGGAGACTTCCCCAAACTGCCTCGAGGTGGTCATGGTCATCCAATGTTAAAGATAGGGAACATGACCATGGTTTTTGGAAAACTTAGATTCTGGCGGAGCCAAAAAACTCCGGACTCTGGTCAGATAATGTTAAAGATAGGGATTTCTCGCCGAAAATTCCTCTCAACATGACCATAGCTACCAAATCACCTCCGGAGAAGGTAGAAATGACCAGAGACTGAAAGGGAACGCACGGAGGAGTGTAGGGCGCAAACCCCAGATCTCGAGCAGGAAATGGGAGCCTCCCGCCCGGCCTGAACGGGCGCCAGGCGAAGGAGGTCAAGCCCCCTTCCCGCCACATGACCAGAGCTTGGTCAGAACTTAGCCCAGTCCGTAAGGGGGCTTAGCTCTGTCCTAAGCCCGAGGAACGGGGCCTCCCGCCCGGCCTGAACGGACGCCAGGCGCGGGAGGTCAAGCCCCCTTCCCGCCACATGATCAGAGCTTGGTCAGAACTTAGCCCAGTCCGTAAGGGGGCTTAGCCCTGTCCTAAGCCCGAGGAACGGGGCCTCCAGCCCAGCCTGAATGGGCGCCAGGTGCGGGAGGTCAAGCCCCCTTCCCGCCACATGACCAGAGCTTGGTCAGAACTTAGCCCAGTCCGTAAGGGGGCTTAGCCCTGTCCTAAGCCCAAGGAACGGGGCCTCCAGCCCGGCCTGAACCAGTGCCAGGCGTGGGAGGGGGCCATCGGGCAGACTTCCAGGGGAGGATGCCGCCAGGGGGTGAAGGGGGACCCTGACCGGGGTGCAGGGCCTCCCACACGGCTTTGATCGGTCGCTCGTGCCCTTAGAATGAACCTCCGTCCTGACTTAGAAAAATTTTTTTGATCGAAATGCCGTGCCCCTAGTAATATGCACCCACCTCCCCAGTGTATCACCCATCTATTTGCATTAAGGGAGCAAGCCACTAGTTCATTCCGACCTCCTGGAACTCCCGCCCTGCCACACATAGCAAATCTCTCCCTTTAGGAAAAGCTAATGTCTAATTCTGCCTATGGTCATGTTAGCTAATTCTACCTATGGTCACGTTAGCTAATTCTGCCTATGGTCATGTTAGCTAATTCTGCCTATGGTCATGTTAGCTAATTCTGCCTATGGTCACGTTAGCTAATTCTGCCTATGGTCATGTTAGCTAATTCTGCCTATGGTCACGTTACCTAATTCTGCCTATGGTCACGTTAGCTAATTCTGCCTATGGTCACGTTAGCTAATTCTGCCTATGGTCACGTTAGCTAATTCTGCCTATGGTCACGTTAGCTAATTCTGCCTATGGTCACGTTAGCTAATTCTGCCT
>CM072676.1:15651747-15679247 GCA_036884735.1 Huso huso
AGCAACTGTATGACAGCTGAAAAGCAGGCACGAAGACAGTTTTTTATGCCACTATCAGCCAATCGGTCAGACTACTATGTGCATACTTCCATAAAGAGTTTTTAAGGTCAAGAAGGTCAGGAAGATCCATAGTAAGGTACCAGCACCCCTGTTTAACTTTTTATTTTTTACCGGTAATTGTATTACAATATATGAGTTTAGGCCGGGCTGTAATAGCACGGGTGTACATTAGTTTACATGATTTTACTTTTTCATCATAAGCTGTCAGGAGAATAGTGTTTGTATTGAGCGATAACATTTCAAGTTGGTTTATTTTGTGAACTTGTTCAATATTTTTAAGTTACTGTAATGAAATATAAAAAAATAAATAAAGTTATGAATCTGATCAAAACTAATCATATACATGTATGCCCATTGTATTCCCTCATCAAGGTCCCAGCCCATGCAATTATGCTGTGTCCTGTACCTTATATCCTCTTTTACTTGTTTCACTATCTATCATGAATCATGGAACACTGTACAGTGAAATGCCATATTGATGAGTTTGATAGTTTAAGACTATAGTCCATGTATCAATAACAAAATTTGAAAACAGAACAGGCTGAGTAGAGCCGTTGACATTGATTGGCCTAACTATACCTTTTGATATTACTATATATAAACAGTACTGTAGTATTTGTGTTTTTATTATACTGCAGTGAATGTAAATACAGGGTGTTGCCAACCAAAATATAAAAATACAACATTTTCCAAGTACACTGAGGTCATGTGTTAACTTGTCGCTTATTTGTTTTAGTGTAATGGAAGACAAGATCCATCTATAAATACACAGGCTGTGATTAAAGCCCGACATCACAACTTCATAATCGTATATAATCATTATTTTGGATTTGGCCATGACAATCGATTAACATACCTGCTCTTATTTAAGAGTGCCATGGGATCTTTAACATCCACACAATGTGGACAGGACCTCGGTTTAAAGATTGAAGTACTACTGAGCCAATTATATTTAAGTCAAAGAATTACAAACAAAAACCCCAAAACTGTTAAATAAAAATCTAGAAAACACAATGTAGAATTGTCCCCTGCTAAATGAATAACAAAACTCTGTATTGTGAATTATTCAATCAGGAGTGGTCGGAGATTTGGTGGATAAATATAACGCCACTCTGGCAAATACTATTGCACCTTATAAAATAAAGAAACTATCTACAAAAATATTTTCTCCTCTTGTTTAATGATACAACACGTATGCATAAACATATGTGTCGCAAATTAGAACGCAGATGGAGATCAACTGGACTTCAGATATATTATCAAAGGTGAATGTTGACTGATATAAACAATTATACAAATATTCTTGGTCCGTTGAACCCAACCAAATCTTTACAGCACTTTTGTTTGACATGTGAACAAGAGCTGATGCCATAATTAAAAGACTAAACCCACAACATGTGCATTAGATCCCATTCCTACTACACTTTTGAGAAAAGTATATCCAAAAATAAATAACACAGTTTTAAATATTATTAACAGCTCACTCCATCAAGTACTGTTCCAAATTCTTGAAGATGCGAGTAAAACCCCTGCTCAAGAAGCCTACCCTGATCCCAATGTGCTAATAATTACAGGCCTATTTAATCTCCTTTTGTCCAAAGTGTTAGAAAGAGTAGTGGCTGAACAATTAAATAGATTTCTTGTTGCACAGAATACTTGAGAAATTTCAGTCAGGTTTCAGGTCTATCATAGCACCGAGACGGCACTGATTCGAGTGGTAAATGATATGTTGATGACTTCTTGACATGGGCTCGCCTTCAGTACTTGTTCTACTGGATCTAATGCTGCTTTCAACACCATTGATCATTCTGTCTTAATTAATCGCCTTGAACATTTAGTGGGATTGTCAGGTACTGTCTTGTCCTGGTTCAGATCCTATCTCTAATAGGTTTCAGTTTGTTAAAGTTGAGGAAGAGACCTATTTTATGTCAGGTTACACATGTGGGGTTCCTCAGGTTCCCTGGCCCAATCCTGTTCTCTCATATATGTTACCTTTTGGGAAATATCATTCGTAGACACAGAGTTCATTTTCATTGTTATGCTGATGACACTCAGCTTTTACCCGCCTCAAAAAACTTTTAAATTCCTCAGGAAGTTAATGATGTTTCTTTGAAAATGGTTGCCTGTAGGCGTCATGGATGATTCGAGATCGGCAGGGACGCCTTTGTTCGCCTTTTCCTCATCAGTCGTCACTTTGCTGTTTATGTACCGGGTAGTCGCGCCTTTGTTGGTGATTTTAATACACACATCACTACTGTACTCTAATTTAAGACGCAGGATATTTTTGAGAAGCAAAATAATGGTTAAAGTGCATCTTAAAATGAAGGAATATGGTAGTTAACTGTCAAAACTGCAACTTTTGTTTACATGTATATGTCCATATAAAAATGTAAATGTTATCCGCAAACCACAAATCCATGTTAGTGCACAGGCAGTGTAGTGGTCAATTATTATTATTATTATTATTATTATTATTATTATTATTATTATTATTATTATTATTTAATTTTTTTCTTAAGGTCCATGCCACATTACTCATGGTTGAAGGACTCAAGATGGCAGAGAACCAAGAGATGGCTGAGAAAATGGATGGCAGAAACCCTTGATCCTTTCCCACTCTTGGAATATGGTAATTAAATCAGGAAGTACTTCACTATACTGCTGAATATCACATTATGGGGACTTTCTTTACCTTTGGGAGACATATAACATGTCCCCACAAAGTGATTTCATGTGTTTCACGTCTAATGTTACTGCATGTGATTCTTCCTTTCAGAAACTTCGGAACAAGAGTCTATTCAGACAGGGCCAGCTAGGTGGAGACTTCAAGGGGTGGCTGAGATAGAGAATCTCCTCAATGGGATCGGACCAAAGTAACAAGAGATATGTCTGCCAACTGAAGGAGGACAGGAAGGGCTTCACATTGAGGGACATCAAACCAGAAGACATTCAGAACAAGGGACAGCTGATTGGCTTGATTGTTGCTGCCTAAACAACCCAGGTAGGACAGTTTGAGGCATTTACTTGTGTGTTCATCTCTAATGCAGACAAAAGCCACCAAATGTACATTGCTGTGCAAAAGTCTTAGACACATTCTCGAAGTTACAATATCTCAAAAATAAACTATACTTGAGCAGCTAATATGAAGTGTTGTAGTAGCTAACCCATCACATTTATCCAGTGGTTCTCAACGGGGGATGTATTTTATTTGATAAAATGTATACATGACATGGTAGTATTAAATCAGGTTGATTCTATGGTAGTATAACCCCTCCAAAAAAAATAAATAAAATTGTGCAAATGTCTAAGACTTTTCAATTCAGTGTATATCTCCACAAGTCACCCATTAATTATCAGTCTCGAGCCCGTCATACTGGAGAGAAATATTGTTTTGATAAGTTCTCACCTTTGGGAGACATATATGTCCCCACAAGGTGATTTCATGTTAAATCAGAAAGGGCTTACAATATACTTGTTGAATGTCACATTATGGGGACTGTCTCAAAGGTATATGTGTCCATGTCAGCCACTTAATATTTTCAGTGTTGGGTGGCATCTTGATAAGACATTTAAATGGCTTTTCTGTAAGCATCCACGTGAGGGAAGCTTGTACGCTTTTTTTTGTAAATCTGCAGACATTACCGCCTCATCACACCTATAACTGCGCTTGATCTTCTGAACTGATCGCGAATGTTGAATTTATATTCTCTGTATTGTGGAAACTCTCTAGAAAAATCTAACCACTGTTCACGCTGATCTGTGACCCAAGATGGCTGCCAAATTGCGGTCATGCGACGCTCGCTTTCTGGAAAATAAAGACCAAACGCTTGAGATATTGGTTTCATATATGCTAATGCAACTTCCATTTTTTATGTGTGCTTTATTTTTGTTTCTTAATAAATAATTCAGTACTTTGCCAAGACATGAGTTGCATCACAGGCTGATAAGTTATAAAAGTAGTGATATTTGAATTTAACCCTTTAGGACAAAGCATTTTTAGTGGGATGGTCCCCTCAAGACTAAGGTTTTTTGGCTGTTCTTATTCTTCCTATAAAAATCACTTTTTTTACAGTGAGAATTATTTTGATTTGCATTTTAGATCCCAGATCTAAAAAATGTCAAGCACAGCATCCCATGTCACACAGAATCCTTCATTTTTCCAATGTTTAATGATAAGGTAAGGTTTTTATTTGTTCATTAGAAATTAAGAACCATTACCAATGATAGTTGACACATGCTTTGATATCTTCAAATCTGGTACACTACTGTATTACAACATTCTGTTGGACAAGGGTCATTATCTGTGTCATTATTATTTTTCTTAGCAGACGCCCTTATCCAGGGCGATTTACAGTCTAAACAAAATACATTTCAAGAATCACAGTACAAGTATTAATACAATTAAGAGCAAGATAAAAATACAATTACTTTGGAACCTTTACTAACATCTTCAGAATCCACAAGATAATAGTGCTTAATTTTTTCTCCTCATCATGAGAGAGCTTTTGCACCACCACCAGACTTTTTTGAAAATATATATATATATATATATATATATATTTTTCTTTTCAATTTTGTTTTCTTTGTTCGTCATAAGTTTATATTTATATTTGGTATAGATTTTGCATAACATAATAGCATTAGTGATGGGGTGCTGAGTGTATATTTGATATAGTGCTTTTTATAACTGTTTTACCGAGAATAAAATACTTTATTCAGTTTAAACAGTACGTGTTGTGTAATGTAATGTTATTTTTCAAGAAAAGAAATTGACCCGACGAGCCTTTGACAGGTCCAGAATACTTGATTGGCCAGTATATGTGTTTTGTTCATCATCTTGCAGAACTTTGAGACTATATACAGTCAGTTTTCTTCAATGTGCACAATTTATTTACAAGCTGTTTGCCAGGAATATGCCTGTTGTCCTGCTCTGATTCAAGGCAGCTTTTTTTTTTTGTTTTTTTTGTTTATACAATGAATACACAGAGGGCTGCACTTTACAAAAGCATTTTCAAAACTGAAAACTGGTTAACACGAGCAGTGAAAAAGAAGAAGAGCATGTCCACTGCTTGTCTGTGGCAGAAATACTGTAAATAGCAAGGCAGGGCTGCTCGTGCAGTTTCATGATAAACTTAAATAATGTTATTAATCAGCGCGTTACAAAAAACGTAATTATTGAATCAATTTCTAGTATTTTATCGATGTATTAATGAGGAATGGAATCATTGAAAAAAAAAAAAAAAATCGATTTTCAATTTAATTTAGCAGCCCTACAACTGATACCTGTTAATCCATTTGTGTATCTCAATCACAACCGAGAAACGCTGCTCATAGTAAAATTAATTTAATTTACAGGTTTTTTCTATTAAACAACTAAATGGGCTTTTTAAATGGCAAGTCTTACTTTTCATTTAAATGCAGTTACTCGTCATGAGGATTGTAAATAGTGTCCAGCAAAACGCTTTTATTTTTTCATTATAGCTTTAATAAAGATTAGTCACTGTGTCAATGTGCCCCCGCCCCTGTGTGCATTTGTGTGTTATGTGTTGTATGTTAGTGTGGTGTTAATGTTGGTGTATAGAGATTGGTACACGGATATAAACGTGGTCTGTGTTTCATGTGTGATTTAAATTGTATATTTGTATTTAGGCATCGGATTGCACATCACTGCACGGCATTTAAAGTATAGTATGTGAGCACATGGTTGCACAGAATTAATTCACGTTGGGATTCAAGTGAATAATTAATTAGTAATTGAATCCCAGCACAACAGTATATATAGATGCACATTTGACTCACTTTCGGGTTGGGTGTTCGTGAGTGGAGAAATAAAGTGAAAGATAAAGGAATAACAATTGCTACAGCGCTGGAAGTGCCAGCACGGTACTTGTTTAAACGTCATTCCACTTGTTTTGTGTGTTAGTACGCTTTGTTTGTCTTTTATTTTGGCATGAAGTGCCGCGGTCCTTTTTGTGTGCTCTTATTTTTGTTTATTAAATGCTGAGCACAACCAAGTGCTCAGCTTCACCAACCTCACTGTCTCTGTCTGTTCTGTGTTACTTCCTGTTTCTGGTCTGACGCCACCCACTCCGGCCGCCTTTGTGACAGTCACTTATTAACATGTTGCGATCTTTGTATGTGTGTGAAAATGAAGGCTTGGCTTATTTAAAAACCCATTACGTTTTTGACAGAAAAAAAATAACAATTAAATCAAATAAATTACTAAATTAAGCCCTATATAAAAAATAAATGTATAAAAACAGTGAAGCAATATGAAAAAAAATAATAGCATCGGTGGTATGATAATGGTCTGTTATGATTAGAGGGAGCATTAATTGCATTGTTACAGAAATGTTATGCAGTCTAATTATTCAAACGGTGCTAAAATCCAAATCGCTAATTTATTCTACTTACTGTGTTATATAAGAGACAGATTTACACCCCTAATCATTACAGTGGGCTATTTAGTCTAAAGAGCAAGTTTGTCTTAATTCTGCTGATGAAAACAGATACTCCAAGATAGTTCACCAGACAAGGTTTATTTCAGTGATAAAGATCTAATCAATCAATCCAGATATAGAATCACCATTATCCAAAATTCAAGAAATGTTTTGCTAATAACATAGAGCTAAATAGTTATTTTTATTCCTTTATCATGATGCAGTCCTCTTTTGCAATAAGATACATTGTGTAAGAAAGTGTTATTAGACATCTCTAGACATCATAAAAGTATGCTGAGACACAAATGGACCATGACTTCCGTGATGAGATTCTTGCAAAGTTTCAGGACGATATTGGACACCTATGTCGCACAGACCCAGTCACTTTAACAGTAGGGAAAAGACTCTGGGACAAGCCGAAGAGGAAGGCAGAAAAGAAATCTGCAGTCCGTAGGTCCGCTTCATGACAGACATGAGGCGCGGTCATCGCTGTATTTTTTGTATTTAGAAAACAAGGACTGTCTGAAAACTCAAGTAGCATACATGTGGAGGGAACGGCTGCAAACATGCTAAAAGAAAATACTTCTCTATTCTTGAATCAGCTATTCAAGCTTACACAGCAAGAGATAAAGATGTAATCAAACCTGGACTTAAGCTTTCAGATTATCTACTGAAAACAGCATGCAAATTATGAAGGCCACTTTTACCTAATGGATGAAAAGGCAGCAGAGCTTGATAGGTTTCTGACAGTTCTTGAAATTAACCACAATTATTTGTTTGGAGATGCCACATATGCCATAAACAAAGGAAGACAGACAAAGCTTTGAAAACCAGAATAGGTACCTTTGGATGATGATGAAGAAAGTGAGGGACTACACAGTGGACAACATGGTGACTATGTTGGAGGATGAATACATGGCTTACGATGCACACAATATTTAAAACACTGCGGGACACTGCAGTCTGTAGACTAACACTGTTTAATGCAAGAAGAGGAGGTGCGCCGGGCGAATGCTACTAACAGAATGGGAAGATGCAGAAAAAGACTCTTGGATTGATAAGAATCAAGTGAAATGCTTGGATGACCCACGGAAAAAAAGCTCTTATAAACAGACTTAAAGGGACATACCAAACAGGCAAAAAAACAACCACCTTGTTCCAGTCCTGATACCATTAGATACTATAGATGCAATGAAGAGGCTGTGACAAAATTAGGGGAGCTTGCTGGAGTTGCAAAGGACAACCCATATTTTTTTGCCAACACCAACAAATCTGATAACCATGTTAGTGGCTGGCAATTTTATTGCATGGTGTGGCTTTAAAGGCTGATGTTCAGCATGTTGAGAGACTCACTGCAACAAAAATGAGACACAAAATCAGTTAAGCCAGGTATGCTGCACCAGAAGTGCCAGAATCTGAAAGTAACATTTTTACAAACATATGGGGCACTCAGAGGACATCAATAAAAATATCTACCAGAGTCCACTGGCACTACTTGAGGTGACAAACGTTGGTAGACACCTACAGAACTTTGATTCAGGTAAAATCTAATTAAAAAACATTTTCATTTACAGTAATAATGTGATGAGCAACACATTCAAATGGCGATAGGCAATATGAAAGCAACAACTTGATTCCTAGTTTATAAATGAGCTTGAGTAGAGGAAACACTTTCATTATAAGTATAAACTGCATTTAAGTTTTGTCCTTTTAATTGATGTGGTAAATCACATTATAAATTATTATTCCTTTGAGTGCTGCTTGTTTTCTGTCAATGGAGTTATGTCTTTGCCTTGAAGTTCGTACTAATTTCAACAGGTGTTGGCATCGCATCGGTTGCCCATCGGTGCAGATCAGACTGGCCATGTTGGACCACATGTCCCTGTTCAAGCGAACAAGATCTCTGTACGACATTTTCATCTTTAGCAACTAGTGGGAAATATATTCATATTATTTAACTCACAAGTTATAGTCTAAACTTTGATCTCTTGTGATACCAGGCATTTTGCTGCAGGGTCGGGAAACATTAATACCTCAGTAATGTTATGTTTTACTTTTATTGCAGATTGTTTTGGAGAAATACTTTCATTAGTGTATTAACGGGCAGTAAATTTAAAATACAAGTAAGTCATTTGTACTGTAAAATCTAAATATACATTCTATATGTTTTCTAGGAGGTTGAGACATTTTGTTCTGGTGTGCTAAGTCAGGTTTATGTGATAGAATGCTTTTGATTAACTTGTGAATCTTCAGTGTTTTATGTAGGATTATACAAGGGTCTGACTGATGGGGTCCTTTAAAGCACACTTAAAAAAAGAAATGAAACATGCAACAGCAACAACGAGACAGTAAATGTTAGAGATCAAGGTAGTGTTACATTAGCACCAATGAAATTGACCTATCTTAAGAATTACTCAAATAAATCTGCAGTAAAAATGGCATCGAAGTTTTAATTTAAAGTTTCCGGCAAACTAAGGGAAATGGCTCCTGGCAACTAGCAGGCTTGGGCTGGAAATTTCAAAATAGCACAAAGCTCCTTTACTCAGGCTTATATGAAAATATGAGTGATTGCAAGTAGTAATATTACTATAGCTTATGTCAAAAGTCTGATTTATGATCCTTTTGACCTTTTTTTGACCTTATATGTATGAATTTATGAATATATAATGAGGGGGCGTGGATTTGTGAATTTATGAATATATAATGAGGGGGCGGGGATTTTATGGTTGTTACAAGACAGATATGCTTATTGAATATAGGCTTATATATGCCTATAAACTTATTGCACGTCTTTTATAAGATATGTACAAAAATCAGTGTTTAATATGTTATTTATGTAATCAGGGGATAGTGGGTACCCAAGTTTTATAAATGCTTATGTTAACTTATGCTTGGTGTAGACAACATTAAAGTCTTAGTATTGCTTGGTGCAGACAACATTAAAGTCTTAGTATTTTTTACATAAGACACTTAATGAAAAAAGGAGAAAGTTTAAAAGAGGGTATTAAAAGCAAAAAGAAAAAAAAAAGAACACAACTACTTAGCCATTTTAAAAGCATTTAAACATTACACACACACACACAGAAATCAGAGTACGAGGTGCTGTGATTTTACATTTTGATATGTTTACGATACATATTTTTACTAGGCACCGTTAAAAGCAAAAGATATTTACACATACAGAATCCAATAGATGAAACAGGAGAAAGTTTAAAACAGCGTATCACAAAAGCAATAGAAAAATGCAGAAAACAATTTATTACATACATAAATAACTGTACAACTTGAGCGTTAGTCGTTTTAAAAGTGTATCGCTAAACAAAATAAAACAGATATTAAATTAAATATTTATAAAAGAACAAAAACAAAACAAAATCTACCAGAGTACATAGTGGTTTACCCCAAGTTTTATATAAATGCTTATGTTAACTTATGCTTGGTGCAGACAACATTAAAGTCTTAGTATTTTTTACATAAGACACTTAATGAAAAGAGAAAGTTTAAAAAGAGGGTATTAAAAGCATAAAGAAAAAAAAACAACTTATATTTAAAATGCGTTTAAACATTACACACATAAATCACAGAACAACTGAGCATTAGTCGTTTTGAAAGTGTATCGCAAAACAAAATAAGTTAGATATTAAATTAAATATTTATAAAGAACAAAACAAAACAAAATCTACCAGAGTACAAGTTCTGAAAAAGTTCGCTCTTACCGTCATCAAAAAAAAAACTTCCCCGGACAAAACGCACAAACCCTGCCTGAATTCTCTCCCTCTCACGCTTCTACTCTCTTCAAACTTTAGCTGACGAATGACTGCAAAAGATCGTTCTGTGATTTAAATAGGGGGCGTTCCTTTGGCCCCAAACATGCGCGCGAAACACACATCCACATCCCTCTGAAGTTGTGTTTACTGGGGGAAATAAACAAATAAACCTCTAAAATGAAACAAGTTATAAAACAGATTGCATAAACGTTAACAAATGAGTGAGAATATTTTTTACCCTGAAACATGAAATTTATTATCAACTCTGAAAATGTGATCAACCGTGACTCTAATAATCTCTGCAGGGTCCTAATGCCCCAAATGTATTGTATATGTACAATAATAATTATTATTTTAAACCAAACTTTTTATTTTTTACTTTACCTTAATTAACACCCCATGATCATTTACAAATGTATTCATTAACCCCTGTTTAGTTTAAATCCCAGACACTTTCCATTATATGAGTACTTTGTTCACCATCCAGTTGGATTATATGGCCCTTTCACATTTTTGTTTTCTTAAACCAACCCTTTACACTATATATATATATATATATATATATATATATATATATATATATATATATATATATATATATACCCTAAATAAAGGGTTTGTGCAAGTGTTTATAAGTTTTAATGCATATTAACCTATATGCATAAAACTGTATTTTTAGTTGAATAAAAAATGCAACATTGCCTTGAAGTCATGTATACTTCCAATAAATATTTGAAAGGTTCCTTATAGGGTATGCATTAACTACATCCTTACATTTTAATGGTAATGTTTATTTGAAGTACTGCACAAAAACTTGGTCTTATTTTGTCCTCATGTATTCCCATCATAGGGATGTCCCAGGGCCCCAGCTCACTGGCCCAGCATGGAGGCAAGGTAGAACAACACATGGGTGAGGGGAAATCAAGGAGTTTTTAGAATGCATGGCTTTTATCAGATAAGGCTATCCTGTCTGGGCCCAAAGGAGTGAAGGGAGACATGGAGGATTCACTCTAATGAGTTAACACAGCATTTGACCAGAAGGGTCTCCAGCCCTTTACAGGCAACTGGAGAATACATCTGGTCTAAATTAACAGAAAGGCAGAAGGCGCAAGGTCATTGAGCCAAAAGACCGGTATGTGTGCGGGGTATTTCAGAGCCTAAGAGATGCAGAGCCTTCCAAAATAGGTATATTAGAGTTATGGGTTAAATTAAATAAATACAACTGAAGGGGTTATTTGGGAAATAAACATTATCATTAAGGAGATTGCTTACTTTTCGTTAAGATTAAAACCTGGAAACAATTCTATAAACAAAACTGTTTAATCATGTTTTTTTTTGTTTTTTGTTTTTTGTTTTTTAAAAAGCTAGCAAAACTTGTTTTATTCATGTCATGCCAATAAAGCTTATTGAATTGAATATAATTGAATAAAAAACAAAATGTTATGATTCTGTAACAAACAAATGAAGGAAAATTAAATACATATGTACATGAATAAAACAGAACAGAGTTTAACATTTTTTTAAACATGTTAAATATAGAGTAAAGAAAATATAAGTAAAGTATAGCATCCTGCTAAAGAATAAGGCCTACGGTTTTTCTAATGTATTTAGATTCACTGAAAAAGGCACGGAACAGCTTTTTAGAGAGAGACCCCAGCTCTGACCAAAGATCTTTTTTTCTGAAATGAGGGACATCCCTTTCTTTGGGGAGTGGTCTGTGTGAACCTGCCTATATCTTTCCAAAGAAATGGGGTCAGTCTCAATACTTTATTATGGATTTATTTTCTTGAGGTACATGTTTTTACAATATTTAGTACGCTCTATATACACCCAAAAACACAAGTGCATTATTTTTACTTTGTGTATTTAAGAATTATGAACAAACCCTGGTATTTGTGAGATGATAGGTGCAGTCATCATGTACCTTAAATTAGAAACTCCTCTTTATAGATACATTTTCAATGTGTTATTTTTACTGAACATAATTACAATATTCTTTTACAAGGTGCTCCAGGTGTTAATGCATGTGGATATGCAGGTTTGAACCTTGGGTGTCAATAATAACATAAACAAATACATCCTTATTTACATGATAAACGCAGATATCTATCGCCCAGAATGCCTTATTTCTTTAAATTATTGTATACACTCTTTATTGTTGAGCTCTCATTAAATTGAATTTATTTATATACAAAATAATTAAATGCTCCCGGTACTGTGAATGTCAGAATATGACAGGTCGCCCCAAAGTTTGTGTTAAAAATATCCATACTTTAAGTTATACATACTTTAATTTTTTTAATAATGGATTGATGCGGATTTGTTTAACTTCATATTCCCCAAATTGTTATGTTGGTAGGTTTGTAACACCAGGTTGGTGTTATTTTGGGGGTAGGTGTTTAAAAATGGTCCACCTTGTACTGCGCTTGACCTGGGTATGTGTAAATGATTTTAGT
Organism: Huso huso; assembly: GCA_036884735.1. Taxonomy (NCBI): domain Eukaryota; kingdom Metazoa; phylum Chordata; class Actinopteri; order Acipenseriformes; family Acipenseridae; genus Huso; species Huso huso. The sequence goes on from CM072676.1 coordinate 15,664,471, forward strand.
TCAGAAAACAAGCAAATGTCCACCTGAAAGGGGTACGATGTACTGAGTTGGTCCCTTAAAGTAATTTTTATATAATATTTCACTATTCATCAAATGTATGTGACTTTAACTGATGAGCAACAAATAGGGTTACATTGTAAACATCTAGGATTAGGGAGTTGAACTATAATTTGGCTTCTTCTTAGTGACTTATGCAGTAGTCAATCAAAGCAAGGACAGCGTCCCATTTTCTGATGTTACACAGGTCAAGTTGTGGTACACATACCATATTCTGATTATATACCACTTACTGGTCCTATGCCAGAGCCACAAAAATAAAGAGGGAAACAAGGAGAAGAGTTATGTGTATATTTGAATAATAATAGTATATTGTAGTCTACTGTCTGTTTAAACTTCCCAAAGTGTTACAAATGGTACTTTTGTGTGTATTATGAAAGAAAAAGGTTTCTTTGACACCAGTCGTACCAAAGAATCTTATGTAACGTTGGGGCCGTGGTTATTTTTTATTTGATGCATATCAAACATGTACAGTATAGAACCTACAGGAGGTTTCTCTTTTACTATTTGCTTATTTTTTTACTGTTAAAAATAAGGTATAGATTTATCTTGTTCAGAAGCAGGTTCAGATATCTGCTGTCTTTATACATTATGCATATTGTTTCATATTGTTTCTTTCTGTTCATATTCAAATAAAAGCCTAAACCTTAATGTATCAATCCAACATTACAAATACTATAGTCTACCTATTTAAATATCTTAAGAGTTATTTGAGACACATAATATAAGACACATAATAAACACATAATAAGCAATAATGAATAAATAGATTGGGTGTTTTGGGGGTGTTGAACTGGGAGATACAATTGTATTTTGCTTTTATTTAGTATGAAAACAGCTCCTTGGATAAAGGCAATGGTAAAATAATAATAATAATAACAATAATAATAAATAATCATAATATTAATCATAGGTCATCAAGTTATCGATTGTAGTATGCAATGAGAGTAATAATATGCAACTAAATTAAGGAATACTAACTTATTGTTGAATAAGCTTCAGTATAAAAAAGATAATAAATTAATTACAAAGGATAATTTCTGAAAGACAATATTTAAACTGTTGATTATATAGAGTTGTTAACTACAAGTAGCCTACTAGGCTAGTACATGTCTAGCACATGAACATGTCTCTTCTTAAAAATGTTATCGTGGTAAGGTCATCAGGCAAGTTAGTACCACAGCGTCTTCATTGTTACATCCCTTTTTTAAACTGCTTTACTAATACATAGATAGGTATATAACGTCTAAATGGCAATAGATTGTCTATTTTTCTAACCTGCCTTTTATACATTTAACATGTTTTTGGTCACATGACAATAGAAAGACATACAACAATAAAGTGTTATGATCGGTAGTAAAAACATCTCACATGCTGTCCCTAAATGAAAATGTTTAATTGCTTTATTCACCATATGCTTTTACTAATAATTATTGTAAGACAAACCATATTAGAACTATTACTTGTAGGAAAAAGACATCATAATTCTACTTACAAGACAGGGGCCCAGCTGAGAGATATTTTCCCTTGACCTATTTAGAGGTCTGGTTGAATGTGTTAAATTGTTTATATTTCAGGTTAATAGAATGATTGTATTGGGAAGTGAAACTGTTGATGGAATATGTTTTCAGGTGCAAAATCTAAATGCAGAGATTACAGTTTTCTCAATTAAAGTTAAATAAGCAGGCATGTGGCAGAAGCAGTAAACTAAACCCACAGGTAGCTGTGTGGTTAGGGTTCAGGCTCCCATCATCCTCCTGAAACATCTCATTGGGTTTTACATTTCACCACAACCCACTGGTCCATAGCAACACTCTTTCTATTCAATTTATTATTATTATTATTTATTTATTTTTTTTAACACAAGGGTACGTTTTGATCAAAACCTAAAGTTAATGAGACAATATGGTGTGTGGCAAGACTGCAAATCTAAACACCATTCATGCAGATAATTCTTTCTATTTTATTTATTTATTTATTTGGGTTGTATTATTTGTCATCCTTAAAAATCCTTTGGTATATTGATAATTTACCCCTAATCCATGCACTGTGTCTAAAAATAGTTTTTGCTGCTGTGCTTAAGACCAAACATTCAACTTTCAAGTGGTTCTAAGAATTCCAACTGGCCCCCGACAAGACGTCTGCTAATGTGGTAGAATCATAACGGAGCTATCCGAAAGGTTTTTTACACCTAACCATGCTTCTCTGCGGGGTGTCTTCCTCTGTCCATCTTTCTAATCTTTTTGATTGAAACTAAAGTCAGTTTGAAATATCACTAGGAGTGCCTACCCTGCTGAGACCAGACCTTAAGGCATCAAGATTCACGCATTTCACAAGCCTTCTCTGTGGGGGGCCTTCCTCTAACAAATGCTATCTGCGTAAGTATGTATAACTTAAAGTATGGATATTTTTAACACAAACTTTGGGGGCGACCTGTCATAACCAGAATCATAACATTTTGTTTTTATTCAATTATATTCAATTCAATAAGCTTTATTGGCATGACATGAATAAACAAGTTTTGCTAGCTTTTAAAAAAAAAAAAAAAAAAAAACAAAAAAACAAACATGATTAAACAGTTTTTGTTTATAGAATTGTTTCCAGGTTTTAATCTTAAAGAAAGTAAACAATCTCCTTAATGATAATGTTTATTTCCCCAAATAACCCCTTCAGTTGTATTTATTTAATTTAACCCATAACTCTAATATACCTATTTTGGAAGGCTCTGCATCTCTTAGGCTCTGAAATACCCCCTTTTATACCGGTCTTTTGGCTCAATGACCTTTGCGCCTTCTGCCTTTCTGGCTAATTTAGACCAGATGTATTCTCCAGTTGCCTGTAAAAAGGGCTGGAGACCCTTCTGGTCAAATGCTGTGTTAACTCATTAGAGTGAATCCTCCATGTCTCCCTTCACTCCTTTGGGCCCAGACAGGATAGCCTTATCTGATAAAGCCATGCATTCTAAAAACCTCCTTTGATTTCCCCTCACCCATGTGTTGTTCTACCTTGCCTCCATGCTGGGCCAGTGAGCTAGGGCCCTGGGACATCCCTATGATGGGAATACATGAGGACAAAATAAGACCAAGTTTTTGTGCAGTACTTCAAATAAACATTACCATTAAAATGTAAGGATGTAGTTAATGCATACCCTATAAGGAACCTTTCAAATATTTATTGGAAGTATACATGACTTCAAGGCAATGTTGCATTTTTTATTCAACCAAAATACAGTTTATGCACATAGGTTAATATGCATTAAAACTTACAAACACTTGCACAAACCCTTTATTTAGGTATATATATATATATATATATATATATATATATATATATATATATATATATAATAGTAAAGGGTTGGTTTAAGAAAACAAAAATGTGAAAGGGCCATATAATCCAACTGGATGGTGAACAAAGTACTCATATAATGGAAAGTGTCTGGGATTTAAACTAAACAGGGGTTAATGAATACATTTGTAAATGATCATGGGGTGTTAATTAAGGTAAAGTAAAAAATAAAAAGTTTGGTTTAAAATAATAATTATTATTGTACATATACAATACATTTGGGGCATTAGGACCCTGCAGAGAGATTATTAGAGTCACGGTTGATCACATTTTCAGAGTTGATAATAAATTTCATGTTTCAGGGTAAAAAATATTCTCACTCATTTGTTAACGTTTATGCAATCTGTTTTATAACTTGTTTCATTTTAGAGGTTTATTTGTTTATTTCCCCCAGTAAACACAACTTCAGAGGGATGTGGATGTGTGTTTCGCGCGCATGTTTGGGGCCAAAGGAACGCCCCCTATTTAAATCACAGAACGATCTTTTGCAGTCATTCGTCAGCTAAAGTTTGAAGAGAGTAGAAGCGTGAGAGGGAGAGAATTCAGGCAGGGTTTGTGCGTTTTGTCCGGGGAAGTTTTTTTTTTTTGAAGACGGTAAGAGCGAACTTTTTTCAGAACTTGTACTCTGGTAGATTTTGTTTTGTTTTTGTTCTTTTATAAATATTTAATTTAATATCTAACTTATTTTGTTTTGCGATACACTTTCAAAACGACTAATGCTCAGTTGTTCTGTGATTTATGTGTGTAATGTTTAAAACGCATTTTAAATATAAGTTGTTTTTTTTCTTTATCTTTTTAATACCTCTTTTTAAACTTTCTCTTTTCATTAAGTGTCTTATGTAAAAATACTAAGACTTTAATGTTGTCTGCACCAAGCATAAGTTAACATAAGCATTTATATAAAACTTGGGGTAAACCACTATGTATTCCTGGTAGATTTTGTTTTGTTTTTGTTCTTTATAAATATTTAATTTAATATCTGTTTTATTTTGTTTAGCGATACACTTTTAAAACGACTAACGCTCAAGTTGTACAGTTATTTATGTATGTAATAAATTGTTTTCTGCATTTTTCTATTGCTTTTGTGATACGCTGTTTTAAACTTTCTCCTGTTTCATCTATTGGATTCTGTATGTGTAAATATCTTTTGCTTTTAACGGTGCCTAGTAAAAATATGTATCGCCAAACATATCAAAATGTAAAATCACAGCACCCGTACTCTGATTTCTGTGTGTGTGTGTAATGTTTAAATGCTTTTAAAATGGCTAAGTAGTTGTGTTTTTTTTTTTTCTTTTTGCTTTTAATACCCTCTTTTAAACTTTCTCCTTTTTTCATTAAGTGTCTTATGTAAAAAATACTAAGACTTTAATGTTGTCTGCACCAAGCAATACTAAGACTTTAATGTTGTCTACACCAAGCATAAGTTAACATAAGCATTTATAAAACTTACCCACCCTATCCCCGATTACATAAATAACATATTAAACACTGATTTTTTGTACATATCTTATAAAAGGCGTGCAATAAGTTTATAGGCATATATAAGCCTATATTCAATAAGCATATCTGTCTTGTAACAACCATAAAATCCCTGCCCCCTCATTATATATTCATAAATTCATAAATCCGCCCCCTCATTATATATTCATAAATTCATACATATAAGGTCAAAAAAAGGTCAAAAGGATCATAAATCAGACTTTTGACATAAGCTATAGTAATATTACTATTGCATACATCATAAACAATTAAGGGGACAGTGGAAAAGAAAATCCAAAGGTGTTGTTGGCGGACGATTGTTACAGTACAGGGATGGTGGTGGTGAAAAACTGAAATTTACAGTCAGTATGAAAGAGATACTGTTGTGCATATACATTTATAAGGCATTTCGGGCACTTAAGATGCAATCGACGTTTAAACTGTGCAGTGATGAGTCAAAATGAATAGAACCTATACTTTTGATAAGTATCTTTCACACGACAAGCGTCGCAGGAGCGGCACCAGGGCAGCACAGGACTGACGAGAAATAAATAGGATTGAATCCGATTTTTTGCGATTTGACGCACGTCAACTAGGGCATTGAGCAATCGGAGAACAGCTTCAATGCACGTGGTCCAGCAGGGTGAAGCAGTTTCCAAAATGACAGAGGAAAAATACTTGTCGTTGAAAAACTACCCAGAGCTTTATGACAAAGGCCATCACAATTATGAAGATACAGATTTGAAAGGTAATATATGGGAGTCCCATTTCGAAAGAACTGGATAAGCCTGGTATGTGTGATTTATTGCCATATATGTTGAAATACCGTCAGAGAAGACACTCATAATTTCCACATCATGTTGATAAGTAGTACCAGTCTTGATCATAGTTCTGTCAATAGCAATTTTGAACAGTTGTATAGATCTGGCAATTTTCAAACCTATCGCTGCTGGTTTGTGTGGTCATGTCGCTGCGAAAGGTCTCGTCGGGAGTTGTTGCCAATTAAAAAATCACTTTGTGTCTGGTGTGTGGAGACCTTTACTCATCCACTTTTTAATATGTCTTATGTAGACATTTATTTAATTTATATGTCAATTATAAAACCATGGCAGCCACTAAGCCAAGTCAGTTTTCCCCATTTACTATTTTTTTTATTTTTTTATTAAACAATAAAACAAACTGGTGATTTTATTGTTTTAAATGAATCCCAACTTTGGTGTTTGTGAAATAGACACAGATTCCAGGTGCAGGGAAAATGGTCGAAATAATATAATATCCCCTGTCAGATTTTGTTTTAAAACAACCCCCAATACATGTACTTGAACCCAATTTATTTTTCATACATTTATACATAAAAAATATTAACTTCATAAATTAATTTAATGTATAGAGTTATATGATGAAAATGCAGATTAAAGTATTGCTTTTTCTATATGGTCTCATTGTTCCGGGGATTGCTAAATAAAGTTATATAGCCCACTATTGTGTGCAAGTGGATCTTTCAAACTGGAGGACACAGAGATTGCTACATCAATCAATCTTGCTACAGTCCGCCACTGATGAAGTAACTTCATAATTGTATTTGTTATCTTGTGCAGGATGAAAGTATACAAGATGGGTCAAAGTAGATGAAGACCAAGTGCTTATCTATTTCAAGCCTTATATACAAGGTGAAAGCAGAAAACAAATGCCAGGTGAGATAGCCAACCTCTTGATTTTACAGGGATGATTGTAATGGTGCCATACATATATTAAATATTTAGTTTTCTTATACATTCTGTCTGAGTCCGTTCAAAGTAAACACTCCCCGCCCCCAATAGCATAATCCTTTGGCATTTTACTATATTTTTAGTTTCTTTATTGGGTGTGGGGTGTTTGGGTATCCATATGAATTTTCCTGACAATTGGATAAGTTTGACGTAGGTGTGACATAGGGTCAGATGTAAAGGTGGGATGCTAAGAAATTCTCATGGTATGATAACTATCAGAAAAAATACCACGATTATCATATAATTATATTGCAGTGTAATTTTTAATATAAAATATTCAACTGGTTTTCAAATATGCAGATTAACACAAATCTACACACCTGTACTTTATTGGGTACCAGTATCTTTGCCTTCAGTCAGATTTATCAAGGTATTTGCATCAAAATGGGATTTACATCCTTTTTTGTGAAGAAAACAATGTGTTAATATTGCTAGTAACAAACAATAATTTAGGCATACAGTACTTTTGAGTCTTTTAAAAGCCCTTTCACAAATGGTTGTTTGGTGCATGCTGAAGTAAGGTTCAGTTCATTTGCAGGCATAAATGAAACATCCAAAACAAATTGATTCACCCCAGAATTTGCACCAAACCAATCGGCCTGAGACTACTTGTAAATACACAGATATACTGTATATGGTGCAAACTGCATTTGTGTAAAGACCATCATAAATATGCCCCGTTTCTTACATGCGGCTACTTTTTTTATGTAAAGCAAACACCTTTGTATAATTTTGTTTATTTAGCAGACGCCTTTATCCAAGGCGACTTACAGAGACTAGGGTGTGTGAACTATGCATCAGCTGCAGAGTCACTTACAATTACGTCTCACCCGAAAGACGGAGCACAAGGAGGTTAAGTGACTTGCTCAGGGTCACACAATGAGTCAGTGGCTGAGGTGGGATTTGAACCAGGGATCTCCTAGTTACAAGCCCGTTTCTTTAACCACTGGACCACACAGCCTCCAGTGGAACAGTCCAGGGATTATGGCTAGTCTGTAAATGTTATTGTGTTTTGTTTTTTTGTTTGTTTGTTTTTTTTAATATAAAATGTTAATTATTGTATCATTTAACAAATAGAATAATGGCTGGTTCAGTGTGTATTATCAGGGAATAATACCATAGAGAGGTTTTGGGGAGAGAGTTTTGGGGACAGGAACCATTCAGATGGTATTACCCCTGGTAATACACACTAAACCAGCTATTATTAATTGTAATATATGGATTTGAGTCTGAACAATATGTGTCTTCCCTTTCAGGTCTGCGTGGCGGGTAGACTGAAATGCCAGCTCTGCACAAGCCACACTTTGAGCTCAAGCTGATGTGTTGAAGTGATAATACCATCGTTCAGAGCCCAATGAAAATATTACCATTTGGGTATTACAAGATTTTTTTTCTATGACGCACAGTAGTATTCTTTAGGTCTATCCATATATTTCAATAGATTAACCTATATTAATATAAGAACATAAGAACATAAGAAAGTTTACAAACGAGAGGAGGCCATTCAGCCCATCTTGCTCGTTTGGTTGTTAGTAGCTTATTGATCCCAAAATCTCATCGATCAGCTTCTTGAAGGATCCCAGGGTGTCAGCTTCAACAACATTACTGGGGAGTTGGTTCCATACCCTCACAATTCTCTGTGTAAAAAAAGTGCCTCCTATTTTCTGTTCTGAATGCCCCTTTATCTAATCTCCATTTGTGACCTCTGGTCCTTGTTTCTTTTTTCAGGTCAAAAAAGTCCCCTGGGTCGACATTGTCTATACCTTTTAGGATTTTGAATGTTTGAATCAGATCGCCGTGTAGTCTTCTTTGTTCAAGACTGAATAGATTCAATTCTTTTAGCCTGTCTGCATACGACATGCCTTTTAAACCCGGGATAATTCTGGTTGCTATTCTTTGTACTCTTTCTAGAGCAGCAATATCCTTTTTGTAACGAGGTGACCAGAACTGAACACAATATTCTAGGTGAGGTCTTACTAATGCATTGTAAAGTTTTAACATTACTTCCCTTGATTTAAATTCAACACTTTTCACAATATATCCAAGCATCTTGTTGGCCTTTTTTATAGCTTCCCCACAATGTCTAAATGAAGACATTTCTGAGTCAACATAAACTCCTAGGTCTTTTTCATAGTTCACTTCTTCAATTTCAGTATCTCCCATATGATATTTATAATGCACATTTTTATTGCCTGCATGCAAAACTTTACACTTTTCTCTATTAAATGTCATTTGCCATGTGTCTGCCCAGTTCTGAATGCTGTCTAGATCATTTTGAATGACCTTTGCTGCTGCAACATTGTTTGCCACTCCTCCTATTTTTGTGTCGTCTGCAAATTTAACATGTTTGCTTACTATACCAGAATCTAAATCATTAATGTAGATTAGGAATAGCAGAGGACCTAATACTGATCTCTGTGATACACCACTGGTTACCTCGCTCCATTTTGTATTATAGGTAAAAAAGAGATGGAGGAGTTTTTGTTCCAGCACTCAAATATAAGGCATGATTGGACAACTGTCAACGAGAAGAGCAAGATACAAAAGCTTTCACAGAGATGTCTGGCCAACCTCCAGGAGTGACACTGGGAATACTGTTTGGTCAGTGGGTACACATCACAAATCGTAAATTGACAAGTATTTTACAACATATATTGACCTCTTGTGAGATTGTCTGTCTGTTGTTTTTTGTGCTAGCGCTGTGATCAGAATAGAGCCCCAGATAGCATGATAACATGTTTTTGTATGAAGTCAATGTAATTTTAACTGAAAATGTGGTTATTTTATTGACATTAGATGTGTTTTTTTGTTTTTGTTTTTTAAATTTAGTCTGCCAATTATTTGTATTATTTTCTCCCAATTTGGAATGGCCAATTATTTTTTAGGCTCAGCTCACTGCTACCACCCTGCGCTGACTCGAGGGCGAAGACGAACACACGCTGTCCTCCGAAGCATGTGCCGTCCAGCCGACCGCGCCACACTGCGGACTCACCATGCAGCAACCCAAGAGCTACGGCGTCAGAGGACAACGCAGCTCTCGGGCAGCTTACAGGCAAGCCCGCAGGCGCCCGGCCAGACTACAGGGGTCGCTGGTGCACGGTGAGCCGAGGACACCCTGGCCCGACCCAACCCTCCCTCCCCGGGGGACGCTCGGCCAATTGTGCACCGCCCCCTGGGAGCTCCCATCCACGGTCGGCTGTGGAATAGCCTGGACTCGAACCGGCAACGTCCAGGCTATAGAGCGTATCCTGCACTCCATGCGGAGCGCCTTTACCGGATGCGCCACTCGGGAACCCCTGAGATTTTTTTTTTAATCTTTAAATACTGAACCTCATTACCTTCAAGGGTGGACCTTGGTGATGTCGCTAGATGAGGCTTATTGAGGCGGCTTTGATATATACGCTCAGCAGAATTGGTCTGCTGTGGCATCCTTAAGATAAAATTGATATCATTTTCCATTTCAGGGAACAATGGTTATGATAATAATACACTTGACAAACAATTAAGGGATATTCAGAGATTTGTATTTTCTAGCATTGTAATCCTCAACAAACTACATCAAAACAGTTCCTTTCAAGTCTAATTTAGTGCAAAACATTTAAAATCTAACCAATCAGATGACGGTAATATGCATTTTCTGAAGGTAACGTCTATCTTGTAGAAATGTCATGAAGATGTGTGAGTCTTTTAAGCTCCTCCGCTGGTAAAGTTCCATGACACTAATACAGGCAAGGGTGTTAGGAACTGTTTTGATGTAGTTTGTTGGGATTACAGTGCTAGAAAAGATAGCTGCTTCCGCATCCAGCGCTCAGAGAATATCACAGACATTTGCAGAGCTTTTTGAGATGTCATAGTAATAAAATAACGACTTGGATCGCATTATTGAGGAGATTGCTGGAGATGTAGTACTGCGTGTCCTGTTGATATGAAGTGCCTTTTAAACCTGTTTTACTGTGAAAAAAATACTTTTAAACAGCACGTCTAAAATAAACTGCGTGTGTGAAAATAAATTGGACCTGACACGCGCTGAATAAATGGACTGCTAAGGGTTAAGTTATACAGACTACCCCTTTGCTCCTATAAACAAATATGTTTGTTTTGTGTGTGAATTAAATAATGAGGACTAACAGTTCTGTTTATCCAATAATGCAGCTTCATTCATTTTAGTGCCGTTTTAGGTAAATAGGTTATACGCGTGAATTTGGTTTAAGAAAACGGCAAATATTCATGTGCAATACAGCCTTAGTATTTACTGTCCTGCGAAAATACATTTCCGTAAATATTTAGTTAGTAAAAAAAAATTAAATAAGATAAACAATTTTAGGTTTCTGGAAAAAAAAAAATTAATCTTGTTCCAAGGGAAAATAACTCTTTAGATATATATAGAGCTTAATCCTGTGGTCAGTACTAAAGCTGGGGATCAGCTGATCTTTTTTTGTTACAATTGGTACTAAATTAGTATGGAGCTGAGGTTATCCTGAGAGAGTACCGTATTCGGGGTGTGATTTGTCAAATTTCCAGAGGGGGGGATAAAATAGAAAACAACAGAACATACTGGCACGCCTTGACTCATCAGTACTGTAGTACACAATTCAAACAGTGAATCACTTAAGTTATTATTTTTTTATTATTTGTTTATTTAGCAGACACCTTTATCCAAGGCAACTTACAGAGACTAGATGAACTATGCATCAGCTGCAGAGTCACTTACAATTACATCTCACCTGAAAGATGGAGCACAAGTAGGTTAAGTGACTTGCTCAGGGTCACACAATGAGTCAGTGGCTGACATGGGATTTGAACCGGGGACCTCTTGGTTACAAGCCCTTTTCTTTAACCACTGGACCACACGGCCTCACCACTGGACCACACAAAAAGTTACTTATTTTTAACGAATCAACTGCTCAAAAATATTATTTAAAAAACATTATTTTTATGGATAGGGTATCAAAAGCCAATTACACCTACACTACGCATACAGTAACCGAAATGAACATAAGTCACGAAAACTACTTGCACTTTTACGCATAACCTCATTGAAAACTGCACAGAGTAAAACATTAGCCGATACATTGGATATTTTAACAGCTTCGTCTGCTATTAATATTTCACACAGCTACTATATTTCCAGTAACAAACATTAACTGATTTGGAGACTCCTGGTGACATGAAGTTGTAAAGGCACACCATTTATTTATATATCATTTTTCATTTTCGTTTTACATTTTAATTAACATAAGTAAGATAAGTTAAATGTTTTAAACTCACCGATATCACCAAGATGTGGCTGGATCGGCCTAAGAAAACAGTTTGGTATGGTGGGCAATCGTTTTCTCCTTTCTTTTCTTTCCTGTTGGTTTGTCCTCTGCAGAGTGGGTGTCCCTCTTTAATCCACAACTCTGCATATTTCTCAGCTTGGAAAGTGTCAATGTTGGGGCCGTTAATTGAAACAAACAGCATGCTGTTCAGTGTGCTTACATGCATTCGGCTTCTCTGGTCGGTCAGAATAAGGTTCATCACACTAAAGCCACGTTCACATTCAGCAGTGGACCACAGGAATTACACCTACTGTGGTTACCAGTTTGTTCAGGTTATCCCCCATGCGCTGAGTATCTTTGTGCTCTCTGAATTCCTTTATAGTTAGAGGTCGTGAAACGTTGAATTTTAAAGTTTTGCACAGATTCATAACTTTATCGTCCCCAAACAAAATTCTTGCATCCTCTTCTACAGGCCATGATGTGGGGTTGAGTACGGCTGCCTCCTCCAGGACCCCTTTATCATCAAATCTTCTTTCGATGTTGTCAAATAAAGCTTGTAAGAACTGCATGCGGAAACCTCTGTATTTCACTTGTTGAGCATCAGATGGCTGTGTGATTGGAACCCCTTTAAATGCACCGGTTCTTGAGAACTTGTTGTTCATTGTGCTGGTATTTATTCAATCTCTGTCCTTCATAGCACGTAGAGCTTTTAATGCAACATCAATCTCCGGCTTGACAGTGATGACAGTGGAATTCCTATTTTGAAGAAACAGGGATAGCGCTTTTAGTGTCTCGAGTGCATCTTTCATTGTTGCTACTTCCATTACAAACAGTCAGTTTGTCATCTTCCCCAGTAGACCACCACATTCTGCTTTGTCCTGTGAAGAACGTGAGATGTCGGTTGAACCATTTCTAAAAAAATGTAACAAGGGCAGGGTAACTTTCCCATAAAGCAGTCACCGATGTGCAGGAAGATGACAGCCAACGGACGTCAAAAACTCGACCAACCTTGTGTATATGTACACAGAGCTCAGCAGCCACAGCTTCAAGTTGCCTCTGCTTCTTGGGACTTTGTGAAAAAAATGAATACAGTGAATCGATTAATAGCTGAATATGACTTGCTTCCTTAACTGTTCGAACAGCGTCGTGAACAGTGAGCTCCAGTTTGTGGTTCATGCAGTGAATCTCGATTAGATCGTTGTTGATCTGTTCTCGCAGAATTGATGCTGCCCCTTTGTATTTCCCCAGCATCGATGCTGCTCCATCAGTTGCAAAACCCAGCAGACGCTCTCAAAGTATGTCTGCAGTGATGCAGACATACTTCGTCAAAATGTCTTCGTTAAAATGTCATTTTAACTCAGGTAAGACAGCTATTAAATGTATTTATCTTAATGCTAGAAGTCTGAGAAACAAAATGTTAGAACTTGAAGCCACTGCACTAACAAGTAACTACGATGTGATAGGTGTTACAGAAGCTTGGTTGTCTGAGAGTGATGGAGACGAATATAATATTAGTGGGTACACACTGTATAGGAAAGACAGGCAGGACAGAAGAGGCGGAGGGGTAGCGCTATACATAAGAAATAGTCTTGAAGCTCAGGTGTTAAATCTGGACAAAGAAAACAACGGCGAATCAATATTGGTGAGAATAATGGACAAAAATTCAAAGGGCATAATAATAGGAGCATGCTATAGACCGCCAAATTCAGACGCTGAGCAAAATAATCTGTTATACAATGACATTAGAAATGCGTGTAGAAAAGGAGAAGCCATACTAATGGGGGATAATTGCAAAGCATACGACATGGTTTATTTAAATTTCCAGAAAGCTTTTGACAAAGTCCCGCATAAAAGATGAATTCTCAAGCTGAACGCAGTAGGGATTCAAGGAAATGCATGCACATGGATTAGGGAGTGGTTAACAGGTAGAAAACAGAAAGTACTGATTAGAGGAGAAACCTCAAAATGGAGCGAGGTAACCAGTGGTGTATCACAGAGATCAGTATTAGGTCCTCTGCTATTCCTAATCTACATTAATGATTAGAGAAAAGTGTAAAGTATTGCACACAGGCAATACAAATGGGCATTATAAATATCATATGGGAGATACTGAAATTGAAGAAGGGATCTATGAAAAAGACCTAGGAGTTTATGTTGACTCAGAAATGTCTTCATCGAGACAATGTGAGGAAGCAATAAAAAAGGCCAACAAGATGCTCGGATATATTGTGAGAAGTGTTGAATTTAAATCAAGGGAAGTAATGTTAAAACTTTACAATGCATTAGTAAGACCTCACCTAGAATATTGTGTTCAGTTCTGGTCACCTTGTTACAAAAAGGATATTGCTGCTCTAGAAAGAGTGCAAAGAAGATAGTTAATCTTCCCTCTGACATTCTCCATTGACAAATTGAGGGATGCACACCAGGCCGCACACCCGCCACTCCGGATTCGGGGATCTGAACCCGACTCTCTTTCGATCGGCCAGGGGGCGACGGAGGCAATCGCCCCTCCCTTTCAGAATGGCGTTCGCCTATCTCTTAGGACCGACTGACCCATGTTCAATTATTTTCTGTTTTGTATTTGTAATTAATTTGGAACAATTTGTAGATTTTATTTTTCACTTAGACATTATGGACTTTTTTTGTGTTGATCAGTGGCAAAAACTCCTAATTAAATAAATTTTGAATTCCATGTTGTAACACAATAAAATGTGGAAAAGTCCAAGGGGGGTGAATACTTTTGAGATCCACTGTAAATAATAATAATAATAATAATAGTCATGTAGCTTAATTCTGACTCTGGTCATGTAACTCAATTCTGACTATGGTCATGTAGCACTATTCTGACTCTGGTCATATTCCAGTA
>CM072676.1:15684247-15699247 GCA_036884735.1 Huso huso
TCACCATCACGAGATCATCCGCAAAAGCGAGGGTGGACAGATTGGATGTCCCCACCTTATATCCGCGTCCAAGAGACTCCAACGCATGGATTAGGGGATCCAGCACTAGATTGAAAAGCAGGGGCGACATGGGATCGCCCTGCTTAACCCCTACCTTCATATCAATGAGAGGTGTCTCCTGACCATCTACATTGACCAAGGTCATGCAGTCCTCATAGTAATTCTGGATAATTCTCACCACATGACTCTCCACATTTCTCTGTTTTAGAGCACACAGGATATGCTCATGAGAGACGGAATCAAAGGCCTTTGCAACGTCGACAAATACCACTGCAAGGGGGTTGCGCTCTTTTTTGCAGTGCCGGATGAGGTCTTGCAGAACCTTGAGGTTTTCCGAGCACCCGGGGGACGGGATGAACCCCCTCTGTCTAGGATTTAATGGGCAGGCCTGCGCCAACCTCATCATCATAATCCTAGAGAAGAGCCTTAAAATCATGGACCCTATTGTAATCGGTCTCCAGTTACCGATATCCAACAGTTCAGATTGGTCCATGGATTTCGGGATTAGTATTTTTTTGAAGACCTTTGGAATGATTCCCGTACACAGCATAGTGTTGAAGATCTTCGCCAACCTCTTGCCGCTGGGGTCCATCTCAACAATCTTCTGCTTATTGATCCTGTCTGGACCCGCCGCGGCTGAGTTTTTGACCCGGCTGATGTTTAGTCTTACTTCCTCAGCTGTTATCCAGGACTCGAAGGGACCGTTGTCCGCTTGCCTTGAGGATTTAAACTGACCTAGCCCACCGAAAGTCACTCTATTTTCCCACCTGTCCTTGAACACAGTGTGAACCTCTTCAAGTGGTACTCTACAGCGTATCTGTTCGGTTCCATCGAGGATTAGCGACGAAAGTTTTGAGGTGTTCCTCGCAAACATCTGCTGATATTTCGCGTATCTACCCCTTTTCATCGCCCTTGACGGCATCCACGATCTCTCGGGCTGCCATTCCGGAATCCTCTCCATCTGCTCTGCTCTCGGACGGGCCGCTCTTCGAGTTACCGCTCCTCCCGAATTCAGCGTCTGGATCAGACTTGACGCGGAGCCAGGCAGGCCGCGATCACCGGAATGTTTGCCTCCTGTTTCCCCCCGGCGTCTTCAATCCTTTTCCGGGCCAAGTCCCTCAACCTTTCCTTTACTCCGGATCTTGGACGGGGGGGTTCAGAGGAAACCTCTAGATCAACCGTGTTGATCTCTGCCTGGCGATCGTGATCGGCTTTCAGCCGAATGTCCCTCCTTTTATCACCCACCTGCTTTCCAGTCTTGGAGCTCAGTTCGCCAGCAATCAACAAGTTAATGTTCCTTTGCCCGGCGTACTTGGTTTCAAGCCTTTCTAGTGCTTCCGTCTCTTCAGTAGACCAGACCTTCCGAGAGTCCACTGCATTGGATCTGGCCAACCTCGCGGCCATGATCCTTTCCATATTCCTTCGCGTAATATGTGTATGCCACTTATGTTGAGACAAGCCAACCTTTCTTGCGAAGCGCATCGGACACTCTTCGCAAGCCCACAGAAGTGACTCATTACGGTTCTCCTGCCGTCCCCTGCACTTTGGGGCATGACAGGAGATTGAGTGACTATTGTTGCTTGTCCTCCCACACTTGCGGCAGCAAAAACCAGCTGGATGGGATTGTGCCTAACCGTATAGTGCTTTACGGCTTGTGACACTCTCCCTAGGTGGATTTTACACAAATCACAGGAAATGTCAGGATTCGGCAGCGTGATTCGGATTTCACCCATGCTACCCTCTCCCCCATCGGCATTGGCCAGCTCCTCTACTGATAAGTTCAAGGGGAGCTCCTCATCAATGTCCACAGTCTCCAGGGCTTCCGGTTCGCTCTCAGGCTCTACTGTTACCGCGGTCTCCAGCTCGTCTGCAGGTTCCTCTCTTCCTTCCGCATCATCAATCACATCCCCCAAGTGCGAGTTGGTGAAGGTCAGGGATTCCAGCAGAGGGTGGGCATCGTACTCGTCATCATCCCCTCCACCCCCCGAGCCCGTCGGCCCATCTCCGCGGAGTGGAGATTGGGGTGGGTGGTCTGCGTACCCACAGACACAAAACGTAAGGCCAAAGGTGGACCCGATCTTAATGGCACCCGCTCGGTCCGAACAATAATGCAGGAGGACCGACCCCCGTCCCCCCACATAGCACATTTTTATCCTGGGCTCCGTACCATCCAGTATGAATTTTCTTGTTAATGTTCCTCATTCTTTGATCAAATAATGACTCGGGGGATCAGTGCCAAGCCATAGGTATTTTTAACCACTCCCAAGCGATATTTCCTTTCAATTCCGATCAAGTTTCACTCTCTTTCTTACCCAGTCTGTTCGGTACATTTTATTTTAGCCAAGTGTTCCTTGTCCGAAGTGACATACACCGGGATACATACGCTGCTGTTGACCTTCCCCAGTTGCCAACACTATCAGAGTCACAGTTTTCTCCCGGAACCTTTTCCGCATCATATAGAGGGGTGGGTCCAGGTTCACCTCGTCCTGATAGCAGTCCCTCAGGGTCGCACACCAGACAGAGGCTACTTCTCACCCTTCCCCACTAGGGTTATGTGTGTTATACCTTGTTTGGCCACCTCCAAAGAAGGGAGATGTTACCAGCGGGACCACGAGGAGGTAAAGACCACTAAGCCCTCCGCTCCTTACCCAAGGGAGCTAACACCACAGTCATAGTTACACCCGCCGTTTACCCGCGCTTCGTTGAATTTCTTCACTTTGACATTCAGAGCACGGGGCAGAAATCACATCGAATCAACACCCGTCTCTCGGGCCCTCGCGATGCTTTGTTTTAATTAAACAGTCGGATTCCCCTAGTCCGCGCCAGTTCTAAGTTAGCTGCTACTCACCGGCTAAGGAGGCGCGCGCTGGCCCTTTCGACGGAGCCGGCACGGGAAGGGCCCGACACGTGTCCAGAATTGCCGCCGCCCGCCCGCCGAAACCCCAACCGCCCCCCTCGGGAAGAAGAGGGAGGAAGGGCCCGGTGAAAACGGGCGGCGCCTCGTCCAGCCGCGGCGCGTGCCTAGCTCCGCTTCGCGCCCCAGCCCGACCGACCCAGTCCTTAGAGCCAATCCTTATCCCGAGGTTACGGATCCAGCTTGCCGACTTCCCTTACCTACATTGTTCTAACATGCGAGAGACTATTCACCTTGGAGACCTGCTGTGGATATGGGTACGGCCCGGCGCGAGATTTACACCCTCTCCCCCGATTTTCAAGGACCGGCGAGAGCTCACCGGACGCCGCTGGAACCGCGATGCTTTCCAAGGCGCGGGCCCCTCTCTCGGGGCGAACCCATTCCAGGGCACCCTGCCCTTCACAAAGAAAACAGAACTCTCTCCGGGGCTCTCACCGGCTTCTCCGGGATCGTTTGAGTTACCGCACTGGACGCCTCACGGCGCCCGTCTCCGCCACTCCGGATACAGGGATCTGATCCCGACTCCCTTTCGATCGGACGGGGGGGACGGAGGCCATCGCCCCTCCCTTTCAGAACGGCGTTCGCCTATCTCTTAGGACCGACTGACCCATGTTCAACTGCTGTTCACATGGAACCCTTCTCCACTTCGGCCTTCAAAGTTCTTGTTTGAATATTTGCTACTACCACCAAGATCTGCACCTGTGGCGGCTCCTCCCGGGCCCTCACCCTAGGCTTCAATGCCCACCGGAGCAACCCTCCTACTCGTCGCGGCTTAGCCTTCGCGGCTTCCGTGGCTGGTGACGGCCGGGTATGGGCCCGACGCTACAGCGCCATCCATTTTCAGGGCTAGTTGATTCGGCAGGTGAGTTGTTACACACTCTTTGGCGGATTCCGACTTCCATGGCCACCGTCCTGCTGTCTATATCAACCAACACCTTTTCTGGGGTCTGATGAGCGTCGGCATCGGGCGCCTTAACCCGGCGTTCGGTTCATCCTGCAGCGCCAGTTCTGCTTACCAAAAGTGGCCCACTGGGCACTCGCATTCCACGCCCAGCTCCAAGTCAGCGAGTCAGGCTTCTTACCCATTTAAAGTTTGAGAATAGGTTGAGATCGTTTCGGCCCCAAGTCCTCTAGTCTTTCGCTTTACCGGATAAAACTGCAGACAGAGAGCCAGCTATTCTGAGGGAAACTTCGGAGGGAACCAGCTACTAGATGGTTCGATTAGTCTTTCGCCCTATACCCAGGTCGGACGACCGATCTGCACATCAGGACCGCTACGGACCTCCACCAGCGTTTCTGCTGGCTTCGCCCTGCCCAGGCATAGTTCACCATCTTTCGGGTCCTATCACGCACGCTCATGCTCCACCTCCCCGACGCTGCAGGGCGAGATGGGCAGGTGGTGCGCCCACCGCGCTGAGTGAGCGGGATCCCACCACGGCCCTGTGGGAGCGCCAGGGTATCTCACTTTCATTGCGCCATGGGGTTTCGGAAGAGCCCGTCAACTCACGCGCGTGTTAGACTCCTTGGTCCATGTTTCAAGATGGGTTAGGTGGGGAGCCAACGTCGCCGCCGACCCCTGGCGCCGTTAGGCATGAACGCACCCCGCCCGGCGATGCGACGTGGTCGGGCCACACTGAGGACAGTCCGGCCCCATCGACAGTCGTGCCGGGAGCAAGGGGGGTCTTTTCCCTCGGCCCCGGAAAGCGGGGCTTCACGGTGGGGGGATGTAACACTCCGGGGGTGGGCCGGAGCCACCTTCCGCCCCGGGCTGCTTCAAGCCTATCCGGAGCCGGTCACGGCGCGCAGCCGTGGAGAGAGTGCGCCCGACGGGGGACGGGGGCTCAAACGGGAGGCGGTCCCCCCCGCGAACAGGGGGAAGAATCCGCCGGCCCGGGACGGCCGACCTTCGACAGGTTGAACCCTCCGGGCGGTCTGCGCGGACCCCACCCGTTTACCACTTGACAGTTTCACGCCCTCTTGAACTCTCTCTTCAAAGTTCTTTTCAACTTTCCCTCACAGTACTTGTTGGCTATCGGTCTCGTGCCGGTATGTAGCCTTAGATGGAGTTTACCACCCAGCTTTGGGCTGCATTCGCAAACAACCCGACTCCGAGAAGACCTGGACCGGGCGCGACGGAGGCCGCCACCAGCCTCACACCGTCCGCGGGATGGAGCCTCCGTCAGAAGGACTTGGACCTCTGATCGGCGCCGGCGGGAATTTGGGTCTTCTATACGCCACATTTTCCGAGCCCAGCCGGGCTGGGGCGGTGCTGGGCTATTCCCTGTTCACTCGCAGTTACTGAGGGAATCCTGGTTAGTTTCTTTTCCTCCGCTTAGTAATATGCTTAAATTCAGCGGGTCGTCTCGCCTGATCTGAGGTCGTATTCAGAGGATGCTGCCTGCTGACAAGGCAAGGCGCCCCAGTCCCAAGCCCCAAACCTCCGGGAGGGAACGGAGGAAGAAGGAGAGAGACAGAGAGAGCGCGCACATGCACGCGCACGAGGTCCGGCCTTCTCGGCGACCCGAGAGAGTTCCAGAGGGCCCGGGAGTGTTCAGGAGAACGGCGCGCGCGGGGACAAAGGAGACCGAACGTTGAGGTGGCGGGGCGTGGCAGTGCGTCCGAGAGGGCTGAGTCACACGTCTCCACCGACAGCCGCACGGAGCGTTCCACTTACGCTGCCGCCACCTCCCCAACGCTGCGGGGCGAGATGGGCAGGTGGTGCGCCCACCGCGCTGAGCGAGCGGGATCTCACCACGGCCCTGCGGGAGCGCCAGGGCATCTCACTTTCATTGCGCCATGGGGTTTCGCGAAGAGCGCGGCCCAGGTCTCACTCTCGGGAAGAACGCACGTAGGCGAGGAAGGGTGGTCGGAGACTAAACCGCGCGGGGCAGTCATCCCGACTGGCTCCTGGCCAACACTCAGATGAGGACGGGAGTCGGGAGACTGGAATGCGAGGCGGTCAACGCAGCCATCTTCCTGCCCAGAACCGAGCCTAGAATTCGGCCCCAAGTCTGGGCAAGCAGGTGGGGACACCAAAGCCGTGAACCACCCCTCAATGGACACATGCGAGGCGCGCGCTCACATCTTGCCCAGAAAAAGAACCTCATCCCCGGGCTTCAGCGTACACCGTGACGGCGCAAGCATTCGGCCCGATCCTTGGACTCCCTTCCGGAGAGAGTGATGGTGTGGCGACCAAACTCAACTCCGCTCACCCCAGTCCATGCTAGGGTGGGTCAGGCAGGGTCTTTTAGATCAAGCATGGTAAGATTAAGTCTTCGTCTATGTATGTGATTTTGTGAAGGACCCTTTCGTTTCTCTCATGCACAAAGAGAGAAATTCCATCAGGGAACACAAGGAGAAATCCCGTCAACTCCTGCCCAGCACGAAGCCTCCAAGTCCTGCTTCAACGGATGGGACACCTGCATTTTTCTGAAACACCCGTCTCAAACGCAGAAAGAAGGTAAGTGATAGGAATGAAGAGGTTCATTCAACTCTTGCCCAGCAACAGACTCCAAATGACGGCTCCAAACGGGTCCTTCACATGCATTCTGACACCTCGGTCCTGACTTAGTCAAATCATTTTGATTAAAAAACCCTGTCGACGGAAATCTTCGCAGACCCCCCCGTTGTACCTCAACCGTGGTAACCTCGGGCAAAGGAGTCGCTGCTGCCCGGTGGCGCTTCTTGGCCTCTGCCCTTGGGAGACTTCCACAAACTGCCCCGAGGTGGCCATGGGGATGCAATGTTAAAGATAGGAAACATGACCATGGTTTTTGGAAAACTTAGATTCTGACGGAGCCAAAAAACTCCGGACTATGGTCACATAATGTTAAAGATAGGGATTTCTCTCAGAAAATTCCTCTCAACATGACCATAGCTACCAAATCACCTCCGGAGAAGGTAAAAATGACCAGAGCCTGAAAGGGAACGCACAGTGGTGCTAAGGGTGCTTTGCCTCGGGCGGTCAACCCCCTTCCAGCAACATGACCAGAGCTTAGCCAGAACTTAACCATGTGGTTAAGGGGGCTTAGTCCCGTCCTAAGCACAAAGAACGGCGCATCCAGCCCGGCCTGAACCGGTGCCAGGCGCGGGAGGGGGCCATCAGGCAGACTTCCAGGGATGAGGAAGCTGCCAGGGGTGAATGGGGACCCTGCCTGGGGTATAGAGCCTCCCACACGGCCTCGATCGGTCGCTCGTGCCCTTAGAATGAAGCTCTGTACTGACTTTTTTTGATCGAAATACCGTGCCCCTAGTAATATGCAGGTACCTCCACGGTGTATCTACCATATATTTGCATTAAGGGAGCAAGCCACTACTTCATGCCGACCTCCTCGAACTCCCGCTCGGCCACACATAGCAAATCTGTCCCGTTAGGAGAAGGTAAAGTTTAATCGCAGCTATGGTCATGTTATGAAATGCTGCCTATGGTCATGTTACTAAATGCTGCCTATGGTCATGTTACTAAAACCTGCCTATGGTCATGTTACTGAAACCTGCCTATGGTCATGTCACTAACTTCTGCCCATGGTCATGTAGGCTAATTCCACCTATGGTCATGTCACTAACCTCTGCCCATGGTCATGTAGGCTAATTCCGCCCATGGTCATGTCACTAATTTCTGCACATGGTCATGTAGGCTGATTCCGCCCATGGTCATGTCACTAACTTCTGCCCATGGTCATGTAGGCTAATTCCGCCCATGGTCATGTAGGCTAATTCTGCCTATGGTCATGTCACTAACTTCTGCCCATGGTCATGTAAGCTAATTCTGCCTATGGTCATGTCACTAAATGCTGCCCATTGTCATGTTACTAAATTTAAACTCTGGTGATGTAGCTCTAGGCTGTTTGCTCCCACTTGCCCAAGATTGGTTCCAGGACTCCGGGGACAGCTTCCACTGCCCCAGGCTCACTTCCCCTTGTCATTTAATTAAATTGTGACTCAATTTATGTGAAGTCAGGTGTTTAACTCTGGTCATTTCTTCATTTCTCCCAGTTCCAATAACCCTAACCCTGAACCTAAACCCTAACCCTAACCCTAGCCCTGACCCTAAACCCTAACCCTAACCCCTAACCCCTAACCCTAACCCTAAACCTAACCATAAACCCCTAACCCCAACCCTAACCCTAACCCCAACCCCTAAACCTAACCCTAACCCCAACCCGGCTTTGGACAGGTTGGTCTGACAGTTTATTCTCTGGGTCGGGAGGTCAGTAAGCCTGGAAAAAGACGAAACTCCGATGCGGGAATGTATTGAACGGGAAGGTTAACGAGGTAGCAGCTGCAAGCAATAGAGTCAGCTGTAATTGTTTACCAAGGGGTCATGCATAAACGCATAAAAGGGTCCGGAGAATTGTAAATCCTTTCCTTCGCTTGGGTTTCAGTGTTACGAGGAGACTGGATGGACCGGGAGATATCCCCAAACTGAAATTGTGAGTGTTTTGTTGGTATTTTCTGTTTAGTAACTGTCTGTGTTTGTTTTGTTAAATAGCACTAGACGGCTAAACAAATCCGGAGCTGACGCCAGGGGCCAGCACATGGCCGGATCACCACAGCACTTGTTTTCACCAATAGCACGTAATATATTGTACTTCACCACAAGCACTGAGAGCACTCACTTTGGACCTGTGATCATGTGTGATCATTTTACCCGTACTTTGTTGTCTGTCTGTTTGTTATTTGGAATTACTGCATCCACACTGCACCTGCTATACACCTGCTACTAATTACCACTTTGCCACAGAGACCACACCAAAACAAAGGCAACAACTCAGGTAAGACAGCTATTATATGTATTTATCTTAATGCTAGAAGTCTCAGAAACAAAATGTTAGAACTTGAAGCTACTGCACTAACAAGTAACTGTGATGTGATGTGATGTTTCCCGAGCTGCTGGGACCCCACACAGGGGCACTGGGGCCCATGCGCGTGGTGGGAAGGCGGCAGGTATTGTTTGGCGAGCACCTGGGACCCTGCACGGGGTCGCTGGGGCCTGTGCACACGGTGGGACGGTGGCAGGTTTTGTTTGGCGAGCACCTGGGACCCTGCACGGGGTCGCTGGGGCCTGTGCACACGGTGGGACGATGGCAGGTTTTGTTTGGCGAGCACCTGGGACCCTGCACGGGGTCGCTGGGGCCTGTGCACACGGTGGGACGATGGCAGGTTTTGTTTGGCGAGCACCTGGGACCCTGCACGGGGTCGCTGGGGCCTGTGCACACGGTGGGACGGTGGCAGGTTTTGTTTGGCGAGCTGCTCGCACCCTGCACATGGACGCAGGGGACCGTGTGTGCGGTGGGAAGGTGGCAGGTATTGTTTGGTGAGCTGCTGGGACCCTGCACGGGGTCGCTGTGGCCCCTACGCGTGGTGGGGAGATGGGGAGGAGGTTAAATGTCTAAAAGACACAAATGGCAAAATCATAGACAACAAAAAAATAGCAAATATATTAAATGATTACTTTTCACAGGTTTTAACAAAGGAGGACACAGACAACATGCCCGACATGTCGACCTGTTCCGATCCAGATTTAAATAACTTGAGCATAACAGAGGCAGAAGTGTTAAAAGGACTTGGAGCTCTTAAAATAAATAAATCCCCTGGGCCGGATGAGATCCTCCCAATAGTACTCAAAGAAATGAAAGAAGTTATTTACAGACTGCTAACCAAGATCATGCAACAGTCTCTTGACACAGGGGTTGTACCGACAGACTGGAAAATTGCAAACATAATTCCGATCCACAAAAAGGGAGACAAAACCGAACCAGGTAACTACAGACCAATAAGCCTGACTTCTATTATATGTAAACTTATGGAAACTATAATAAGATCTAAAATGGAAAATTATCTATATGGGAACAATATCCTGGGAGACAGTCAACATGGTTTTAGGAAAGGGAGATCATGTCTAACTAACCTGCTTGACTTTTTTGAGGATGCAACACTGACAATGGATAATTGCAAAGCATACGACATGGTTTATTTAGATTTCCAGAAAGCTTTTGACAAAGTCCTGCATAAAAGATGAATTCTCAAACTGAATGCAGTAGGGATTCAAGGAAATGCATGCACATGGATTAGGGAGTGGTTAACATGTAGAAAACAGAAAGTACTGATTACAGAAGAAACCTCAAAATGGAGCGAGGTAACCAGTGGTGTACCACAGGGATCAGTATTAGGTCCTCTGCTATTCCTAATCTACATTAATGATTTAGATTCTGGTATAGTAAGTAAACTTGTTAAATTTGCAGACGACACAAAAATAGGAGGGGTGGCAAACACTGTTGTAGCAGCAAAGGTCATTCAAAATGATCTAGACAGCATTCAGAACTGGGCAGACACATGGCAAATGAAATTTAATAGAGAAAAGTGTAAAGTATTGCATGCAGGCAATAAAAATGTGCATTATAAATATCATATGGGAGATACTGAAATTGAAGAAGGAAACTATGAAAAAGACGTAGGAGTTAATGTTGACTCAGAAATGTCTTCATCTAGACAATGTAGGGAAGCTATAAAAAAGGCCAACAAGATGCTCGGATATATTGTGAGAAGTGTTGAATTTAAATCAAGGGAAGTAATGTTAAAACTTTTGTCCAGTGGTTAAAGTAAAGGGCTTGTAACCAGGAGGTCCCCGGTTCAAATCCCACCTCAGCCATTGACTCATTGTGTGACCCTGAGCAAGTCACTTAACCTCCTTGTGCTCCGTCTTTCGGGTGGGACGTAATTGTAAGTGACTCTGCAGCTGATGCATAGTTTACACACCCTAGTCTCTGTAAGTCGCCTTGTATAAAGGCGTCTGCTAAATAAACAAATAATAACAATGCATTAGTAAGACCTCACCTAGAATATTGTGTTCAGTTCCTGTCACCTCGTTACAAAAAGGATATTGCTGCTCTAGAAAGAGTGCAAAGAAGAGCAACCAGAATTATCCCGGGTTTAAAAGGCATGTCGTATGCAGACAGGCTAAAAGAATTGAATCTATTCAGTCTTGAACAAAGAAGACTATGCGGCGATCTGACTAAAACATTCAAAATCCTAAAAGGTATAGAGAATGTCGACCCAGGGGACTTTTTTGACCTGAAAAAAGAAACAAGGACCAGGGGTCACAAATGGAGATTAGATAAAGGGGCATTCAGAACAGAAAATAGAAGGCACTTTTTTACACAGAGAATTGTGAGGGTCTGGAACCAACTCCCCAGTAATGTTGTTGAAGCTGACACCCTGGGATCATTCAAGAAGCTGCTTGATGAGATTCTGGGATCAATAAGCTACTAATAACCAAACAAGCAAGATGGGCTGAATGGCCTCCTCTCGTTTGTAAACTTTCTTATGTTTTTAACTCTATGGCGTGTATGGGCTCAAACGGGGCTTTCGTGAGAGCCTCCAGTACAATATCAAGGCTCCATTGAGGGAGAACAGTCCTCCTCAGGGGACGTAATCGGCATGCGCCTTTAAGGAATCTGGTAGCCAATAAATGCGCAACTGGAGATACTAAATCCACGGGGGAGGGAGCAAAGCGGGAGTCCCAGGGGTGGCCTTGTAAGACCTGGCACAGGGTTGAGAACCAGATTCTTCTGGGCCACCTGGGGGCCACCAGAAGAACCGACACCTTCTCTAACTGGACCTTTTCCAGAAGGGCCAGGAGCAGCGGTATAGGTGGGAAAGTTATAACGGATTACGTCAACTCTGTTACATAACCAGTTACAGCAATCAAGAAAGGAATTTCCAATATTGCAATCAGGTAAATGATGACGGAATTTAATTATTCAAATAAACCAAACCTACAAACAATAAACAATCCTTGAAATGAAATTCAAATATATCATGAGTATTTAAAGAAGAATTAAGAAATAAACATAACCATAACTATCAATCATTCTAGTAATATCTGCTTAATAAGAGAGAAACAATACTAGCCACCACCATAGCATTGCTGTTAGGCCGAAACACAGTACTTGTAATACATTGGCTAATTTGCATAGACATATCTCTGCCCACAGGAAAAATGATACAGAAAATCATTAGCCTAAAAACTCTATAGCAATCAACAACAACAAACTGTATAGGACCACAACTCACATGGGGGTGAGTAAACATTAATATGCAGTTACATACCAAAGTAAAATAAGAGTTCAAGCAGTTCTTTAAAGCTTGTAAAAAAGTAACAAAGAAAATACAAAACAAGTTGAAAGTAAATGTTCAGTTCCCGTGATTCATCAAAACATAAATATATCCAGAAGAAAAAAAAACAGGAATGGCCATGCACGAAAAATAGTTATAATCCAATCAATATTGCACATCAACAAAATGGATTGATCTCACCCGGCCGCTGAATTATCGGCGGTGTAGGTCCCCCGTAGTAGTCCGCTGCAGTCTGTCGATTGGAAACCATCCAAGAACGACAGCACATTCACAAGTCATAAAATAAACAAAACCAAACGGTGACTAGAAATAGCGATAATATAACTGCTGAGCTGAATATAAAAGAACAAGCTATCTATGTTAGCATAGCGTTGTTTGTTAACATTACCTAAAGTCAAACTTATATTCATAGACTGAAGAAAGCTATTAGACTATCTGTTAGGCAAATGTACAAACGCAGCCTAACAAAATAAAGCTGGATTGCTGAAGAGAATAACTAGAATACACAGTTCTCCTTATAACAAAGTAGTATGGCGTGCTCTATCGTATATTTTTCTTTCTTCCTCCATTTCGTTCCTCCGACTGCCTTTGAAATACCCAGCACCATGAAAACGAGGTATGACACAGGCCCGGTTTTTGGGATGGAACCGCATAACAGTCTCGCGTTTTGATTGGTCCATGTCTGTCACATGAATATGTCGTCACACGAGTGGAAAAGCTTGCAGGCATTTTTAACATTGTGATCAGAGAGAGAGAGAGTAATCTGCTTTCCACAACCTTACCATTAAAATATAATGTGGTATTACGCTGTACTGATATAACAAACTATGGGTAATTACTTTATATGAATTATCATGTTATGCGAATGTAAGAATTGACTTTCTGTGGTGGTGTACTTTTTTTTCTTTCAAGCAGCATATATCTATAATCGTTTTTGCGATATATTTTAATATAAAATGTATACACTATTGCAGTTTTGTTACAGGATACATTAGTTTAGTAATCACAGTTTTACATATAGACTGCCCCTGTTTTCATTTACGTCCCAAATTCTGGGCCGATTTGGTTTGCAGATAACGTCCCAAATTCTGGGCCGCCTTGGTTTTTAGATAACTTCCCAAATTCTGGGCCGCTTTGCATTTTCGAATTCAGCCCAGTTTTGGGGACTCAGCTGACAGCGAGTTTCTAAGTCATCCATGCACAGTTTACCATAAACTGGATCGTGAATTCATTTGAGAGTAACCCTTAGTACATGAATCAAAGTTAATGTATTTTTTACTCTCCCCAGAAGTCTCTTTTTTTATGAAAAAACAGAAATAAAATGTAAATAAAAAAAAAAAATGTATTTCTTATTACATAAAGAAACTACATTGCACTGAAATAGATACATGACAATCAATTAAAGCAGTCGTTTTCCTTTATTAAAGGCTAATATTAAAACACATTTTTGGGAAGGAACATGGTATTCCGAAAAAAGGACATCTCATTTTCTTATGTAACGTCCATCAGTATATTGAAGTGTTTCAGGTTCTTTTTGAACAGAAATGAGACTGCAACTGTGAGTAGATGAAGGCCGTTTATTTTGACAATAATTAAATAATCACAAAATAAAATCATAAAGTGAGGGAAAGGAGACTGGGAGTTGAAAATGAAAATAAATGATTGTAGTAATTTTTCTTTTACCCTACCCTTCCCAGTCTTTTCCCCGCCCCTCTTTTGCGCAAAACCTGAACTCCAATTCCCCTCCACACACGTGTACCACCATGCAACCCCGGCACGCACACACCACCATAAGACCCCTGCACACACACACCACCATGCAACCCCTACATGTATACACCCACCATGCAACTCCTACATGCACACACCACCATGCAACCCCTGCATGCATACACCCACCGTAGCAATTCTTTGCAAAATATATTTTCGGGTATTCAGCCCAATTCATGTCTATGGCAGTGTTAAAAAACACATTTTCAGTCATATCTCTCGAACCAGAGCACCTACAACCACCGTTCGAAGGGTTCTAGACCAGCCTGAATGTAACATGCCAAGTTTCGTAGCAATTCTTTGCAAAAAATATTTTCAGGGCGTTCAGGGTGTTCAGCCTCAGTCATGTCTATGGCAGTGTTGAAAAACACATTTCAGGCATATCTCTCGAACCCGAGCACGTAGAACCACCATTCAAAGTGATATAGACTCAGGGGAGCACCCCAAACCACCCCCTAAAACGGTGTGGTGGTTCACCCAAAAACTCATGTCATGACGAAAAAATTCACTTTGCCAAGCCGTCCTGGCATTTGAACCATGAAAATGGTGACTCCTTGTGCAGGGCCCCATGGGGCCCCACCGCAAAAAAAAATCAAGTTCCTAACCCCCACAGAACCCGAGATACGCCCTGTCAAAAATGTCCAAAAACTACCCTTCTTAGGGTCATATCTCCATGACCCCGGGGCCTAGAAACCGGGTTGAACTTCCTAGGGTCATGTCTGGGGGCCCTCTTTCACAGGGAGCCATCCGTTTTCAAATGCTACATTTTCAACAAATTTACACATTTTCAGCATGATGGCATATCAAGGTTGCATTTCCAATAGCTTTTGAGCTCCAGGTTGCCAAAAAAAAGTCTAAACTGGTGTCCTTTCTAGCTGGGGACACGTTGCTTGGAGGGATCGACAGGGGCCCCGAGGTGGACCTCCGTACCAATTTTCAAGTCTCGGGGACCCCCGGAACCCGAGATACAGCACCCTGAAAAATGTCTATGGGAAATCCCATTATAAAACCCCTTTGGGGCAACGCCCACCATCTGGCGGTGGGGTGGCGTTTGAACCCGTGGCCGATGTCTTTCTTTAGCTAAGACTCTTGTGCACGCAAAGAGTGCCCTTCTGAGT
>CM072676.1:15704247-15722688 GCA_036884735.1 Huso huso
GTTTTTACTATATCAGAGTCTAAATCATTAATGTAGATTAGGAATAGCAGAGGACCTAATACTGATCCCTGTGGTACACCACTGGTTACCTCACTCCATTTCGAGGTTTCTCCTCTAATCAGTACTTTCTGTTTTCTACCTGTTAACCTCCCTAATCCATGTGCATGCATTTCCTTGAATCCCTACTGCGTTCAGTTTGAGAATTAATCTTTTCTCTCGGGACTTTGTCAAAAGCTTTCTGGAAATCTAAATAGACCATGTCGTATGCTTTGCAGTTGTCCATTTTCAATGTTGCATCCTCAAAAAAAAAGTCAAGTAGGTTAGTTAGACATGATCTCCCTTTCTAAAACCATGCTGGCTGTCACCCAGGATATTGTTACCATATAGGTAATTTTCATTTTGGATCTTATTATAGTTTCCATAAGTTTACATATAATAGAAGTCAGGCTTATTGGTCTGTAGTTACCTGGTTCAGTTTTGTCTCCCTTTTTTTGTGGATCGGTATTCGTTTGCTATTTTCCAGTCTGTCGGTACAACCCCTGTGTCAAGAGACTGTTGCATGATCTTGGTTAGCGGCTTGTAAATAACTTCTTTCATTTCTTTGAGTACTATTGGGAGGATCTCATCCGGCCCAGGGGATTTGTTTATTTTAAGAGCTCCTAGTCCTTTAACACTTCTGCCTCTGTTATGCTAAAGTTATTTAAAACTGGATAGGAACAGGTCGACATGTGGGGCATGTTGTCCGTGTCCTCCTTTTGTAAAAATCTGTGAAAAGTAATCATTTAATATATTTTATTTTTTTTTTTCTTCATCTATGATTTTGCCATTTGTGTCTCTTAGACATTTAACCTCCTCTTTGAATGTTCTCTTGCTGTTATAATATTGGAAAAACATTTTGGAATTGGTTTTAGCCCCCTTAGCAATATTGATTTCTCTCTCTCTTGGCCTTTTAACTTCCTTTTTGACTTGTGTTTGCAGTTCCAAGTACTCTTTCTGTGTGCTTTTGTTTTTTGGTCCTTTTAAACGCTCTGTAAAGTGCCTTTTTTTTCGCTGAATATTTTTTTTTAATTGATCTATTAAACCATTTTGGCCATTTTGTTTTAGATTTAGATTTGTCTACTTTTGGGATGTAATTGTTTTGTGCCTCTAGTACTACATTTTTAAAAAACAGCCACCCTTTTTCTGTGGATGTTTTCTCTATTTTACTCCAATCTACTTCTGTTAGTCTCCGTTTCATACCTTCATAGTTTGCTTTTCTAAAATTGTAAACCTTAGCTTTAGTCATTACTTTTGGAGTTTTAAAAAATATTTCAAATGAGACCATGTTGTGGTCTGAATTTGCCAATGGCTCTCTGACCTCTGTTTTAGTTATTCTGTCTTCATTATTTGAAAAGACTAAATCAAGGCATGCCTCCCCTCTAGTCGGTGCCTTGACAAATTGCGTTAGGAAGCAGTCATTTGTCATTTCCACCATTTCAATTTCGTCCGTCATTGCCCCCATCGGGTTTTCCCATTTTATACAGGGAAGTTGAAATCCCCCCATTAGTATGGCTTCTCCTTTTTACACGCATTTCTAATATCATTGTACAACAGATTATTTTGCTCAGCGTCTGAATTTGGCGGTCTATAGCATGCTCCTATTATTATGCCCTTTGAATTTGTGTCCATTATTCTGACCCATATTGATTCTGCATTGTTTTCTTTGTCCTGATTTAACACCTGGGCTTCATGGCTATTTCTTCCGGCGCTACCCCTCCGCCTCTTCTGTCCTGCCTGTCTTTCCTATACAGTGTGTACCCACTGATATTATATTCGTCTCCATCACTCTCAGACAACCAAGTTTCTGTAACACCTATCACATCGTAGTTACTTGTTAGTGCAGTAGCTTCAAGTTCTAACATTTTGTTTCTGAGACTTCTAGCATTAAGATAAATACATTTAATAGTGGTCTTACCTGAGTTGTTGCCCTTGTTTTGATGTAGTCTCCCTTCTGTTTTTTTGTTTTCTCCCCCCTTCCTTTCTAGTTTAAATGCTTCTGTACCGCCTGAAGGATCCTTTCTCCGAGTAGATTGGTTCCCTTTCTGTTTAAGTGCAGTCCGTCCCACCTGTATAGATAGTCCTTGTTGTAGAAAGTGCTCCAATGTTCAAGAAAGGTGAAGCCTTCCTGTGTGCACCATGATTTCAGCCATGCATTTTGATTTTGTATTTCCAGCTGTCCATATGGTCCTTTGCAAGGCGCCAGTATCCCAGAAAAATACCACAGTTTTGGTCTTGTCTTTTAATTTCCTTCCTAGCTCTCTGAATTTGTTCTGCAGGGATCTTGGCCTGTCTCTTCCAATGTTGTTTGTACCAATGTGGGACTACTACTACCGGGTCATCTCAGTTCGTTCTAGGAGCCTGTCCACGTTCTCCCTTGACAGAGGCTCCTGGAAGGCAGCACACTGTTGTAGTAAGGGGTCCAAACTGCGAACTGAACTTGCTGTGTTTCTCAGTATGGAGTCCCCAACAATCATGACCTCCCTTCTTTTGCTGGCTGGTCAGCACTGTTTATAGGGTCCTGGACCTCCATCAGCTACGTTCAACCTTTTAAAGACGTATCCAGCCCATTCTAAACTCCATTTTTAACTAGTGGCGGCTTGTGACTCGACTGGTCACAACATTCTCCAACTACACTATTGTACTGTAACTTTTCCACCGGCGCCTCACAGACTATGGTTACCACGGCAACGCCCTTATTGAGTGACTGCGGGGAGTGGTAAGTTGTCATGGTGACCAGGCAGCTTCATCAGGCTCTGCGTGCTCTGCGCCTCAGCACTGCAATCTTCCGGCTTCCTGTTGCTGCACTTTCACAACCTAGCGGAGACGAATTCAACGCGCCGAACCATAACATCTAAATATTGCGTTAACTTATTTATATTTATGACTATCTGTCCTAAACATGTCTAGAATATTTATTATTCAAATCTAAAGGAATAAGCAAATGTTGTTCTACATAGACAAGGATTTTAATCGTAATAACTTCATAGATTCTACCCTGATTCACTCAAGTCAATGATGTAATTCCAATCATAACCTCTGGATGGCAGTATAATACCACAAGCTCTCTCTCTATACATTAAACCAGTTTGGTTTCGCTGCAAAGCTCGGACACTACAGCTTTTCTATCTATTCCCGCAGTTCTCACTCGGATGGATTCTCGGGAGTTCCCCTCCTGCCTCATCCTCTGTCTATCTATATCAAATGACATTCTTCAATTTCAACTCTTACCCCCCTCCCCCCCCCTCCCCCGCCCCTTTGAGGCGGACTGCTCCCGACCAAATCAATAGATTTTTCAACAGCCTCAGAGCAGCGGATTCTTCATCCTCTTAGGTTCTACAGCGGCCTCAGCTCTATGTATTCTCCATCTCTGGCTTCATCTAAATCACTTTAACTCACAGTCCAATATCCACCGCATTCAGCAGATGTCTGTGCTCTACAGCAGATCATCACACTACCGATGGCAATCCACCATTCACTATTACAGATCCCTGCTTCAGCAGATATCTGCGTTCTGCAGCAGACCACCACGCTCTACCAATGGCAGTCCACCATTCACAATAACAGATCACTGCTTCAGCAGATCTCTCTCTCTCTCTCTCTCTCTCTCTCTCTCTCCAGCAGACCACCGCTCATTATTGACAGCACTTCTTTGTTTACTTCCTCAGATCTCTGCACCGTCCAGCAGATCCCGTCCTCTACTGTTAATTGCTCCTCACTGCAGCAGATCTCTGCTCCCTCTTCAGATCTACTCACTGTTATAGCATGCAAGTTGCTTTAGTTCAGTCTAAATCTGTACCTGCACTACTCCAGATCTTCCAACGCCCGCTTTCCTCCAATACGCAGATCGTGGAAGCATTCCAGTCAAGGCTAATGCTAATCCCCATCTAATCAAAAAATACGAGGTGCTTGTCTTTCTCAGCAATCTATTTATATGTCCACATCCTCTCAAATATTACAGCATTAATACATGGTGAGAGACGCGGTGAGACTGGAAATCTGTCTTGTTTATGAGTTAAGGAGTTCCACTCTAGGAGAATAACTGGGTTGTGAAACCCAGTCTCTCAATGTGAGTTCACCTTTTCCATTTCAAGCAGACATGATAGTAGCAGACCGCAGATCGATCCCGTATTAACTGACACATAGGATAGTCAACATCTCATCTCTGCCCTCCATTCCAGTAAATGGAGCACAAAGCGTGCTGAGCTTCCCCAGCAGTCGATTTACACGTTCGTTCAGTTCCAGCTGCTACCTCAACTGTCAGTTCCAGCTCCCCTTCGGCCTCCACTTTTAGTATTCAAGTTCCTCGACTGGTCCCATCTGCTGCGTACCCCCCCCCCCCAAATTCACCAGCTTCACCAGCTGTCATTTGACTGAATCATACTCTCAGTAACCTCCTTCAATCTGCTCAGCATTTCATATCTGCAGCTCTCTCCCTCCTTCGACAGCTTCATATTGTACAGCTTGGTCAGTGTTTTAAACGTTCTGTGTCAGAATCGGATTCATCCTATTCCTTCAAATCAAACCAGATCATGGCTTTCATCGTCCAGCTAGGATTTTTTTTCTTCCCACCATTCTCTCCATACCAGTAGTTTGTCTGACTCTTCGCGGAATCTTCAAAGTCCCCCCCCTGCTGCACCTTCCCGCCTGCCCATATCAACAGACATTCTCTTTCACTCATCTCTACTCTTCAGAAAGTTTGCTTGTCCCCTTACGAAGATCTCCTCATGGAGACCATCTGCCTAACAGCTGATTCTTAAGAGCCTTCCCCTCTGCCTCACCTTCCCGCTGTCCGCATCAATGACCATTCTCAGTTTGCTCATTCTACTCTTCTGAAACGCCACTTCTCCCCATACAAGGATCTACCTATGGAGATCATCTACATCTGAGCCCTCTTCGGTCTCCTTAGGAGCTCAGAATCCACAGTTCTAATTTACTCCATCATTCAGTCGTGTACCTCCAGACGGATCCATTTCAGCGCGGTCAGTTAATTCAGCTGTCAAGCAGATTCCCCTATCTGCCCCTTATTTTCAACGTCAAGGTATCTCATCTGCTTCTCGGCCTTCTTCGGCTTCCTCAGAAACTCAGAATTCACAGTTCCTTCAGCTTTAAGCTTCCATGCAGCGACGAAGATCTCCTAATCAGCCAACCTCTCCACTCTCCTTTCGAGAGCAGGCCTCCCTCCTCAGCTGTATTCTCTCCATTCATTTCGTATAGGTGCAGCTACCTCCACTGCGAGAGCCAGCATCAACCACAGTCTGATCAAGACCATGGGCCGCTGGTCCTCTTCCGCAGTAGATTATTACGTTCAGAACTCGCAGTTTCTTCTGCTTCTGATTTACTTCACCATTCGGTCGTACCTCCAAGAGGGATCAATTTCAACGTGGTTAGTCCATTCAGCTGTCAAGTAGAGTCCCCTATCTGCCCCTTTCATCATCAAGGTATCTCCCCAGCAAGAACCCCCCAGGACCCTCGGTTCATTGATTCCTCTCGCTCCTATCATCACTCATCGCTGGTTCTCAACCCACCTTCCACCCTCCAGAGCAAGCCTCCCTCCTCTACTTCCCCCCTCATTGATTTCTCTTGCTCCTAGGATCACTCGTCACTGGATTCCAACCTACCTTGCCTCCAGAGCGGGCCTCCCCCCCAATCATTCCGTAGGCACAGCCCCCTCTGCTGCGAGGGCCAACATCACTCACAGCCTTCTTCGGCTTCCTCAGAAGCTCAGAATACACAGTTTCTTCAGCTTCAAGCTTCCCTGCAGCGACGAAGATCTCCTAATCAGCCCACCTCTCCACCCTCCTTTCTAGAGCAGGCCTCCCTCCTCAGCTGTATTCTCCCCATTCATTTCGTATAGGTGCAGCTACCTCGCTGCAAGAGCCAGCATCAACCACAGTCTGATCAAGACCATGGGCCGCTGGTCCTCTTCTGCAGTAGATTTATTACGTTCATTCATCTCCTCCGATATAGTTGCAGCCCATTTTAAAATCGCTAGCATGCCCGGAGTGGGGGCTACCTGTTCGCCGGGGCCACCAGAGGTTTTCCCCTAATCTGCCTCAAGGGTTTTTTTCCTCTCCACTGAGCGGCAGGTATACACATAGTCGCATCCTACTAACAAATTTACTAATCTCCCTCTGTTCGTCCTGTTCGTCATTCTGGTCTTTTTTTGTGTATGTTTTATCGTTGGCATGTGCTGTCTTGTTTGTCTCACGGTGTGGGAGTTTTTCGTGAGGTGCGAGGGGGGGTCCATCCTTTGGGGGGGGCAAGTGAGGCTCACTTCCCGACCTCAGGGCTAGGCAGCCGCCTCCCTTACCTTCAGGGGTTCTCACCGCGTGAGTCAGAGCGGACCCCGGCCAAACTCTGTTCTGTCGCAGCTCCCGCGCTCATCTCACCTCGAGGCTCTCTTCTATTCTGCCTCTCTTCAGGGCGTGGTCACTCGTGCGAGTCCTATACTAACCTCAATGCTTTGTCCTTATTTTTTCAGGTCCCAGGCAGCGTGATGTCTCGGCCAATCAGGGGTTTCTGGCGCCCCTTACAGAAGCCTCAGATGCTGGGTACCTCTCCTCTCCTCATCTCTAACCCCATATGTGTTTCCAGGGGCGGGTCCTCCGCCCTTGGGAAGTCATAACCCTCATATGTGTTTTCAGGTTGCGGGTCCTCCCGCCCCTGGGATCCTCTGGGATGTCATCGGCCCCAGTCGGTGACCTCTTTTCTATCCTGTTTCCGGTCGCCGGGTCCTCCGCCCCTGGGATGTCGACAGCGTCGGCCCCAGTCGGTGACCACATTCTGTCCTACTAACTGCTCCTTGCTACTTCTTCTGCCTTATCCTTCCCCCCCCCAGCTCACGCCCAGTGAATATAACGTAAAAAAGACCGCTGCGGTATTCTAGGTATGTATGTGCGCCCGGTAGTTCTAGTGTTAACTGTGAAACACATTTGTTTTTTTTTCACTGGAGTGTTGCGTTTATCATCACACAGTGGTGCAAAAGTATGGAAGAAGCCACTTGTTCTGCATTGAAACGTCACCATTGTGTGAAATCAGCAGAATATTTGGGAGTGTTAAGTAACCCTTCTTTGAGTGATGGTGTTCGCTTTGCGTATCTGCAATTACTATTGTTGGAGTGCTCTTCTGTGTAAGTATAAAATTTAAATATATCACATTCAATTTAAGATGGTACGAAGGAGTGCTGGGTTTGTTTGTTGTGGGGGTTTTCTAGCATTGCTGATACAACACTGTAAAATCCTCCAAAATGTATTTTGATTTGTGTGTTTAACCTACTTTCACTTATTCAGCATACTTTCAGCGAAGTATTTTTTTTTTTTTTTTTTTTGCCAGACATGTTTGTTGTTGAAAGGAAATTTTCTTTCAATCTTTTAAACAAATGTTATAGCTCAAAGTATAGTTGACATGTTAAATACTGTTAGTTGTGTGAGAAATGCTATTCAAACGCAAACTCGGTGCAGCTTTACTTGGCCGTTCAGAGGCGTGTCTTTTTGTTCGAGCCATATTTGCATACCAGAGTCCGTGGAGCGGCAATCCCCGCCCACAGCCAGCTACACAGCAGAGATTTCTGTATGAGAATACGCGTGTTGTGAAGGTGCATCTCGTGTAGATCCACGCTGTGCAGGGTTTACTCGCTTTTTTTGAGAATAGACCCCTATGTGACTGAAAGTAGTTATC
The DNA here is from genome assembly GCA_036884735.1 of Huso huso. NCBI lineage: Eukaryota > Metazoa > Chordata > Actinopteri > Acipenseriformes > Acipenseridae > Huso > Huso huso. Next base: position 15,711,964 of record CM072676.1, read on the forward strand.
CAATGCTTTGAACATTTCTTGTGATGTTGTTCTTGATGGAATTTTGTGTCACATTAAAAGATGAGCATCCCATGTGTAGCATACAAATACCAGAACTACTGACCTACAAGTTTAACATCAATCACATGTAAGATCATTATTATTATTATTATTATTATTATTATTATTATTATTATTTATTTCTTAGCAGACGCCCTTATCCAGGGCGACTTACAATTTTATTATTTATTTTTTTTATTTATTTTTTTTACATACAATTACCCATTTATACAGTTGGGTTTTTACTGGAGCAATCTAGGTAAAGTACCTTGCTCAAGGGTACAGCAGCAGTGTCCCTTACCAGGGATTGAACCCACGACCCTCCGGTCAAGTGTCCAGAGCCCTAACCACTACTCCACACTGCTGCCCAAGATCATGGAAATGATCACAAGGACCAAAATGGAGGAATATTTATATAGTAACAACATTATAGGAGACAACCAGCATGGCTTTTAGGAAGGGTAGATCTTGTTCAACTAATTTACTAGATTTCTTTCAGGTGACTACTAGAGTGGACAAGGACAGTGCGCATGACATCATCTACTTAGATTTACAAAAAGCATTTGACAAAGTTCAGCATGAAAGACTATACCTAAAGATTAAATCAGTGAGAATAAATGTCAGACTAGCAGCATGGATTCATAACTAGTTACAAGGTAGAAAGCAGAGAGTTATAATTAGAGGCCAGGCATCAAACTGGAGTAACGGAACAAGTGGGGTACCACAGGGATCAGTATTGGGACAATTGCTATTCTCAATCTATATAAATGACTTGGACCAAGACATAATCAGTAAACTATGACACAAAACTGAGACATTGAGGCATTGGAGAGAGTACAGAGGAGAGCAACATGATTAATTCCAGGATTGAAGGGAATGTCATATGAAGATAGATTTGAAAGAGCTGAACCTGTACAGCCTAGAAAGAAGGAGAGCCAGAGGCAACTTAATAGAGGTATTTAAAATTGTCAAGGGGTTACTTAACTGCTGATAGGTGGCTAAAGGTTTCCCCGCACTGCGATTTGGGCACAGTGAGTTTTAGATTCATAACAGACCCTGTCAGCTGGGTCTGTAGGTCACCCCTAATATCTCTGCATGTGTGCTCCAGGCTTTTCAAACAGGATTGCATCAATAAGACACAGGTTAGCCAAAATACTATATTACATACTGTGAGACAGGGCACAAGGCCCTGTGGTGATCACTCTCTCCTCTCCTCTCTCAGGTTCTCTCTCCTCTGGAATGGTGTGGTGGTGATAACTCTCTCCTCTCAGGTTCTCTCTCTCTCTCCTTGTGAATGGTGTGGTGGTGATCACTCTCTCCTCTCCTGTCTCAGGTTCTCTCTCCTCTGGAATGGTGTGGTGGTGATCACTCTCTCCTCTCCTCTCAGGTTCTCTCTCTCTCTCTCTCCTTGGGAATGGTGTGGTACTGATCACTCTCTCCTCTCCTCTCTCAGGTTCTCTCTCTTTCTCCTCTGGAATGGTGTGGTGGTGATCACTCTCTCCTCTCCTCCTCTCAGGTTCTCTCTCTCCTCTGGAATGGTGTGGTGGTGATCACTCTCTCCTCTCCTCTCAGGTTCTCTCTCTCTCCTTGGGAATGGTGTGATACTGATCACTCTCTCCTCTCCTCTCAGGTTCTCTTTCTCTCCTCTGGAATGGTGTGGTGGTGATCACTCCTTTCCTCTCTCAGGTTCTCTCTCTCTCCTTTGGAATGGTGTGGTGCTGATCACTCTCTCCTCTTCTCTCTCAGGTTCTCTTTCTCCCCTCTGGAATGGTGTGGTGGTGATCACTCTCTCCTCTCCTCTCTCAGGTTCTCTCTCTTTCTCCTCTGGAATGGTGTGGTGGTGATCACTCTCTCCTCTCCTCTCTCAGGTTCTCTTTCTCCCCTCTGGAATGGTGTGGTGGTGATCACTCTCTCCTCTCTCAGGTTCTCTCTCTTTCTCCTCTGGAATGGTGTGGTGGTGATCACTCTCTCCTCTCCTCTCTCAGGTTCTCTTTCTCTCCTCGGGAATGGTGTGGTGGTGATCACTCTCCTTTCCTCTCTAAGACATGATAAAGCATATTAAAAACAAACCATGGTAAACTAACTCTTATAAAAGTTTCCTATAGTAAAAGCATAGCGAAGGGTAATAAAGCACAGTGAAAGCACGGAAAAGCATAGGTTAGCATTGTACAGCATATGTAAGTGTCACAAAGTAACTAACACAAGTATGTGGGGTAAATGGCATTTGGGTTTAAATTGTATGGACTTAAATTGATCATGTACTAAGTAATCAACTTGTCATCACTGTTTAGATGCAGTTTAAATGCATGGAAACAGCAAATAGAACGAGCTGTAATTCATCAAAACTAAAATACTTGCAGCTGCAGTGGATTGACTGCTTAACTGTTCCCATTAACACACATTGACTCTAGGAAGCAGAGGTATGGGGCACGGAGATCGGAAGGAAGACCGAAAAGGATGCACCAGGAAGCAGGAAGCAGGAAGCAGGAAGCAGGAGGAAATTAAAACTGCTATTTCAGTTGTTTTGGACATATTAACTACTTTTCTGAAGTATTGGTTCACCCTTAGCCTGTATAAGTGACAATAGGGATCTATATTAATTACAACATTGACCTTGTTGTTTTGGTTGGCTATTTACTTACATTAAAAACAAATGGAAATGGTTAATTGCATATGAAATACTTGTGACACTCAATACAGCATTATCTATTGTTTTTATTTGTGAATTCTGCTCCCCGGCTTGTATGTTTCTTTCGTACTCACTCCTGGAAGACAGCCTCTGGTTTCCCATTGATGACCAGCTTGCCTTCCTCAGCTTGCAGCTCTCCCTTGAAGGGGCTGTGAGTGGAGTCATTCTTCAACATGTAGACCTGAGAGACACAGAGGCAGTCTCACACACCATGACTGCAGAAAGCCACGCTCAGCACATTTCAAATAAGAACAAAGCACTTGAGACATTTAGCAATCCTACTACCTTAACTGAAATGTACACAGCTTTCTCTGTCATAAATGTTGGTTTGACTTTGCCTGTGTGTGCATTCTTTGATTTATTACGATCAGTGAAACATGGAGCCTATAGACTCCTGTACAGTTTCTATACATAACGTTTAGAGAAACTACTCAACTTGGTTAAGCACAATTGAAGAAAAAAATTTCAAACTTTAGAAACCTTGGTCAGGTTAGGGTGGACAGCAACAGTTAAAGCTTAATTTACTTCATATCAAACACACTCTTGTGCTGCTTCCCAACAGCTGTGGAGACCCACTGTTCCAGTTACAGTGCAGTCAGCTAATTTATTTTCTGGGTGTCTGCTGCCACCTTGTGGAACACAAGTGTAACTGTTGGTCAGTCTGGCTCACTGTCATTGAAGGCCATGACCTCCACTTTCCCAGAGAGCACTGCGGCAGGAGTCAAGGGTCATGAGACTGGCGATACGGCCAAATATGAAACGGAGAACAGGCCATTAAATATGAGATACAAGACACTCAGGCTAGACTGGTACATAGCCTGGGCACTTTCAAGATCTACTTCAGAGAGGAACTGCCAGTTAGTCTGCCAATGCCAGGCGTTAGATTGCATTCTCTAACAGCGTTTGAAACCCATTTCAACTTGATCATACCTGGACTGCTTGTAATGCAGTCAATAGAGAAACTTTAAAATACTAATATAAATGAATGTTTATATTAGTATTTTAAAGTTGTTACATTGACCACAAGCACGAACGCCTACAGCTACATGGCAAGGTCTTGTAAGACATTCTAAATGACTTAACATTCCGAGAGAGTCTCTAAAGACAATGCCTTCTCTGGTGCCACAATATATCTTATGATCGAGTCTTTATGAAACACCTGTGTGTAAATGGCCAGGTTAAGCCCTATATTAACCCGTAGTAAAGAAAAGTAACATTATGGGTCAGTAAAGTACTGCAGTTGCAATTTTTTTCCACAAGGTGGCAGCTCAACCCAACAAAAAAAAAAATCCAAGCGAGACAGCTCTATGTTAGTGTTTCCTCTCCCAAGACCCCTGTGTAACATGGTAAACAAATATTTTCTTCAGCTTTGGATACTAGACCAGTGGGACTGGATTGTGGAGAGTGTTTGAGCACTTTAATACGACCAATGATTTTATAGTTAACCCGATACATGCAGCCCTGTTAAACACACACCAAAGTTTTCGCCGAAGGTTATGTGCAAAGGTCAGTATACAAACCTTTAGCTAAATTAAACTGCAGGAAATCCTATCGTCACCACAGAGAACTTTGCAATTGAAGTTATTTTACAAACGTTTCATATTTCGTACAATGCGCTTCCTGTCATCAACTGTACCGCTGCAGAATATATCTATAAACCAAAAAATATGCAATAAAACATCATTTGGATGGTTATGGCAGCGGCCTAATGTATGCAATAAACAAATAAATAAACAATAAAACAAACTGTACTCAGCAACGTTATTTTGAGATAAATGTAGAAGGAGGAAAAAAGAAGCTCACTCAGCAAAAAACAGGCTTTTCGATCACAGCGGCATTTGACTTGGTATTTGTAAGGCAAAAACGTACTTCAAAGTGCAAAACTGAATCGGTTAGTGTTTAAACGCATGTAACGTGATCAGCGGGGCATCAAGGTTATTGAGCTGTTTTCATTTTAACCGGGGGTGTGTTTACACCCCTTTCAGCGTACCATAGATCTAAATGTACTGTGCCATTTACTAACAGAGAGCGCATTCATTTATGTGCACACTGTCTGGCTAATGTACATACCATAGCGTGCACACTACATGTATTGTGAGCGATAATTCAATGTGCACGATAAGGTCCAAGACCACCGTGATATATAAAAAGCCCCAGCAGTCCAGGGGTATCCTTTGGTCAGTGGCTTATTGTGAAAGGTGGAGGTGGCTTACATTGACCGGAAACGAGCGATCAACAGACGCAGCCCTCCGCAGGGGACAGGCAGAGGCAACGCAAACTAAAACTGCACGTAGAACTTCTAGTGGAGGAGGTTGTTTTAAATTATAATCCAGTGTTTTATTTAACCACTCTATTATTTGTATCAATGTAATGAACTATAAAATAAAATCTAACAAATTATACCATTCATTCACATTTATGCACGCTTAATATAACTTGTTATTTACAGGTAATTTTCATTGCTCAACATGAAAACTTTAATGCAAGTAATGCCTACATGATGCCTGATAGATTTCAGACCAGAAAATAGGTTTAAATAGTGCGCCTATCAGTGGTTAAAGCCTGGTTTCCAAACAAACTAATTATCACTCACTTTAAGGTGCACACTACGATTACCGCCCTTTAGTAAATACGATGTGCATGTAGCTCATTATTCAGAGCGGGGTGCCTCATTTAAATACATCAGCATCATTACCATACAAATCACGTATTCATTCTGATTACCACAGTGTGTGCCATAATATGCCCACTATTTAGCGCGATAATGTTTAGGCCCCTTTGTAAATGAGGCCCATTGCCATCATTAGCGTGTGCAGCTAAGAACTGGGAAACCAAAGAACCCCACCCCCTCCCCACCCCCATGAATAAGCATGATTCAGAAGAATATTAGCGTGCAGGTGGGGGTTTAGGAAGGGTTTTCTGAACAGAACCTGGAGTAAATCTCAAACACTGGTATTAGCGTCATTTCATTGAATAGTAAATCAGTAAATCAGTTAGTAAATCAGCCCATAGTGTTTTTTTTGTGATGTGCTGTTGTGCTCATGTGACAGTATGATGTTCTTGTCTGGTGTGTATGTGTGTGTGTTTTTTGACAAGCCCTGCGCTGCGTGTGTGTGATAAGGGGACACACTTTCCTTGGTGCTTGCTGAAGTACGTCACTTCCACAGTTTGCTTCGCTGTTTGGAGTGGTTTGTTTCCAAGTGAACTGGAATACGTTTTGTTTCACATTGTGAAAAGTTAAAACAGAGCAAAGTGGCAAACGTACCGAGTCCCCTTCCAAGCGAACTGACACGACCGTTTCAAGTGATCTGGGTTCACTTGGATTGATGCGCATCCTGGTGCGATTCCGATTCAGAGGTTTCACAGATAACTCCAACAGAACCGAACCGCACTTCAATCCACAGCAAAGGGTCAAACGAACTAGGTGTGAAAGTGCCCTCAGTCAGTCTAACACTTTATGCAACTTTCATTAGACCAGTCTAAGTGACAACACTAAGACTGGTCTAGCAGTCTAGACTATTCAGCTCCACTTTTGCTTTCAGTATTCTCGCTTGTAATACCCAAGTTCCAGCAGTTTCTCAGTGTGGTTGGTCTTAATGGATAGCCATGGGTTTTAGCCAATGACAGAGACCACACCCGAGTGCAGACCTGTCAACTCTCCCGTATTCACCGGGAGTATCCCATATTTTGGACCCTTCTCCCGGACATCTTCCGGGACAGATCTTCTCCCGTATTCTACTGTGAAACCCCCTTATATCAGCAAACCTTTCATGTCTACAAAAGTCAGAAACACCTACAAACGGGGTTAATGTTAGCACATGATTCTGTTTGATTTTGGCTAGTGTAAGGGGAGGCTCTGCAGGAGAACACACATGGCTCTTTGAACATATTATGTGCATGTATCAGTGATGTGCACAATATGAACTTGACAATCTGTTTGTGCATGGATCCTTCGCACACTTTGCACAGAAGTCAGGTATGTTCCTCTGATCTCAGAGAACTTTGAATGGAGTTTCTAGGACCTGCACTCTAAATCCAAGTGTTTAACTTTAGAACACTTATATGTAACACTTTTGAAACGCATCAAGGTGTTTAAGAATGTAAACATGTCAAGGTGTTTAAGCACGTTTAATACTTCTTAAACACTTGGACACATTTACAGATCTACATGTGTTTAAGATCACTTCAATGCAATAGGAAACTTTTTTCATAATAAAAAGAAACAAATTACCTTTAACATATTTATTTGCATATTTAATACTGATGTTTACAAGAAAATTCATACAATAAAAACAAAGTTTTCAATAATCACAATATTTCACCAACATGCTGAAAAAAGAAATATTTACCAAAAATAAACTAGAACTCATGAATTTATTAAATAAACATTTTAAATCTGAACAAAAAAACTCACGCTCTCTCTCCGTAATCTATCAATCTATCTGGCTATCTAATATAATATATTATTTTTAAACATCAAATAATAAAATGCATGTGACCCCTCCCATATAAATAAACGTAAATACCCAATTAAAAAAAACATGATGTCCTTATCATATTATATCCTTAATAGTTAAGACATATTTTACAAATATTCTTTACCTCAAGTATATTAAAAAGTGTGTTGACTGTTCTTATTTTTTGGTAAAGTGGAGTTGTTATACTGTCCGCAGAGTACATTTGGGAATGTTTTACTGTATATTTTTGGAATTAACCCCCTTTAAAACAGCCATGTCTCATCATTTGTCACAATTGGAAAACGCTATATGGGGTGTTTTTGAACATTAATATCTCGAGTATATTAAAAAGTGCGTTGACTGTTCTTATTTATTAGCAAAGTAGAGTTGCTACACTGTATATAGAGGTACTATGGGGGTACTGTATAGTGTTGGAATTAACCATCTTTAAAACTGCCATATTTTTAATGCAATATGGTGTCTAATGAAAGATATGCTAATTAAAAGGCGTGTTCATTGTTTTCACTGATTTATTATGACCTGTACTTGAAAGTTACAATGATTAATAAGCATTGCAGATTAACACTCGCTAAAGTTTTACGGTAATTTTTAAATTTCAGATCATGCCGCATTAGAAATGCCTGAAAATGCACCGCGTGCTCTTCACCACAAAATTGGAATAGCGCGCTCACTTTCCCACAGCTGAAAATGGTGCCGTTATTTTAAGTTTATTTGTCTCAATAAAATAAGAACAAGGTTGATTTTCAACGCCCCGAGCTTTCCCATCTGTTTCTGTGGGCTGGTGTTTGTATGGTGGATGCCCGTGATTGGTCAATAGGGGTTGTTCTGACTTTGTCGGACACAGGACCGACCCACCTCTATACACTTGCCGTGATGGCCTAGCTTGTAGTTTCTGAACATAGAACGCTGCAGAGCGGTTTTTTAAAATAACACGTTTACAAAGAGAAAGTCACAGTGCTGTTTCTGAAGGTTACTATTCAATTGGGGAAAAAAAGGAATGGGGGGGGCGGAAAAAATGCTTTCCACGCGAGAGGCGCAGAGGAAGTAAGTATAACATTAGGAAGCTGTTCAGCTCACCTGGAGAAGGGCTTATCATATGTATTGTGAGCGATACACAAGTGAAAAGTCAGATTGTGTTTTCAATGCGGTGCTGAACCCTGGAATTATCTGCTGTCTTGTTTATTTCCACCGACCTGGCGTGAGCTGGTTGAATACTCGCTGGGTTTATGATTTGAGTACAGACTGAATACGTTTCTACAGGCGCTACTCATGTCATACAAAAAAGGATATAAACTGTCCCAATACTGCTTTTTTTTCTCTCCCCAGGAGGGAGTTATTTCAGTAGACGACTGTAACCGGGTTTTTTTTCCTACTCGCGCAATGTTTAAAACTTTTATTTAATTTTATTCTTAGCAGACGCCCTTATCCAGGGCGACTTACAATTGTTACAAGATATCACATTATTTTTACATACAATTACATTATTTTTTTTACACACAATTACCCATTTATACAGCTGGGTTTTTATTGGAGCAATCTATGTAAAGTACCTTGCTCAAGGGTACAGCAGCAGTGTCCCCACCTGGGATTGAACCCATGACCCTCCGGTCAAGAGTCCAGAGCCCTAACCACTACTCCACACTGCTGCCCTAACCACTACTCCACACTGCTGCTTTAGCATAGTAATGAGCGCACACGCATGTCTAAAAAAAAGAAAACATAGATCTATTGTAAGCGAGTTTGAGAATGTATACTGTGTAATGTTTATTTTAATAGCTCTTGTTTTCCGTGTGTTAATAACAGTATATTTCCAAACAGTTAAACATTAGGGTGTGTTTTAAATCGCATATGTTCAATGTGTAAACACCGGCTCTTAATTGCAGTGTAGGCTATTTGGTTGGAAACGTATCTCTAAAGGTAGATCCATATGGATGACCTTTAATATCGGGTGCGTTCACGGAGATCATTCTGCGCAGATTCTGTGCAGAATCTGCCCAATTCAGCCAATGGGTGCGTTCACGGAGATCATTGGCTAAGTTGGTCAGATTCTGCGCAGAATCTTTTGTGGTTTGATTGGTGATAGTGTTTCACAGCGTGCAGCAGCAGAGCTGGGAGGGCAGCAGAAGCAGTTCCCATCAGGGTGCAGAGAAAAGAAGATCCCTTGAGGGCAGAGCGCACAAAGTCCACCTGGAAGCTGGTGCCCAGAAGGAGACCTGGCAAGGAGAAATATTAATTTTCTGCACAAGAGGCCTAATCATTCAGTCAATATTTATCCAACCTAGTTGTTAAGAACACTATACAGAGCCAACCTGTTCCACTTTGTTTGAGTCACATTTATGTACAGCAATCAATTTCTATAAAGACTTTTTAAAATATCAGAGGCTGACAGTGAGTGTGTTCTTATGTGCAATGGAAAGTAGTGCATATTAAAACCAGTGTATTTAGTTCATGGTTAAGATAAAACTAGTGATAGGGGGAGGATTGGAGTTGACAGCCTCTTTGGGATGTGGTGGAAGAACTCTAACTAGTGGTCTTTGTGTACACCTATCCCTCTGTATCTAGGAGTTATCTTCAGACGCAATCAATTGTCCTGTGTCCTTAGCTCAATTGATGCAGATATTCGAAGGGTATGAAAACATCAGTCACCTTAATCAATTTTCTAAATATCAGGCTTCAGTTATATTACTGCTTTGAAGTTCAGTCATTTTCATTTAAAGGATACTATAGCAGATCAGTTGTACCAGTACTTGGGAAGTGTTGGCATTCACTCAAAATGTTCTAGCGCTGTGCTAATGCCTTGCTATTTTAAAATGGACCTTCAGTACAGAAAGCTTCGTTGCTCTAATTCATTTGTATTTTCATCAGGGAAATGGCCCAGAGGAGGGGACCTGTGCAGGTTCAGAGTGTGCCTGGCCCACAGGTTCAGCTTGCAGTGATCCGGACAGCTCTGAGGAAGAGGACCGTGTCCCACCCAAGGAAGAGGAGGAAGGTTAGCTCCTCTGGCTGTACAGAGAAAGGTACTGTTTTTATAAGGAGGAAGGTTAGCTCCTCTGGCTGTACAGAGAAAGGTACTGTTTGGATAAGGAGGAAGGTTAGCCCCTCTGGCTGTACAGAGAAAGGTACTGTATGGATAAGGAGGAAGGTTAGCCCCTCTGGCTGTACAGAGAAAGGTACTGTATGGATAAGGAGGAAGCTTAGCCCCTCTGGCTGTACAGAGAAAGGTATTGTATGGATAAGGAGGAAGGTTAGCCCCTCTGGCTGTAAAGAGAAAGGTATTGTATGGATAAGTCCCGCTTTTTCTTTAACTTTATATAGTACTAAGGAAGGTTTTTAATGTTGGAGGAATTTCAGTGTGTATGAAAAGCTTCCTGAAGGAAGTCCTACATTTACTATACTGTAGTATAGCTTCTTTCCTACAAGCCAACGTCAATCTTTTGAGAGGGAGGCTAGAAGCTCTTCAGAAATCTGCCGAGGTCCATTAACATGGGATCTCAATGGCTATCCGATGCATGTGACTCA
>CM072676.1:15723188-15838848 GCA_036884735.1 Huso huso
TAGTAGCGACGGGCGGTGTACAAAGGGCAGGACTTAATCAACGAGCTGATGACCCGCACTTACAGGAATTCTCGTTCATGGGAAAGAATTTCAATCTGACCCTAACGCATGGGGTTCAGCGGGTTACCAGCGTCTGTCGTGAAGGTGAGCACCACCTTCAGGCCATGCAGTGTAGCCGCGTGCAGCCCGGACATCTAGGGCATCACAGACCTGTTATTGCTCCATCTCGTTTGGCTGAGCCTGATCCCTCTAAAGAAGTTGGCACCGACCGCGCGGGCGCATAACTAGTTAGCATGCAGTCTCGTTCGTTTGAATTAACCAGTTAAATCGCTCCACCAACTAAAACGGCCATGCACCACCACCACAGAATAGAGAAAGAGCTGTCCCGATCTGTCAATCCTTCCCGTTTCGGGCGGTGGTTCCCGTGGTGAGTCCAATTAAGCCCGCGGCTCCTCCCTAGTGGTGCCCTTCCAATCAGTTTAAGTTTCAGCTTTGCAACAATACTCCCGGAACCCAAGCTTTGGTTTCCCGGAGGCTGCTCAGCCGGTCATAGAATAACGCCGCCCGGATAGCCAGTCGGCATAGTTTATAGTCGGAACTAAACGGTATCTGATAGTCTTCGAACCTCTGTTTTCGTTCTTGATTAATGAAACATTCTTGGCAAAGTCTTCCTTCTTGATCTTGCACCAGTCCAGGAATTTCACCTCTGGCGGCTGTCTGAATGCCCCGGCATCCCCTCTCAATCATACGGCCCGGGTTAGGAAACCCACAAAACAGAACGGAGTCCTATTCATTATTCTAGCTAAGTATTAGGCAGTCAGCCTGCTTTGAACACTCAATTTTTTTCAAAATTCAACGCCCGGACCCGCGGAACCTCAGCTAGAGCATAGCCCGAGCGAGGCTGAGATGGTAGCTCGCCTCGCTGACGGACCGCCAGCTCGATCCAGATCAACTTGACTTTTTAACTGCAGCAACTTTAATATATGCTATTGGAGCTGGAATTACATTACAGCTGCTGGCACCATTTGCCCTCAATGGTTCCTCGTTAAAGGATTTAAAGTGTACTCATTCCAATTACAGGCCTCGAAAGAGTCCTGTATTGTTATTTTCACTACCTCCCCGGTCGGGGAGGGGTAATTTGCGCGCCTGCCTTCCTTGGATGTGGTGGCGTTTCTCAGGCTCCCTCTCCGGAATCGAACCTGATTCCCCGTTACCCGTGATCACCATGGTAGCGCGAGAAAGTACCATCGAAGTTGATAGGGCAGACACTCTAATGAGTCGCCGCCGCCCAGGATGCGTCGATCGGCTCGAGGTTATCCAGAGTCACCAAAAGCGGGCGAGAGGCGGGCGCCCCGGTTGGGTTTTCTGATCTGATAAATGCACATCCCCCACCGGGGGTCCAGCGCCAGCATGTATTAGCTCTGAATTACCACAGTTATTCAAGTAATGGTGGGCGATCGAAGAGCCATAACTGATTTAATGAGCCTTTCGCAGTTTTGCTGTACAAACCCGTGTACTTAGACATGCATGGCTTAATCTTTGAGACAACGCATATGCTGGCAGGATCAACCAGGTAGCGGCGCTAGCATCCCCAGGTGGGTGGAGGATGGTGGAGCAGCGCGATCCGATTGTTCCACCCCAAAGGCGCCTGCATGAAGCGGATGGGGGAAGAGCGGAAGGGAGGCGTGACCCGCCGGAACGAGAGGGCTCAAAGCGAGGGATGTCCAGACGTCAAATTCTATCGAGTCGAGACACTTGGAGTCAGCCAGAGGAATGCATTTTAAGCTCCGGGCAAGCGCAGGCGGTGGGCCATGCGGTCCTCCCCAGGCTCAAAACAGACCACTGGATGGAGAATCACAGGCTTCTCGACCTCGCTTCGGGAAGGTCAGGTCCCACCTCCACCAGGCTTCTCTGGGACGGGAGAAACCTCTCAGCAGCCGACTGCTGCAGACAGGAGGAACTAGCCGTGCCTGAACATAAGTGTGACGACCCGCCCGGCCAGGGGCCTCCCTAGTCGGAATGAAAAAGCCAATCGTTAGAAACCTCGCCCCGGGAAGGAACTCAAGAAGGGCGACTTAACCAAAGGAAGTCACTCCCACCTGTCTCCTGCCCGCAAAAGGGCCTCCAAACGCCAACTCACCTTCTCCCGCCTTGTCACACATCAGGGCGAGGAACTCAAGAAGGGCGACTTAACCAAAGGGAAGTCACCCCACCTGTCTCCTGCCCGGCACGGCTCCTCAAGCCAATCACACCTTCTCCCACCTTGTCACGCATCAGGGCGAGGAACTCAAGAAGGGGCGACTTAACCACAAGGGAGTTACCCCACCTGTCTCTGCCTGACACGAGCCTCCAACACGGCCAACAGCTCACCTTCTTGCCCCTGCTTGCCGTTCACCCATATAGCATTAATGAGCGGGGCACGCATCGGGGGCTAGGAACACCACAGGAAAGGCGAGAACCACAAGGAATTCACTCCCGACCTGACTCCCTGCCCAGCACGCAGGGCTGCCACGTGGCCAATCAAGCTCATCATCATCTTTAGCCCCCAACCCGCCGGGGAGTTCACCAAACCATCCATGACCCTTCGGCGAGAAAGGCGAGAAGATATATCGGGGACCACTAACTCAACAGGGTCGGGTCAGGGTCAGGGGGGTCAGGAGTTGGGGGTTAGGTTGGGTTAGGGTTAGAGGTTAGGGTTGGGTCAGGGTCAGGGTCAGGAGTTAGGGTTAGGGTTAGAAGTTGGGGTTAGGGTTAAAATTAGGGTTAGGGTCAAATGCGTGATAAAATAGGGTTATATTTAAGATAAGGGATAGGGTTAAAGTTAGGGTTAATATTTGGTTTGGGGTTTGGGTTAGGGTTAGTTTAGGTTCGAGTTGGGGTTTAGCGTAGGGTTAAATGCTTGAGGTTTAAAAGTTTAAAACCAGGTTTGACTTGGGAAAAGGGTTAGGGTTAAGGGATCAGGATAGGGTTTGGAATTAAAGTTAAGGTTAGGGTTAGGGTTAGGGTTAGGTTTAGGGTTTGGCTTAGGGTCAGGGTTAGGGTTAGGTTTAGGGTTGGGGTTAGGGTTAGGGTTAGGATTTGGCTTAGGGTTAGGGTTAGGGTTAGGGTTGGGTTAGGATTTGGCTTAGGGTTAGGGTTAGGGTTAAGGTTAGGGTTAGGGTTAAGCGTAGGGTTAAGCGTAGGGTTAGGGTTATGGTTAGGGTTAGGCTTAGGGTTAGGGTTAGGGTTAGGCTTAGGGTTAGGTTTAGGTTTAGGGTTAGGGTTAGGGTTAAGCGTAGGGTTAAGAGTGGTTAGCTTTAGGGATAGGGTTAGGGTTAGGGTTAGGGTTTGGGTTAAGCGTAGGGTTAGGGTTAGGGTAGGGTTAGGGTTAGGATCTGGCTTAGGGTTAGGGTTAGGGTTAGGGTTAGGGTTAAGTTAGGGTTAAGCGTAGGGTTAGGGTTAGGGTTAGGGTTATGGTTAGGGTTAGGGTTGGGTTAGGGTTAGGGTTAGGCTTAGGGTTGGGTTTAGGTTTAAGGTTAGGGTTAGGGTTCACTTCAGGTTAAAGAATATGGTTTAAGTTAAGGATGATGTTAAAGTTAGGGTTGGGATTAAAGCGTAAAGGTTAGGGTTAGGGTTGGGGTCAAGGTTAAGTTTAAGCGTGGGGTTAGGGTTAGGGTTAATCTTTGGTTTGGGGTTTAGGTTGAAGATTGGGGTTTGGTTCAGGGTTAGGGTTAAGCTTATGAGGTTAATGTAGGGTTAAAGTTGGGTTGAATTTAGGAGGTTTGGCAACGGGCTGGGGTTGGGGATCGGGAAAGGGTTAGAGCTTAAACACAGAGCTTAAGCGTAGGAACAAAGGGTTAGGTTCAGGGGTTGAAGGCATAACACAAGCGTGGGTTAAGTTAGGGTTAGGGTTGGGTTTAGCTTTAGGGTTAGGGTTAGTTAACGTAGAGTTAAGCATAGGGTTAGGGTTAAGGTTAGTTTAGGGTTTGGGTTAGGGTTAGGGTTAGGGTTAGGGTTGAGGTTGGGTTTAGGGTTGAGATGGGTATAGGGTTAGTTAGGGTTGAAGCCTTATAGGCTTAAGATGTAAAGTTAAGGTTAAAGTTAGGAAGGTTGGAAGCAAGGTAAGGGTAGGTTTTAGGGTTAGGGTTAAGGTTAAATCCTTTACGAGGACCGATTGGAGGGCAAGTCTGGTGCCAACAGCAACCTTTTCCAGCTCAATAGCGTATAAAAGTTGCTGCAGTTAAAAGCTCATAGTTGGATCTTTGGGATCGACTAGCGGTCCACTTGCGAAATGGCTTGCAAATCTCAGCCCCCCTCTCTCGCCCCCTCGATGGTCTTAACTAGGTGTCCGTAAGGTCAGCATACTTTGAAAAATTTGAGTCCAAAGCAGGCTACTAGCCCGAATATTCCAGCTAGGAAATAATGAATAGGACTCAGTTCTGTTTGTGGGTTTCCCAACCCTGGGCATGATTGAAGGCGGCCGGGGGCATCGCGTGTGTGCGCTTAGGGGTGAAATTCTTGGGCCGGGTTGCAAGACTAAGCGGCGAAAAGCATTGCGCAAGAATATTTTTCTTTTATCAACAACAAAAGTCAGGTTCGAAGCGATCAGATATTCGTGGTTCCAACCATAAACGATGGCGACTGGTGATCGGCGGCGTTGGCCTCCATGACCGTCCGAGCAGCCTCCGGAAACCAAAAGTGTTTGGGTTCCGGGGAATATTGTGCAAAGCTGAAACTTAAAGGAATTGGGAAGGGCACCACCAGAGTGGAGCCTGGCAAACTATTGACTCAACACGGGAACTCACCCGGCCGGACACCGGAAGGATTGACAGATCAATAGCTCTTTCTCCTATTCTGTGGGTGGTGGTGCGGCCGTTTCTTAGTTGGTGGAGGCGTTTGTCTGGTTAATTCCGATAGCGAGCGAGACTCCGGCATGCTAACTGGTTATGCGGCCCGTCGCGGTCGGTGCCCTTCTTAGGGACTGGTGGCTCCTCAGCCACACGAGATGGAGCAATAACAGGTCTGTGATGCCCTTAGATGTCGAGGGCTGCCGTGGCACTACGCTGAATGGATCCAGGTGTCTGCCTTCCGGCCGACAGGCGCGGGTAACCTGTTGGAACCCCATGCGTGCTAGGGATCGGGGATTGAAATTCTTTCCATGAACAAGGAATTCCCAGTAAGTGCGGGTCATCAGCCGTTGATTAAGTCCTGCCCTTATACATTGCCCGCCGCTACTACCCCGTTTGATGGTTTTAGTTAGGTCCTCCGGATCGGCCCCGGCGGCGTCTCTCGTCCCTGGCAGATCACCGAGAAGCAGTCAAACTTATCTAGAGGAAGTAAAAGTCATGTGGGTTTCCGTGGGTGAACCTGCGGAAGGATCATTAGCGGCCCCGTGCAGGTCTTTCACCCTGCGCCATCGGCCTGGTGGGTGGGCGGAGCATGAGCAGGAGAACAGGGAGGGTCTTGGAACCTTCCATACTGGCTCGCTGACCCCTCCAGACGGGCCTTTACCCTCACACTCCGGCACAGTGGCATGGGTATGGTGGTAGGGCGTCTCTCCGTGCAACCCCTTTTCTCATCGTACCACCTTGACCCAGCCTTGAAAGGCGAGATGGGCCCCTCTCTCGTCGCTCGCGCCCCAACAACGATCTCATAGCAGTGCCCTTCAACCCGTCATCGTGTTCCTTTTGAAGTCTTGGCGGTGGGTGGAGAGGCAGCAGGTTAAGCGTCTGGTCTTAGATGCTGCCGCTCGGCGTCGAACCAGCGGTGCCTTCCTTGCCAGAGTCGAGGAGCGGCTGCATGCAAGCACGTCGGCCTCCGCCTCGCCTCCCGTCATGGTCCGGCTGCTTAGGCTCAGTCACGTCCTGAAACCAGGTTTGGGTACCTGTAAGCCTCGGGCGGGAAGGTCTAACGACTCAGTAGCTTCAGCACCACAGCTTGCGGGCGGTGTCTGTGAGTGCGCCGAAGGAGAAAGTTTGCCTGCCTGCTCTCCGTGGAAGATCCTCAATGGATCTCCCCCACTCGAGAAACGCCTGCCGCCCAGCTGGCAATACAAAAACTCTGATCGCTCAGTTTTAGAGCTGTTTTCCGCGGCCCCTTTGGTGACCCAGCTCAGGCTGGCGTCGGGCAGCTGAGGCCAAACGAGACTACACTTGGCGGTGGATCCGCGGCTCGTGCGTCGATGAAGAATGCAGCTATTTCTGCGAAGAATTAATAATAATGAATTGCATTGATCATTGACACTTGAGCGCACCTTGCGGCCCTGGGTTTTGCTCGGGGCTAAAGTCTGTCTGGTCGTTTTGACATCAATCGCCATGCCCGTGGGTGCCGGTCTTGGTGCTCACTCGCGGTCTGGCGGCTGGGGCACGTCGCAGGGGGCGCTCGCTCCCCGCCGTCCCCCCTAAATCAGACCCGGAGTTAACCTGCCATTGGAGAAGTTGGCGGCGGCCTCCGGCTGCCAGAGGACCCGGTGGGGGTGGCGGCGTAAGTGGAGCGCTCCGTCTCACGGCTGTCGGTGGAGACTTGTGACCCGGTCCTCTGGCAGCTCTGCCATGCTCCGCCCGTCTCAGCGTTAGTCTCCTTTGTCCTCATGGCATGTTCCCCTGAACACTCCTTGAGGGCCTCCTGGAACTCTCGGGTGGCCGAGGAGGCCGGACCTCAAGGCGCCTCCTCTCTGTCTCTCTCCTCTCCTCAGGTTCCCTCCCGGAGGATTGGGGTTGGGGGCTTGGGGCCAGAGCTGCAGCAGCCTCAGGCAGCCTCTGATCGACCTCAGATCCAGGCAAGGCGACTACGTGAATTTAAGCATAATTTACTAAGCGGGAGGAAAAGAAACAACAAGGGTTCCCTCAACGCGTGAACAGGGAAGAGCCCAGGCGCCCGAATCCCCGCCCGTGGGTGCGGGGAAATGTAGGCGTATAGAAGACCTGAATCACTGCGTCAGTCGAGAGGCCCAAGTTCTTGTGGACGGAGGCTCCAACCCATGAGCCGTGCAAGGCCGGTGGCGGCCTCCGTCGCGCCGGGCGGGTCTTCTCGGTCGGGTTGTTTACCAAATGCAGCCAAAGCTGGGTGATCAACTCATCTAAGGCTAAATACCCGGCACAAGACTGATAGCCAACAAGTACCGTGAGGAAAGTTGAAAGAACTTTGAAGAGTTCAGAGGAAGCGACCCGTCAAGAGGTAAATGGGTGGGTCCTTTGAACCACCGGAGGTTCAACCAGCGAGATTACGGCTGTCCTGGGCGGCAGTTCTTCCCGGTCAGGGGGGGCCGCCTCCCGTTGAGCCCGTCCCCCACAGGCGCCTCCCTCCAGCGGTGGTGTGCATGACCAACTCGGATCGGCAGGCGGCCGGGGCGGAAAGGCTCCGGCCCACCCGAGGCGTACATCCCCACCGCGAAGCGCTTTCTGGGGCGAGGGAAAAAAGACTGCTGCAGCATGCGCTCCTTCTCCGTCTTCCCCTTCCTCCTCTCCTCCTCCCGGTGGGAGTTTGGCAGGGGCGGCTGATGGAGGGGAGAACACAGGACCCTTGCCCCCGCGCCGACTGTCGGCGGGCCGGACCTAGTCCTCCTCATTCATTTGACAGCGTGCCGTCTTGCCAGGCGGGTGTGCGTCCATGCCCACGGCCAGGGGTCACAAGCGACCTCGGCTCCCACCGACCTGTCTTGAAACACGGACCAAGGAGTCTGCTGCAGCGTCATGGTCAGTCGGTGGGCCCCTTCCAAACCCCGTGGGCGCAGCCAAAGTGGGGCTCGCCCCAGCGCAGGGCGCACCACCTGCCCATCTCACCCCGCCATGCGGGGAGGTGGGCATGAGTGCATGTGATGGGACCCGAAGATGGTGAACTATGCCTGGCAGGGCGAAGCCAGAGGAAACGCTGGTGGAGGTCCATAGAACTGGCCTGACGTACCGTCGGTCGTCCCCACCTGGGTATAGAAGCGAAAAGACTAATCGAACCATCCTGTAGCTGGTTCCTCCAGTTTCCCCTGGATAGCTGGCACTCTGTCTGCAGTTTTATCTAGTAAAAGCCGGTGATTAGAGGTCCCAGGGCCAGGAAACAATCTCAACCGATTCTCAAACTTTAAATGGGTGAAGGCGGCTCGTTGGCTTGGAGCTGGTGAAGGAATCTGGTGCCCAGTAGGCCACTTTTGGTAAGCAGAACTGGCAACGTGGGATGAACTGAATGCAGGTTAAAGGCCGATGCACCGGCAGCTCATCAGACCCCAGAAAAGGTGACCAGTGATATAGACAGCAGGACGGTGGCCATGGAAGTCGAATCCGCTAAGGAGTGTGTAACAACTCACCTGCGGGAATCAACTAACCCTGAAAATGGATGGTGCTTTGTAGTGTCGGGCCCATACCCACGGCCGTCGCTGGCCTCGGAGCCGCAAAAGGCTAAGCTAAGACAGTAGGAGGGAGAAGGGTTCCATGTGAACAGCAGTTGAACATGGTGAGTCTGTCTAAGAGATAGGCGACGCCGTTCTGAAAGGGAGGGCGATGGCTAGTGCGCCCCGGCGTTGATCGAAAGGGAGTGAGGTTCAGATTCCCGAATCGGAGCGGCAGAGGCGGGGCGCCACAAGGTGTCCAGTGCGGTGATGCCGACCGATCCCCAGAGAAGCCGGCGAGCCCTGGGGAGAGTTCTCTTTCTTTGTGAAGGGCAGGGTGCCCTGGAATGGGTTCCACCCAGGTGGGGGCCCGCTTTGAAAGCGTCATGGCAGGTTCCTCACATCATCCAGTGAGCTCTCGTCGGTTCTTGAAAATCCAGGGAGGGGTGTAAATCTTGCGCCGGGACATACCCTATCCGCAGCAGGTCTCAAGGTGAACAGCCTCTGGCATGTTAGAACAATGTAGTGCCAAGGGAAGTCGGCCCAAGCTGGATCCGCAACTGCGGTATTAGCTCCCTTGGGTAAGGAGCGAGAGGCTTAGTGGCCTTTACCTCCCTCTGTGGGTCCCGCTGGTAACATCTCCCTTATGGGGAGGTGGCTAAACAAAAGTCAACACCCAACCCTAGTGGGGAAGGGGTGTAGAAGTAGCCTTCGGTCTGGTGTGACCACAGGGGATGGACTGCTATCAGGGCGAGGTGAACCAGACCCTCCCCTTGTGATGTGGAAAAGGTGCCGAGAAAAGTCTGCCGGACTGTATTTCCATCCCGGCTAGATAGCCCTTTGTTGTTGGCAATAGTCAGAGCTATCGACAGAAGGTAGGCATGCCAGATGAACCGGCTTGGGAGGTCTCGGGCTGGGCGGGAGGGATCAGGACGGATTACCCTGTGTTGGGCCTTTTCCTTCCTCCCCGACCATGTCGTTCCTCTTTGGAGGTTTCGTGCTGGATTGGAGCTATGTCGGGCCTCCCGGTGGTTAAGTCTCTCGCTTTTCCTCCTGTTTATGTCCGTTTCCCATTGGGGGCATCCAGCGAGCGGAAACTTAGTTTGAAGTGATTTCCCCCGGTTTGGTGCTCCCTCTGGCTCATCATCACGTCAGTTCCTCTTAGCGTGTGTCCTCCGGGTCTATCACCCGTGCTGGACCCAACGTCTACAGTTAGACACCCTGTCATTTATGCATCCGGGGGCTGTGAAAAAGAAGGTGATCACCATTAATTGGACTTGGAGGTCTCGTGCTAGGCGGGAGTAGGTTGGGGCATTACCCTGTGATGGCCTTTCGCTTCCCTCTCCCGCCCATGTCCGTCCTCCTGGAGTTTCGTGCTGGAAGGGGCTTTTTGGGACCCCCTGGTGGTTAAGTCTCTCGCTTTTCCTCCTGGTTCTTGTCCGTTCCTCTTTTGAGGCATCAGGCGGAGGGGAACTTAGTTTAGGGGACTTCCCGTGGGTTGGGTCTCCTGCTTCTGCCTGCGTCTCGTCCGTTCCTCTGAAGGCGTGGCTTTCCGGGTCCGTGCGGACCTACCATCTATACCGCCTGACGCCCCTTGGTCATCGTGCTGCGTCCTGGGGGTTGTCGAACCCCGTGCATGTTGTTCGTAACACCGCCGAGACTAAGTGGCGGACTTAACCTTCCCAAGGATAGCCCTTTGTGGTTGTATCGTTCTGGGGTTTATCAAAAGAAGTTGAGCATGCAACCGAGGAAAAGGTTCCGGACTAAGTTGTCAGACTTAGTTCCCATTCCAGCTAGATAGCCCTCAGCTGTATGGTACAGGGGTTGTCGAAAAGATGGATCATACTTCCGCCCCCGGACCCTTTGTGGTTGTCGGTTCGGGGGACAGTAACTCTTGTAATGATTACTAAATCGTTGCGAGCCCCCCGACTTATGCATGTGGGTTCCGCGCCGATCATTCATGGTCACCGATGACACCGTGGACGGGCCACCCTGGCCGAATTGAACCCGCAAGGCATATCTCTTTTGCCAAATGCCTCATCCTCTAATTAGTGACGCCTCATGTCATGAAATCCGTGTTCAGATTCTTTCACGTACTCTTTTTATTTGCTCAGCACACACTCGTATCTCAGGGGAGACGTTGGAGGACAGAGATGTTATTACTCCTAGTGGGATATAGTTAAATGCTCTGGACCCGCAGAATATTCCCCGGATGACCAATATAGTACCCAAAGAAATTGACAGACTCATGTATCTAAAGTGTTTTACAGATCAGAGTATGATCAGTACCCTTCAGTTTATTAACAGTTAAATATTGGATTGAGTAGCTACAGGCTACTATATCCCCAGCTGACAGACGTTATGGGCAGTCCAGTGTCTTAACAGATATTAACGTTAACACTTTAATACATCTTTATGTATTCGTGCAGCCTGCAGGCCTGGCCACCACGACACTAAATACACCCAATAGTCTCTTTCCAGCACATTCAACAAATGTTCTCCTATCTTCTAAACATAGCGTGTGAGTCCCTTATAGCAATACATGCAATACATGTGAGATAAAAATAATAATTGATTAATGCTTACCCTTTAATATAGATCGAAAAGGATATGACTGTTCACCAGGCAAATTAAACTGAGTTAAATCAGTTCAATTGTGTTTTGGTTTGCAGAAGATGGACCACCTTGCCCTGTCTGGGATGAGTGTGGTGGTCCATTGAAATTACTCTGGAGTTAAATAGGTTTTTCGTCTCATTGGAATACATGGGACGCCCTAATTAAATCAATCATTAATCAGGTGGGACAGTTCTTATCCATTTACAAATAATAGTTTTCAAAAGATCCGACTAACTTTTCAGAATTAATAGGTGTCATGTACTCAATAAATTCAATATCTCATTTCTTGTCTAACTCCAAACCTATGATCTCATTTTTTGCTTTCCTCCGAGCCCTCCTTTATCTGAAAAAGTTAAAAGTGAAACAAGGTTCCCAGGATCTTGGTTTATAATATAATATAAAAAAACACTACTGCATGCAAAAACACTAATTTTATATGTGTTATATATGAGATGTTCTTAATATGTGACATCATCTTCTAAGTGATTATATTATGCTAAATTAAAGGTATGTGTTTCTTTAACTTCATATTGTTTTCATCATTTTGTTAATGAGTCAGTTTTGATTCCATATACCATTGTCTAACAAGTATTTGACAAAAGTTTGTCTCATACAATATTCAAGTCATTTAGTTCACTAAGTTTAAGTGGTAATAGTTTTCATTACAATTATTTATCCTTAAGAGATGCACTGACCAGGCTCTGACCTGTACCTGACTCTTGGAATATATTACTGCTAGCAGTTTCCACAGTCTCTTGTTTTTTCCAAGTTCAGAGTCTGTGCAAAGCACTTTATTAAATATATGACCTGTCCATTAAGCCATGATTTGTGCATATTTCAAGACATTTTATTATCAGTACTAAACGACTAACTCCATAAACCTTAACACTACAAGTCTATGAGATTTGCAATTTTGCTGAAGTGGAATGTAAGATGACCCTCCTTTCTCTTCAGCCCATATGAGGCCCTTTTTCACTGCAGCAGTTTCAAATAACCACATTATAAGGATTCCATCTACCATCATTAGACAATAGTATAGTGGATTAATAACAAGGTACATTATAGTATATTATTACAAACTTAACACAAAACATAACACAACACCTTTTAACTTCTATAATTCAATGGATATCATAATGTCTAGAAGTCTTATTGTTCAATAGAAAGAAGAATAAACTTGTACCATTTTCCCATTTAAGTAAATAATACTTCTCAGGTTTTAATCTTCTTATCACTACAGCAAAGTCATGAACAAGCAATAATACTTGTCGTTTTAAATAATATGTTTTCTCATTATAGCAAATACTTAAAACATATTAATCTTATGAAATAACTGTTATGAACTATAAACAGTGTCAATTAGCACTGAACCTGTTTCATTATAAGATAATCTTTCAATTAAATTTACCTCTGTTTATCAGTTGCTATAATATTACTTTGGTGAATCCCTCTTAAGATTTAAATCCAAATATAGGCCAGTATAACTGCATTCAACTAGCTTGACCCCTTCTCTTTGTTCATACAAAATCCAGCCGAGACAGGATTTTTTTCTCAAGACCCTGGCTTGTTAGTTAATCTTTTGGTCATAAAGAGTCTCTTCTTATCTTGTGTTTTAGGACATAAATTTGTAGATTAACGTTCACTTTTTAGCCGGAATGGTGCTTTTTTATCAAGCGTCATACTTTCTGAAGATAAGATATACAAGTGGTAAATCGTTACTAAGTATTTAATTAAATGTCAAATCCATAACAAGAGGGACTGACTTTTTTCATGGAGCAAGAGAGCCATCCATTGGTGGTACAAGGATACTCTTTTCTTTATCCTTCCTAATATCTTTTGACACCATTTTATAATACATTCCATATTTGAAATTGCCTAGTACATATTCAGCATATCCCCACGTCTCCAGCAGGATTCTTCTGTGCGGGTTCAGCTCTGGTTGGTTCTGCGAGAAACGACAACAGGCCCCTTTATCCAAAGTTTAGCATCACAGGTGTGAGACGCCATCTTCCTCACTTGCACCTACAAGATACTTGACACGTTTAGCTGGGACACCTTCTACACATTCCAATTGACCTAGATGTGCCCATTTCAAGTGACCTCCTTCACAATTCATGCATTCAATCCTCTTAATATCCTTGGTTCTACATTTAGATGAGAGAAAAGAAATTCCTTCAGAATCATTACATTCAAACAAGATTCTATGGTGTTTAGCTAAATGACTACAAGCTGGACAAAGTTTAGGCTCAGTCACTGATGACTTGCTTTGGCACATATTACATGCACACATAACAAGAGGATTATGTTTCAATTTGTGTGTCAGGGTTAATTCTGCCATATTTAATAGTTCTGGATCTGTATACATTGTTACTATACATTCCCTTCTGTTCACACAGAGTCACTTTAAGGTACGCCCATCCAGAACACTGAAGGAGGCCAAAACTCACTGTTATTCATATTTTCTGGTATTCAATTACTGTTCTGCCTCACATCATCAGTTGGCAGACACAAAATACAACTGAATCTGATTCTGTAGCTGTAACTACCGAGATCCTCCATGTCAAAGGAGTCAATATTTTACTGACCAGCCTAGCTGATTCAGCGTCACTTATGACAAATGGATGAACGAGATTCCCTGTCCCTACCTACTATCTAGCAAACCACAGCCAAGGGAACGGGCTTGGCAGAATCATGGGAAAGAAGACCCTGTTGAGGATGACTCTGTGCCACCAGTGGCACACTGTGTGCCACCAGTGGCACACTATTGTTGACTCTGTGCCACCAGTGGCACACTATGGTTGACTCTGTGCCACCAGTGGCACACCCATGGGTTGGTATTGGTTTCCAGACCCTTTTGACTATTGCAATGTAATTTGAAGTTAGCATAATGTTTAGGAGATCATTTTAATGCATTTTACGTTATTACTTTTCAATTTTATACTTTTTGACAAAATTAGCTATTTTTACCATTGTAGAGAAAATCCTTTAAATTTAGTGAAACAACCAAATCAAACAATTCTGTTATTCCTGTGTTGTTAAGAACCTTGTTACTATCATGTGTGTTCCATTTTTGTTCATTGAAGAGATATTTTATTATTTATATTTAATATTAAATATGTACTTTTTCTCTCTTTATTCTTAACATTATTTTGTACAGTTTTTCAGTCCTGGTATAGCCTTGTTTGCTGTTCCTAATATTCTGGCCATTCTCCTTGCGAATATTCTGGAGGATTTCAATGGAAAATCGAAAATTATGGAAGAACCGAGTGTGGAAGTTAGAGACGTGAGGGATCCAAGAATAAGTGTTTTCCTGGGTCACCATTGAGTTACATGACCAGAGACACAATAGTGCTATTTAACAAGTCACCATTGAGTTACATGACCAGAAACACAATACTGCTAAATAACCAGTCAGCTACATGACCAGAGTCACCATTGAGCTACATGACCAGAGTCACCATTGAGCAACATGACCAGAAACAGAATTAAGCTACATGACCATAGTTAGAATTGAGCTACATGACCAGAGTCACCATTGAGCTACATGACCAGAGACAGAATTAAGCTACATGACCATAGTTAGAATTGAGCTACATGACCAGAATCACCTTTGAGCTACATGACAAGACCCCGAATTTAAGTAAATGCTGAAGTTTGCAGTGAGAATGGGGGATAATTGCCACTGCTGACCAGGTTCCCCCACTCTCACAAAATTCTGAATTACTGTTATATCATTGTCTACTTGTTGTCCAGGCTTGATAAGTTCTACATTGCTCTACATACTGAACTGATATTATCATTGTGTTAATTCTCATTTTGCTGGAATATTGAGATATGGAAACACCAGTTGCTGGACAGTCAGGGTTAGGGTTGGTGTAACTGCTGGAGCTAGGGTTAGGGTTAGGGTTAAGGTTGGTGTAACTGCTGGAGCTAGGATTAGATTGATAGAACTGCTGGAGCTAGGTTATTGCTTGTGTATTGCTTTTTGTTAATTGAATAGTTATTATAATTTGTTAATTTTAATATTAAATTCGAACTTTTTCTCTGTATTCTTAGTATTTTTTGTACCATTTTCCAGTCCTATTATAGCCCTTTAGACTGTTCCTAATACTCAGGTCATTCTCCTTGCTTTAATTCTTCAACATTTTGCTGGAAAATTGAGAACACAGAAAAACCAGGAGCTGGAGGATCAGGGGTAGGGTTAGGACAGAGGTTGAGTTAGAGAATATCTTTAAAATTACATGAAACTGCCAAGTAACATATTTTCAGTGCTGGTATATCACAAGTCCCTCTTCCTAATAATCTGGGCATTCTCAAAGCGAATATTCTGTAGGATTTCAATGGAAAATCGAAAATTATGAAAGAACCGAGTGTGGAAGGAGAATCGTGCACGAGGTATCTGAGAATAAGTGCTCTTCCCTGGGCACAGTGTAGCACTACACTCCCTGTATCCATGGAAGTTTACAGTGAGAATGGGGGAGAATCGTCACTGATGACCTAGTTCCCCCACTCTCACAAAATGTTGAATTACTGTTATATCATTGTCTACTTGTTTTGCAGCCTTGATATGTTCTATTTTGGTCTACATACTGAACCGAATATTATCATTGTGTTAATTCTCGACCATTTTGCTGGAAAATTGAGATATATGCAAACACCAGGAGCTGGTCACTGCCCATTTTTCCATCTCAATATGTACCTGGACTACAGTAGACTCATTACCAGAGAGCATTTATGTGCTGAAGAGATACGAGCTGAGACCTACAACATTTGTTCCTGTCTGAGAAGAACATACTGACTGCATCTGAGAGCTTTCACTTCCATTCTAGACTTCAATGGAACCCTTTTCTTGTTTACTAATAATGACCTAAAATAGCAAAAAAGCCCCAGGACAGCCAAATGTGGGCTCAAATTAAAGATCACAACTTCTAGTTTCCATTAACCTTGATTATTTAGCTGGGAAATATGTAGATATTGAGAAACTGGGCAGAAACCGTTGACATAGTCTGCTTGGTTTCTATAACTGCCAGTTTACTAATAATGAATTAAAAATACAAAAAATCCCCAAAACAGCCAAAAGTGGGTTTAAATTGAAGATCACAACTTCTAGTTTACATTAAACTTGATTATTTGGCTGAGACATGTATAGGTTTTGAGAGAATTGCAAGAAACTGTTAACATATTCGGCTGTTTATCTGTAACTGCCAGTGCACTATAACTGCCAGTTTACTAATAATGACCTAAAATAGCAAAAAAAAGAAAAAAAACAAATGTGGGCTCAATTTAAAGATCACAACTTCTAACTGTTAATTATATAAAACTAGTGAATTCACCAAATGTTAGTTATATAAAACTAGTGAATTCACCAAATGTATTACTTTTGTTCCTTTGTGAGTGTTGGATGTCTCACACTTGTGCCTTTGAAAATAAGTGTTAATGTTGCACATTGTGAAATGTTCACTGTGGAATGTTAATCTGCAGCATTGATGGGCCATATGTTAAGGTCACCGCCCATTTTTCCATCTCAATATATACCTGGACTACAGTAGACTCATTACCAGAGAGGATTTATGTGCTGAAGAGATACGAGCTGAGACCTACAACATTTGTTCCTGTCTGAGAAGAACATACTGCGTCTGAGAGCTTTCACTTCCATTCTAGACTTCACTGGACCCTTTTCTTGTTTGAGAAGAACTTTCTCTTCGAAAAGCTAAATACATCCCCTTTCTTTTCGATTAGTATGGAATCTGTTGGAGCAACCAGTGCTGGGTAAGCTATATTTTTTATACTTCACAGTTTTCAAAATTCCACATTCTTTGTAATTAATAAGTGCAATAAATGTATTGTGTTTTTTATGTCTTACAGGAAATCCAGGAGAATCCCACTCATCTGCAATGTGTGCCTGAAAAACCAGGACAGGCTTTCCCAGCATCTCCTGAATGTCTGCATGAAGCAAAGCAGTAAGGAAGAAGTAGACAGAGTGGTTGACACAGCCAGAAACTCTATGATCAACCACCTTTGGAATGGCCGGCTTTTAGAATTCTCCAGCTTGATGAGCATTG
Organism: Huso huso; assembly: GCA_036884735.1. Taxonomy (NCBI): domain Eukaryota; kingdom Metazoa; phylum Chordata; class Actinopteri; order Acipenseriformes; family Acipenseridae; genus Huso; species Huso huso. The sequence goes on from CM072676.1 coordinate 15,740,163, forward strand.
TCCACGACCCACACATTCTGGTGCAGCTGGTTGCCAAACTGGAGGAAACTGGAGACATCATCAGAAACAAGACAGAGGTTGAAGTTGCCACGAGGTAAGCGCTTCCTCATTCTAATATTAAAAAAATAAATTGGCTAGGATTAGAATTAGGATTACGATTAGGATAAGGGGTAGGGTTAGTGATATTTAAAATGCTGATTAATGACCAACCTCTTTTCATTTGTTTGGTGTTTCAGCAATGAAGTTTCCCAACCCAATGAGCAAGCAGAACCAGCAGAACAAGATGATGACATGGAATCTGATGAAGTAGAGGAAATGGAACCACTGTACAACCGTAAGTAGAATGCACAGGTATACAAATATTTTATTATGCATTGTGAATATTTATTTACATATATTTTCACTGGGCGTGAGCTGGGGTGAAGGATAAGGCAGAAGCAGCAGCAAGGAGCAGTTAGTAGGACAGAATGGGTCACTGACTGAGGCTTACGATGCCGACACATCCCAGGGGCAGAGGACCCAGCAACCGAAGCGGATAGAAAAGATGGTCGCTGACTGAGGGCGAATGATGCCGACACATCTCAGGGGCGAGACCCAGCAACCAAGACGGGATAGAAAAGAGGTCGCTGACTGAGGGTGACGATGCCGCACATCCCAGGGGCGGAGGACCCAGCAACCGAAAACACATGAGGGTTATGACTCAGAAAGCCGCCCCTCGAGAGGAGGAGAGAGGTGCCCAGCATCTGAGGCTTTTGTAAGGGGCGCCAGAAACCCCTGATTGGCCGAGACGTCACGCTGCCTGGGACCTGAAAAAATAGGACAAAGCATTGAGGTTAGTAGAGGACTCAGCACGAGTGACCACGTCCTGAAAGAGAGGCAGAATAGAACAGAGCCTCGAGTAAGGTAAGATGAGCGCAGGAGCTGCGACAGGACAGAGTTTGGCCGGGGTCCGCTCTGACTCACATGGTGAGAACCCCCTGAAGGTAAGGGAGGCGGATGCCTAGCCTGAGGTCGGGAAGTGAGACTCACTTGCCCCCAAAGGATGGACCCCGGCACCTCACGAAAACTCCCACACCGTATGACAAACAAGAGATAGTACATGCCTACGCATAACATAAACAAAAGACCAGAAGGACAAACAGGACAAACAGAGGAGATTAGTAATTTGTTAGTAGGATGTGACTATGTGTATACCTGCCGCCAGTGGAGAGGAAAAAACCCTTGAGGCCGATTAGGGAAAACCTCTGGCCCCGCAGACAGGAAGCCCCACCCAGGCATACTAGCAATTTTTAAAAATGGGCAGCAACTATATGAGAGAATGAATGAATGAATGAATAAATGAAAGAATCCACTGCAGAAGAGGGCCAGCCCCCACATTCATGATCTGGCTGTGATTGATGTTGGCCCTTGCAGCAGAGGGGCTGTGCCTACAGAATGATTTGGGGGAGGCATGCTCTGGAGGCGAAGTAGGTTGAGATCCAGCGACGAGTGATCCGAGGAGGGGTAGTAGAGGAGGGGAGGCTTGCTCTGGATGGTAGAGAGGTGGGTTGAGAACCAGCGATGAGTGATGATAGGGAGCGAGAGGAATCAATGAACTGAGGGTCTAGGGGGGCGGGTTAAGGTTTCTTGCTGGGGAGATACCTTGATGTTGAAAAGAAGGGGCAGATAGGGACTCTACTTGACAGCTGAATGAACTAACCATGCTGAAATGGATCCGTCTTGAAGTACGACCGAATGATGAAGTAAATTAGAAGCAGAAGAAACTGCGAAGTTCTGAGGAGACTGAAGAAGGCTGAGATACCTTGACGTTGAAAAGAATGGGCAGATAGGAGGACTCTGCTTGACCGCTGAATGAAGTGACCATGTTGAAATGGATCCGCCGTCGAAGGTACACAACTGAATAATGGAGTAAAATTAGAAGTAGAAGAAATTGTGGATTCTTAGCTCCTGAGAAGACCGAAGAGGGCTCAGATGCAGATGATCTCCATAGGTAGATCCTTGTATGGGGGGAATGGCGTTTCCAAAGAGTAGAATGAGCAAACGGAGAATGTTCATTAATGTAGACAGGCGGGAAGGTGAGGCAGAAGGGAAGGCTCTTAAGAATCCCACGGAGGTCAGGCGAACTGCTGGTATGGAGAAAATGGGGAGAGAGAGAGAGAGAATCTCACCGTGACGATGAAAGCCAGGATCTGGTTTTGTTTGAAAGAATAGGATGAATCGATTCTGGGCACAGAAGGCTGAAAACACTGACCAAGCTGTAGAATATGAAGCTCTCAAGAAGGCGAGGGCTGCAGACATGAAAAGCGGAGCAGATTGAAGGAGGTTACTGAGAGTAGGATTCAGTCAAATAGCAGCTGATGAAGCTGGGGAGTCTGGAGGGGGGGGCAGCAGATCGGACCAGCTGACGGAACTGGAACCGAAAGTAGAGGCTGAAGGGAGCTGGAACTGAGGGTTGAGGTAGCGGCTGGAACTGAACGAACATGTGTAAATCGACTGCTGGGAAGCTCAGCACCCTTTGTGCTCCATTTTCTGGAAACAAGGGAAGAGAGGAGATGTCGACCATCCTATGTGTTGGAGTTAATGGGGATCGATCAGCAGTCTGCTACTATCCTGTCCACTTGAAATGGAAAAGGTGAACTCACATTCAGAGATTGGGTTTCACAACCCAGTCATTCTCCTAGTAGTGGAACTCCTTAACTCATAATCAAGACAGATTTCCAGTCTCATACCACGCCTCTCACCATGCATTAATGCTGTAATATTTGAGAGGATGTGAGGACATCTGAATAGATTGCTGAGAAGGTCAAGCACCTCGTATTTTGATTAGATGAGGATTAGCGTTAGCCTTGATTGTGGAATGCTGCCGTGATCTGCATATTACAGGAAAGCGGGAGCGGTGGAAGCTCTGGAGAAGTGCAGTTACAGATTTAAACTGTAAACTAAAGCAACTTTGCATGCTATAATAGTGAGTAGATCTAAAGAGGGAGCAGAGATCTGCTGCAGTGAGGAGCAATTAACAGTAGAGGACGGGATCTGCTGAACGGTGCAGAGATCTGAAGAAGTAACAATGAAGCGCTGTCAATAATGAGCAGTGGTCTGCTGTAGAGAGAGAGAGAGAGAGAGAGAGAGATCTGCTGAAGCAGTGATCTGTTATTGTGAATGGTGGACTGCCATCAGTAGAGTGTGGTGGTCTGCTGTAGAGCGCAGAGATCTGCTGAATGCGGTGGATATTGGTCTTTGAGTGAAAGGGATTTAGATGAAGCCAGAGATGAAGAATGCATAGAGCTGAGGCCACTGTAGAACCTGAGAGGATGAAGAATGCGTTGCTCGAGGCTATTGCAAAATTTATTGATTTGGTCGGAGCAGTCTGAGGTATTGTCTAATCGCAGGGTAGGAGGACACTTGACTGAAATGATGATAGTTGTAGGACATGGTTTCTGTTTCTGACTGGCAGCTCACGTTGCTGAAATGGTAACTTGAAGGTTGAATAAGGTGCCTTGGTGAAATTTGTCGGTTTGAAGGAGAGGAGCCAGATGAGGAAGCACGAACCGGGAACAGGAAGAGGTCGCTGGGATGGAAGCCTGGCAGGGAAGCTGGAAGTTAATGTGATGGTAGATTCGAGCATCTCAGAAAGCCGACAAGGCGTGGCTTCATGACCATGTCCTCAAGGGGGGAGGGCAGGTAGAGTTGAAATTGAAGAATGTCAGTTGATATAGATAGACAAAGGATGAGGCAGGAGGGGAACTCCGAGAATCCATTACAGTGATAACTGGGAGAATAGATAGAAAAGCTGTAGTGTCCGAGTTTCGCAAGAGCGATACCAAACTCGCTTAATATATAGAGAGAACTTGTGGTATTATACTGCCATCCAGAGGTTATGATTGGAATTAAACCATTGACTTGAGTGAAGCAGGGTAGAATCTATGAAGTTATTACGATTAAAAATCCTTGTCTATGTAGAACAACATTTGCTTATTCCCCTTAGATTTAAATAATAAATGTTCTAGAGATGTTAGGACAGTTAGTCATGTATATAAATAAGTAAACGCAGTACTTAGAGGTCATGATTCGGCGCGTTGAATTCGTCTCCACCAGTTGTGAAAGCGCAGCAACAGGAAGCCGGAAGACAGCAGTACTGAGGCACAGAACACGCAGAGCCTGATGAAGCTGCCTGGTCACCATGACAACTTACCACTCCCCGCAGTCACTCAATGACGGCGTTACCGTGGTAACCGTGGTCTGTAAAGCGCCGGTGGAAAAGTTGCAGTGCAGCACTATCGTTGGAGCATGTTGTGACCAGTCAAACCACGAGCCGACACTGGTTAAAATGGGCAGGATACGTCTTTAAAAAAGGTTGAACGTAGCTAATGGAGGTCCAGGGCAGGATCTTCCGATGGAACGGTAACTGTTTTATGTGTTTTTTCTGCAGGTTCACGCAGATGGTTGCAAAAACTCCATCCCCCTGCTGAGTGCCTTGCAATCCTTCCTTGTGGCCAAGAAGGACTTCTTGGAGATCATTGACAGGGCAACCATTGAAACTGCACTGGATGAGCACTGGATGAGTATTTGAGAGCTCTACTACCTGGAGGCTGTGTTGATGCTCAGGCATCTACAACGTCCTGGTGTGGTGAAGAATATGACAGTAAGTTCAATATTATTGTATTCCTGCTATAATATTGAATCATAAATCTGAAATTTATAATATCAGTATAAATGACTGTTTTAAAATGTCATGAGACTAGTGCTGATTCTCCCCAACTCTCACTGCAAAAAATATGTTTTTATGACACTTGATTCTTTGGAATTTCAGGTTCAGGAATGGTGTATTCGGCAAAAGGTTTCTTATGGCAGCAACACCAGCTTCGTCATTGGTGTGAAGAACCACAAAACTGCGACACAACAAGTGGCCACTATTTCACTTAATAAAGAGGAAAGAGAGAAGTATTATAACAGTCATTATTGGATATTCTGAACTTAATTTTAATAATTGTTTTTTAAACAAATGTTCTAAACCTTCCTCCTGGTCAAAAAAAATAATAATCTTGGCCAATTTTATTTTTTTCATAATTTCGATGCCCGAGCTTTTGAAAAAGCTTACAGGTTCAGACATGTCAAGAAAACACAATGTTTTGATCTTCAAAACTACCCAAATTTAGACACCCCCTTTTCAGAAAAAGTGGACTGGAACGGACCTGATAAAAATTTATTTTGGCCATTTTATTTTTTTCATAATTTTGATCTACTATACTTTTGAAAAAGCTTATAGGTTCGGACCTGTCAAGAAAACAATTTTTTGATCTTCAAAACTACCCAAATTTAGACACCCCCTTTTCTGAAAAAGTGGACTGGTCCGGACCTGTTGAAAAAAATAATAATTTTGGACCATTTTATTTTTTCATAATTTCAATGCCACAAACTTTTGAGAAAGCTTACAGGTTCGGACCTGTCAAGGAAACAAATTTTTTTGATCTTCAGAACTACCCAAATTTAGACACCCCCCTTTTTTGAAAAAGTGGACTGGTCCGGTCCTGTCAAAAAAAATAATAATTTTGGCCAATTTTATTTTTTCATAATTTTAATGTACTGTTCTTTTGAGAAAGCTTATAGGTTCGGACCTGTCAAGAAAACAATTTTATTGATCTTCAAAACTACCCAAATTTAGACACCCCCTATTCTGAAAAAGTGGAGTGGAACGGACCTGTCAAAAATATTATTTTGGCCATTTTATTTTTTCATAATTTCGACCTACTATATTTTTGAAAAAGTTTATAGGTTCGGACATGTCAAGAAAACACAATTTTTTGATCTTCAAAACTACCCAAATTTAGACACCCGCTTTTCTGAAAAAGTGGAATGGTCTGGTCCTGTCAAAAAAAATAATAATTTTGGTCAATTTTATTTTTTCATAATTTCGATGCCCGAGCTTTTGAAAAAGCTTACAGGATAAGACATGTCAAGAAAACAATTTTTTGATCTTCAGAACTACCCAAATTTAGACACCCTCTTTTCTGAAAAAGTGGACTGGTCCAGACCTGTTGAAAAAAATAATAATTTTGGACCATTTTATTTTTTCATAATTTCAATGACCCGAACTTTTGAGAAAGCTTATAGGTTCGGACCTGTCAAGAGAACACAATTTTTTGATCTTCAAAACTACCCAAATTTAGACACCCCCTTTTCTGTAAAAGTCGACTGGTCCGGACCTATCGAAAAAATTAAATTTTGGCCAATTTAATTTTTTATAATTTTAATGTACTATTCTTTTGAGAAAGCTTATAGGTACCTGTCAAGAAAACACAATTTTTGATCTTCAAACTACCCTAATTTAGACATCCTTTTCTGAAAAAAGTGGACTGGTCCAGACCTGTTGAAAAAAAATAATTTTGACCATTTTATTTTTTCATAATTTCAATGCCCTAACATTTGAGAAAGCTTACAGGTTCAGACATGTCAAGAAAACACAATTTTTGATCTTCAGAACTACCCAAATTTAGACACCCCTTTTCTGAAAAAAGTGGACTGAACGGACCTGTCAAAAATATTATTTTGGCCATTTTATTTTTTCATAATTTTGATCTACTATATTTTTGAAAAAAGCTTATAGGTTCAGACATGTCAAGAAAACACAATTTTTTTCATCTTCAAAACTACCCAAATTTAGACACAACCTTTTCTGTAAAAGTGGACTGGTCCGACCTATCGAAAAAATTAAATTTTGGCCAATTTTATTTTTTCATAATTTTAATGTACTATTCTCTTGAAAAAGCTTACAGGTTCAGACACGCCAAGAAAGCACAATTTTTGATCTTCAAAACTACCCAAATTTAGACCCCCCTTTTCTGTAAAAAAGTTGACTGGTCCGACCTGTCCTCCCCTATTAAATTTTGGACCATTTTATTTTTTCATAATTTTAATGTACTGTTCTTTTGAGAAAGCTTACAGGTTCAGACATGTCAAGAAAACACAATTTTTGATCTTCAAAACTACCCAAATTTAGACACCCCTTTTCTGAAAAAGTGGACTGGAACGGACCTGTCAAAAATATTATTCTGGCCATTTTATTTTTTCATAATTTTAATGTACTGTTCTTTTGAGAAAGCTTATAGGTTCAGACATGTCAAGAAAACACAATTTTTTGATCTTCAAAACTACCCAAATTTAGACCCCCCTTTTCTGTAAAAATTGACTGGTCCGGACCTGTCAAAAAAATTAAATTTTGGACCATTTTATTTTTTCATAATTTTAATGTACTGTTCTTTTTGAGAAAGCTTACAGGTTCAGACATGTCAAGAAAACACAATTTTTTGATCTTCAAAACTACCCAAATTTAGACCCCCCCTTTTCTGTAAAAGTTGACTGGTCCGGACCTGTCGAAAAAATTAAATTTTGGACCATTTTATTTTTTCATAATTTTAATGTACTGTTCTTTTGAGAAAGCTTACAGGTTCAGACATGTCAAGAAAACACAATTTTTGATCTTCAAAACTACCCAAATTTAGACACCCCCTTTTCTGAAAAAGTGGACTGGAACGGACCTGTCAAAAATATTATTCTGGCCATTTTATTTTTTCATAATTTTAATGTACTGTTCTTTTGAGAAAGCTTATAGGTTCGGACCTGTCAAGAAAACAATTTTATTGATCTTCAAAACTACCCAAATTTAGACACCCCTATTCTGAAAAAAGTGGAGGGAACGGACCTGTCAAAAATATTATTTTGGCCATTTTATTTTTTCATAATTTCGACCTACTATATTTTTGAAAAAGTTTATAGGTTCGGACATGTCAAGAAAACACAATTTTTTGATCTTCAAAACTACCCAAATTTAGACACCCTCTTTTCTGAAAAAGTGGAATGGTCTGAGTCCTGTCAGAAAAAATAATAATTTTGGCCAATTTTATTTTTTTCATAATTTCAATGACCCGAACTTTTGAGAAAGCTTATAAGTTCGGACCTGTCAAGAGAACACAATTTTTGATCTTCAAAACTACCCAAATTTAGACACCCCTTTTCTGTAAAAGTCGACTGGTCCGATTTGTCAAAAAATTAAATTTTGGCCAATTTAATTTTTTTATAATTTTATGTACTATTCTTTTGAGAAAGCTTATAGGTTCGGACCTGTCAAGAAAACACAATTTTTGATCTTCAAAACTACCCTAATTTAGACATCCCTTTTTCTGAAAAAAAGTGGACTGGTCCAGACCTGTTGAAAAATAATAATTTTTGACCATTTTATTTTTTCATAATTTCAATGCCCCGAACTTTTGAGAAAGCTTATAGGTTCAGACATGTCAAGAAAACACAATTTTTTGATCTTCAAAACTACCCAAATTTAGACACCCCTTTTCTGAAAAAGTGGACTGGAACGGACCTGTCAAAAATATTATTTTGGCCATTTTATTTTTCATAATTTCGATCTACTATATTTTTGAAAAAGCTTATAGGTTCGGACATGTCAAGAAAACACAATTTTTTGATCTTCAAAACTACCCAAATTTAGACACAACCTTTTCTGTAAAAGTGGACTGGTCCGACCTGTATCGAAAAATTAAATTTTGGCCAATTTTATTTTTTCATAATTTTAATGTACTATTCTTTTGAGAAAGCTTATAGGTTTAGACCTGTCAAGAAAACACAATTTTTTGATCTTCAAAACTACCCAAATTTAGACATCCTCTTTTCTGAAAAAGTGGACTGGTCCGGACCTGTTGAAAAAATAATAATTTTTGACCATTTTATTTTTTCATAATTTCAATGCCCCTATACTTTTGAGAAAGCTTACAGGTTCAGACATGTCAAGAAAACACAATTTTTGATCTTCAAAACTACCCAAATTTAGACACCCCTTTTCTGAAAAAGTGGACTGAACGGACCTGTCAAAAAATATTATTTTGGCCAATTTATTTTTTCATAATTTTAATCTACTATATTTTTTGAAAAGCTTATAGGTTCGGACATGTCAAGAAAACACAATTTTTTGATCTTCAAAACTACCCAAAATTAGACACCCCCTTTTCTGTAAAAGTGGACTGGTCTGGACCTGTTGAAAAAAATATTAATTTTGGACCATTTTATTTTTTCATAATTTCAATGCCCCGAAATTTTGAGAAAGTTTACAGGTTCGGACCTGTGAAGAAAACACAATTTTTTGATCTTCAGAACTACCCAAATTTAGACACCCCCTTTTCTGAAAAAGTGGACTGGAAAGGACCTGTCAAAAATATTATTTTGGCCATTTTATTTTTTCATAATTTCGATCTACTATATTTTTGAAAAAGCTTATAGGTTCGGACATGTCAAGAAAACACAATTATTTGATCTTCAAAACTACCCAAATTTAGACACAACCTTTTCTGTAAAAGTGGACTGGTCCGGACCTATCGAAAAAATTAAATTTTGGGCCAATTTTATTTTTTTTCATAATTTTAATGTAGTATTCTTTTGAGAAAGCTTATAGGTTCGGACCTGTCAAGAAAACACAATTTTTGATCTTCAAAACTACCCAAATTTAGACATCCTCTTTTCTGAAAAAAAGACTGGTCCGGACCTGTTAAAATAATAATTTTGGACCATTTTATTTTTCATAATTTCGATCTACTATATTTTTTGAAAAAGCTTATAGGTTCGGACATGTCAAGAAAACACAATTTTTGATCTTCAAAACTACCCAAAATTAGACACCCCTTTTCTGTAAAAGTGGACTGGTCTGGACCTGTTGAAAAAAAATTTTTGGACCATTTTATTTTTTCATAATTTTAATGCCCTGAAATTTTGAGAAAGCTTACAGGTTCGGACCTGTGAAGAAAACACAATTTTTGATCTTCAGAACTACCCAAATTTAGACACCCCCTTTTCTGAAAAAAGTGGACTGGAACGGACCTGTCAAAAAATATTATTTTTGGCCATTTTATTTTTTCATAATTTCAATGCTACTATATTTTTGAAAAAGCTTATAGGTTCGGACATGTCAAGAAAACACAACCTTTTCTGTAAAAGTGGACTGGTCCGGACCTGTTGAAAAAATTAAATTTTGGCAAATTTTATTTTTTCATAATTTTAATGTACTGTTCTTTTGAGAAAGCTTATAGGTTCAGACATGTCAAGAAAACACAATTTTTGATCTTCAAAACTACCCAAATTTAGACACCCCCTTTTCTGAAAAAAGTGGACTGGAACGGACCTGTCAAAAATATTATTCTGGCCATTTTATTTTTTTCATAATTTAATGTACTGTTCTTTTGAGAAAGCTTATAGGTTCGGACCTGTCAAGAAAACAATTTTATTGATCTTCAAAACTACCCAAATTTAGACACCCCCTATTCTGAAAAAGTGGAGTGGAACGGACCTGTCCAAAATATTATTTTGGCCATTTTATTTTTTCATAATTTCGAACTACTATATTTTTGAAAAAGTTTATAGGTTCGGACATGTCAAGAAAACACAATTTTTTGATCTTCAAAACTACCCAAATTTAGACACCCTCTTTTCTGAAAAAGTGGAATGGTCTGGTCCTGTCAAAAAAAATAATAATTTTGGCCAATTTTATTTTTTCATAATTTCAATGACCCGAACTTTTGAGAAAGCTTATAAGTTCGGACCTGTCAAGAGAACACAATTTTTGATCTTCAAAACTACCCAAATTTAGACACCCCTTTTCTGAAAAAGTGGACTGGTCCGATTGTTCGAAAAAAAATTAAATTTTGGCCAATTTAATTTTTTATAATTTTAATGTACTATTCTTTTGAGAAAGCTTATAGGTTCGGACCTGTCAAGAAAACACAATTTTTGATCTTCAAAACTACCCTAATTTAGACATCCTCTTTTCTGAAAAAGTGGACTGGTCCAGACCTGTTGAAAAATAATAATTTTGACCATTTTATTTTTTCATAATTTCAATGCCCCGAACTTTTGAGAAAGCTTACAGGTTCAGACCTGTCAAGAAAACACAATTTTTTGATCTTCAAAACTACCCAAATTTAGACACCCCCTTTTCTGAAAAAGTGGACTGGAACGGACCTGTCAAAAATATTATTTTGGCCATTTTATTTTTTCATAATTTCGATCTACTATATTTTTGAAAAAAGCTTATAGGTTCGGACATGTCAAGAAAACACAATTTTTGATCTTCAAAACTACCCAAATTTAGACACAACCCTTTTCTGTAAAAGTGGACTGGTCCGACCTGTCAAAAAATTAAATTTTGGCCAATTTTATTTTTTTCATAATTTTAATGTACTATTCTTTTGAGAAAGCTTATAGGTTTAGACCTGTCAAGAAAACACAATTTTTGATCTTCAAAACTACCCAAATTTAGACATCCTCTTTTCTGAAAAAAGGACTGGTCCGGACCTGTTGAAAAAAAATAATAATTTTGACCATTTTATTTTTTCATAATTTCAATGCCCTTGAACTTTTGAGAAAGCTTACAGGTTCAGACATGTCAAGAAAACACAATTTTTTGATCTTCAAAACTACCCAAATTTAGACACCCCTTTTCTGAAAAAAGTGGACTGAAAACGGACCTGTCAAAAAATATTATTTTGGCCAATTTATTTTTTCATAATTTCGATCTACTATATTTTTTGAAAAAACTTATAGGTTCGGACATGTCAAGAAAACACAATTTTTTTTGATCTTCAAAACTACCCAAAATTAGACACCCCCTTTTCTGTAAAAGTGGACTGGTCTGACCTGTTGAAAAAAAAATATTAATTTTGGACCATTTTATTTTTTTCATAATTTCAATGCCCTATTCTTTTGAGAAAGTTTAGGTTCGGACCTGTCAAGAAAACACAATTTTTGATCTTCAAAACTACCCAAATTTAGACACCCCCTTTTCTGAAAAAGTGGACTGGTCCAGGACCTGTCAAAAAAAATATTATTTTGGCCATTTTATTTTTTCATAATTTCGATCTACTATATTTTTTGAAAAAGCTTATAGGTTCGGACATGTCAAGAAAACACAATTTTTGATCTTCAAAACTACCCAAATTTAGACACCCCCTTTTCTGTAAAAGTGGACTGGTCCGACCTGTCGAAAAATTAAATTTTGGCCAATTTTATTTTTTCATAATTTTAATGTACTATTCTTTTGAGAAAGCTTATAGGTTCGACCTGTCAAGAAAACACAATTTTTTGATCTTCAAAACTACCCAAATTTAGACATCCTTTTTCTGAAAAAGTGGACTGGTCCGGACCTGTTGAAAAAAATAATAATTTTTGACCATTTTATTTTTTCATAATTTCAATGCCCCGAACTTTTGAGAAAGCTTACAGGTTCAGACATGTCAAGAAAACACAATTTTTTGATCTTCAAAACTACCCAAATTTAGACACAACCTTTTCTGTAAAAGTGGACTGGTCCGGACCTATCGAAAAAATTAAATTTTGGCCAATTTTATTTTTTCATAATTTTAATGTAGTATTCTTTTGAGAAAGCTTATAGGTTCGGACCTGTCAAGAAAACACAATTTTTTGATCTTCAAAACTACCCAAATTTAGACATCCTCTTTTCTGAAAAAGTGGACTGGTCCGGACCTGTTGAAAAAAATAATAATTTTGGACCATTTTATTTTTTCATAATTTCGATCTACTATATTTTTGAAAAAGCTTATAGGTTCGGACATGTCAAGAAAACACAATTTTTTGATCTTCAAAACTACCCAAAATTAGACACCCCTTTTTTGTAAAAGTGGACTGGTCTGGACCTGTTGAAAAAAATAATAATTTTGGACCATTTTATTTTTTTCATAATTTCAATGCCCTGAAATTTTGAGAAAGCTTACAGGTTCGGACCTGTCAAGAAAACACAATTTTTGATCTTCAGAACTACCCAAATTTAGACACCCCTTTTCTGAAAAAAAGTGGACTGGACGGACCTGTCAAAAATATTATTTTGGCCATTTTATTTTTTCATAATTTTATGTACTATTTTTTTTGAAAAAGCTTATAGGTTCGGACATGTCAAGAAAACACAATTTTTGATCTTCAAAACTACCCAAATTTAGACACAACCTTTTCTGTAAAAGTGGACTGGTCCGACCTGTTGAAAAAATTAAATTTTGGCAAATTTTTTTTTTCATAATTTTAATGTACTATTTTTGAGAAAGCTTATAGGTTCGGACCTGTCAAGAAAACACAATTTTTTGATCTTCAAAACTACCCAAATTTAGACATCCCCTTTTCTGAAAAAAAGTGGACTGGTCCGGACCTGTTGAAAAAAAAATAATTTTGACCATTTTATTTTTTTCATAATTTTAATGTACTGTTCTTTTGAGAAAGCTTACAGGTTCAGACATGTCAAGAAAACACAATTTTTGATCTTCAAAACTACCCAAATTTAGACACCCCTTTTTCTGAAAAAAGTGGACTGGTCCGGACCTGTCAAAAAATTATTTTTGGCCATTTTATTTTTTCATAATTTGATCTACTATATTTTTGAAAAAGCTTATAGGTTCGGACATGTCAAGAAAACACAATTTTTGATCTTCAAAACTACCCAAATTTAGACACAACCTTTTTTCTGTAAAAGTGGACTGGTCCGACCTATCAAAAAAAAAAATTTTGGCCAATTTATTTTTTTTCATAATTTTAATGTACTATTCTTTTGAGAAAGCTTATAGGTTCGGACCTGTCAAGAAAACACAATTTTTGATCTTCAAACTACCCAAATTTAGACACCCCTTTTTCTGTAAAAGTGGACTGGTCCGACCTGTTGAAAAAATAATAATTTTGGACCATTTTATTTTTTTCATAATTTCAATGCCCCAAACTTTTGAGAAAGCTTACAGGTTCGGACCTGTGAAGAAAACACAATTTTTGATTTTCAAAACTACCCAAATTTAGACACCCCCTTTTGAAAAAGTGGACTGGTCCGGACCTGTCAAAAAAAAAATTTTTGGCCAATTTTTTTTTCATAATTTCGATGCCTGAGTTTTTGAAAAAGCTTACAGGTTCAGACATGTCAAGAAAACACAATTTTTGATCTTCAAAACTACCCAAATTTAGACACCCCTTTTCTGAAAAAGTGGACTGAACGGACCTGTCGAAAAAAATTAAATTTTGGCCAATTTATTTTTTCATAATTTTAATGTACTGTTTTTTGAGAAAGCTTACAGGTTCAGACATGTCAAGAAAACACAATTTTTGATCTTCAAAACTACCCAAATTTAGACACCCCCTTTCTGTAAAAGTTGACTGGTCCAGACCTGTTGAAAAAAAAAAATTTTGGACCATTTTATTTTTTTCATAATTTTAATGCCCTGTTCTTTTGAGAAAAGCTTACAGGTTCAGACATGTCAAAGAAAACACAATTTTTTGATCTTCAAAACTACCCAAATTTAGACACCCCTTTTCTGAAAAAGTGGACTGAACGGACCTGTCAAAAATATTATTTTGGCCATTTTATTTTTTCATAATTTCGATCTACTATATTTTTGAAAAAGCTTATAGGTTCGGACATGTCAAGAAAACACAATTTTTTGATCTTCAAAACTACCCAAATTTAGACACAACCTTTTCTGTAAAAGTGGACTGGTCCGACCTATCGAAAAAAAATAAATTTTGCCAATTTTATTTTTCATAATTTTAATGTACTATTCTTTTGAGAAAGCTTATAGGTTTGACCTGTCAAGAAAACACAATTTTTTGATCTTCAAAACTACCCAAATTTAGACACCCCCTTTTCTGAAAAAGTGGACTGGTCCGGACCTGTTGAAAAAAATAATATTTTTGACCATTTTATTTTTTCATAATTTCAATGCCCCGAACTTTTGAGAAAGCTTACAGGTTCAGACATGTCAAGAAAACACAATTTTTTGATCTTCAAAACTACCCAAATTTAGACACCCCCTTTTCTGAAAAAGTGGACTGGAACGGACCTGTCAAAAATATTATTTTGGCCATTTTATTTTTCATAATTTCGATCTACTATATTTTTTGAAAAAGCTTATAGGTTCGGACATGTCAAGAAAACACAATTTTTGATCTTCAAAACTACCCAAAATTAGACACCCCTTTTCTGAAAAAAGTGGACTGGTCTGGACCTGTTGAAAAAATAATAATTTTGGACCATTTTATTTTTTCATAATTTCAATGCCCCGAACTTTTGAGAAAGCTTACAGGTTCGGACCTGTCAAGAAAAACACAATTTTTGATCTTCAGAACTACCCAAATTTAGACACCCCTTTTCTGAAAAAGTGGACTGAAAACCAGACCTTCAAAAAAAATTATTTTGGCCATTTTATTTTTTTCATAATTTTAATGTACTATTCTTTTTGAAAAGCTTATAGGTTCGGACCTGTCAAGAAAACACAATTTTTGATCTTCAAAACTACCCAAATTTAGACACAACCTTTTCTGTGTAAAAAGTGGACTGGTCCGACCTGTTGAAAAAAATAAATTTTGGCCAATTTTATTTTTTCATAATTTTAATGTACTATTCTTTTGAGAAAGCTTATAGGTTCGGACCTGTCAAGAAAACACAATTTTTGATCTTCAAAACTACCCAAATTTAGACATCCTCTTTTCTGAAAAAGTGGACTGGTCCAGACCTGTTGAAAAAAATAATAATTTTTGACCATTTTATTTTTTCATAATTTCAATGCCCCGAACTTTTGAAAAAGCTTACAGGTTCAGACATGTCAAGAAAGCACAATTTTTTGATCTTCAAAACTACCAAAATTTAGACAACCCCTTTTCTGAAAGAGTGGACTGGTCCAGACCTGTCAAAAAAATAATTTTGGCCAATTTTATTTTTTTCATAATTTTAATGCCCTGTTCTTTTGAGAAAGCTTATAGGTTTGGACCTGTCAAGAAAACAATTTTTTGATCTTCAAAACTACCCAAATTTAGACACCCCTTTTCTGAAAAAGTGGACTGGTCCGGACCTGTCAAAAAAATTATTTTGGCCATTTTATTTTTTTTTCATAATTTTAATGCCTGAACTTTTGAGAAAGCTTACAGGTTCAGACTTGTCAAGAAAACACAATTTTTTGATCTTCAAAACTACCCAAATTTAGACACCCCCATTTTCTGAAAAAGTGGACTGAACGGACCTGTCAAAAAAAAATTATTTTGGCCAATTTATTTTTTCATAATTTTAATGTACTATTCTTTTGAAAAAGCTTATAGGTTCGGACATGTCAAGAAAACACAATTTTTGATCTTCAAAACTACCCAAATTTAGACACCCCTGTCTTTTCTGTAAAAGTGGACTGGTCCGGACCTGTTGAAAAAATATTAATTTTGGACCATTTTATTTTTTCATATAATTTAATGCCCCGAAATTTTTTGAGAAAGCTTACAGGTTCAGACCTGTCAAGAAAACACAATTTTTGATCTTCAAAACTACCCAAATTTAGACACCCCTTTTCTGAAAAAGTGGACTGAACGGACCTGTCAAAAAAATATTATTTTGGACCATTTTATTTTTTCATAATTTTATCTACTATATTTTGAAAAAGCTTATAGGTTCGGACATGTCAAGAAAACACAATTTTTGATCTTCAAACTACCCAAATTTAGACACCCCCTTTCTGTAAAAGTGGACTGGTCCGGACCTGTCAAAAAAATTAAATTTTGGCCAATTTTATTTTTTCATAATTTTAATGTACTATTCTTTTGAGAAAGCTTATAGGTTCGGACCTGTCAAGAAAACACAATTTTTGATCTTCAAAACTACCCAAATTTAGACATCCTCTTTTCTGAAAAAAAGTGGACCTGTTGAAAAAATAATTTTTGACCATTTTATTTTTTTTATTTCAATGCCCTAACTTTTTGAAAAAGCTTACAGGTTCAGACATGTCAAGAAAACACAATTTTTGATCTTCAAAACTTTACCTTTTCAAATTTAGACACCCCTTTTCTGAAAAAGTGGACTGGTCCGGACCTGTCAAAAAAAATAATAATTTTGGCCAATTTTATTTTTTTCATAATTTTAATGCCCTGTTCTTTTGAGAAAGCTTATAGGTTTGGACCTGTCAAGAAAACAATTTTTTTGATCTTCAAAACTACCCAAATTTAGACACCCCCTTTTCTGAAAAAGTGGACTGGTCCGGACCTGTCAAAAAATATTATTTTGGCCATTTTATTTTTTCATAATTTTTTAATGCCCTACTATTTTTTGAAAAAGCTTATAGGTTCGACATGTCAAGAAAACACAATTTTTTTGATCTTCAAAACTACCCAAATTTAGACACCCCTTTTCTGAAAAAGTGGACTGGTCTGGACCTGTCAAAAAAAATAAAATTTTGGCCAATTTTATTTTTTTCATAATTTTAATGTACTATTCTTTTGAAAAAGCTTACAGGTTCAGACATGTCAAGAAAACACAATTTTTTGATCTTCAAAACTACCCAAATTTAGACACCCCTTTTCTGTAAAAGTGGACTGGTCCAGACCTGTTGAAAAAAATAATTTTTGGACCATTTTATTTTTCATAATTTCAATGTACCGAACTTTTGAGAAAGCTTATAGGTTCGGACCTGTCAAGAGAACACAATTTTTTGATCTTCAAAACTACCCAAATTTAGACACCCCTTTTCTGTAAAAGTGGACTGGTCCGGACCTGTCGAAAAAAAATAAATTTTGGACCATTTTATTTTTTCATAATTTTAATGTACTATTCTTTTGAGAAAGCTTATAGGTTCGGACCTGTCAAGAAAACACAATTTTTGATCTTCAAAACTACCCAAATTTAGACATCCCCTTTTCTGAAAAAAGTGGACTGGTCCAGACCTGTTGAAAAAAATAATTTTTTTGGACCATTTTATTTTTCATAATTTCAATGCCCCGAACTTTTGAGAAAGCTTACAGGTTCAGACCTGTCAAGAAAACACAATTTTTGATCTTCAAAACTACCCAAATTTAGACACCCCTTTTCTGAAAAAGTGGACTGGAACGGACCTGTCAAAAATATTATTTTGGCCATTTTATTTTTTCATAATTTTAATGTACTATATTTTTGAGAAAGCTTATAGGTTCGGACATGTCAAGAAAACACAATTTTTGATCTTCAAAACTACCCAAATTTAGACACCCCTTTCTGTAAAGTGGACTGGACCGGACCTGTCCAAAAAAATTAAATTTTGGCCATTTTTATTTTTCATAATTTTAATGTACTATTCTTTTGAAAAGCTTATAGGTTCGGACCTGTCAAGAAAACACAATTTTTTGATCTTCAAAACTACCCAAATTTAGACATCCTCTTTTCTGAAAAAGTGGACTGGTCCGGACCTGTTGAAAAAATAATAATTTTTGACCATTTTATTTTTTCATAATTTCAATGCCCCGAACTTTTGAGAAAGCTTACAGGTTCAGACATGTCAAGAAAACACAATTTTTTGATCTTCAAAACTACCCAAATTTAGACACCCCTTTTCTGTAAAAGTGGACTGGTCCGACCTGTTGAAAAAAAAATAATAATTTTGGACCATTTTATTTTTTCATAATTTCAATGCCCTATTCTTTTGAGAAAAGCTTATAGGTTCGGACCTGTCAAGAAAACACAATTTTTTGATCTTCAAAACTACCCAAATTTAGACATCCCTCTTTTTTGAAAAAGTGGACTGGTCCGAGAAGGACCTGTTGAAAAAAATAATAATTTTGACCATTTTATTTTTTCATAATTTCAATGCCCATTGTTTTGAGAAAGCTTACAGGTTCAGACATGTCAAGAAAACACAATTTTTGATCTTCAAAACTACCTAAATTTAGACACCCCCTTTTTCTGAAAGTGTGGACTGGTCCGGACCTGTTGAAAAAAATAATAATTTTGGACCATTTTATTTTTTCATAATTTCAATGTACTATTCTTTTGAAAAGCTTATAGGTTCAGGACATGTCAAGAAAACACAATTTTTTGATCTTCAAAACTACCCAAATTTAGACACCCTTTTCTGTAAAAGTGGACTGGTCCGGACCTATCGAAAAAATTAAATTTTGGCCAATTTTATTTTTTTCATAATTTTAATGTACTATTCTTTTGAGAAAGCTTATAGGTTCAGACCTGTCAAGAAAACACAATTTTTGATCTTCAAAACTACCCAAATTTAGACACCCCCTTTTCTGAAAAAAGTGGACTGGTCCAGGACCTGTCAAAAAATAATAATTTTGGCCATTTTATTTTTTTCATAATTTTTGATGCCCTGTTCTTTTGAGAAAGCTTACAGGTTCAGACATGTCAAGAAAACACAATTTTTTGATCTTCAAAACTACCCAAATTTAGACACCCCCTTTTCTGAAAAAAATGTGGACTGGTCCGGACCTGTTGAAAAAATAATAAATTTTGGACCATTTTATTTTTTCATAATTTTAATGTACTGTTCTTTTGAGAAAGCTTACAGGTTCAGACATGTCAAGAAAACACAATTTTTGATCTTCAAAACTACCCAAATTTAGACACCCCTTTTCTGAAAAAGTGGACTGAACGGACCTGTCAAAAATATTATTTTGGCCATTTTATTTTTTTCATAATTTCGATCTACTAATTTTTGAAAAAGCTTTATAGGTTCGGACCTGTCAAGAAAACACAATTTTTGATCTTCAAAACTACCCAAATTTAGACACCCCTTTTCTGTAAAAGTGGACTGGTCCGGACCTGTCGAAAAATTAAATTTTGGCCAATTTTATTTTTTCATAATTTTAATGTACTATTCTTTTGAGAAAGCTTATAGGTTCAGACCTGTCAAGAAAACACAATTTTTGATCTTCAAAACTACCCAAATTTAGACATCCTTTTTCTGAAAAAGTGGACTGGTCCGACCTGTCAAAAAAATAATAATTTTGGACCATTTTATTTTTCATAATTTTAATGTACTATTTTTTTGAGAAAGCTTATAGGTTCAGACATGTCAAGAAAACACAATTTTTGATCTTCAAAACTACCCAAATTTAGACACCCCTTTTCTGAAAAAGTGGACTGGTCCGGACCTGTTGAAAAAATAATAATTTTGGACCATTTTATTTTTTCATAATTTCAATGCTACTATATTTTGAAAAGCTTACAGGTTCGAACATGTCAAGAAAACACAATTTTTTGATCTTCAAAACTACCCAAAATTTAGACACCCCCCTTTTTTGAAAAAAAGTGGACTGGTCCAGTCCTGTCAAAAAATAATAATTTTGGCCCATTTTATTTTTTTTCATAATTTCAATGCCCTGAACTTTTTGAGAAAGCTTACAGGTTCAGACATGTCAAGAAAACACAATTTTTTGATCTTCAAAACTACCCAAATTTAGACACCCCTTTTCTGAAAAAGTGGACTGGTCCGGACCTGTTGAAAAATTATAATTTTTTGACCATTTTATTTTTTCATAATTTTAATGTACTGTTCTTTTTGAGAAAGCTTACAGGTTCAGACATGTCAAGAAAACACAATTTTTGATCTTCAAAACTACCCAAAATTTAGACACCCCCCTTTTTTGTAAAAGTCAACTGGTCCGGTCCTGTCAAAAAAAATAATTTTGGCCAATTTTATTTTTTATAATTTTAATGCCTGAGCTTTTGAAAAAGCTTACAGGTTCAGACATGTCAAGAAAACAAAATTTTTTGATCTTCAAAACTACCCAAATTTAGACATCCCCTTTCTGAAAAAGTGGACTGGTCCAGACCTGTTGAAAAAAAAATAATTTTTTGACCATTTTATTTTTTTCATAATTTCAATGCCCTAACATTTGAGAAAGCTTATAGGTTCAGACATGTCAAGAAAACACAATTTTTGATCTTCAAAACTACCAAAATTTAGACACCCCCTTTTCTGAAAAAGTGGACTGGTCGGACCTGTCAAAAAAATAAATTTTGGACAATTTTATTTTTTTCATAATTTTAATGTACTGTTCTTTTGAGAAAGCTTATAGGTTCAGACCTGTCAAGAAAACACAATTTTTGATCTTCAAAACTACCCAAATTTAGACACCCTCTTTTTCTGAAAAAGTGGACTGGTCCGGACCTGTCAAAAAAATTATTTTGGACCATTTTATTTTTTTTTCATAATTTTAATGTACTGAACTTTGAGAAAAGCTTATAGGTTCGGACATGTCAAGAAAACACAATTTTTTGATCTTCAAAACTACCCAAATTTAGACACCCCTTTTCTGAAAAAGTGGACTGGTCCGGACCTGTTGAAAAAATATTAATTTTGGACCATTTTATTTTTTCATAATTTCAATGCCCTATTTTTTGAGAAAGTTTACAGGTTCGGACATGTCAAGAAAAACACAATTTTTGATCTTCAAAACTACCCAAATTTAGACACCCATTTTTCTGAAAAAGTGGACTGGTCCAGACCTGTCAAAAATAATTATTTTGGCCATTTTTATTTTTTCATAATTTCGATGCCCGATATTTTTGAAAAAGCTTATAGGTTCGACATGTGTCAAGAAAACACAATTTTTTTGATCTTCAAAACTACCCAAATTTAGACACAACCTTTTCTGAAAAGTGGACTGGTCCAGACCTGTTGAAAAAAATAAATTTTTTGGACCATTTTATTTTTTTTTCATAATTTTAATGTACTATTCTTTTGAGAAAGCTTATAGGTTCGGACCTGTCAAGAAAACACAATTTTTGATCTTCAAAACTACCCAAATTTAGACACCCCTTTTCTGTAAAAAGTGGACTGGTCCGGACCTGTCAAAAAATTAAATTTTGGCCAATTTTATTTTTCATAATTTTAATGTACTATTCTTTTGAAAAAGCTTACAGGTTCAGACATGTCAAGAAAACACAATTTTTGATCTTCAAAACTACCCAAATTTAGACACCCTCTTTTCTGAAAAAGTGGACTGGTCCAGACCTGTTGAAAAAAATAATAATTTTTGACCATTTTATTTTTTCATAATTTCAATGCCCCGAACTTTTGAGAAAGCTTACAGGTTCAGACATGTCAAGAAAACACAATTTTTTGATCTTCAAAACTACCCAAATTTAGACACCCCCTTTTCTGTAAAAGTGGACTGGTCCGGACCTGTTGAAAAAATAATAATTTTTGGACCATTTTTATTTTTTCATAATTTCAATGCCCCAAACTTTTGAGAAAGCTTACAGGTTCGGACCTGTGAAGAAAACACAATTTTTGATTTTCAGAACTAGCAAAATTTAGACACCCCTTTTTGAAAAAGTGGACTGGTCCGGTCCTGTCAAAAAATAATAATTTTGGCCAATTTTATTTTTTTTTCATAATTTCGATGCCTGAGCTTTTGAAAAAGCTTACAGGTTCAGACATGTCAAGAAAACACAATTTTTTGATCTTCAAAACTACCCAAATTTAGACACCCCCTTTTCTGAAAAAGTGGACTGGTCCGGACCTGTTGAAAAAAAAAATAATTTTGGACAATTTTATTTTTTCATAATTTTAATGTACTGTTCTTTTGAGAAAGCTTACAGGTTCAGACCTGTCAAGAAAACACAATTTTTGATCTTCAAAACTACCCAAATTTAGACACCCCCTTTTTGTAAAAGTGGACTGGTCCGGACCTGTCAAAAAAAAATAAATTTGGCCAATTTTATTTTTTTCATAATTTTTAATGTACTGTTCTTTTGAAAAAGCTTACAGGTTCAGACATGTCAAGAAAACACAATTTTTGATCTTCAAAACTACCCAAATTTAGACACCCCCTTTTCTAAAAAAGTGGACTGGAACGGACCTGTCAAAAAAATTATTTTGGCCATTTTATTTTTTCATAATTTTAATGTACTGTTCTTTTGAGAAAGCTTACAGGTTCAGACCTGTCAAGAAAACACAATTTTTGATCTTCAAAACTACCCAAATTTAGACACCCCCTTTTCTGAAAAAGTGGACTGGTCCGGACCTGTCAAAAAAAAAAAATAATAATTTTGGACCATTTTATTTTTTTCATAATTTTAATGTACTGTTCTTTTGAGAAAGCTTACAGGTTCAGACATGTCAAGAAAACACAATTTTTGATCTTCAAAACTACCCAAATTTAGACACCCCTTTTCTGAAAAGTGGACTGGAACGGACCTGTCAAAAATATTATTTTGGCCATTTTATTTTTTCATAATTTTAATGCCCTGAACTTTTTGAGAAAGCTTATAGGTTCGGACCTGTCAAGAAAACACAATTTTTTGATCTTCAAAACTACCCAAATTTAGACACCCCCTTTTCTGTAAAAAGTGGACTGACTTCCGGACCTGTTGAAAAAAAATTAAATTTTGGACCAATTTTATTTTTTCATAATTTTAATGTACTGTTTATTTTGAGAAAGCTTATAGGTTCAGACCTGTCAAGAAAACACAATTTTTGATCTTCAAAACTACCCAAATTTAGACACCCCTTTTTGGAAAAGTGGACTGGTTTACCTGTCGAAAAATTAAATTTTGGCCAATTTTATTTTTTTAATTTTAATGTACAATTCTTTTTGAGAAAGCTTATAGGTTCCTAACTGTCAAGAAAACATAATTTTTGATCTTCAAAACTACCCAAATTTAGACACCCCCTTTTCTGAAAAAAGGACTGGTCCGGACCTGTTGAAAAAAAATATTAATTTTGGACCATTTTATTTTTCATAATTTCAATGCCCTGAACTTTTGAGCAAGCTTACAGGTTCGGACATGTCAAGAAAACACAATTTTTGATCTTCAGAACTACCAAAATTTAGACACCTCCCTTTTTTTGAAAAAGTGGACTGGTCCAGTCCTGTCAAAAAAAAATAATTTTGGCCAATTTTATTTTTTCATAATTTCGATGCCTGAGCTTTTTGAAAAAGCTTACAGGTTCAGACATGTCAAGAAAACAAAATTTTTTGATCTTCAAAACTACCCAAATTTAGACACCCCTTTTCTGAAAAGAGTGGACTGAACGGACCTGTCCAAAAAATAAATTTTGGCCAATTTTATTTTTTCATAATTTTAATGTACTGTTCTTTTGAGAAAGCTTACAGGTTCAGACATGTCAAGAAAACACAATTTTTGATCTTCAGAACTACCAAAATTTAGACACCCCTTTTATGAAAAAAAAGACTGTGGTCTGGTCCTGTCAAAAAAATAATAATTTTGGCCAATTTTATTTTTTCATAATTTCGATGCCTGAGCTTTTGAAAAAGCTTACAGGTTCAGACATGTCAAGAAAACAAAATTTTTTGATCTTCAAAACTACCCAAATTTAGACACCCCCTTTTCTGAAAGAGTGGACTGGAACGGACCTGTCCAAAATATTATTTTGGCCATTTTATTTTTTCATAATTTCGATCTACTATATTTTTGAAAAAGCTTATAGGTTCGGACATGTCAAGAAAACACAATTTTTTGATCTTCAAAACTACCAAAATTTAGACACCCCTTTTCTGTAAAAGCGGACTTGTCCGGACCTGTCAAAAAAATTAAATTTTTTCCAATTTTATCTTTTCATAATTTTAATGTACTGTTCTTTTGAGAAAGCTTATAGGTTCAGACCTGTCAAGAAAACACAATTTTTTGATCTTCAAAACTACCCAAATTTAGACATCCTCTTTTCTGAAAAAGTGGACTGGTCCGGACCTGTTGAAAAAAATAATAATTTTGGACCATTTTATTTTTTCATAATTTCAATGCCCCGAACTTTTGAGAAAGCTTACAGGTTCAGACATGTCAAGAAAACACAATTTTTTGATCTTCAAAACTACCCAAAATTAGACACCCCCTTTTCTGTAAAAGTGGACTGGTCTGGACCTGTTGAAAAAAATATTAATTTTGGACCATTTTATTTTTTCATAATTTCAATGCCCCGAAATTTTGAGAAAGCTTACAGGTTCGGACCTGTGAAGAAAACACAATTTTTTGATCTTCAAAACTACCCAAATTTAGACACCCCTTTTCTGAAAAAAAAAGTGGATTGAACGGACCTGTCAAAAATATTATTTTGGCCATTTTATTTTTTCATAATTTCGATCTACTATATTTTTGAAAAAGCTTATAGGTTCGGACATGTCAAGAAAACACAATTTTTTGATCTTCAAAACTACCCAAATTTAGACACAACCTTTTCTGTAAAAGTGGACTGGTCCGGACCTATCGAAAAAATTAAATTTTGGCCAATTTTATTTTTTCATAATTTTAATGTACTATTCTTTTGACAAAGCTTATAGGTTCGGACCTGTCAAGAAAACACAATTTTTTGATCTTCAAAACTACCCAAATTTAGACACCCCTTTTCTGAAAAAGGTGGAATGGTCTGGTCCTTCAAAAAAAATAAAAATTTTGGCCAATTTTATTTTTTTCATAATTTCGATGCCCGAGCTTTTGAAAAAGCTTACAGGTTCGGACATGTCAAGAAAACACAATTTTTGATCTTCAAAACTACCCAAATTTAGACACCCTCTTTTCTGAAAAAGTGGACTGGTCCAGGACCTGTTGAAAAAAATAATTTTTTGACCATTTTATTTTTTCATAATTTCAATGCCCTGAACTTTTGAGAAAGCTTATAGGTTCAGACATGTCAAGAAAACACAATTTTTTGATCTTCAAAACTACCCAAATTTAGACACCCCCTTTTCTGTAAAAGTGGACTGGTCCGGACCTGTTGAAAAAAATAATAATTTTGGACCATTTTATTTTTTCATAATTTCAATGCCCCAAACTTTTGAGAAAGCTTACAGGTTCGGACCTGTGAAGAAAACACAATTTTTTGATTTTCAGAACTAGCAAAATCTAGACACCCTCCTTTTTTGAAAAAGTGGACTGGTCCGGGCCTGTCAAAAAAAATAATAATTTTGGCCAATTTTATTTTTTCATAATTTCGATGCTCGAGCTTTTGAAAAAGCTTACAGGTTCAGACATGTCAAGAAAGCACAATTTTTTGATCTTCAAAACTACCCAAATTTAGACACCCCCTTTTCTGAAAGAGTGGACTGGAACGGACCTGTCGAAAAAATTAAATTTTGGCCAATTTTATTTTTTCATAATTTTAATGTACTGTTCTTTTGAGAAAGCTTACAGGTTCAGACATGTCAAGAAAACACAATTTTTTGATCTTCAAAACTACCCAAATTTAGACCCCCCCTTTTCTGTAAAAGTTGACTGGTCCGGACCTGTCGAAAAAATTAAATTTTGGACCATTTTATTTTTTCATAATTTTAATGTACTGTTCTTTTGAGAAAGCTTACAGGTTCAGACATGTCAAGAAAACACAATTTTTTGATCTTCAAAACTACCCAAATTTAGACACCCCCTTTTCTGAAAAAGTGGACTGGAACGGACCTGTCAAAAATATTATTTTGGCCATTTTATTTTTTCATAATTTTAATGTACTGTTCTTTTGAGAAAGCTTATAGGTTTGGACCTGTCAAGAAAACACAATTTTTTGATCTTCAAAACTACCCAAATTTAGACATCCTCTTTTCTGAAAAAGTGGACTGGTCCGGACCTGTTGAAAAAAATAATAATTTTTGACCATTTTATTTTTTCATAATTTCAATGCCCCGAACTTTTGAGAAAGCTTACAGGTTCAGACATGTCAAGAAAACACAATTTTTTGATCTTCAAAACTACCCAAATTTAGACACCCCCTTTTCTGAAAGAGTGGACTGGAACGGACCTGTCCAAAATATTATTTTGGCCATTTTATTTTTTCATAATTTCAATGCCCCGAACTTTTGAGAAAGCTTACAGGTTCGGACCTGTCAAGAAAAAACAATTTTTTTGATCTTCAGAACTACCCAAATTTAGACACCCACTTTTTTTGTAAAAAGTGGACTTGTCCGGACCTGTCAAAAAATTAAATTTTTGGCCAATTTTATTTTTCATAATTTTAATGTACTGTTCTTTTGAGAAAGCTTATAGGTTCAGACCTGTCAAGAAAAACACAATTTTTGATCTTCAAAACTACCCAAATTTACACACAACCTTTTCTGAAAAAGTGGACTGGTCCGGACCTGTCGAAAAAAATAAATTTTGGCCAATTTTATTTTTTCATAATTTTAATGTACAATTCTTTTGAGAAAGCTTATAGGTTCCTAACTGTCAAGAAAACACAATTTTTGATCTTCAAAACTACCCAAATTTAGACACCCCCTTTTCTGAAAAAGTGGACTGGTCCGGACCTGTTGAAAAAAATAATAATTTTGGACCATTTTATTTTTTCATAATTTCAATGCCCCGAACTTTTGAGCAAGCTTACAGGTTCGAACCTGTCAAGAAAACACAATTATTTGATCTTCAGAACTACCAAAATTTAGACACCTCCCTTTTTTGAAAATGTGGACTGGTCCAGTCCTGTCAAAAAAAATAATAATTTTGGCCAATTTTATTTTTTCATAATTTCGATGCCTGAGCTTTTGAAAAAGCTTACAGGTTCAGACATGTCAAGAAAACAAAATTTTTTGATCTTCAAAACTACCCAAATTTAGACACCCCCTTTTCTGAAAGAGTGGACTGGAACGGACCTGTCGAAAAAATTAAATTTTGGCCAATTTTATTTTTTCATAATTTTAATGTACTGTTCTTTTGAGAAAGCTTACAGGTTCAGACATGTCAAGAAAACACAATTTTTTGATCTTCAGAACTACCAAAATTTAGACACCCCCCTTTTATGAAAAAGTCAACTGGTCTGGTCCTGTCAAAAAAAATAATAATTTTGGCCAATTTTATTTTTTCATAATTTCGATGCCTGAGCTTTTGAAAAAGCTTACAGGTTCAGACATGTCAAGAAAACAAAATTTTTGATCTTCAAAACTACCCAAATTTAGACACCCCCTTTTCTGAAAGAGTGGACTGGAACGGACCTGTCCAAAATATTATTTTGGCCATTTTATTTTTTCATAATTTCGATCTACTATATTTTTGAAAAAGCTTATAGGTTCGGACATGTCAAGAAAACACAATTTTTTGATCTTCAGAACTACCAAAATTTAGACACCCCCTTTTCTGTAAAAGCGGACTTGTCCGGACCTGTCAAAAAAATTAAATTTTTTCCAATTTTATCTTTTCATAATTTTAATGTACTGTTCTTTTGAGAAAGCTTATAGGTTCAGACCTGTCAAGAAAACACAATTTTTTGATCTTCAAAACTACCCAAATTTAGACATCCTCTTTTCTGAAAAAGTGGACTGGTCCGGACCTGTTGAAAAAAATAATAATTTCTGACCATTTTATTTTTTCATAATTTCAATGCCCCGAACTTTTGAGAAAGCTTACAGGTTCAGACATGTCAAGAAAACACAATTTTTTGATCTTCAAAACTACCCAAAATTAGACACCCCCTTTTCTGTAAAAGTGGACTGGTCTGGACCTGTTGAAAAAAATATTAATTTTGGACCATTTTATTTTTTCATAATTTCAATGCCCCGAAATTTTGAGAAAGCTTACAGGTTCGGAGCTGTGAAGAAAACACAATTTTTTGATCTTCAGAACTACCCAAATTTAGACACCCCCTTTTCTGAAAAAGTGGATTGGAACGGACCTGTCAAAAATATTATTTTGGCCATTTTATTTTTTCATAATTTCGATCTACTATATTTTTGAAAAAGCTTATAGGTTCGGACATGTCAAGAAAACACAATTTTTTGATCTTCAAAACTACCCAAATTTAGACACAACCTTTTCTGTAAAAGTGGACTGGTCCGGACCTATCGAAAAAATTAAATTTTGGCCAATTTTATTTTTTCATAATTTTAATGTACTATTCTTTTGACAAAGCTTATAGGTTCGGACCTGTCAAGAAAACACAATTTTTTGATCTTCAAAACTACCCAAATTTAGACACCCTCTTTTCTGAAAAAGTGGAATGGTCTGGTCCTGTCAAAAAAAATAATAATTTTGGCCAATTTTATTTTTTCATAATTTCGATGCCCGAGCTTTTGAAAAAGCTTACAGGATAAGACATGTCAAGAAAACAATTTTTTGATCTTCAAAACTACCCAAATTTAGACACCCTCTTTTCTGAAAAAGTGGACTGGTCCAGACCTGTTGAAAAAAATAATAATTTTGGCCAATTTTATCTTTTCATAATTTTAATGTACTGTTCTTCTGAGAAAGCTTATAGTTTCAGACCTGTCAAGAAAACACAATTTTTTGATCTTCAAAACTACCCAAATTTAGACACCCCCTTTTCTGTAAAAGTGGACTGGTCTGGACCTGTTGAAAAAAATATTAATTTTGGACCATTTTATTTTTTCATAATTTCAATGCCCCGAAATTTTGAGAAAGCTTACAGGTTCGGACCTGTGAAGAAAACACAATTTTTTGATCTTCAGAACTACCCAAATTTAGACACCCCCTTTTCTGAAAAAGTGGACTGGAACGGACCTGTCAAAAATATTATTTTGGCCATTTTATTTTTTTCATAATTTTAATCTACTATATTTTTGAAAAAATGTTATAGGTTCGGACATGTCAAGAAAACACAATTTTTTGATCTTCAAAAACTACCCAAATTTAGACACCCCTTTTCTGTAAAAAGTGGACTGGTCCGGACCTGTTGAAAAAAAATAATAATTTTGGACCATTTTTATTTTTTCATAATTTCAATGCCCTGAACTTTTGAGAAAGCTTACAGGTTCAGACATGTCAAGAAAACACAATTTTTTGATCTTCAAAACTACCCAAATTTAGACACCCCTTTTCTGTAAAAAGTGGACTTGTCCGGACCTGTCAAAAAAATTAAATTTTGGCCAATTTTATCTTTTCATAATTTTAATGTACTATTCTTTTGACAAAGCTTATAGGTTCGGACCTGTCAAGAAAACACAATTTTTTGATCTTCAAAACTACCCAAATTTAGACATCCTCTTTTCTGAAAAAGTGGACTGGTCCGGACCTGTTGAAAAAAATAATAATTTTTGACCATTTTATTTTTTCATAATTTCAATGCCCCGAACTTTTGAGAAAGCTTACAGGTTCAGACATGTCAAGAAAACACAATTTTTTGATCTTCAAAACTACCCAAATTTAGACACCCCCTTTTCTGTAAAAGTGGACTGGTCCGGACCTGTTGAAAAAAATAATAATTTTGGACCATTTTATTTTTTCATAATTTCAATGCCCCAAACTTTTGAGAAAGCTTACAGGTTCGGACCTGTGAAGAAAACACAATTTTTTGATTTTCAGAACTAGCAAAATTTAGACACCCCTGTTTTTGAAAAAAGTGGACTGGTCCGTCCTGTCAAAAATAATAATTTTGGCCAATTTTATTTTTTTTCATTATTTTAATGTACTGTTCTTTTGAGAAAGCTTACAGGTTCAGACATGTCAAGAAAACACAATTTTTGATCTTCAAAACTACCCAAATTTAGACACCCCCTTTTCTGAAAAAGTGGACTGGTCCGGACCTGTTGAAAAAAATAATAATTTTGGACCATTTTATTTTTCATAATTTCAATGCCCCAAACTTTTGAAAAGCTTACAGGATCGGACCAGTCAAGAAAACACAATTTTTGATCTTCAAAACTACCCAAATTTAGACACCCCCTTTTTGAAAAAAAGTGGACTGGTCCGGACCTGTCAAAAAAAATAATAATTTTGGCCAATTTTATTTTTTCATAATTTTAATGCCCTGTTCTTTTGAAAAAGCTTACAGGTTCAGACATGTCAAGAAAACACAATTTTTTGATCTTCAAAACTACCCAAATTTAGACAGCCCCTTTTCTGAAAAAGTGGACTGGTCTGGACCTGTCGAAAAAATTAAATTTTGGCCAATTTTATTTTTTCATAATTTTAATGTACTGTTCTTTTGAAAAAGCTTACAGGTTCAGACATGTCAAGAAAACACAATTTTTGATCTTCAAAACTACGCAAATTTAGACCCCCCTTTTCTGTAAAAGTTGACTGGTCCGGACCTGTCAAAAAAAATTAAGTTTTGGACCATTTTATTTTTTCATAATTTTAATGTACTGTTCTTTTGAGAAAGCTTACAGGTTCAGACATGTCAAGAAAACACAATTTTTGATCTTCAAAACTACCCAAATTTAGACACCCCTTTTCTGAAAAAAAAGTGGACTGGACGGACCTGTCAAAAATATTAAATTTTGGCCATTTTATTTTTTTCATAATTTTAATGTACTGTTCTTTTGAGAAAGCTTATAGGTTTGGACCTGTCAAGAAAACACAATTTTTTGATCTTCAAAACTACCCAAATTTAGACATCCTCTTTTCTGAAAAAGTGGACTGGTCCGGACCTGTTGAAAAAAATAATAATTTTTGACCATTTTATTTTTTCATAATTTCAATGCCCCGAACTTTTGAGAAAGCTTACAGGTTCAGGACCTGTCAAGAAAACACAATTTTTGATTTTCAGAACTACCCAAATTTAGACACCCCCTTTTTTGAAAAAAGTGGACTGGTCCGTCCTGTCAAAAAAAAATAATAATTTGGCCAATTTTATTTTTTCATAATTTTAATGTACTGTTCTTTTGAAAAAAGCTTACAGGTTCAGACATGTCAAGAAAACACAATTTTTGATCTTCAAAACTACCCAAATTTAGACACCCCCTTTTCTGAAAAAGTGGACTGGAACGGACCTGTCAAAAAAATTAAATTTTGGCCAATTTTATTTTTTCATAATTTTAATGTACTGTTCTTTTGAGAAAGCTTACAGGTTCAGACATGTCAAGAAAACACAATTTTTTGATCTTCAAAACTACCCAAATTTAGACACCCCTTTTCTGAAAAAAGTGGACTGGAACGGACCTGTCAAAAATATTATTTTGGCCATTTTATTTTTTCATAATTTTAATGCACTGTTCTTTTGAGAAAGCTTATAGGTTTGGACCTGTCAAGAAAACACAATTTTTTGATCTTCAAAACTACCCAAATTTAGACATCCTCTTTTCTGAAAAAGTGGACTGGTCCGGACCTGTTGAAAAAATAATAATTTTTGACCATTTTATTTTTTCATAATTTCAATGCCCCGAACTTTTGAGAAAGCTTACAGGTTCAGACATGTCAAGAAAACACAATTTTTTGATCTTCAAAACTACCCAAATTTAGACACCCCCTTTCTGTAAAAGTGGACTGGTCCGGACCTGTTGAAAAAATAATTTTTGGACCATTTTATTTTTTCATAATTTCAATGCCCCAAACTTTTGAGAAAGCTTACAGGTTCGGACCTGTGAAGAAAACACAATTTTTTGATTTTCAGAACTAGCAAAATTTAGACACCCCCCTTTTTTGAAAAAGTGGACTGGTCCGGTCCTGTCAAAAAAATAATAATTCTGGCCAATTTTATTTTTTCATAATTTTAATGTACTGTTCTTTTGAGAAAGCTTACAGGTTCAGACATGTCAAGAAAAAACACAATTTTTGATCTTCAAAACTACCCAAATTTAGTCACCCCCTTTTCTGAAAAAGTGGACTGGTCCGGACCTGTCAAAAAATATTTTGGCCAATTTTTTTTCATAATTTTACTATATTTTTGAAAAGCTTACAGGTTCGGACATGTCAAGAAAACACAATTTTTGATCTTCAAAACTACCCAAATTTAGACACCCCTTTTCTGAAAAGTGGACTGGTCCGGACCTGTTGAAAAAAAATTTTATCTTTTCATAATTTTAATGTACAATTCTTTTGAGAAAGCTTATAGGTTCCTACCTATCAAGAAAAAACACAATTTTTGATCTTCAAAACTACCCAAATTTAGTCACCCCTTTTCTGAAAAAAAGTGGACTGGTCCGGTCCTGTCAAAAAAAATAATAATTTTATTTCTACTATATTTTTTAAAAAGCTTACAGGTTCAGACATGTCAAGAAAACACAATTTTTGATCTTCAAAACTACCCAAATTTAGACACCCACTTTTCTGTAAAAGCGGACTTGTCCGGACCTGTCGAAAAAATTAAATTTTGGCCAATTTTATCTTTTCATAATTTTCATGTACTGTTCTTTTGAGAAAGCTTATAGGTTCAGACCTGTCAAGAAAACACAATTTTTTGCTCTTCAAAACTACCCAAATTTACACACAACCTTTTCTGTAAAAGTGGACTGGTCCGGACCTATCGAAAAAATTAAATTTTGGCCAATTTTATTTTTTCATAATTTTAATGTACAATTCTTTTGAGAAAGCTTATAGGTTCCTAACTGTCAAGAAAACATAATTTTTGATCTTCAAAACTACCCAAATTTAGACATCCTCTTTTCTGAAAAAGTGGACTGGTCCGGACCTGTTGAAAAAAATATTAATTTTGGACCATTTTATTTTTTCATAATTTCAACGCCCCGAACTTTTGAGCAAGCTTACAGGTTCGAACCTGTCAAGAAAACACAATTATTTGATCTTCAGAACTACCAAAATTTAGACACCTCCCTTTTTTGAAAATGTGGACTGGTCCAGTCCTGTCAAAAAAAATAATAATTTTGGCCAATTTTATTTTTTCATAATTTCGATGCCTGAGCTTTTGAAAAAAGCTACAGGTTCAGACATGTCAAGAAAACAAAATTTTTGATCTTCAAAACTACCAAAATTTAGACACCCCCTTTTTTGAAAAAGTGGACTGGAACGGACCTGTCAAAAAAAATTATTTTGGCCAATTTATTTTTTTTCATAATTTAATCTACTATATTTTTGAAAAAGCTTATAGGTTCGGACATGTCAAGAAAACACAATTTTTTGATCTTCAAAACTACCCAAAATTAGACACCCCCTTTTCTGTAAAAGTGGACTGGAACGGACCTGTCAAAAATATTATTTTGGCCATTTTATTTTTTCATAATTTTAATGTACTGTTCTTTTGAGAAAGCTTATAGGTTCGGACCTGTCAAGAAAACACAATTTTTTGATCTTCAAAACTACCCAAATTTAGACACCCTCTTTTCTGAAAAAGTGGACTGGTCCGGACCTGTTGAAAAAAATAATAATTTTGGACCATTTTATTTTTTCATAATTTCAATGCCCCGAACTTTTGAGAAAGCTTACAAGTTCAGACCTGTCAAGAAAACACAATTTTTTGATCTTCAGAACTACCAAAATTTAGACACCCCCCTTTTATGAAAAAGTCAACTGGTCTGGTCCTGTCAAAAAAAAAAATAATTTTGGCCAATTTTATTTTTTCATAATTTTGATGCCCGAGCTTTTGAAAAAGCTTACAAGTTCAGACATGTCAAGAAAACACAATTTTTTGATCTTCAAAACTACCCAAATTTAGACACCACCTTTTCTGTAAAAGTGGACTGGTCCGGACCTGTTGAAAAAAATAATAATTTTGGCCAATTTTATCTTTTCATAATTTTAATGTACTGTTCTTTTGAGAAAGCTTATAGGTTCAGACCTGTCAAGAAAACACAATTTTTGATCTTCAAAACTACCCAAATTTAGACACCCTCTTTTCTGAAAAAAGTGGAATGGTCTGGTCCTGTCAAAAAAAATAATAATTTTGGACCATTTTATTTTTTCATAATTTCGATGCCCGAGCTTTTGAAAAAGCTTACAGGTTAAGACATGTCAAGAAAACAATTTTTTGATCTTCAAAACTACCCAAACTAAGACACCCTCTTTTCTGAAAAAGTGGACTGGTCCAGACCTGTTGAAAAAAATAATAATTTTGGACCATTTTATTTTTTCATAATTTCAATGACCCGAACTTTTGAGAAAGCTTATAGGTTTGGACCTGTCAAGAGAACACAATTTTTGATCTTCAAAACTACCCAAATTTAGACATCCTCTTTTCTGAAAAAGTGGACTGGTCTGGACCTGTTGAAAAAAATAATAATTTTTGAACATTTTATTTTTTCACTATTTCAATGCCCCGAACTTTTGAGAAAGCTTACAGGTTCAGACATGTCAAGAAAACACAATTTTTTGATCTTCAAAACTACCCAAATTTAGACACCCCCTTTTCTGAAAAAGTGGACTGGAACGGACCTGTCAAAAATATTATTTTGGCCAATTTATTTTTTCATAATTTCAATCTACTATATTTTTGAAAAAGCTTATAGGTTCAGACATGTCAAGAAAACACAATTTTTTGATCTTCAAAACTACCCAAAATTAGACACCCCTTTTTCTGTAAAAGTGGACTGGTCTGGACCTGTTGAAAAATATAATAATTTTGGACCATTTTATTTTTTCATAATTTCAATGCCCTGAAATTTTGAGAAAGCTTACAGGTTCGGACCTGTGAAGAAAACACAATTTTTTGATCTTCAGAACTACCCAAATTTAGACACCTCCTTTTCTGAAAAAGTGGACTGGTCCGGTCCTGTCAAAAAAATAATAATTTTTGCCAATTTTATTTTTTCATAATTTTAATGTACTGTTCTTTTGAGAAAGCTTACAGGTTCAGACATGTCAAGAAAACACAATTTTTTGATCTTCAAAACTACCCAAATTTAGACAACCCCTATTCTGTAAAAGTGGACTGGTCCGGACCTGTTGAAAAAAAAATAATTTGGCCAATTTTATTTTTTCATAATTTTGATGCCCGAGCTTTTGAAAAAGCTTACAGGTTCAGACATGTCAAGAAAACACAATTTTTTGATCTTCAAAACTACCCAAATTTAGACACCCCCCTTTCTGAAAAAGTGGACTGGAACGGACCTGTCAAAAATATTATTTTGGCCAATTTATTTTTTCATAATTTCGATCTACTATATTTTTGAAAAAGCTTATAGGTTCAGACATGTCAAGAAAATACAATTTTTTGATCTTCAAAACTACCCAAAATTAGACACCCCTTTTTTCTGTAAAAAGTGACTGGTCTGGACCTGTTGAAAAAAATAATAATTTTGGACCATTTTATTTTTTTCATAATTTCAATGCCCTGAAATTTTGAGAAAGCTTACAGGTTCGGACCTGTGAAGAAAACACAATTTTTTGATCTTCAGAACTACCCAAATTTAGACACCCCCTTTTCTGAAAAAGTGGACTGGTCCGGTCCTGTCAAAAAAAATAATAATTTTGGCCAATTTTATTTTTTCATAATTTTAATGTACTGTTCTTTTGAGAAAGCTTACAGGTTCAGACATGTCAAGAAAACACAATTTTTGATCTTCAAACCTACCCAAATTTAGACAACCCCTTTTCTGTAAAAGTGGACTGGTCCGGACCTGTTGAAAAAAAATAATAATTTTGGCCAATTTTATTTTTTCATAATTTTGATGCCTTGTTCTTTTGAAAAAGCTTACAGGTTAAGACATGTCAAAAAAACAATTTTTGATCTTCAAAACTACCCAAACTTAGACACCCTCTTTTCTGAAAAAAGTGGACTGGTCCAGACCTGTTGAAAAAAAATAATTTTTTTGGACCATTTTATTTTTTTCATAATTTCAATGACCCGAACTTTTGAGAAAGCTTATAGGTTTGGACCTGTCAAGAAAACACAATTTTTGATCTTCAAAACTACCCAAATTTAGACATCCCTTTTCTGAAAAAAGTGGAATGGTCCGGACCTGTTGAAAAAATAATAATTTTTGAACATTTTATTTTTCACTATTTCAATGCCCTGAACTTTTTTTGAAAGCTTACAGGTTCAGACATGTCAAGAAAACACAATTTTGATCTTCAAAACTACCCAAAATTAGACACCCCTTTTTTCTGTAAAAGTGGACTGGTCTGGACCTGTTGAAAAAAAATAATAATTTGGACCATTTTATTTTTCATAATTTCAATGCCCTGAAATTTTGAGAAAGCTTACAGGTTCGGACCTGTGAAGAAAACACAATTTTTTGATCTTCAGAACTACCCAAATTTAGACACCTCCTTTTCTGAAAAAGTGGACTGGTCCGTCCTGTCAAAAAAAATAATAATTTTTTGCCAATTTTATTTTTTCATAATTTTAATGTACTGTTCTTTTGAGAAAGCTTACAGGTTCAGACATGTCAAGAAAACACAATTTTTTGATCTTCAAAACTACCCAAATTTAGACAACCCCTATTCTGTAAAAGTGGACTGGTCCGGACCTGTTGAAAAAAATAATAATTTTGGCCAATTTTATTTTTTCATAATTTTGATGCCCGAGCTTTTGAAAAAGCTACAGGTTCAGACATGTCAAGAAAACACAATTTTTTGATCTTCAAAACTACCCAAATTTAGACACCCCCTTTTCTAAAAAAGTGGACTGGAACGGACCTGTCAAAAATATTATTTTGGCCAATTTATTTTTTCATAATTTCGATCTACTATATTTTTGAAAAAGCTTATAGGTTCAGACATGTCAAGAAAATACAATTTTTTGATCTTCAAAACTACCCAAAATTAGACACCCCTTTTTCTGTAAAAGTGGACTGGTCTGGACCTGTTGAAAAAAATAATAATTTTGGACCATTTTATTTTTTCATAATTTCAATGCCCTGAAATTTTGAGAAAGCTTACAGGTTCGGACCTGTGAAGAAAACACAATTTTTTGATCTTCAGAACTACCCAAATTTAGACACCCCCTTTTCTGAAAAAGTGGACTGGTCCGGTCCTGTCAAAAAAAATAATAATTTTTGCCAATTTTATTTTTCATAATTTTAATGTACTGTTCTTTTGAGAAAGCTTACAGGTTCAGACATGTCAAGAAAACACAATTTTTTGATCTTCAAACCTACCCAAATTTAGACAACCCCTATTCTGTAAAAGTGGACTGGTCCGGACCTGTTGAAAAAAAAAATAATAATTTTGGCCAATTTTATTTTTTTTCATAATTTTGATGCCCCAACTTTTGAAAAAGCTTACAGGTTCAGACATGTCAAGAAAACACAATTTTTTGATCTTCAAAACTACCCAAATTTAGACACCCCTTTTCTGAAAAAGTGGACTGGTCCGGACCTGTCAAAAAAATATTATTTTGGCCATATTATTTTTTCATAATTTTAATGTACTGTCCTTTTTGAGAAAGCTTATAGGTTCGGACCTGTCAAGAAAACACAATTTTTGATCTTCAAAACTTCCCAAATTTAGACACCCTCTTTTCTGAAAAAGGGGACTCGTCCAGACCTGTTGAAAAAAAAATTTTTGGACCATTTTATTTTTTCATAATTTCAATGCCCCTGAACTTTTGAGAAAAGCTTACAGGTTCGGACCTGTCAAGAAAACACAATTTTTTGATCTTCAGAACTACCAAAATTTAGACACCCCCTTTTCTGAAAAAGTGGACTGGAACGGACCTGTCAAAAATATTATTTTGGCCAATTTATTTTTTCATAATTTCGATGCCCGAGCTTTTGAAAAAGCTTACAGGTTAAGACATGTCAAGAAAACAATTTTTTGATCTTCAAAACTTCCCAAATTTAGACACCCTCTTTTCTGAAAAAGTGGACTGGTCCGGACCTGTTGAAAAAAATAATAATTTTGGACCATTTTATTTTTTCATAATTTCAATGCCCCGAACTTTTGAGAAAGCTTACAGGTTCGGACCTGTGAAGAAAACACAATTTTTTGATCTTCAGAACTACCAAAATTTAGACACCCCCCTTTTTTGAAAAAGTCAACTGGTCTGGTCCTGTCAAAAAAAATAATAATTTTTGCCAATTTTATTTTTTTATAATTTTGATGCCCGAGCTTTTGAAAAAGCTTACAAGTTCAGACATGTCGAGAAAACACAATTTTTTGATTTTCAAAACTACCCAAATTTAGACACCCCTTGCCAATTTTATCTTTTCATAATTTTAATGTACAATTCTTTTGAGAAAGCTGATAGGTTCCTACCTATCAAGAAAACACAATTTTTTGATCTTCAAAACTACCCAAATTTAGACACCCCCTTTTCTGAAAAAGTGGACTGGTCCGGTCCTGTCAAAAAAAAAAATAATTTCGATCTACTATATTTTTGAAAAAGCTTACAGGTTCGGACATGTCAAGAAAACACAATTTTTTGATCTTCAAAACTACCCAAATTTAGACATCACCTTTTCTGTAAAAGTGGACTGGTCCGGACCTGTTGAAAAAAATAATAATTTTGGACCATTTTATTTTTTCATAATTTCAATGCCCCGAACTTTTGAGAAAGCTTACAGGCTCGGACCTGTCAAGAAAACACAATTTTTTGATCTTCAGAACTACCAAAATTTAGACACCCCCTTTTCTGAAAAAGTGGACTGGAACGGACCTGTCAAAAATATTATTTTGGCCAATTTATTTTTTCATAATTTCGATCTACTATATTTTTGAAAAAGCTTATAGGTTCGGACATGTCAAGAAAACACAATTTTTTGATCTTCAAAACTACCCAAAATTAGACACCCCTTTTTCTGTAAAAGTGGACTGGTCTGGACCTGTTGAAAAAAATAATAATTTTGGACCATTTTATTTTTTCATAATTTCAATGCCCTGAAATTTTGAGAAAGCTTACAGGTTCGGACCTGTGAAGAAAACACAATTTTTTGATCTTCAGAACTACCCAAATTTAGACACCCCCTTTTCTGAAAAAGTGGACTGGTCCGGTCCTGTCAAAAAAATAATAATTTTTGCCAATTTTATTTTTTCATAATTTTAATGTACTGTTCTTTTGAGAAAGCTTACAGGTTCAGACATGTCAAGAAAACACAATTTTTTGATCTTCAAAACTACCAAATTTACACACCCTCTTTTCTGAAAAAGTGGACTGGTCCGGACCTGTTGAAAAAAATAATAATTTTTGACCATTTTATTTTTTCATAATTTCAATGCCCTGAAATTTTGTGAAAGCTTACAGGATCGGACCAGTCAAGAAAACACAATTTTTTGATCTTCAGAACTACCAAAATTTAGACACCCCCTTTTCTGTAAAAGCGGACTTGTCCGGACCTGTCAAAAAAATTAAATTTTGGCCAATTTTATCTTTTCATAATTTTAATGTACTGTTCTTTTGAGAAAGCTTATAGGTTCAGACCTGTCAAGAAAACACAATTTTTTGATATTCAAACCTACCCAAATTTACACACAACCTTTTCTGTAAAAGTGGACTGTTCCAGACCTGTCGAAAAAAATAAATTTTGGCCAATTTTATTTTTTCATAATTTTAATGTACAATTCTTTTGAGAAAGCTTATAGGTTCCTACCTGTCAAGAAAACATAATTTTTGATCTTCAAAACTACCCAAATTTAAACACCCCCTTTTCTAAAAAAGTGGACTGGAACGGACCTGTCAAAAATATTATTTTGGCCAATTTATTTTTTCATAATTTCGATCTACTATATTTTTGAAAAAAGCTTATAGGTTCGGACATGTCAAGAAAACACAATTTTTTGATCTTCAAAACTACCCAAAATTAGACACCCCTTTTTCTGTAAAAGTGGACTGGTCTGGACCTGTTGAAAAAAATAATAATTTTGGACCATTTTATTTTTTCATAATTTCAATGCCCTGAAATTTTGAGAAAGCTTACAGGTTCGGACCTGTGAAGAAAACACAATTTTTTGATCTTCAGAACTACCCAAATTTAGACACCCCCTTTTCTGAAAAAGTGGACTGGTCCGGTCCTGTCAAAAAAATAATAATTTTTGCCAATTTTATTTTTTCATAATTTTAATGTACTGTTCTTTTGAGAAAGCTTACAGGTTCAGACATGTCAAGAAAACACAATTTTTTGATCTTCAAACCTACCCAAATTTAGACAACCCCTATTCTGTAAAAGTGGACTGGTCCGGACCTGTTGAAAAAAATAATAATTTTGGCCAATTTTATTTTTTCATAATTTTGATGCCCGAGCTTTTGAAAAAGCTTACAGGTTCAGACATGTCAAGAAAACACAATTTTTTGATCTTCAAAACTACCCAAATTTAGACACCCCCTTTTCTAAAAAAGTGGACTGGAACGGACCTGTCAAAAATATTATTTTGGCCATATTATTTTTTCATAATTTTAATGTACTGTCCTTTTGAGAAAGCTTATAGGTTCGGACCTGTCAAGAAAACACAATTTTTTGATCTTCAAAACTTCCCAAATTTAGACACCCTCTTTTCTGAAAAAGGGGACTGGTCCAGACCTGTTGAAAAAAATAATAATTTTGGACCATTTTATTTTTTCATAATTTCAATGCCCCGAACTTTTGAGAAAGCTTACAGGTTCGGACCTGTCAAGAAAACACAATTTTTTGATCTTCAGAACTACCAAAATTTAGACACCCCCTTTTCTGAAAAAGTGGACTGGAACGGACCTGTCAAAAATATTATTTTGGCCAATTTATTTTTTCATAATTTCGATGCCCGAGCTTTTGAAAAAGCTTACAGGTTAAGACATGTCAAGAAAACAATTTTTTGATCTTCAAAACTTCCCAAATTTAGACACCCTCTTTTCTGAAAAAAAGTGGACTGGTCCGGACCTGTTGAAAAAAAATAATTTTTGGACCATTTTATTTTTTTCATAATTTTAATGCCCCGAACTTTTGAGAAAGCTTACAGGTTCGGACCTGTGAAGAA
The DNA here is from genome assembly GCA_036884735.1 of Huso huso. Taxonomy (NCBI): domain Eukaryota; kingdom Metazoa; phylum Chordata; class Actinopteri; order Acipenseriformes; family Acipenseridae; genus Huso; species Huso huso. Next base: position 15,781,402 of record CM072676.1, read on the forward strand.
AACACAATTTTTGATCTTCAGAACTACCAAAATTTAGACACCCCCTTTTTTGAAAAAAAGTCAACTGGTCTGGTCCTGTCAAAAAAAAATAATAATTTTTGCCAATTTTATTTTTTTATAATTTTTGATGCCCGAGCTTTTGAAAAAAACTTACAAGTTCAGACATGTCAAGAAAACACAATTTTTGATTTTCAAAACTACCCAAATTTAGACACCCCTTTTGGCAATTTTATCTTTTCATAATTTTAATGTACAATTCTTTTTTTGAGAAAGCTGATAGGTTCCTACCTATCAAGAAAACACAATTTTTGATCTTCAAAACTACCCAAATTTAGACACCCCTTTTCTGAAAAAAAGGACTGGTCCGGTCCTGTCAAAAAAAAAAATAATTTTGATCTACTATATTTTTTCAAAAAGCTACAGGTTCGGACATGTCAAGAAAACACAATTTTTTGATCTTCAAAACTACCCAAATTTAGACATCACCTTTTCTGTAAAAGTGGACTGGTCCGGACCTGTTGAAAAAATAATAATTTTGGACCATTTTATTTTTCATAATTTCAATGCCCTGAACTTTTGAGAAAGCTTACAGGTTCGGACCTGTCAAGAAAACACAATTTTTGATCTTCAGAACTACCAAAATTTAGACACCCCATTTTCTGAAAAAGTGGACTGGAACGGACCTGTCAAAAAAATATTATTTTTTTGAATTTTTTTTTCATAATTTCGATCTACTATATTTTTGAAAAAAGCTTATAGGTTCGGACATGTCAAGAAAACACAATTTTTTGATCTTCAAAACTACCCAAAATTAGACACCCCTTTTTCTGTAAAAGTGGACTGGTCTGGACCTGTTGAAAAAAAATAATAATTTTGGACCATTTTATTTTTTTTTCATAATTTCAATGCCCTGAAATTTTGAGAAAGCTTACAGGTTCGGACCTGTCAAGAAAACACAATTTTTGATCTTCAGAACTACCCAAATTTAGACACCCCCTTTTCTGAAAAAGTGGACTGGTCCGGTCCTGTCAAAAAAATAATAATTTTTGCCAATTTTATTTTTTCATAATTTTAATGTACTGTTCTTTTGAGAAAGCTTACAGGTTCAGACATGTCAAGAAAACACAATTTTTTGATCTTCAAAACTACCCAAATTTACACACCCTTTTTTTCTGAAAAAGTGGACTGGTCCGGACCTGTTGAAAAAAAAATAATTTTTTGACCATTTTATTTTTTCATAATTTCAATGCCCTGAAATTTTGTGAAAAAACAATTTTGCTTACAGGATCGGACCAGTCAAGAAAACACAATTTTTGATCTTCAGAACTACCAAAATTTAGACACCCCCCTTTTCTGTAAAAAGGGACTTGTCCGGACCTGTCAAAAAAATTAAATTTTGGCCAATTTTATCTTTTCATAATTTTAATGTACTGTTCTTTTGAGAAAGCTTATAGGTTCAGACCTGTCAAGAAAACACAATTTTTTGATATTCAAACCTACCCAAATTTACACACAACCTTTTCTGTAAAAGTGGACTGTTCCAGACCTGTCGAAAAAAATAAATTTTGGCCAATTTTATTTTTTCATAATTTTAATGTACAATTCTTTTGAGAAAGCTTATAGGTTCCTACCTGTCAAGAAAACATAATTTTTGATCTTCAAAACTACCCAAATTTAAACACCCCCTTTTCTGAAAAAGTGGACTGGTCCGGACCTGTTGAAAAAAAATAATAATTTTGGACCATTTTATTTTTTTCATAATTTCAATGCCCCAAACTTTTTGAGCAAGCTTACAGGTTCGAACCTGTCAAGAAAACACAATTTTTGATCTTCAGAACTACCCAAATTTAGACACCCCTTTTCTGAAAAAAGTGGACTGGTCCGGTCCTGTCAAAAAAAATAATAATTTTGGCCAATTTTATTTTTTCATAATTTCGATGCCCGAGCTTTTGAAAAAGCTTACAGGTTAAGACATGTCAAGAAAACAATTTTTTGATCTTCAAAACTTCCCAAATTTAGACACCCTCTTTTCTGAAAAAGTGGACTGGTCCAGACCTGTTGAAAAAAATAATAATTTTGGACCATTTTATTTTTTCATAATTTCAATGACCCGAACTTTTGAGAAAGCTCACAGGTTCGGACCTGTCAAGAAAACAGAATTTTTTGATCTTCAGAACTACCAAAATTTAGACAACCCCCTTTTTTGAAAAAGTGGACTGGTCCGGTCCTGTCAAAAAAAATAATAATTTTGGCCAATTTTATTTTTTCATAATTTTAATGTACTGTTCTTTTGAGAAAGCTTATAGGTTCGGACCTGTCAAGAAAACAATTTTATTGATCTTCAGAACTACCAAAATTTAGACACCCCCTTTTCTGTAAAAGTCGACTGGTCCGGTCCTGTCAAAAAAAATAATAATTTTGGCCAATTTTATTTTTTCATAATTTCGATGCCCGAGCTTTTGAAAAAGCTTACAGGTTAACCCTTTGAGTCCATTTATTGTGCGGCTGTCAGGCTGGTCAGGTCCAATTAATTTTTATGAACAAAATAAAATTTCAGACCACGTGCAGTTTAAATTGAAATAAAGTGACTTTATTTGCGTAAAACAAGGAATAAAGCAGTGCAAATCCAAAGGGTACCCTATACAAAGACACCAGTAGCAAAATTTTGAACAAAAATCATGTTTTTATTATTTTTATATATATATATATATATCAGGCGAACATTGAAAAAAAAAGTAACAAAATTTCACAAAATTTTTGTTTCTGCTTCATTATAGTACCTTTAGAATAATCAGACAGGTGCAACACTTTTTACAAATCAATTACACACTATTGCCAAACAAAAAAACAAAAAAAAAATTACTAAAAACAATTTTTCAACAATTTTATAACTATTTATATCAGGCGAGGTCTGCAAACAAAAAAAAATTATTTACACTGACAGAAATTATCTGTATGTGTCCATGGTATGGTACCTTTCAAAGCAGTCACCTGGGTGCAACCCTGGCTGCCTTGAGCAGGTTCTGCAGAACCATACAGTCTCTCTCCTCCCCCTTTTGTCTTTTTGTCACTGCACACTGCACAGTCTTTGGTGCTCTTTCCTTCATTTTTGCAATGAAATGTGGCTTTTCATTCAGTCTTTCCTCTCTGTCTGTGGATGATGGACGACCACGTTTTCTGGAAAGGGTTGCGCACATTTCCCACCAGTTGTACCAATAAGGCTTTCCTGAAGGTTTTATGGTGAACAGGTAGCTGTCCTGATTCCACCTTCATCAAATTGAACAGGATAGCACTGTTCACAATTTTTGACCTCCAGCAGCCAAAAGAACATCTTCCTCCACCACTTCAGAATTTCCTTGTAAAAAGCATAGCTGGCACAGTAGTGATCCGCCCGGTCCACTGCACCCATCTTGCTGGTGTAATCACAGATCACTGAAGGCTTCTCCAGCTCTTGAATTTCTCCTGTGATGGTGCGTTGTACCTTCTCACAGTCACTGCCATGGAAGGTGCTCAACATGAGCACTAGCCGTTTTGTCCTTCCATCCTAGCACCATGACATTGTTGTCCTTGCTGAATGAAACCGACTCATTTTTTTTTTTGATCAGTTTGAGGCCTTGCTTCACTGGTGCTGGCAATCCTCTTCTTTTGGCCATTACTGTTCCAGTAAGATGGATTTTGATTTTTTGCAGTTCCATGGCCAGGTTCGGACCTGTGTAAAAAAACTGTCTTTAAACATATGAAAGCCATGTCCATTTGTTGTCTGCAAAAATGTTTCACACAGGTGAAAAAATAATCCTTGATGAAAACATTTGTCTGGTCTCAGCAGGGGTCTGTTGTTGGGCTACCAAAGTAAGGAACAATAGTCAGAAAACACCAGTTTTTGATCAGCTAAAACAAACACAATTTACCCACTTTTTAGGCTTCTGAGGATTGTCAGCATTTGAAGATAATCCTTCCTTTAAGCCAACGGTGCTCTCATCTATGCAAATGTCTCTGCCTGGAATGAATAGCTTTGATAAAACACGCATTTTAGGTCTATGTAGCTGACCACATTCCTCACCTTTTGTCCTCTGCTAACAAAAAAAAGTCTGAGGCACCTGGGTGGGGGAGGGGAAGGTGCAGCATCCAAAAGATCTGCAAGAAAAAAATTATCTCTTGAATTTTATCTTTGAAAAAAAATTTAATTCTGTCGGTCCATTCCTCAGAGAAATATTCTTTTTTTGTCTGTTTTTACATTCAGTCCCATATTCAGCACAACACCAAAAAATGCCTTCATCTCAGGTAAAGTAACAGGTTTCCAGGTGTTCCAAATAGAATTTTGACGCCATTTTCCTGTTAGCTTTACGTTGAAAAATATCTATTCGTCTCATTCACAATTTCAGTAAACAAAATGTCAGTAAAAAAAGTTGAAAAAACTCCAGTGCAGTTCTCAAAAATTTATTACTACCTTGAAATCCTTTTTTCTCACAGTAAAAGGGATTTTGTGAAAGCATTTTCTGCCCTACAGATGCGCGTCTCCATTCGCCCTCCGGTTGTGCGTCTGGTTCTTGGTCACTTTCCTCCGATTCCTGAGATTCATCAGAGTCCTCAGTAAGAGAAAAATGTACTTCCTCGTCACTAGATTCTTCAAAATCATCCTCCAAACTGCTTTCATCTGTACTTTCTTCTTGCTCCATCATCTGTGCAAGCTCTTCAGGCTGCATTGCTTTTCTCTGTCTCCTCTGCGCCATTATCACTTTGTGCGTCTTTTCTCCGTCTGTTCAATTCGGCTTTGTTCAGCCTGTATATATAGTCTATTCGGCTGTCTCCGCCTTCTTTCCGATCAAAGACGATTATTTTTGAAAAACACCTTGTCTCGGTTTTTTCCGCTTAAAACATAGGCTGTGTTAGATCATGGTTTTTTGGCAAATGTCGGACTGAGTCCGATTTGGACTGGAATGGAATTTTTAATTTTTGTCGGACCAGGTCCGACATAGGACCGCAAAGGGTTAAGACATGTCAAGAAAACAATTTTTGATCTTCAAAACTACCCAAATTTAGACACCCTCTTTTCTGAAAAAGTGGACTGGTCCAGACCTGTTGAAAAAAAAATAATAATTTTGGACCATTTTATTTTTTCATAATTTCAATGACCGAACTTTTGAGAAAGCTCACAGGTTCGGACCTGTCAAGAAAACAGAATTTTTTGATCTTCAGAACTACCAAAATTTAGACAACCCCTATTCTGAAAAAGTGGAGTGGAACGGACCTGTCAAAAATATTATTTTGGCCATTTTATTTTTTCATAATTTTGATGCCTATATTTTTGAAAAAGTTTATAGGTTCGGACATGTCAAGAAAACACAATTTTTGATCTTCAAAACTACCCAAATTTAGACACCCTTTTTCTTTTCTGAAAAAAAATGGAATGGTCTGGACCTGTCAAAAAAAAAAAAATTTTGGACCATTTTATTTTTTCATAATTTTTCGATGCCCGAGCTTTTGAAAAAGCTTACAGGTTAAGACATGTCAAGAAAACAATTTTTTGATCTTCAAAACTACCCAAATTTAGACACAACCTTTTCTGTAAAAGTGGACTGGTCTGGACCTGTTGAAAAAAATAATAATTTTGGACCATTTTATTTTTTCATAATTTCAATGCCCTGAAATTTTGAGAAAGCTTACAGGTTCGGACCTGTGAAGAAAACACAATTTTTTGATCTTCAGAACTACCCAAATTTAGACACCCCCTTTTCTGAAAAAGTGGACTGGTCCGGTCCTGTCAAAAAAATAATAATTTTTGCCAATTTTATTTTTTCATAATTTTAATGTACTGTTCTTTTGAGAAAGCTTACAGGTTCAGACATGTCAAGAAAACACAATTTTTTGATCTTCAAAACTACCCAAATTTACACACCCTCTTTTCTGAAAAAGTGGACTGGTCCGGACCTGTTGAAAAAAATAATAATTTTTGACCATTTTATTTTTTCATAATTTCAATGCCCCGAAATTTTGTGAAAGCTTACAGGATCGGACCAGTCAAGAAAACACAATTTTTTGATCTTCAGAACTACCAAAATTTAGACACCCCCTTTTCTGTAAAAGCGGACTTGTCCGGACCTGTCAAAAAAATTAAATTTTGGCCAATTTTATCTTTTCATAATTTTAATGTACTGTTCTTTTGAAAAAGCTTATAGGTTCAGACCTGTCAAGAAAACACAATTTTTGATATTCAAACCTACCCAAATTTAGACACAACCTTTTCTGTAAAAAGTGGACTGTTCCAGACCTGTCGAAAAAATAATAATTTTGGCCAATTTTATTTTTTCATAATTTTGATGCCCCGAAACTTTTGAAAAAAGCTTACAGGTTCAGACATGTCAAGAAAACACAATTTTTGATCTTCAAAACTACCCAAATTTAGACACCCCCTTTCTGAAAAAAGTGGACTGGAACGGACCTGTCAAAAAAAATATTATTTTGGCCATTTTATTTTTCATAATTTTAATGAACTGTTCTTTTGAGAAAGCTTACAGGTTTAGACATGTCAAGAAAACACAATTTTTTGATCTTCAAAACTACCCAAATTTAGACAACCCCTATTCTGTAAAAGTGGACTGGTCCGGACCTGTTGAAAAAAATAATAATTTTGGCCAATTTTATTTTTTCATAATTTTGATGCCCGAGCTTTTGAAAAAGCTTACAGGTTCAGACATGTCAAGAAAACACAATTTTTTGATCTTCAAAACTACCCAAATTTAGACACCCCCTTTTCTGAAAAAGTGGACTGGAACGGACCTGTCAAAAATATTATTTTGGCCATTTTATTTTTTCATAATTTTAATGAACTGTTCTTTTGAGAAAGCTTACAGGTTTAGACATGTCAAGAAAACACAATTTTTTGATCTTCAAAACTACCCAAATTTAGACAACCCCTATTCTGTAAAAGTGGACTGGTCCGGACCTGTTGAAAAAAAATAATTTTTGGCCAATTTTATTTTTTCATAATTTTTTTTCTATGCCCTGAACTTTTGAAAAAGCTTACAGGTTCAGACATGTCAAGAAAACACAATTTTTGATCTTCAAAACTACCCAAATTTAGACACCCCCTTTTCTAAAAAGTGGACTGGTCGGACCTGTCAAAAAAAATTAATTTTGGCCATATTATTTTTTCATAATTTTAATGTACTGTCCTTTTGAGAAAGCTTATAGGTTCGGACCTGTCAAGAAAACACAATTTTTTGATCTTCAAAACTACCCAAATTTAGACACCCTCTTTTCTGAAAAAGTGGACTGGTCCGGACCTGTTGAAAAAAAAATAATAATTTTGGACCATTTTATTTTTTCATAATTTCAATGCCTGAACTTTTGAGAAAGCTTACAGGTTCGGACCTGTCAAGAAAACACAATTTTTGATCTTCAGAACTACCAAAATTTAGACACCCCCTTTTTATGAAAAAGTCAACTGGTCTGGTCCTGTCAAAAAAAATAATAATTTTGGCCAATTTTATTTTTTCATAATTTTGATGCCCGAGCTTTTGAAAAAGCTTACAAGTTCAGACATGTCGAGAAAACACAATTTTTTGATTTTCAAAACTACCCAAATTTAGACACCCCTTTTCTGAAAAAGCCAAAAAAAATAATTTTTATTTTATTTTTTCATAATTTTAATGTACAATTCTTTTGAGAAAGCTGATAGGTTCCTACCTATCAAGAAAACACAATTTTTGATCTTCAAAACTACCCAAATTTAGACACCCCTTTTCTGAAAAAAAGTGGACTGGTCCGGTCCTGTCAAAAAAAAAAAATTTGGACCATTTTATTTTTCATATTTACTATATTTTTGAAAAAGCTTACAGGTTCAGACATGTCAAGAAAACAAAATTTTTGATCTTCAAAACTACCCAAATTTAGACACCCCTTTTTCTGAAAAAGTGGACTGGAAGGACCTGTCCAAAATATTATTTTGGCCATTTTATTTTTTTCATAATTTCGATCTACTATATTTTTGAAAAAAGCTTATAGGTTCGGACATGTCAAGAAAACACAATTTTTGATCTTCAAAACTACCCAAAATTAGACACCCCCTTTTTCTGTAAAAGTGGACTGGTCTGGACCTGTTGAAAAAAAAATAATAATTTTGGACCATTTTATTTTTTCATAATTTCAATGCCCTGAAATTTTGAGAAAGCTTACAGGTTCGGACCTGTCAAGAAAACACAATTTTTGATCTTCAGAACTACCCAAATTTAGACACCCCTTTTCTGAAAAAAAAGGACTGGTCCGGTCCTGTCAAAAAAAATAATAATTTTGGCCAATTTTATTTTTTCATAATTTTAATGTACTGTTCTTTTGAGAAAGCTTACAGGTTCAGACATGTCAAGAAAACACAATTTTTTGATCTTCAAAACTTCCAAAATTTAGACACCCTCTTTTCTGAAAAAGTGGACTGGTCCAGACCTGTTGAAAAAAATAATAATTTTTGACCATTTTATTTTTTCATAATTTCAATGCCCCGAACTTTTGTGAAAGCTTACAGGATCGGACCAGTCAAGAAAACACAATTATTTGATCTTCAGAACTACCAAAATTTAGACACCACCTTTTCTGTAAAAGTCGACTGGAACGGACCTGTCAAAAATATTATTTTGGCCAATTTATTTTTTCATAATTTCGATCTACTATATTTTTGAAAAAGCTTATAGGTTCGGACCTGTGAAGAAAACACAATTTTTTGATCTTCAGAACTACCCAAATTTAGACACCCCCTTTTCTGAAAAAGTGGACTGGTCCGGTCCTGTTGAAAAAAAATAATAATTTTGGACCATTTTATTTTTTCATAATTTCAATGCCCCGAACTTTTGAGAAAGCTTACAGGTTCGGACCTGTGAAGAAAACACAATTTTTTGATCTTCAGAACTACCAAAATTTAGACACCCCCCTTTTTTGAAAAAGTCAACTGGTCTGGTCCTGTCAAAAAAAATAATAATTTTTGCCAATTTTATTTTTTCATAATTTTAATGCCTGTTCTTTTGAAAAAGCTTACAGGTTCAGACATGTCAAGAAAACACAATTTTTGATTTTCAAAACTACCCAAATTTAGACACCCCTTTTCTGGCCTGGTCGGACCTTTATCTTTTCATAATTTTAATGTACAATTCTTTTGAGAAAGCTGATAGGTTCCTACCTATCAAGAAAACACAATTTTTTGATCTTCAAAACTACCCAAATTTAGACACCCCCTTTTCTGAAAAAGTGGACTGGTCCGGTCCTGTCAAAAAAAAAATAATTTTGCCAATTTTATTTTTCATATTTTAATTTTTTGAAAAAGCTTACAGGTTCGGACATGTCAAGAAAACACAATTTTTGATCTTCAAAACTACCCAAATTTAGACATCACCTTTTCTGTAAAAAGTGGACTGGTCCGGACCTGTTGAAAAAAATAATAATTTTGGACCATTTTATTTTTTTCATAATTTCAATGCCCCTGAACTTTTGAGAAAGCTTACAGGTTCGGACCTGTCAAGAAAACACAATTTTTTTTTGATCTTCAGAACTACCAAAATTTAGACACCCCCTTTTCTGAAAAAGTGGACTGGAACGGACCTGTCAAAAAAATTATTTTGGCCATTTTATTTTTCATAATTTTAATGCTACTATATTTTTTGAAAAAGCTTATAGGTTCGGACATGTCAAGAAAACACAATTTTTGATCTTCAAAACTACCCAAAATTAGACACCCCTTTTTTTGTAAAAGTGGACTGGTCTGGACCTGTTGAAAAAAAATAATAATTTTGGACCATTTTATTTTTTCATAATTTCAATGCCCTGAAATTTTTGAGAAAGCTTACAGGTTCGGACCTGTGAAGAAAACACAATTTTTGATCTTCAGAACTACCCAAATTTAGACACCCCCCCTTCTGAAAAAAAGTGGACTGGTCCGGTCCTGTCAAAAAAAATAATAATTTTGCCAATTTTATTTTTTCATAATTTTAATGTACTGTTCTTTTGAGAAAAGCTTACAGGTTCAGACATGTCAAGAAAACACAATTTTTGATCTTCAAAACTACCCAAATTTAGACACCCCTTTTTCTGAAAAAAAGTGGACTGTTCCAGACCTGTCGAAAAAAATAAATTTTGGCCAATTTTATTTTTTCATAATTTTAATGTACAATTCTTTTGAGAAAGCTTATAGGTTCCTACCTGTCAAGAAAACATAATTTTTGATCTTCAAAACTACCCAAATTTAAACACCCCCTTTTCTGAAAAAGTGGACTGGTCCGGACCTGTTGAAAAAAATAATAATTTTGGACCATTTTATTTTTTCATAATTTCAATGCCCCGAACTTTTGAGCAAGCTTACAGGTTCGAACCTGTCAAGAAAACACAATTATTTGATCTTCAGAACTACCAAAATTTAGACACCACCTTTTCTGTAAAAGTCGACTGGTCCGGTCCTGTCAAAAAAAATAATAATTTTGGCCAATTTTATTTTTTCATAATTTCGATGCCCGAGCTTTTGAAAAAGCTTACAGGTTAAGACATGTCAAGAAAACAATTTTTTGATCTTCAAAACTTCCCAAATTTAGACACCCTCTTTTCTGAAAAAGTGGACTGGTCCAGACCTGTTGAAAAAAATAATAATTTTGGACCATTTTATTTTTTCATAATTTCAATGACCCGAACTTTTGAGAAAGCTCACAGGTTCGGACCTGTCAAGAAAACACAATTTTTTGATCTTCAGAACTACCAAAATTTAGACACCCCCTTTTCTGAAAAAGTGGACTGGAACGGACCTGTCAAAAATATTATTTTGGCCAATTTATTTTTTCATAATTTCGATCTACTATTTTTTGAAAAAGCTTATAGGTTCGGACATGTCAAGAAAACACAATTTTTGATCTTCAAAACTACCCAAAATTAGACACCCCTTTTCTGTAAAAGTGGACTGGTCTGGACCTGTTGAAAAAAATAATAATTTTGGACCATTTTATTTTTTCATAATTTCAATGCCCTGAAATTTTGAGAAAGCTTACAGGTTCGGACCTGTGAAGAAAACACAATTTTTTGATCTTCAGAACTACCCAAATTTAGACACCCCCTTTTCTGAAAAAGTGGACTGGTCCGGTCCTGTCAAAAAAAATAATAATTTTTGCCAATTTTATTTTTTCATAATTTTAATGTACTGTTCTTTTGAGAAAGCTTACAGGTTCAGACATGTCAAGAAAACACAATTTTTTGATCTTCAAAACTACCCAAATTTACACACCCTCTTTTCTGAAAAAGTGGACTGGTCCGGACCTGTTGAAAAAAATAATAATTTTTGACCATTTTATTTTTTCATAATTTCAATGCCCTGAAATTTTGAGAAAAGCTTACAGGTTCGGACCTGTCAAGAAAACACAATTTTTTGATCTTCAGAACTACCAAAATTTAGACACCCCCTTTTCTGTAAAAGCGGACTTGTCCGGACCTGTCAAAAAAATTAAATTTTGGCCAATTTTATCTTTTCATAATTTTAATGTACTGTTCTTTTGAGAAAGCTTATAGGTTCAGACCTGTCAAGAAAACACAATTTTTTGATCTTCAAAACTACCCAAATTTACACACAACCTTTTCTGTAAAAGTGGACTGTTCCGGACCTGTCGAAAAAAAAAATTTTGGCCAATTTTATTTTTTCATAATTTTAATGTACAATTCTTTTGAGAAAGCTTATAGGTTCCTACCTGTCAAGAAAACATAATTTTTGATCTTCAAAACTACCCAAATTTAAACACCCCTTTTCTGAAAAAAAATGGACTGGTCCGGACCTGTTGAAAAAAAATAATAATTTTGGACCATTTTATTTTTTCATAATTTCAATGCCCCGAACTTTTGAGCAAAGCTTACAGGTTCGAACCTGTCAAGAAAACACAATTTTTGATCTTCAGAACTACCAAAATTTAGACACCACCTTTTCTGTAAAAAGTGGACTGGTCCGGTCCTGTCAAAAAAAAATAATAATTTTGGCCAATTTTATTTTTTCATAATTTCGATGCCCAGCTTTTGAAAAAAGCTTACAGGTTCAAGACATGTCAAGAAAACAATTTTTTGATCTTCAAAACTACCCAAATTTAGACACCCCTTTTCTGAAAAAAGTGGACTGGTCCAGACCTGTTGAAAAAAAATAATAATTTTGGACCATTTTATTTTTTCATAATTTCAATGACCTAACTTTTGAGAAAGCTTACAGGTTCGGACCTGTCAAGAAAACACAATTTTTGATCTTCAGAACTACCAAAATTTAGACACCCCCTTTTCTGAAAAAGTGGACTGGTCCGGACCTGTCAAAAAAATATTATTTTGGCCAATTTATTTTTTCATAATTTCGATCTACTATATTTTTGAAAAAGCTTATAGGTTCGGACATGTCAAGAAAACACAATTTTTTGATCTTCAAAACTACCCAAAATTAGACACCCCCTTTTCTGTAAAAGTGGACTGGTCTGGACCTGTTGAAAAAAAAATAATAATTTTGGACCATTTTATTTTTCATAATTTCAATGCCCTGAAATTTTGAGAAAGCTTACAGGTTCGGACCTGTCAAGAAAACACAATTTTTGATCTTCAGAACTACCCAAATTTAGACACCCCTTTTCTGAAAAAAGTGGACTGGTCCGGACCTGTCAAAAAAATAATAATTTTTGCCAATTTTATTTTTTCATAATTTTAATGTACTGTTCTTTTGAGAAAGCTTATAGGTTCAGACCTGTCAAGAAAACACAATTTTTTGATATTCAAACCTACCCAAATTTACACACAACCTTTTCTGTAAAAGTGGACTGTTCCAGACCTGTCGAAAAAAAATAAATTTTTTGGCCAATTTTATTTTTCATAATTTTAATGTACAATTCTTTTGAGAAAGCTTATAGGTTCCTACCTGTCAAGAAAACATAATTTTTGATCTTCAAAACTACCCAAATTTAAACACAACCTTTTCTGTAAAAGTGGACTGTTCCAGACCTGTTGAAAAAAAATAATAATTTTGGACCATTTTATTTTTTCATAATTTCAATGCCCCGAACTTTTGAGCAAGCTTACAGGTTCGAACCTGTCAAGAAAACACAATTATTTGATCTTCAGAACTACCAAAATTTAGACACCACCTTTTCTGTAAAAGTCGACTGGTCCGGTCCTGTCAAAAAAAATAATAATTTTGGCCAATTTTATTTTTTCATAATTTCGATGCCCGAGCTTTTGAAAAAGCTTACAGGTTAAGACATGTCAAGAAAACAATTTTTTGATCTTCAAAACTTCCCAAATTTAGACACCCTCTTTTCTGAAAAAGTGGACTGGTCCAGACCTGTTGAAAAAAATAATAATTTTGGACCATTTTATTTTTTCATAATTTCAATGACCCGAACTTTTGAGAAAGCTCACAGGTTCGGACCTGTCAAGAAAACAGAATTTTTTGATCTTCAGAACTACCAAAATTTAGACAACCCCCTTTTTTGAAAAAGTGGACTGGTCCGGTCCTGTCAAAAAAAATAATAATTTTGGCCAATTTTATTTTTTCATAATTTTAATGTACTGTTCTTTTGAGAAAGCTTATAGGTTCGGACCTGTCAAGAAAACAATTTTATTGATCTTCAGAACTACCAAAATTTAGACACCCCCTTTTGTAAAAAGTGGACTGGTCCGTCCTGTCAAAAAAAAATAATAATTTTGGCCAATTTTATTTTTTTTCATAATTTCGATGCCCGAGCTTTTGAAAAAGCTTACAGGTTAACCCTTTGAGTCCATTTGTCAAGAAAACACAGGCTGGTCAGGTCAATTAATTTTTATGAACAAAATAAAATTTCAGACCACGTGCAGTTTAAAAAAAAATAAAGTGACTTTATTTTTCAAAACAAGGAATAAAGCAGTGCAAATTTTGAGGGTACCCTATACAAAGACACCAGTAGCAAAATTTTGAACAAAAATCATGTTTTTATTATTTTTTATATATATATATATCAGGCGAACATTGAAAAAAAAAAAAAAAATAAAATTTCACAAAATTTTTGTTTCTGCTTCATTATAGTACCTTTAGAATAATCAGACAGGTGCAACACTTTTACAAATCAATTACACACTATTGCCAAACAAAAAAAAAAAAAAAATAACTAAAACAATTTTTTCAACAATTTTATAACTATTTATATCAGGCGAGGTCTGCAAACAAAAAAAAGCATTTACACTGACAGAAATTATCTGTATGTTTCCATGGTATGGTACCTTTCAAAGCAGTCACCTGGGTGCAACCCTGGCTGCCTTGACACAGGTTTTGCAGAACCATACAGTCTCTCTCCCCCCCTTTTGTCTTTCTGTCACTGCACACTGCACAGTCTTTGGTGCTCTTTCCTTCATTTTTTTTTCAATGAAATGTGGCTTTTCATTCAGTCTTTCCTCTCTGTCTGTGGATGATGGACAACCACAATTTCTGGAGCCAGGGTTGCGCAAATTTCCCACCAGTTGTACCAAAAAGGCTTTCCTGAAGGTTTTATGGTGAACAGGTAGCTGTCCTGATTCCACCTTCATCAAATTGAACAGGATAGCACTGTTCACAATTGCAACCTCCAGCAGTCAAAAAAACATCTTCCTCCACCACTTCAGAGATTTCCTTGTAAAAACCATAGCTGGCACAGTAGTGATCCGCCCGGTCCACTGCAAAAATTTCTTGCTGGTGTAATCACAGATCACTGAAGGCTTCTCCAGCTCTTGAATTTCTCCTCGCTTGATGGTGCGTTGTACCTTCTCACAGTCACTGCCATGGAAGGTGCTCAACATGAGCACTAGCCGTTTGTCCTTCCATCCTAGCACCATGACATTGTTGTCCTTGCTGAATGAAACCGACTCATTTTTTTCAGTTTGAGGCCTTGCTTCACTGGTGCTGGCAATCCTCTTCTATTGGCCATTACTGTTCCAGTAAGATGGATTTTGATTTTGAGCAGTTCCATGGCCAGGTCGTAACCTGTGTAAAACCTGTCTGTAAACATATGAAAGCCATGTCCATTTGTTGTCTGCAGCAATGTTTCACACAGGTGAAGAACAATCCTTGATGAAAACGGCATGTCTGGTCTCAGCAGGGAGTCTGTTGTTGGGCTACCAAAGTAAGGAACAATAGCAGAAAAATAACCAGTTTCACAGTCAGCTTTTTCAAACACACGCATCCCCACTTGGTAAAGCTTCTGAGGATTGTAGCATTTGAAGATAATCCTTCCTTTAAGCCTTCAAAACTCTCATCTATGCAAATGTCTCTGCCTGGAATGAATAGCTCACGGCATTTTGCGTCTATGTAGCTGACCACATTCCTCACCTTTTGTCCTCTGCTAACAAAAAGCAGTCTGAGGCACCTGGGTGGGGGAGGGGTTTCATCCAAAAGATCTTTGCAAGAAACGCGATCTCTTGAATACATCTTTGAAAAACGGCATTCTGTCGGTCCATTCCTCAGAAAATATTCTTTTATGTCTGTTTTTACATTCAGTCCCATATTCAGCACAACACCAAAAATGCCTTCATCTCAGGTAAAGTAACAGGTTTCCAGGTGTTCCAAATAGAATTGTGACGCCCTTTCCTGTTAGCTTTACGTTCGCATATCTATTCGTCTCATTCACAATTTCAGTAAACAAAATGTCAGTAAAAAAAGTTGAAAAAACTCCAGTGCAGTTCTCAACGTATTACTACCTTGAAATCCCTTATTTCTCACAGTAAAAGGATTTTTGTGAAAGCTTCTGCCCCTACAGATGCGCGTCTCCAAAAAATAATCCGGTTGTGCGTCTGGTTCTTGGTCACTTTCCTCCGATTCCTGAGATTCATCAGAGTCCTCAGTAAGAAAAAATGTAATTCCTCAACTAGATTCTTCAAAATCATCCTCCAAACTGCTTTCATCTGTACTTTCTTCTTGCTCCATCATCTGTGCAAGCTCTTCAGGCTGCATTGCTTTTCTCTGTCTCCTCTGCGCCATTATCACTTTGTGCGTCTTTTCTCCGTCTGTTCAATTCGGCTTTGTTCAGCCTGTATATATAGTCTATTCGGCTGTCTCCGCCTTCTTTCCGATCAAAGACGATTAGGGAACACCTTGTCTCGGTTTTTTCCGGCTTAAACGCAACATAGGCTGTGTTAGATCATGGTTTTCGGCAATGTCGGACTGAGTCCGACAATGGACTGGAATGGAATTTTCGCGATGTCGGACCAGGTCCGACATAGGACCGCAAAGGGTTAAGACATGTCAAGAAAACAATTTTTTGATCTTCAAAACTACCCAAATTTAGACACCCTCTTTTCTGAAAAAGTGGACTGGTCCAGACCTGTTGAAAAAAATAATAATTTTGGACCATTTTATTTTTTCATAATTTCAATGACCCGAACTTTTGAGAAAGCTCACAGGTTCGGACCTGTCAAGAAAACAGAATTTTTTGATCTTCAGAACTACCAAAATTTAGACAACCCCCTTTTTTGAAAAAAGTGGACTGGTCCGTGACCTGTCAAAAAAAATAATAATTTTGGCCAATTTTATTTTTTTCATAATTTTAATGTACTGTTCTTTTGAGAAAAAAGCTTATAGGTTCGGACCTGTCAAGAAAACAATTTTTTGATCTTCAAAACTACCCAAATTTAGACACCCCTATTCTGAAAAAAAGTGGACTGGAACGGACCTGTCAAAAATATTATTTTGGCCATTTTATTTTTTTCATAATTTCGAACTACTATATTTTTGAAAAAGTTTATAGGTTCGGACATGTCAAGAAAACACAATTTTTTGATCTTCAAAACTACCCAAATTTAGACACCCTCTTTTCTGAAAAAGTGGAATGGTCTGGTCCTGTCAAAAAAAATAATAATTTTGGACCATTTTATTTTTTCATAATTTCGATGCCCGAGCTTTTGAAAAAGCTTACAGGTTAAGACATGTCAAGAAAACAATTTTTTGATCTTCAAAACTACCCAAACTAAGACACCCTCTTTTCTGAAAAAGTGGACTGGTCCAGACCTGTTGAAAAAAATAATAATTTTTGACCATTTTATTTTTTCACTATTTCAATGCCCCGAACTTTTGAGAAAGCTTACAGGTTCAGACATGTCAAGAAAACACAATTTTTTGATCTTCAAAACTACCCAAATTTAGACACCCCCTTTTCTGAAAAAGTGGACTGGTCCGGACCTGTCAAAAAAATTATTTTTTGGCCAATTTTATTTTTTCATAATTTTAATCTACTATATTTTTGAAAAAGCTTATAGGTTCAGACATGTCAAGAAAACACAATTTTTGATCTTCAAAACTACCCAAATTTAGACACCCCCTTTTTCTGTAAAAGTGGACTGGTCCGGACCTGTTGAAAAAAAAATAATTTTTTTGGCCAATTTTATTTTTTCATAATTTTGATGCCCTATATTTTTTTGAAAAGCTTACAGGTTCAGACATGTCAAGAAAACACAATTTTTGATCTTCAAAACTACCCAAATTTAGACACCCCTTTTTCTGTAAAGTGGACTGGTCCGGACCTGTCAAAAAAAAAAATTAATTTTGGCCATTTTATTTTTTCATAATTTTAATGAACTGTTCTTTTGAGAAAGCTTACAGGTTCAGACATGTCAAGAAAACACAATTTTTGATCTTCAAAACTACCCAAATTTAGACAACCCCTTTCTGTAAAAAGTGGACTGGTCCGGACCTGTTGAAAAAAAAATAATTTTTGACCAATTTTATTTTTTCATAATTTTAATGCCTGAAATTTTGAAAAAACTTACAGGTTCAGACATGTCAAGAAAACACAATTTTTGATCTTCAAACTACCCAAATTTAGACACCCCCTTTTCTGTAAAAAGTGGACTGGTCCGGACCTGTCAAAAAAAAATAATATTTTGGCCATATTATTTTTTTTCATAATTTTAATGTACTGTTCTTTTGAGAAAGCTTATAGGTTCAGACCTGTCAAGAAAACACAATTTTTGATCTTCAAAACTACCCAAATTTAGACACCCTCTTTTCTGAAAAAGTGGACTGGTCCGGACCTGTTGAAAAAAATAATAATTTTGGACCATTTTATTTTTTCATAATTTCAATGCCTGTTCTTTTTGAGAAAGCTTACAGGTTCGGACCTGTCAAGAAAACACAATTTTTTGATCTTCAGAACTACCCAAATTTAGACACCCCCTTTTTTGAAAAAAGTGGACTGGTCCGGACCTGTCAAAAAAATAATAATTTTGGCCAATTTTATTTTTCATAATTTTGATGCCCGAAACTTTTGAAAAAAGCTTACAGGTTCAGACATGTCAAGAAAACACAATTTTTGATCTTCAAAACTACCCAAATTTAGACACCCCTTTTCTGAAAAAGTGGACTGGAACGGACCTGTCAAAAAAATTAAATTTTGGCCAATTTTATTTTTTCATAATTTTAATGTACTGTTCTTTTGAGAAAGCTTACAGGTTCAGACATGTCAAGAAAACACAATTTTTTGATCTTCAAAACTACCCAAATTTAGACACCCTCTTTTCTGAAAAAGTGGACTGGTCCGGACCTGTTGAAAAAAATAATAATTTTGGACCATTTTATTTTTTCATAATTTCAATGCCCCGAACTTTTGAGAAAGCTTACAGGTTCGGACCTGTGAAGAAAACACAATTTTTTGATCTTCAGAACTACCAAAATTTAGACACCCCTTTTTGAAAAAAAAGTCAACTGGTCCAGTCCTGTCAAAAAAAAAATAATAATTTTGGCCAATTTTATTTTTTCATAATTTTGATGCCCGAAAAAAAAAGCTTACAGGTTCAGACATGTCAAGAAAACACAATTTTTGATTTTCAAAACTACCCAAATTTAGACACCCCTTTTCTGAAAAAGTGGACTGGTCCGGACCTGTCAAAAAAATAATAATTTTGGACCATTTTATTTTTTCATAATTTTAATGCCCAATTCTTTTGAGAAAGCTTATAGGTTCCTACCTGTCAAGAAAACACAATTTTTGATCTTCAAAACTACCCAAATTTAGACACCCCTTTTCTGAAAAAAGTGGACTGGTCCGGTCCTGTCAAAAAAAAATAATAATTTTTTTTTCCAATTTTATTTTTTCACTTTTAATGTTTTTTTGAAAAAGCTTACAGGTTCGGACATGTCAAGAAAACACAATTTTTTGATCTTCAGAACTACCCAAATTTAGACACCCCCTTTTCTGAAAAAGTGGACTGGTCCGGACCTGTCAAAAAAATAATAATTTTGGCCAATTTATTTTTTCATAATTTCGATGCCCTATATTTTTGAAAAAAGCTTATAGGTTCGGACCTGTCAAGAAAACACAATTTTTGATCTTCAAAACTACCCAAATTTAGACACCCCTTTTCTGTAAAAAGTGGACTGGTCTGGACCTGTTGAAAAAAAATAATAATTTTGGACCATTTTATTTTTTCATAATTTTAATGCCCTGAAATTTTGAAAAAAAAATACAGGTTCGGACCTGTCAAGAAAACACAATTTTTTTTGATCTTCAAAACTACCCAAATTTAGACACCCCCCCTTTTTGAAAAAATGTGGACTGGTCCGGACCTGTCAAAAAAAAAAATAATTTTTGGCCAATTTTTTTTTCATAATTTTAATGCCTGAGCTTTTGAAAAAGCTTACAGGTTCAGACATGTCAAGAAAACACAATTTTTGATCTTCAAAACTACCCAAATTTAGACACCCCCTTTTCTGAAAAAGTGGACTGGAACGGACCTGTCAAAAAATTAAAATTTTGGCCAATTTATTTTTTTCATAATTTTAATGTACTATATTTTGAAAAAAGCTTATAGGTTCAGACATGTCAAGAAAACACAATTTTTGATCTTCAAAACTACCCAAATTTAGACACCCCCTTTTCTGTAAAAAGTGGACTGGTCCGGACCTGTTGAAAAAAAATAATAATTTTGGACCATTTTATTTTTTCATAATTTCAATGCCCTGTTCTTTTGAAAAAGCTTACAGGTTCGGACCTGTCAAGAAAACACAATTTTTTGATCTTCAAAACTACCCAAATTTAGACACCCCCTTTTCTGTAAAAGTGGACTGGTCCAGACCTGTCGAAAAAAAATAAAATTTTGGCCAATTTTATTTTTTCATAATTTTAATGTACTGTTCTTTTGAGAAAGCTTATAGGTTCAGACCTGTCAAGAAAACACAATTTTTTGATCTTCAAAACTACCCAAATTTAGACACCCCCTTTTCTGAAAAAGTGGACTGGTCCGGACCTGTTGAAAAAATAATAATTTTGGACCATTTTATTTTTTCATAATTTCAATGCCCCGAACTTTTTGAGCAAGCTTACAGGTTCGAACCTGTCAAGAAAACACAATTTTTGATCTTCAGAACTACCAAAATTTAGACACCCCCTTTTTTGAAAAAGTGGACTTGTCCAGACCTGTCAAAAAAAATAATTTTGGCCAATTTTTTTTTTAATTTCGATGCCTGAGCTTTTGAAAAAGCTTTTCAGACATGTCAAAAAAAACAATTTTTTGGTTTCAAAACTGTCAAATTTAGAAAACATAAAAAAAAGTGATCTTCAAAATATTATTTTGGCTACCCAAATTTAATGTACTGTTCCCCCCTTTTCTGTAAAAAAAAACACTTTTTTGATCTTCAAACCTGTTGAAAAAAGACAATTTTCTGAAAAAAGTGGACTGGTCACCTTTTATTTTTTTGGACCATTTAATTTTTTTCATAATTTTAATGCCCTGAACTTTTGAGAAAGCTTACAGGTTCGGACCTGTCAAGAAAACACAATTTTTTGATCTTCAAAACTACCAAAATTTAGACACCCCCTTTTTGAAAAAAGTGGACTGGTCTGGTCCTGTCAAAAAAAATAATAATTTTGGCCAATTTTATTTTTTCATAATTTTGATGCCTGAGCTTTTTGAAAAAGCTACAAGTTCAAGACATGTCGATCTTCAAACACAATTTTTGATTTTCAAAAAACCCAAATTTAGACACCCCTTTGGCCAATTTTATCTTTTCATAATTTTAATGTACAATTCTTTTGAGAAAGCTTATAGGTTCCTACCTATCAAGAAAACACAATTTTTTGATCTTCAAAACTACCCAAATTTAGACACCCCCTTTTCTGAAAAAAAAGACTGGTCCTGGTCCTGTCCTGTCAAAAAAAATTTGGACCAATTTAATTTCATAATTTTAATGTACTATATTTTTGAAAAGCTTACAGGTTCGGACATGTCAAGAAAACACAATTTTTGATCTTCAGAACTACCCAAATTTAGACACCCCTTTTCTGAAAAAAACAACTGGAACGGACCTGTCAAAAAATTATTTTGGCCAATTTATTTTTTCATAATTTCGATCTACTATATTTTGAAAAAGCTTATAGGTTCGGACATGTCAAGAAAACACAATTTTTTGATCTTCAAAACTACCCAAATTTAGACACCCCTTTTTTTGTAAAAGTGGACTGGTCTGGACCTGTTGAAAAAAAATAATTTTTGGACCATTTTATTTTTTCATAATTTCAATGCCCTGAAATTTTGAGAAAGCTTACAGGTTCGGACCTGTCAAGAAAACACAATTTTTTGATCTTCAAAACTACCCAAATTTAGACACCCCTTTTCTGAAAAAGTGGACTGGTCCAGTCCTGTCAAAAAAAAAATAAATTTTGGCCAATTTTATTTTTTCATAATTTTAATGCCTGAGCTTTTCTTTTGAAAAGCTTACAGGTTCAGACATGTCAAGAAAACACAAATTTTTGATCTTCAAAACTACCCAAATTTAGACACCCCTTTTCTGAAAAAGTGGACTGGTCCGGACCTGTCAAAAAAATTAATTTTGGCCAATTTTATTTTTTCATAATTTCAATGCCCTGTACTTTTGAGAAAGCTTATAGGTTCAGACCTGTCAAGAAAACACAATTTTTGATCTTCAAAACTACCCAAATTTAGACACCCCCTTTTTTGTGTAAAAGTGGACTGGTCCGGACCTGTTGAAAAAAAAATAATAATTTTGGACCATTTTATTTTTTTCATAATTTTAATGCCTGTTTTTTTTGAGAAAGCTTACAGGTTCAGACCTGTCAAGAAAACACAATTTTTTGATCTTCAAAACTACCCAAATTTACACACAACCTTTTCTGTAAAAGTGGACTGTTCCGGACCTGTCGAAAAAAATAAATTTTGGCCAATTTTATTTTTTCATAATTTTAATGTACAATTCTTTTGAGAAAGCTTATAGGTTCCTACCTGTCAAGAAAACATAATTTTTGATCTTCAAAACTACCCAAATTTAAACACCCCCTTTTCTGAAAAAGTGGACTGGTCCGGACCTGTTGAAAAAAATAATAATTTTGGACCATTTTATTTTTTTTCATAATTTCAATGCCCCTATATTTTTTGAGCAAAGCTTACAGGTTCGAACCTGTCAAGAAAACACAATTTTTGATCTTCAAAACTACCAAATTTAGACACCCCTTTTTGAAAAATGTGGACTGGTCCAGTCCTGTCAAAAAAAAATTATTTTTGGCCAATTTTATTTTTTCATAATTTCGATGCCTGAGCTTTTGAAAAAAAAGCTTACAGGTTCAGACATGTCAAGAAAACAAAATTTTTGATCTTCAAAACTACCCAAATTTAGACACCCCCTTTTCTGAAAGAGTGGACTGGAACGGACCTGTCCAAAATATTATTTTGGCCATTTTATTTTTTCATAATTTCGATCACTATATTTTTGAAAAAGCTTATAGGTTCGGACATGTCAAGAAAACACAATTTTTTGATCTTCAAAACTACCCAAATTTAGACACCCCCTTTTCTGTAAAAGTGGACTGGTCCAGACCTGTTGAAAAAAATAATAATTTTGGACCATTTTATTTTTTCATAATTTCAATGCCCCGAACTTTTGAGAAAGCTTACAGGTTCGGACCTGTCAAGAAAACACAATTTTTTGATCTTCAGAACTACCAAAATTTAGACACCCCCTTTTCTGTAAAAGCGGACTTGTCCGGACCTGTCAAAAAAATTAAATTTTGGCCAATTTTATCTTTTCATAATTTTAATGTACTGTTCTTTTGAGAAAGCTTATAGGTTCAGACCTGTCAAGAAAACACAATTTTTTGATCTTCAAAACTACCCAAATTTACACACAACCTTTTCTGTAAAAGTGGACTGTTCCAGACCTGTCGAAAAAAAATAAATTTTGGCCAATTTTATTTTTTCATAATTTTAATGTACAATTCTTTTGAGAAAGCTTATAGGTTCCTACCTGTCAAGAAAACATAATTTTGATCTTCAAAACTACCAAAATTTAGACACCCCCCTTTTCTGAAAAAGTGGACTGGTCCGGACCTGTTGAAAAAAATAATAATTTTGGACCATTTTATTTTTTCATAATTTCAATGCCCCGAACTTTTGAGCAAGCTTACAGGTTCGAACCTGTCAAGAAAACACAATTATTTGATCTTCAGAACTACCAAAATTTAGACACCCCCCTTTTTTGAAAAAGTGGACTGGTCCAGTCCTGTCAAAAAAAAAAATTTTGGCCAATTTTATTTTTTCATAATTTCGATGCCTGAGCTTTTGAAAAAGCTTACAGGTTCAGACATGTCAAGAAAACAAAATTTTTTGATCTTCAAAACTACCCAAATTTAGACACCCCCTTTTCTGAAAAAGTGGACTGGTCCGGACCTGTCAAAAAATTAAATTTTGGCCAATTTTATTTTTTTCATAATTTTAATGTACTGTTCTTTTGAGAAAAGCTTATAGGTTCAGACCTGTGTCAAGAAAACACAATTTTTTTGATCTTCAAAACTACCCAAATTTAGACACCCCTTTTCTGTAAAAGTGGACTGGTCGGACCTGTCAAAAAAATTATAATTTTGGCCATTTTATTTTTCATAATTTTAATGTACTGTTCTTTTGAGAAAGCTTATAGGTTCGGACCTGTCAAGAAAACACAATTTTTGATCTTCAAAACTACCCAAATTTAGACACCCCTTTTCTGAAAAAAAAGTGGACTGGTCCGGACCTGTTGAAAAAAATAATAATTTTGGACCATTTTATTTTTTCATAATTTCAATGCCCGAACTTTTGAGAAAGCTTACAGGTTCGGACCTGTCAAGAAAACACAATTTTTTGATCTTCAAAACTACCAAAATTTAGACACCCCCCTTTTTTGAAAAAAGTGGACTGGTCTGGACCTGTCAAAAAAAAATAATAATTTTGGCCAATTTTATTTTTTCATAATTTTGATGCCCTGTTCTTTTGAAAAAGCTTACAGGTTCAGACATGTCAAGAAAACACAATTTTTTGATCTTCAAAACTACCCAAATTTAGACACCCCCTTTTCTTGGACTGGTCCAGATTTTAATAATTTTTTGGCCCATTTTATTTTTTTCATAATTTGAATTACTGTTTTTTTGAGAAAGCTTATAGGTTCAGACCTGTCAAGAAAACACAATTTTTTTTGATCTTCAAAACTACCCAAATTTAGACACCCCCTTTTCTGAAAAAAGTGGACTGGTCCGGACCTGTCAAAAAAATAATAATTTTGGACCATTTTATTTTTCATAATTTTAATGTACTATTTTTTTGAAAAAGCTTACAGGTTCGGACATGTCAAGAAAACACAATTTTTGATCTTCAAAACTACCCAAATTTAGACACACCTTTTCTGTAAAAGTGGACTGGAACGGACCTGTCAAAAAAAAATAAATTTTGGCCAATTTATTTTTTTCATAATTTTAATCTACTATTCTTTTGAAAAAAGCTTATAGGTTCGGACATGTCAAGAAAACACAATTTTTTGATCTTCAAAACTACCCAAAATTAGACACCCCTTTTTCTGTAAAAGTGGACTGGTCTGGACCTGTTGAAAAAAATAATAATTTTGGACCATTTTATTTTTTCATAATTTCAATGCCCTGAAATTTTGAGAAAGCTTACAGGTTCGGACCTGTGAAGAAAACACAATTTTTTGATCTTCAGAACTACCCAAATGTAGACACCCCCCTTTTTTGAAAATGTGGACTGGTCCAGTCCTGTCAAAAAAAAATAATTATTTTGGCCAATTTTATTTTTTCATAATTTCGATGCCTGAGCTTTTGAAAAAGCTTACAGGTTCAGACATGTCAAGAAAACAAAATTTTTTGATCTTCAAAACTACCCAAATTTAGACACCCCCTTTTCTGAAAAAGTGGACTGGTCCAGACCTGTTGAAAAAAATAATAATTTTGGACCATTTTATTTTTTCATAATTTCAATGCCCCGAACTTTTGAGAAAGCTTACAGGTTCGGACCTGTCAAGAAAACACAATTTTTTGATCTTCAAAACTACCCAAATTTACACACAACCTTTTCTGTAAAAGTGGACTGTTCCGGACCTGTCGAAAAAAAATAAATTTTGGCCAATTTTATTTTTTCATAATTTTAATGTACAATTCTTTTGAGAAAGCTTATAGGTTCCTACCTGTCAAGAAAACATAATTTTTTGATCTTCAAAACTACCCAAATTTAGACACCCCCTTTTCTGAAAAAGTGGACTGGTCCGGACCTGTTGAAAAAAATAATAATTTTGGACCATTTTATTTTTTCATAATTTCAATGCCCCGAACTTTTGAGCAAGCTTACAGGTTCGAACCTGTCAAGAAAACACAATTATTTGATCTTCAGAACTACCAAAATTTAGACACCCCCCTTTTTTGAAAATGTGGACTGGTCCAGTCCTGTCAAAAAAAAAATAAAATTTTGGCCAATTTTATTTTTTCATAATTTCGATGCCTGAGCTTTTGAAAAAGCTTACAGGTTCAGACATGTCAAGAAAACAAAATTTTTTGATCTTCAAAACTACCCAAATTTAGACACCCCTTTTCTGTAAAAGTGGACTGGTCCGGACCTGTCAAAAATATTATTTTGGCCATTTTATTTTTTCATAATTTCGATCTACTATATTTTTGAAAAAGCTTATAGGTTCGGACATGTCAAGAAAACACAATTTTTTGATCTTCAAAACTACCCAAATTTAGACACCCCCTTTTCTGTAAAAAGTGGACTGGTCCGGACCTGTTGAAAAAAAAATAATAATTTTGGACCATTTTTATTTTTTCATAATTTCAATGCCCTGAACTTTTGAGAAAGCTTACAGGTTCAGACCTGTCAAGAAAAACACAATTTTTTGATCTTCAAAACTACCCAAATTTAGACACCCCCTTTTCTGTAAAAGTGGACTTGTCGGACCTGTCAAAAAATTAAATTTTGGCCAATTTTATTTTTCATAATTTTAATGTACTGTTCTTTTGAGAAAAAGCTTATAGGTTCAGACCTGTCAAGAAAACACAATTTTTGATCTTCAAAACTACCCAAATTTAGACACCCCTTTTCTGTAAAAAGTGGACTGTTCCAGACCTGTCGAAAAAAAATAAATTTTGGACCATTTTATTTTTTCATAATTTTAATGTACAATTCTTTTTTTGAAAAGCTTATAGGTTCCTACCCTGTCAAGAAAACACAATTTTTTGATCTTCAAAACTACCCAAATTTAAACACCCCCCTTTTTCTGAAAAAGTGGACTGGTCCAGACCTGTTGAAAAAATAATAATTTTGGACCATTTTATTTTTTCATAATTTCAATGCCCTATACTTTTGAGCAAGCTTACAGGTTCGAACCTGTCAAGAAAACACAATTTTTTGATCTTCAAAACTACCCAAATTTAGACACCCCTTTTTTGAAAATGTGGACTGGTCCAGACCTGTCAAAAAAAAAAATAATTTTGGCCAATTTTATTTTTTCATAATTTCAATGCCCCCGAACTTTTGAGAAAAGCTTACAGGTTCGGACCTGTCAAGAAAACACAATTTTTGATCTTCAAAACTACCCAAATTTAGACACCCCTTTTTTCTGTAAAAGTGGACTTGTCCGGACCTGTTGAAAAAATTAAATTTTGGCCAATTTTATTTTTCATAATTTTAATGTACTGTTCTTTTGAGAAAGCTTATAGGTTCAGACCTGTCAAGAAAACACAATTTTTTGATCTTCAAAACTACCCAAATTTACACACAACCTTTTCTGTAAAAGTGGACTGTTCCGGACCTGTCGAAAAAAATAAATTTTGGCCAATTTTATTTTTCATAATTTTAATGTACAATTCTTTTGAGAAAGCTTATAGGTTCCTACCTGTCAAGAAAACATAATTTTTGATCTTCAAAACTACCCAAATTTAGACACCCCCTTTTCTGTAAAAATGGACTGGTCCGGACCTGTTGAAAAAAATAATAATTTTGGACCATTTTATTTTTTCATAATTTCAATGCCCCTGAACTTTTGAGCAAACTTACAGGTTCAACCTGTCAAGAAAACACAATTATTTGATCTTCAAAACTACCAAAATTTAGACACCCCCTTTTTTGAAAAAGTGGACTGGTCACAACCTTTACCTGTCAAAAAAATAATAATTTTGGCCAATTTTATTTTTCATAATTTTAATGCCCTAGCTTTTTGAAAAAGCTTATAGGTTCAGACATGTCAAGAAAACACAATTTTTTGATCTTCAAAACTACCCAAATTTAGACACCCCCTTTCTGAAAAAAAGTGGACTGGTCCAGACCTTATCTTTTCATAATTTTAATTTTTTCATAATTTTAATGCTTTTTTTTGAGAAAGCTTATAGGTTCCTACCTGTCAAAAAAACACAATTTTTGATCTTCAAAACTACCCAAATTTAGACACCCCTTTTTCTGAAAAAGTGTGGACTGGTCCGGACCTGTCAAAAAAAATTAAATTTTGGCCAATTTTATTTTTCATACTATATTTCTTTTGAAAAAGCTTACAGGTTCAGACATGTCAAGAAAACACAATTTTTGATCTTCAAAACTACCCAAATTTAGACACCCCCCTTTCTGAAAAAAAGTGGACTGGAACGGACCTGTCAAAAAATTTATTTTGGCCAATTTTATTTTTTCATAATTTTAATGTACTGTTTTTTGAAAAACTATAGGTTCAGACATGTCAAGAAAACACAATTTTTGATCTTCAAAACTACCCAAAATTAGACACCCCCTTTTCTGTAAAAAGTGGACTGGTCTGGACCTGTTGAAAAAAATAATAATTTTGGACCATTTTATTTTTTTCATAATTTCAATGCCCTGAACTTTTGAGAAAAGCTTACAGGTTCGGACCTGTCAAGAAAACACAATTTTTTGATCTTCAAAACTACCCAAATTTAGACACCCCCTTTTTTTGAAAATGTGGACTGGTCCAGTCCTGTCAAAAAAAAATAATAATTTTGGCCAATTTTATTTTTTCATAATTTTAATGCCTGAGCTTTTGAAAAAGCTTACAGGTTCAGACATGTCAAGAAAACAAAATTTTTGATCTTCAAAACTACCCAAATTTAGACACCCCCTTTTCTGTAAAAAGTGGACTGGTCCAGACCTGTTGAAAAAAATAATAATTTTGGACCATTTTATTTTTCATAATTTCAATGCCCTGTTCTTTTGAAAAGCTTATAGGTTCGGACCTGTCAAGAAAACACAATTTTTTGATCTTCAAAACTACCCAAATTTACACACAACCTTTTCTGTAAAAGTGGACTGTTCCGGACCTGTCGAAAAAAATTAAATTTTGGCCAATTTTATTTTTCATAATTTTAATGTACAATTCTTTTGAGAAAGCTTATAGGTTCCTACCTGTCAAGAAAACATAATTTTTGATCTTCAAAACTACCCAAATTTAGACACCCCTTTTTGAAAAAAGTGGACTGGTCCGGACCTGTTGAAAAAAAATAATAATTTTGGACCATTTTATTTTTTCATAATTTCAATGCCCCGAACTTTTGAGCAAGCTTACAGGTTCGAACCTGTCAAGAAAACACAATTATTTGATCTTCAGAACTACCAAAATTTAGACACCCCCCTTTTTTGAAAATGTGGACTGGTCCAGTCCTGTCAAAAAAAAAATTATTTTGGCCAATTTTATTTTTTCATAATTTCGATGCCTGAGCTTTTGAAAAAGCTTACAGGTTCAGACATGTCAAGAAAACAAAATTTTTGATCTTCAAAACTACCCAAATTTAGACACCCCCTTTTTCTGAAAAAAGTGGACTGGTCCAGACCTGTCAAAAAAAATATTATTTTGGCCATTTTATTTTTTCATAATTTTAATGTACTATATTTTTGAAAAAGCTTATAGGTTCGGACCTGTCAAGAAAACACAATTTTTGATCTTCAAAACTACCCAAATTTAGACACCCCCTTTTCTGTAAAAAGTGGACTGGTCCAGACCTGTCAAAAAAAATAATTTTTGGACAATTTTATTTTTCATAATTTTAATGCCCTGAACTTTTGAAAAAGCTTACAGGTTCGGACCTGTCAAGAAAACACAATTTTTGATCTTCAAAACTACCAAAATTTAGACACCCCTTTTCTGTAAAAGTGGACTGGTCCGGACCTGTCAAAAAAATAATAAATTTTGGCCAATTTTATTTTTTCATAATTTTAATGTACTGTTCTTTTGAGAAAGCTTATAGGTTCAGACATGTCAAGAAAACACAATTTTTGATCTTCAAAACTACCCAAATTTAGACACAACCTTTTCTGTAAAAGTGGACTGTTCCAGACCTGTCGAAAAAATAAAATTTTTGGCCAATTTTATTTTTTCATAATTTTAATGTACAATTCTTTTGAGAAAGCTTATAGGTTCCTACCTGTCAAGAAAACACAATTTTTGATCTTCAAAACTACCCAAATTTAGACACCCCTTTTCTGAAAAAAATGGACTGGTCCAGACCTGTTGAAAAAAAATAATAATTTTGGACCATTTTATTTTTTTCATAATTTCAA
Organism: Huso huso; assembly: GCA_036884735.1. NCBI lineage: Eukaryota > Metazoa > Chordata > Actinopteri > Acipenseriformes > Acipenseridae > Huso > Huso huso. The sequence goes on from CM072676.1 coordinate 15,811,204, forward strand.
TGCCCTGAACTTTTGAGCAAGCTTACAGGTTCGAACCTGTCAAGAAAACACAATTTTTTGATCTTCAAAACTACCAAAATTTAGACACCCCCTTTTTTTGAAAATGTGGACTGGTCCAGTCCTGTCAAAAAAATAATTAATTTTGGCCAATTTTATTTTTCATAATTTCAATGCCCTGAGCTTTTGAAAAAGCTTACAGGTTCAGACCTGTCAAGAAAACACAATTTTTGATCTTCAAAACTACCCAAATTTAGACACCCCTTTTCTGAAAAAGTGGACTTGTCCGGACCTGTCAAAAAAAAAATTAAATTTTGGCCAATTTTATTTTTTCATAATTTTAATGTACTGTTCTTTTGAGAAAAGCTTATAGGTTCAGACCTGTCAAGAAAACACAATTTTTGATCTTCAAAACTACCCAAATTTACACACCCCTTTTCTGTAAAAAGTGGACTGTTCCGGACCTGTCAAAAAAAATAATTTTGGCCCATTTTATTTTTTCATAATTTTAATGTACAATTCTTTTTGAGAAAGCTTATAGGTTCCTACCTGTCAAGAAAACACAATTTTTGATCTTCAAAACTACCCAAATTTAGACACCCCCTTTTTCTGAAAAAAAGTGGACTGGTCCGGACCTGTCAAAAAAATAATAATTTTGGACCATTTTATTTTTTCATAATTTTAATGCCCCGAACTTTTGAGCAAGCTTACAGGTTCGAACCTGTCAAGAAACACAATTTTTGATCTTCAAAACTACCAAAATTTAGACACCCCCCTTTTTGAAAAAAAAGTGGACTGGTCCAGACCTGTCAAAAAATAATAATTTTGGCCAATTTTATTTTTTTCATAATTTCAATGCCTTTTTTGAAAAAGCTTACAGGTTCAGACATGTCAAGAAAACACAATTTTTGATCTTCAAAACTACCCAAATTTAGACCCCCCTTTTCTGAAAAGTGGACTGGAACGGACCTGTCAAAAAAAAATTATTTTGGCCATTTTTATTTTAATTTCATAATTTTAATGTACTTTTTGAAAAAAGCTTATAGGTTCGGACCTGTCAAGAAAACACAATTTTTTGATCTTCAAAACTACCCAAATTTAGACACCCCCTTTTCTGTAAAAGTGGACTGGTCCGGACCTGTCGAAAAAAATTAAATTTTGGCCAATTTTATTTTTCATAATTTTAATGTACTGTTCTTTTGAGAAAGCTTATAGGTTCAAATTTGTTGGTACCTCCACAAAAAAACAAAGAATGCTTCAATTTTCTCTGAAATAACTTTTTTTGAAACTGACTAAAGTAATTGGCATCCACCATTGTTTATTCCATATTTAATAGAAATCAGACTTTGCTTTTGATTTTTTTTTCAACATAATATTGTAAATAAGAAAACAAATGAAAATGGCATGGACAAAAATGATGGGACCGCTAACCTAATATTTTGTTGCACAACCTTTAGAGGCAATCACTGCAATCAAACATTTTCTGTAGCTCTCAATGAGACTTCTGCACCTGTTAACAGGTAGTTTGGCCCACTTTCCTGAGCAAACTGCTCCAGCTGTCTCAGGTTTGATGGGTGCCTTCTCCAAACTGCAAGTTTCAGCTCTTTTCATAGATGTTCGATAGGATTCAGATCAGGACTCATAGAAGGCCACTTCAGAATAGTCCAATGTTTTGTTCTTATCCATTCTTGGGTGCTTTTAGCTGTGTGTTTCTGGGTCATTATCCTGTTGGAGGACCCATGAAAAACTGAGACAGAATTTTCTGACACTGGGCATTTTTCATCATTTCAGAATGCCTTGATAGTCTTGAGAAAGCATTGTTCAGACCTGTCAAGATTCAAGGCACCATGTGCCAGGCAGCAAAGCAGCCCCAAAACATAAAAAAGCCTCCTCCATGTTTCACTGTAGGTATGGTGTTCTTTTCTTTTCATAATTTTTTGTCTGTGAACATTTGAGAGCTGATGTGACTTGTCAAAAAAACTCAATTTTTGACTCATCTGTCCAAATTTAGACATTCTCCCAGAAAAATTGTGGACTTGTCAATATGCATTTTAGCAAATTCCAGTCTGGCTTTTTTATTTTTTTTTTTCAAAAGTGGAGTCCTCCTGGGTCTTCTTCCATGGAGCCCACTTTTTGATCAAAAAACGACGGATGGTTAGATCAGAAACTGACGTACCTTCACCTTGGAGTTCAGCTTGTATCTCTTTTTGGCCAATCCTTGGTTCTTTTTCACCATTTTACTATCCTTCTGTTCAATCTGGGGTCGATTTTCCTCCTGTCAAGAAAACACAATTTTTTGGCTTCAGTTCCATGGACCTTAAACTTCCCCTTTTTTGCAACTGTTGTCACTGGAACATCAAGCTGCTTGAGATGGTCTTGTAGCCTTTATTTTTCATATGCTTGTCTTTTGATTTTCTTTCTGATCTCCTCAAGAAAACTCTCTTTTTGATTTTCTGGTCCATGTTCAATTTAGTGCACACAATTTCTGTAAAAAGTGGACAGTGACTACTTTTCTCCATTTAAATTTCATAATGACTGATTACAAGATTGGAGACATGTGTGATTTTAAAGAAACTAATTAGTTTGAAATTCACTATAATCCAATTATTTATTATCTTTTCTAAAAAACCTGGTTAAATGTGTCCAGGCCATTTTAGAATTTATTTTTAGAATTTTAGCAATAATTCATCTTTTTTGACAACTTCTTTGGTTTATTCTAGGACATACAAAAGGCATGCAAGTATACATGATAAAATAGCTTTTCTGAAAAAGTCATCACTTTTCAAAAAAATAATTTTTGCCATTTTTTCAATCATAATTTTAATGGTACTGTTCTTTTGAGCAAAAGTCTGTAGGTTCAGACCTGTCAAGAAAACACAATTTTTGATCTTCAAAACTACCCAAATTTAGACACCCCTTTTCTGTAAAAGTGGACTGTTCCGGACCTGTCGAAAAAAAAAAAATTTTGGCCAATTTTATTTTTTCATAATTTTAATGTACAATTCTTTTGAGAAAGCTTATAGGTTCCTACCTGTCAAGAAAACATAATTTTTTGATCTTCAAAACTACCCAAATTTAGACACCCCTTTTTCTGAAAAAAGTGGACTGGTCCGGACCTGTTGAAAAAAAATAATAATTTTGGACCATTTTATTTTTCATAATTTCAATGCCCCGAACTTTTGAGCAAGCTTACAGGTTCGAACCTGTCAAGAAAACACAATTATTTGATCTTCAGAACTACCCAAATTTAGACACCCCCTTTTCTGAAAAAGTGGACTGGTCCGGACCTGTTGAAAAAAAATAATAATTTTGGCCAATTTTATTTTTTCATAATTTTAATGCCTGAGCTTTTGAAAAGCTTACAGGTTCAGACATGTCAAGAAAACACAATTTTTGATCTTCAAAACTACCCAAATTTAGACACCCCCTTTCTGTAAAAAGTGGACTTGTCCGGACCTGTCGAAAAAAAATTAAATTTTGGCCAATTTTATTTTTTCATAATTTTAATGTACTGTTCTTTTGAGAAAGCTTATAGGTTCAGACCTGTCAAGAAAACACAATTTTTGATCTTCAAAACTACCCAAATTTAGACACCCCTTTTCTGTAAAAAGTGGACTGTTCCGGACCTGTCGAAAAAAATAAATTTTTGGCCAATTTTATTTTTTCATAATTTTAATGTACTGAACTTTTGAGAAAGCTTATAGGTTCCTACCTGTCAAGAAAACACAATTTTTGATCTTCAAAACTACCCAAATTTAGACACCCCTTTTTTGAAAAAAAGGGACTGGTCCGTCCTGTCAAAAAAATAATAATTTTGGCCAATTTTATTTTTTCATAATTTTAATGCCTGAGCTTTTGAAAAAGCTTACAGGTTCAGACATGTCAAGAAAACAAAATTTTTTGATCTTCAAAACTACCCAAATTTAGACACCCCCTTTTCTGAAAGAGTGGACTTGTCCGGACCTGTCGAAAAAATTAAATTTTGGCCAATTTTATCTTTTCATAATTTCGATCTACTATATTTTTGAGAAAACTTATATTTTCGGACATGTCAAGAAAACACAATTTTTGATCTTCAAAACTACCCAAATTTAGACACCCCTTTTTGAAAAAGTGGACTGGTCCGGACCTGTCAAAAAAAATATTATTTTTGGCCATTTTATTTTTCATAATTTCGATCTACTGATTTTTTGAAAAAACTTATAGGTTCGGACCTGTCAAGAAAAACACAATTTTTGATCTTCAAAACTACCCAAATTTAGACACCCCCTTTTTCTGTAAAAGTGGACTGGTCCGACCTGTCGAAAAAAAAAAAATTTTGGCCAATTTTATTTTTCATAATTTTAATGTACTGTTGTTTTTGAGAAAGCTTATAGGTTCAGACCTGTCAAGAAAACACAATTTTTGATCTTCAAAACTACCCAAATTTAGACAACCTTTTCTGAAAAAAGTGGACTGGTCCGACCTGTTGAAAAAAATAATAATTTTGGACCATTTTTATTTTTCATAATTTCAATGCCCTGAACTTTTGAGCAAGCTTACAGGTTCGAACCTGTCAAGAAAACACAATTATTTGATCTTCAGAACTACCAAAATTTAGACACCCCCTTTTTTGAAAATGTGGACTGGTCCAGACCTGTCAAAAAAAAATAATAATTTTGGCCAATTTTATTTTTCATAATTTCAATGCCTGAGCTTTTGAAAAAGCTTACAGGTTCAGACATGTCAAGAAAACACAATTTTTGATCTTCAAAACTACCCAAATTTAGACACCCCCTTTTCTGAAAAAGTGGACTGTCCGGACCTGTCAAAAAAAATATTATTTTGGCCATTTTATTTTTTCATAATTTCGATGTACTATTTTTTGAAAAAGCTTATAGGTTCAGACCTGTCAAGAAAACACAATTTTTTGATCTTCAAAACTACCCAAATTTAGACACCCCTTTTCTGTAAAAGTGGACTGGTCCGGACCTGTTGAAAAAAATAATAATTTTGGACCATTTTATTTTTCATAATTTTAATGCCCTGAACTTTTGAGCAAGCTTACAGGTTCAACCTGTCAAGAAAACACAATTTTTGATCTTCAAACTACCAAAATTTAGACACCCCCCCTTTTTGAAAAAAAGTGGACTGGTCCAGACCTGTCAAAAAAAAAATAATTTTTGGCCAATTTTATTTTTTCATAATTTTATGCCAATTTTTTTTGAAAAAGCTTACAGGTTCAGACATGTCAAGAAAACACAATTTTTGATCTTCAAAACTACCCAAATTTAGACACCCCCTTTTTGTAAAAGTGGACTTGTCCAGACCTGTCGAAAAAATTAAATTTTGGCCAATTTTATCTTTTCATAATTTTAATGTACTGTTCTTTTGAGAAAGCTTATAGGTTCAGACTTGTCAAGAAAACACAATTTTTTGATCTTCAAAACTACCCAAATTTAGACACCCCTTTTCTGTAAAAGTGGACTGGTCCGGACCTGTCAAAAAAAAATAAATTTTGGCCAATTTTATTTTTCATAATTTTAATGTACTGTTCTTTTGAAAAAGCTTATAGGTTCAATGTCAAGAAAACACAATTTTTTGATCTTCAAAACTACCCAAATTTAGACACCCCTTTTTCTGAAAAAGTGGACTGGTCGGACCTGTCCAAAAAAATTATTTTGGCCATTTTATTTTTCATAATTTTAATGTACTATTGTTTTTTTGAAAAAGCTTATAGGTTCGGACATGTCAAGAAAACACAATTTTTTGATCTTCAAAACTACCCAAATTTAGACACCACCTTTTCTGTAAAAGTGGACTGGTCCGGACCTGTTGAAAAAAATAATAATTTTGGACCATTTTATTTTTTCATAATTTCAATGCCCCGAACTTTTGAGAAAGCTTACAGGTTCGGACCTGTCAAGAAAACACAATTTTTTGATCTTCAGAACTACCCAAATTTAGACACCCCCTTTTCTGTAAAAGCGGACTTGTCCGGACCTGTCGAAAAAATTAAATTTTGGCCAATTTTATTTTTCATAATTTTAATGCCTGTTCTTTTGAGAAAGCTTATACAGACGTGTCAAGAAATTTTTTGGTCCCTTCAAAAAACAAAAATGCACCTTTTTTCTGAAATAACTTGAAACTGTCAAAAAAATTGGCATCCACCATTGTTTTCATTCCATATTTTTTTGAAATCAGACTTTTGGTTTTGACCTTTTTATTCAACATAATTTTGTAAATAAAAAAACAAATTTAACACCCCATTTCTGACAAAAAAGTGATGGGACCATTTTGAATTTTGTTAAACCTTTAGGGCAATCATTGCAATCAAACATTTTCTGTAGCTTTCAATGAGACTTCTGCAGGTTCAACATGTCAAGAAAACACAATTTTTGATCTTCAAACTGCCCAAATTCTAGGTTTGATGGGTGCCTTCTCCAAAAAAGTGTTTCACTGGTCCATAGATGTTCAAAATTCAAATCAGGACTCATAGAAGGCCACTTCAGAATAGTCCAATGTTTTGTTCTTTTCCATTCTTGGGTGCTTTTTTGCTGTGTGTTTTGGGTCATTATCCTGTTGGAGGACCCATGAAGACACAATTTTTGACACTTCAAAACTACCCCAGAATTTTGATAGTCTTGAGATTTCATTTTGCCCTGCAAAATTCAAGGACCAGTCAGGAAAAGCAGACCCAAAAATAATTAAGCCTCCTTGGTTTCAATTTTATGGTTTCTTTTTTTTGAAAGCTTCATTTTTTGTCTTTGAACAAAGCTGATGTTCAGACTTGTCAAAAAACACCAGTTTTTGATCTTCAAAACTACCCAAATTTAGACACCCCCTTTTCCCAGAAAAAGGGACTTGTGGCTTGTCAATATGCATTTTAGCAAAAAAAATAATTTTTATGTTTTTATTTTTCAAATTTTAATGTACCTGGGTCTTCTTCCATGGAGGTTTTTGCTCAAAAAACACAATTTTTGATCTTCAAACTACCCAAATTTACCTTGGAGTTCAGCTTTTTCTTTGGCAGTGGACTGGTCCAGACCTTTTCTACCATTAAAACTAATTTTGTTCAATTTTCGATTTTCCTCTTTTGATTTAAATTTAGACACCCCTTGGCTACAGTTCCATGGACCTTAAACTTCTTAATAATATTTGCAACTGTTGTCACAGGAACATCAATTTTTGAGATCTTCTTTACCTTTACCAAATTCTATTATTTTCAAAAGACAAAAAAGTTGGACCATGTTCAGTGTGGTGCAAAAATGATACCAAACAGCACAGTGACTACTTTTATTTAAATTTCATAATTTTAATGCCCAAGATTTTGAAAGACATGGTTCATACATGTCAAAGAAAACTAATTTTTGAAATTCACTACCCAAATTTAGACATTATCTTTTCTGAAAAAGTGGAACTGTGTCCAGACCATTTTAGAAAAAATAATTTTTAGAATAAGCAATTTTTCATAATTTTTCACAGCTTTTTTGCTTTATTCTAGGACATGTCAAGAAAACACAATTTTTGATCTTAAAACTAGCCAAATTTCATCCCTTTTTTCTGAAAAAAGGAATGTCCGGACCTGTTAAAAATTTTTTGGCCAATTTAATTTTGTAATTTATCTTTGACAAATTTGAGCAAGTCTATAGGTTCAGACCTGTCAAGAAAACACAATTTTTGATCTTCAAAACTACCCAAATTTAGACACAACCTTTTCTGTAAAAGTGGACTGTTCCAGACCTGTCGAAAAAAAAATAAATTTTGGCCAATTTTATCTTTTCATAATTTTAATGTACTGTTCTTTTGAGAAAGCTTATAGGTTCCTACCTGTCAAGAAAACATAATTTTTGATCTTCAAAACTACCCAAATTTAGACACCCCCTTTTCTGAAAAAGTGGACTGGTCCGGACCTGTTGAAAAAAATAATAATTTTGGACCATTTTATTTTTTCATAATTTCAATGCCCCGAACTTTTGAGCAAGCTTACAGGTTCGAACCTGTCAAGAAAACACAATTTTTGATCTTCAAAACTACCCAAATTTAGACACCCCCTTTTCTGAAAAAGTGGACTGGTCCGGACCTGTTGAAAAAAAATAATAATTTTGGCCAATTTTATTTTTTCATAATTTCGATGCCTGAGCTTTTGAAAAAGCTTACAGGTTCAGACCTGTCAAGAAAACACAATTTTTTGATCTTCAAAACTACCCAAATTTAGACACCCCCTTTTCTGTAAAAGTGGACTGTTCCGGACCTGTCGAAAAAAAAAATAAATTTTGGCCAATTTTATTTTTTCATAATTTTAATGTACTGAGCTTTTGAGAAAGCTTATAGGTTCCTACCTGTCAAGAAAACACAATTTTTGATCTTCAAAACTACCCAAATTTAGACACCCCCTTTTCTGAAAAAGTGGACTGGTCCGGACCTGTCAAAAAATAATAATTTTGGCCATTTTATTTTTCATAATTTTAATGCCCTATATTTTGAAAAAGCTTATAGGTTCGGACCTGTCAAGAAAACACAATTTTTTGATCTTCAAAACTACCCAAATTTAGACACCCCTTTTTTGTAAAAAGTGGACTGGTCCGGACCTGTCAAAAAAAAATAATTTTGGCCAATTTTATTTTTTCATAATTTTAATGCCTGAGGTTTTTGAAAAAGCTTACAGGTTCAGACATGTCAAGAAAACAAAATTTTTTGATCTTCAAAACTACCCAAATTTAGACACCCCCTTTTCTGAAAAAGTGGACTGGAACCAGACCTGTCAAAATATTATTTTGGCCATTTTATTTTTTCATAATTTTGATGCCTGATATTTTGAAAAAAAAGCTTAGGTTCGGACCTGTCAAGAAAACACAATTTTTCATCTTCAAACTACCCAAATTTAGACACCCCCTTTTCTGTAAAAGCGGACTTGTCCGGACCTGTCGAAAAAATTAAATTTTTTCCAATTTTATCTTTTCATAATTTTAATGTACTGTTCTTTTGAGAAAGCTTATAGGTTCAGACCTGTCAAGAAAACACAATTTTTTGATCTTCAAAACTACCCAAATTTAGACACCCCCTTTTCTGTAAAAGTGGACTGTTCCGGACCTGTCGAAAAAAATAAATTTTGGCCAATTTTATTTTTTCATAATTTTAATGTACAATTCTTTTGAGAAAGCTTATAGGTTCCTACCTGTCAAGAAAACATAATTTTTGATCTTCAAAACTACCCAAATTTAGACACCCCCTTTTCTGAAAAAGTGGACTGGTCCGGACCTGTTGAAAAAAATAATAATTTTGGACCATTTTATTTTTTCATAATTTCAATGCCCCGAACTTTTGAGCAAGCTTACAGGTTCGAACCTGTCAAGAAAACACAATTATTTGATCTTCAGAACTACCAAAATTTAGACACCCCCCTTTTTTGAAAATGTGGACTGGTCCAGTCCTGTCAAAAAAAATAATAATTTTTTTTTAATTTTATTTTTTCATAATTTCGATGCCTGAGCTTTTTCCAAAGCTTACAGGTTCAGACATGTCAAGAAAACAAAATTTTTGATCTTCAAAACTACCCAAATTTAGACACCCCTTTTCTGAAAGAGTGGACTGGTCGGACCTGTCCAAAAAATTATTTTGGCCATTTTTTTTTTTTCATAATTTCGATCTACTATATTTTTGAAAAAACTTATAGGTTCGGACATGTCAAGAAAACACAATTTTTGATCTTCAAAACTACCCAAATTTAGACACCACCTTTTCTGTAAAATGGACTGGTCCGGACCTGTTGAAAAAAAATTAAATTTTGGCCAATTTTATCTTTTCATAATTTTAATGTACTGTTCTTTTGAGAAAGCTTATAGGTTCAGACCATCAAAAAACACAATTTTTGATCTTCAAAAAACAAAAATTTAGACACCCCTTTTCTGAAAAAGTAACTGTTCCGAACCTGTCGAAAAAAATAATTTTTGGACCATTTTATTTATTCCATAATTTAATGTACTGAAATCAGACTTTGCTTATTTGATTTTTCAAGAAAACATAATTTTGATCTTCAAAAACCCAAATGAAAACCCCATTTTTGAAAAATGATGGGACCGCTAACCTTGACCATTTTAATATTTTGTTGCACAAAAAATCATGCAATCAAACATTTTCTGTAGCTCTCAATGAGACTTCTGCACCTTTTAACAGGTAAAATGGCCCACTCTTCCTGAGCAAACTGCTCCAGCTTACTCAGGTTTGACCTGTCAAAGAAAACACAATTTTTGATCTTTCAAAATGTTCTACCCATTTAGATCACCCCCACTTCTGAAAAGTGGACTGTTTCCAGACCTGTCCAAAAAAATAATGCTTTTGGCTGTGTTTATCTTTTCATTATTTTGGATGACCCATGACCTTTTGACTGAAAGAGCTTTCTGACACTGTTCAGACCTGTCAAGAGAATGCCACAATTTTTGATCTTCAAAACTACCCTGCAAATTTAGACATTCCCTTTTCATGAAAAAGTGGACTGGTCAAACCTGTCCAAAAAAAATAATAATTTTGGCCAATTTTATTTTTCATAATTTATGGTGTTCTTTTCTTTTGAAAAGCTTATTTTTTCAGACTGTCAACATAGAACACAATGTGACTTGATCTAAAAACTCCAAATTTAATTTAGACACCCCCTTTTCTGTCCAAAGGACTGGTCTCCCCTGTTCGAAAAATAATAAATTTTGGCCAATTTTATTTTTCATAATTTTAATCTGGCTTTTTTTGAGAAAGTTTATAGGTTCAAACCTGTCAAGAAAACACAATTTTTGATCTTCAAAACTCCAAATTTAGACCCCCCTTTTTCTGAAAAAAAGTGGACTGGTCGGACCTGTCAAAAAAAAATTATTTTTCATTTTATTTTTTCATAATTTTAATGCTTGTATCTTTTGAGCAGTTATAGGTTCTTTTTTGTCAAGAAAACATCAATTTTTCATCTTCAAACTACCCAAATTTAGGAGGTTGGCTACAGTTCCATGGACCAGGAAACTGTTTTTTTTTTGCAACTTTTTTTTCAGGAACATCAAGCCCTGAACTTTTGAGAAAACCTTTCCATGCTTGTCAAAAAACAAATTTTGATCTCCTCAGACAACTTTTTTTTGCTTTTTCTGGTCCATGTTCAGTGTGGTGCACACAAAAATGATACCAAACAGCACAGTGACTACTTTTCTCCATTTAAAAAGGCTTCAACATGTCAAGAAAACAAGATTTTTGATCTTCAAAACTACCCAAATTTAGACACCCCTTTTTTGAAAAATGGACTGGTCAATTACCTGTTAAAAAAATATAATTTTGGCCAATTTTATTTTTCATAATTTTAATTTACTGTATCTTTGAGAAAAGCAATAATTTCAGACCTTTCAAGAAAACACAATTTTTGATCTTCAAAACTACCAAATTTAGACACCCCCCTTTTTTGATAAAATGGACTTTCCATCACTTTTCAGGAAAAATAAGCATTTTTTCAATTTTATTTTTCATAATTTTAATGTAATTTCTTTTGCTTTTGAGAAAGCTTATAGGTTCAGACCTGTCAAGAAAAACACAATTTTTGATCTTCAAAACTACCCAAATTTAGACACAACCTTTTCTGTAAAAGTGGACTGTTCCGGACCTGTCGAAAAAAATAATTTTGGCCAATTTTATTTTTTCATAATTTTAATGTACAATTCTTTTGAGAAAGCTTATAGGTTCCTACCTGTCAAGAAAACACAATTTTTTGATCTTCAAAACTACCCAAATTTAGACACCCCCTTTCTGAAAAAAAGTGGACTGGTCCGGACCTGTTGAAAAAAAAATAATAATTTTGGACCATTTTATTTTTTCATAATTTCAATGCCCCGAACTTTTGAGCAAAGCTTACAGGTTCGAACCTGTCAAGAAAACACAATTATTTGATCTTCAGAACTACCAAAATTTAGACACCCCCTTTTTTGAAAAAAAAAGTGGACTGGTCCAGTCCTGTCAAAAAAAAAATAATTTTGGCCAATTTTATTTTTTTCATAATTTCAATGCCCCGAACTTTTGAGAAAGCTTACAGGTTCGGACATGTCAAGAAAACACAATTTTTGATCTTCAAAACTACCCAAATTTAGACACCCCCTTTTCTGAAAAAGTGGACTTGTCCGGACCTGTCGAAAAATTTAATTTGGCCAATTTTATTTTTTCATAATTTTAATGTACTGTTCTTTTGAAAAGCTTATATACAGACGTGTCAAATTTGTTGGTTTTTGATCTTCAAAACTACCCAAATTTAGACACCCCTTTTCTGAAAAACTGGTCCGGACCTGTCAAAAAAATAATTGGCATTTGGCCATTTTTTATTTTCATAATTTTAATGTATGTTCTTTTTGAGAAAGCTTTTATTCAACATAATACAATTTTTTGATCTTCAAAAAACAAATTTAACACCCCCCTTTCTGTAAATGATGGGACTGGTCGGACCTAATTTTTGTTGCAAAACCTTTAGAGGCAATTTTATGCAATCAAACATTTTAATGTAGCTCTTTTGAGAAAGCTTACCTGTTCAACAGGTGTCAAGAAAACACTCTTCCTGAGCAAACTTTTGTCTCAGGTTTGATGGGTGCTTCTCCAAACTTAAGTTTCAGCTCTTTCCATAGATGTTTTTCGAAAAAAGATCAGGACTCATAGAAGGCCAAAAAATCAGAATAGTCCAATTTTTGTTCTTATCCATTCTTGGGTGCTTTTAGCTGTGTGTTTTCAAGAAAACATTATCCTTCAAACTACCCAAATTTAGACCCCCGACTGAAAAAGTGGACTGACACTGGGCAAAAATAATTTTTGGCCCAGAATTTTTTCATAGTTTTGAGATTTCTTTTGAGAAACAGATTCAAGGCACCATGTGCCAGGCAGCAAAGCAAACCCAAAACATATCTTCCTCCACTACCCAAATTTAGACACCCCCTTTTCTGAAAAAGTTCACTTTTTGTCTGTGAACATAAAAATATGTGACTTGCCAAAAAGCTCCAGTTTTGACTAATTTTCCAAAGGACATTCTCCCAGAAAAGATTGTGGGTTCAATACATTTCAAGAAATTCCAGTTTTTTTTTATGTTTTTTAGACTTTCAAAAGTGGAGTCCTCCTGGGTCTTCTTCCATGGAGCCCACTTTTGCTCAAAAAGAAAAAATTTGGGCCCTTTCAAAACTGACGTACCTTCACCTTTTGAGTTCAAATTTTTTTGGCAGTTATCCTTGGTTCTTTTTTTTAATTCCCTGAATTTTTCTGTTCAATTACAGGTTCGATTTGTCAAGAAAACACAATTTTTGATCTTCAAAACTACCCAGTTCCATGGACCTTTTTCTGAAAAAGTGGACTATTTTCGAAAAAAATTGTTTTGGGAACATTTTATTTTTGAGATGGTTTTAATGTACTGTTCTTTTCTATTATTTTCTTTCTGGTTCCTCAGTCAACTCTCTCAATTTTGCTTTTCTGGTCCATGTTCAAAACTTTTCTGACAAAGTGATGACCAAACCTGTTACAAATAATAATTTTGACTTTTACTTTTCTCCATTTAAATAGGCTGAATTCCTACTGATCAAGAAAAGATTGAGACTGTGTGATACTAATTAAAGAAACTAATTAGTTTGAAATATCACTATTTTATTTTTTATCTTTTCTAATGGGTACCAACAAATGTGTCCAGGCCACTTAGACACCCCCTTTAGAATATCTTTTTAGAATAAGCAATAATTCATCTCTTTTCACAACTTCTTTGAAAAAGCTTATTCTAGACATACCAAAGGCATGCAAGTATTGATGATAAAATAGCTTTTAAACCCCTTTCATCACTTTTCAGGAAAAAAATGAAGCATTATTTCAATGAGCTTCAATGGGTACTTTTGAGAAAGCTTATAGGTTCAGACCTGTCAAGAAAACACAATTTTTTGATCTTCAAAACTACCCAAATTTACACACAACCTTTTCTGTAAAAGTGGACTGTTCCGGACCTGTCGAAAAAAATAAATTTTGGCCAATTTTATTTTTTCATAATTTTAATGTACAATTCTTTTGAGAAAGCTTATAGGTTCCTACCTGTCAAGAAAACATAATTTTTGATCTTCAAAACTACCCAAATTTAGACACCCCCTTTTCTGAAAAAGTGGACTGGTCCGGACCTGTTGAAAAAAATAATAATTTTGGACCATTTTATTTTTTCATAATTTCAATGCCCCGAACTTTTGAGCAAGCTTACAGGTTCGAACCTGTCAAGAAAACACAATTATTTGATCTTCAGAACTACCAAAATTTAGACACCCCCCTTTTTTGAAAATGTGGACTGGTCCAGTCCTGTCAAAAAAAATAATAATTTTGGCCAATTTTATTTTTTCATAATTTCAATGCCCCGAACTTTTGAGAAAGCTTACAGGTTCGGACCTGGCAAGAAAACACAATTTTTTGATCTTCAGAACTACCCAAATTTAGACACCCCCTTTTCTGTAAAAGCGGACTTGTCCGGACCTGTCAAAAAATTAAATTTTGGCCAATTTTATTTTTCATAATTTTAATGTACTGTTCTTTTGAGAAAGCTTATACAGTTCAGACCTGTCAAGAAAACACAATTTTTGATCTTCAAAAAAACAAAAATTTAGCACCGTTTTTCTGAAAAAACTTGGAACTGTTGAAAAAAATAATTGGCATCCACCATTGTTTATTCCATATTTAATAGAAATCAACTTTTGGAGCTTTTGATTTTTATTCAACATAATTTTGATAAGAAACAAATTTAACATGGCATGGAAAAAACTTGGGAAAAATAATAATTAATATTTTTTTTTCATAATTTTTAGAGGCAATCATTGCTTTTTTGAAAATTTTATAGGTTCAGACATGTCAAGAAAACACAATTTTTGATCTTCAAACTACCCAAATTTAGACACCCCCTTTTCTGAAAAAAGTGGACTGGTCCAGACCTGTCTCAAAAAATAATTTTGGCCAATTTCCAAATTTCAATGTTTCAGAACTTTTGAGAAATGTTCTATAGGTTCGAACCTGTCAAGAAAACACAATTTTTGATCTTCAAACTACAGAATTTAGACCAATTTTTGTTCTTAAAATTGGACTGGTTTTGCCAGTGTTTTTCAAAAAAATCCTGTTTTGGCCCATTTACCTTTTCATAATTTTGATGACAGAGCTTTTGACAAAAGGGCAGCAGGTTTCACATGTCAAGAAAACCTTGATTCTTGAGATTTCATTGTGCTACCCAAATTTTTAGACACCCATTTTTCTGAAAAGTGGACTTGAAGCAAAGCAGCCCAAAACATAATAAGCCTTGGCCATTTTATTTTTTTTTTCTTTTTTTGATGTACTTCATTTTTTTGTCTGCTTATAGGTTGATGACATGTCAAAGAAAACACAATTTTGATCTTCAAAACTGTCCCAAATTTACACCCCTTTTCTGAAAAGTGGACTTGTCCGGACCTGTGTCAAAAAATTTTTTGGCCAATTTTATTTTTCATAATTTTAATGTTTTTCTTTTGAAAAAGGAGTCCTCAGGTTCAGACTTGTCAAGGAAACCAATTTTGATCTTCAAAACTACCCAAATTTAGACACAAAAACTGGACTACCGGAAATTTGGAGTTCAATTGTAATTTTTGGCCATTTTATTTTTGGTTTTTTTGTACCATTTGAAAAATCCTTCAGACCTGTCAAGAAAACACAATTTTTGATTTTCAAAACTTCCCAAATTAGACACCCAGGAGAAAAAGTGGACAGTTCCATGACCTGTAAAAAAAATAATATTTTTGAACTTTTATTTCAGGAACATCAATGCCCTGAACTTTGAGATGGTCTTTAGGTTTTGATCTTTACCATGTCAAGAAAACACATTTTTTTTCTTCATTTCAGACAAGACACCCCTTTTTTGTAAAAAAGGACTGGTTCGGACCTGTCAAAAATAATAATTTTGGCCAATTTACTTTTTTCATAATTTTTTATGCCCTGAATGACTGAAAAAAGATTATAGGTTCAGACATGTCAAGAAACACAATTTTTTGATCTTCAAAACTACCCAAATTTAGACACCCCTTTTCTGAAAAATTGGACTGGTCCGGACCTTCTAAAAAAAATAATAAATTTTGGACAATTTTATTTTTCATAATTTTAATGTACTGTTCTTTTGAGAAAAATAGGTTCATCCTGTCAAGAAAACACAATTTTTGATCTTCAACTACCCAAATTTAGACACCCCTTTTTCTGAAAAGTGGACTTGTCCAGACCTTTTCAAAAAATTAAATTTTTCAATTTTATTTTTTTCATAATTTTAATGTACTGTTCTTTTGAGAAAGCTTATAGGTTCAGACCTGTCAAGAAAACACAATTTTTTGATCTTCAAAACTACCCAAATTTACACACCCCTTTTCTGTAAAAAGTGGACTGTTCCGGACCTGTCGAAAAAAAATAAATTTTGGCCAATTTTATTTTTTCATAATTTTAATGTACAATTCTTTTTTTTTGAAGCTTATAGGTTCCTACCTGTCAAGAAAACATAATTTTGATCTTCAAACTACCCAAATTTAGACACCCCTTTTCTGAAAAAAGTGGACTGGTCCGGACCTGTTGAAAAAAAATAATAATTTTGGACCATTTTATTTTTTCATAATTTCAATGCCCTGAACTTTTGAGCAAGCTTACAGGTTCGAACCTGTCAAGAAAACACAATTATTTGATCTTCAGAACTACCAAAATTTAGACACCCCCCTTTTTTGAAAAAGTGGACTGGTCCAGACCTGTCAAAAAAAATAATTTTGGCCAATTTTATTTTTTCATAATTTTAATGCCTGTTCTTTTGAAAAGCTTATAGGTTCAGACCTGTCAAGAAAACACAATTTTTGATCTTCAAAACTACCCAAATTTAGACACCCCTTTTCTGAAAAAAAATTAAATTTTGGCCACTGGTCCGGACCTGTCAGAAAAATATTAATTTTGGCCATTTTATTTTTTCATAATTTTGGCATCCACCATTGTTTATTCTTTTGAAAAAGCTTATAGGTTCGGACCTGTCAAGAAAACACAATTTTTTAAATCTTCAAAACTACCCAAATTTAGACACCCCCTTTTTTTTGAAAAAAGTGGACTGGTCCTAACCTGTTTGTTGCAATAATAATTTTGGACCATTTTATTTTTTCATAATTTCAATGCCAATGAGACTTTGAGAAAGCTTACAGGTTCGGACCTGTCAAGAAAAACACAATTTTTGATCTTCAAACTACCAAAATTTAGACACCCCTTTTTGAAAAAGTGGACTTGTCAGACCTGTCAAAAATTTAAATTTTGGCCAATTTTATTTTTTTCATAATTTTAATGTACTGTATTTTTTGAAAAAACTATAGGTTCAGACATGTCAAGAAAACACAATTTTTGATCTTCAAAACTACCCAAATTTTGACACCCCCTTTTCTGTAAAAGTGGACTGGTCCGGACCTGTTGAAAAAAATAAAATTTTGGCCATTTTATTTTTCATAATTTTAATGTACTATTTTTTGAGAAAGCTTACAGGTTCCTGACCTGTCAAAAAACACAATTTTTTGATCTTCAAAACTACCCAAAATTTAGACACCCCCATTTTCTGAAAAAGTGGACTGGTCCAGTTTTTTGTTGAAAAAAAATAATAATTTTGGACCATTTTATTTTTTTCATAATTTCAATGCCCGAACTTTTGAGCAAGCTTACAGGTTCAGACATCTCTTCAAGAAAACACAATTTTTGATCTTCAAAACTACCTTCTGTTTAGACACCCCCCTTTTTTGAAAAAGTGGACTGGTCCAGTTCCTGTCAAAAAAATAATAATTTTTGCCATTTTATTTTTTTCATAATTTTGATGTACTTTTTTGATGGTCTTGTAGCCTTTTTTTAAAGCTTGTCTATTAGGTTCAGACATGTCAAGAAAACACAATTTTTGATCTTCAAAACTACCCAAATTTAGACACCCCTTTTTCTGTAAAAGTGGACTGGTCCGGACCTGTTTAAAAAATTAAATTTTGGCCAATTTTATTTTTGTGATAATTTTAAATGCCCTAATCTTTTTGAAAAGCTTATCCAATTTTTATTACATGTCAAGAAAACCACAATTTTTTGATCTTCAAAACTTTGTAGAATTTAGACACCATCCTTTTTGTAAAAAGTGGACTGGTCTAGGACCTGTTGAAAAAATTAAGTATACATTTTGGCCAATTTTATTTTTTCATAATTTCAATTATTTCAATGAGCTTTTGAGAAAACTTATAGGTTCAGACCTGTCAAGAAAACACAATTTTTGATCTTCAAAACTACCCAAATTTAGACACAACCTTTTCTGTAAAAGTGGACTGGTTCGGACCTGTCAAAAAAAAAAAATTTTGGCCAATTTTATTTTTTCATAATTTTAATGTACAATTCTTTTTGAAAAAGCTTAGGTTCCTACCCTGTCAAGAAAACACAATTTTTGATCTTCAAAACTACCCAAATTTAGACACCCCTTTTCTGAAAAAAGTGGACTGGTCCGGACCTGTTGAAAAAAAATAATAATTTTGGACCATTTTATTTTTTCATAATTTCAATGCCCTGAACTTTTGAAAGCTTACAGGTTCAACCTGTCAAGAAAACACAATTTTTGATCTTCAGAACTACCAAAATTTAGACACCCCCCTTTTTTGAAAAAGTGGACTGGTCCAGTCCTGTCAAAAAAAATAATAATTTTGGCCAATTTTATTTTTTCATAATTTCGATGCCCGAACTTTTGAAAAAGCTTACAGGTTCAGACATGTCAAGAAAACACAATTTTTTGATCTTCAAAACTACCCAAATTTAGACACCCCCTTTTCTGTAAAAAGGGACTTGTCCGGACCTGTCGAAAAAATTAAATTTTGGCCAATTTTATCTTTTCATAATTTTAATGTACTGTTCTTTTTGAGAAAGCTTATACAGGTTCAGACCCTGTCAAAAAAAAAAGAATGCACAATTTTTTGATCTTCAAAACTTTGAAATTTAGACAAAGTTTTTTTGTAAAGTGGACTTGTTTATTCCTGTTTAAAAAATAAATTTTGCCAATTTTATCTTTTTAATTTTAATGTACTGTTCTTTTAAGAAAACAAATATGGTTTGGACAAAATCAAGGGAAACAATTTTTAATATTTTGTTGCCCAAATTTTACACCCCTTTTCTGAAAAAGTGGACTTTTCGGACCTGTCGATGAAAATAATAAATTTGTTAACAGGTTTTTGGCCCAATTTTCCTGAGCAAACTTCCAACTTTCAGGTTGATGGGTTTCTCCAACTGTAAGTTTTCAGCTCTTTTTAGATGTTCGATAGGATTCTATCAGGACTTATAGAAGGCCACTTCAGAAAAGTCCAATGTTTTGTTCTTCAAATTCTTGGACAATTTTGGCTGTGTGTTTTTTTCATAATCCTTTGAGGACCCATGACCTTTTGAGACAAGCTTTTGACAGGTTTACAGGTTCCATGTCAAGAAAACACAATTTTTTGATCTTCAAAACTGCCCAAATTTAGACACCCCCTTTTTGAAAAAAGTGGACTGGTCGGACCCCAAAAAAATAATTTTGCCAATTTTCACTTTAATCACTAATTTTGAGAAACTTATATTTTTTGTCTGTCAAAATACAGCTTTTGATCTTCATCAAATTTTGACACCCCCTTTTCTGTCCAAAGGACTGGTCTCCCTGAAGGATTGTTTTGGCTTTATTTTTGCAATTTAGCAAATTCCAGTCTGGCTTTTTTATCAAACCTGTCAAAAGTGGAGTCCTCCTGGTCTTCTTCCATGGAGACCCACTTTTTTCAAAAAGTGGACTGATGGTGCTGATCAAAAAATAACTTTTTTTCACCTTGAGTTCAGCTTGTTTCTTTTTGGCAGTTATCCTTGGTTCTTTTTCACCATTCAAACTATTTTTCTGTTCAATCTTTTTCAAATTTTCCTCCCTTTTTTTTGAAAGGTTGGCTACAGTTCCATGGACCTGTAAAAAAAAATAATAATTTTGAACTGTTGTCACAGGAACATAATTTTGATGGAGATTTGTCTTACAGCCTTTACCTGTCCATGCTTGTCCTTTTTTCTTTTCTGACTACCCAATTTAGACAACTTTTCTGTTTGCTTTCTCTGGTCCATGTTCATTTGAAAAAATAATAATTTTGGACCATTTTGACTTCATAATTTTCCATTTAAATAGAACTTTTGAACTGATTACAAGTTGAGACATGTGTGAAAACAAAATTTTTGAAACTAAAAATATCACTATAATCCAATTATTTATTATCTTTTCTAAGGGTAAAAATTAAATGTGTCAGGCCATTTTAGAATATCTTTTTGAATAAGCAATTTTCATCTCTTTTCACAACTTTTTTGCTTTTAGGTTCGACATACCAAAGGCATGCAAATTTTTTGATCTTAAAACTAGCTTTAATTTCATCACTTTTCTTTAAAAATGAGTCCGAATGTCAAAAAAATTAAATTTTGGCCAATTTTATTTTTCATAATTTTAATGTATGTTGAGCAAGCTTATAGGTTCAGACCTGTCAAGAAAACACAATTTTTTGATCTTCAAACTACCCAAATTTAGACACAACCTTTTCTGTAAAAGTGGACTGTTCCGGACCTGTCGAAAAAAAATAAATTTTGGCCAATTTTATTTTTTCATAATTTTAATGTACAATTCTTTGAGAAAGCTTATAGGTTCCTACCTGTCAAGAAAACATAATTTTTGATCTTCAAAACTACCCAAATTTAGACACCCCTTTTCTGAAAAAGTGGACTGGTCCGGACCTGTTGAAAAAAATAATAATTTTGGACCATTTTATTTTTTCATAATTTCAATGCCCCGAACTTTTGAGCAAAGCTTACAGGTTCGAACCTGTCAAGAAAAAAAACAATTATTTGATCTTCAGAACTACCAAAATTTAGACACCCCCTTTTTGAAAAATGTGGACTGGTCCAGTCCTGTCAAAAAATAATAATTTTGGCCAATTTTATTTTTCATAATTTCAATGCCCTGAACTTTGAAATAGCTTACAGGTTCGGACATGGCAAGAAAACACAATTTTTGATCTTCAAAACTACCCAAATTTAGACACCCCTTTTCTGAAAAAGCGGACTTGAACAGACCTGTCAAAAAATTAAATTTTGGCCAATTTTATTTTTCATAATTTTAATGTACTGTTCTTTTGAGAAAGCTTATACAGACCTGTGTCAAAATTGTTGGTAAACAAAAAAACAAAGATCTTCAAATAACTTGAAACTGACAAAAGTAATTGGCATCCACCACCCCCTTTCCATATTTAACCCTTGCGGTCCATTGTCGGACCATATTTGTCCGACATTGCAATTATTCCTAATTTTCCTTTGTCGGACCCATTTTATTTTTCGGGTTTTTTAGTACCCGGAAAAAGCCGAAAACCATTCAATTCGCCGACATGTCAACAAAAGCCGAGACAAGATCTTCAAAAAAAAAAAAAAAAAAAAAAAAAAATTTATGAATAGTCATTTTGGTAAAGGTGGAACAGACCTGTCAAAAATATTATTTTGGCCATTTTATTTTTCATAATTTTGAATGTATCATGGACATTTTGAGAGCTTTTTTCAGGTTCAGACATGTCAGTAATAAAATTTTGACTTGAAAACTACCCAAATTTAGGAGTTTTCTGATAAAAGGATCTGGTCAAAATATGATTAAAAATATTATTTTTGGACCATAGTTGAACGCCATAGCAAACAAAAGGCTGGGGCGGGCTTTTGCCTAGTGTGTGCTTTGTTGATATCAGGGCCATTTAAACCCGTTTTTTGAAAATCTTTTAAACAGCCCAAATTATTATTAACCTTTTCTTTATTGAAAATTTTTTAGACCTGTGCCTGAAAAATAATTTTGGACCATTTTATTTTTCATAATTTTACAACTTTTGCTTTTCTTTTTTATTCAACATAATATTGTAAATAAGAAAAACAAATGAAAATGGCATGGACAAAAATGATGGGACCTTTTTGAAAAAATGGACTGTTGCACAACCTTTAGAAAAATAATCACTGCAATCAAACATTTTCTTTTTCTCTCAATGACTTTCTGCACCTTTAACAGGTAGTTTACAGGTTCGAAAAAAAACACCAGCTTTTGAGGTTTCAAAATGCCTTCTCCAAACTTAGACAGCTCTTTTGATAGATGTTTCTGGAAGGATTGTCAATCAATTAAATTTTGGCCACTTTAATGTTTTGTTCTTATCCATTCTTAATGCTTTTATTGTGTGTTTTGGGTCATTATCCTGTTCGAGGACCCATGTCAAGACTGAGACAGATTTTTTGACACTGGGCAGTACCCAAATTTAGACACCCCAGAATGCCTTGATAGTCTTGAGATTTCATTGTGCCCTGCATAGATTTTGGCCAATTTTATTTTTTTCCAGGCAGCAAAGCAGCCCCAAAACATAACTATAGCCTCCTCCATGTTTCACTGTAAACATAATGTTTTTTCTTTGAAACTACCCATTTTTTGTCTTTTCTGAACATAGAGCTGATGTGGACTGTTCCAAAAATTCCAGTTTTGACTCATCTGTCCAAAGGACATTCTCCCAGAAGGATTGTGGCTTGTCAATATGCATTTTTTGAAATTCCAGTCTGGCTTTTTTTTTTTTTCTTTCAAAAGTGGAGTCCTCCTGGGTCTTCTTCCATGGAGCCCACTTTTGCTCAAAAAGCTTACTGGTTCGATGGTGCAAAAAAAAAAAAAAAATCTTCATCTTCAGAACTACCAAAATTTAGACACCCCTTTTCTGTAAAGTTATCCTTGTCTTTTTCTACCATTTGCACTATCCTATTTTTCAAATTTCAGGTCTTTTCTTTTGAAATAGCTTATAGGTTCAGGTTGGCAAAGAAAACACAATTTTTGACCTTCAAAACTTCCCAAATTTAGACAACCCCTTTCTGACAAGGACATCAACCTGTCAAAATGGTATTTTAGCCTTTTATTTTTTCATGCTTGTCTATTATTTTTTGAGGAAAGCTACAGGTTCTGACCTGTGAAGAAAACACACTTTTTGATCTTCAGAACTACCCATGTTCAGTGGTGTACCCAATTCTGTAAAAAGTACCAAACAGCACCTGACTAAAATTCCATTTAAATAGGCTTTTTTTCATGACTGATTACAAGATTTTGACAAAGGTGATACTAATTGTCAAAAACACAATTTTTTTGTTTGAAAACTGCTATAATTTAATTATTTATTATTTTCTGTAAAAGTGGACTGTCAGACCTGTCAAAAAAATTATTTTGGCCATTTTGTATTTTAAGCATTTTAATTCATTCTTTTTTCACAGCTTATTGGTTTATTCAAGACATACACAATTTTTTGATCTTCAAAACTATACATGATAAAATAAAAGTGGACTGGTCCACTTTTCAGGAAAATAATTTTGGACCATTTCAATGAGCTGTAGAATTTCAATTGAAATTTGAAGCACGTCTGTAGGTTCAGACCTGTCAAGAAAACACAATTTTTGATCTTCAAAACTACCCAAATTTTACACACAACCTTTTCTGTAAAAGTGGACTGTTCCGGACCTGTCAAAAAAATAAATTTTGGCCAATTTTATTTTTTTCATAATTTAATGTACAATTTTTTGAGAAAGCTTATAGGTTCCTACCTGTCAAGAAAACATAATTTTGATCTTCAAAACTACCCAAATTTAGACACCCCCCCTTTTCTGAAAAAAGTGGACTGGTCCAGACCTGTTGAAAAAAATAATAATTTTGGACCATTTTATTTTTTCATAATTTCAATGCCCCTGTTTTTGAGCAAGCTTACAGGTTCGAACCTGTCAAGAAAACACAATTATTTGATCTTCAGAACTACCAAAATTTAGACACCCCCCTTTTTGAAAAATAATAATTTTGGACCACTGTCCAGTCCTGTGTTCTTTTGAAAAATAATAATTTTCAAGAAAACAATTTTATTTTTTCAACTAAAATTTAGAATGCCCCGAACTTTTGAGAAAGCTTACAGGTTCGGACCTGGCAAGAAAACACAATTTTTTGATCTTCAGAACTACCCAAATTTAGACACCCCCTTTTCTGTAAAAGCGGACTTGTCCGGACCTGTCGAAAAAATTAAATTTTGGCCAATTTTATCTTTTCATAATTTTAATGTACTGTTCTTTTGAGAAAGCTTATACAGACGTGCTCAAATTTGTTGGTACCCCTCCGCAAAAAACAAAGAATGCACAATTTTCTCTGAAATAACTTGAAACTGAAAAAAGTAATTGGCATCCACCATTGTTTATTCCATATTTAATAGAAATTGGACTTTGCTTTTTGATTTTTATTCAACATAATATTGTAAATAAGAAAACAAATGAAAAATGGCATGGACAAAAATGATGGGACCACACAATAATATTTTGTTGCACAACCTTTAGAGGCAATCACTGCAATCAAACATTTTCTGTAGCTCTCAATGAGACTTCTGCACCTGTTAACAGGTAGTTTGGCCCACTTTTCCTGAGCAAACTGCTCCAGCTGTCTCAGGTTTGATGGGTGCCTTCTCAAACTGCAAGTTTCAGCTCTTTCCATAGATGTTCGATAGGATTCAGATCAGGACTTTGAAGGCTTCAGAATAGTCCAATGTTTTGTTCTTATCCATTCTTGGGTGCTTAGCTGTGTGTTTTGGGTCATTATCCTGTTGGAGGACCCATGACTCTGACTGAGACAGAGCTTGACACTTTAGTACGCTTTTCAGAATGCCTTGATAGTCTTGAGATTTCATTGTGCCCTTACAGATTCAAAACACCTGCCAGGCAGCAAAGCAGCCCCCAAAACATAATCTTCAGCCTCCATGTTTCACTGTAGGTATGGTGTCTTTTCTTTGAAAGCTTCATTTTTTTGTCTGTGAACATAGAGCTGATGTGACTTGCCAAAAGCTTTAGTTTTGACTCATCTGTCCAAAGGACATTCTCCCAGAAGGATTGTGGCTTGTCAATATGCATTTTAGCAAATTCCAGTCTGGCTTTTTTTATGTTTTTCTTCAAAAGTGGAGTCCTCCTGGGTCTTTTCCATGGAGCCCACTTTTGCTCAAAAAGCGACGGATGGTGCGATCAGAAACTGACGAAAAAACCTTGGAGTTCAGCTGTTTCTCTTTGGCAGTTATCCTGGTTTTTTTTCACCATTCGCACTATCCTTCTGTTCAATCTGGGGTTTTCCCTCTTGCAAAAAACCAGGGAGGTTGGCTACAGTTCCATGGACCTTAAACTTTAATAATATTTGCAACTGTTGTCACAGGAACATCAAGCTGCTTGAGATGGTTTTTACCTTTACCATGCTTGTCTATTATTTTCTTACCGATCTCCTCAGAAAACTCCTTTGCTTTCTCTGGTCCATGTTCAGTGTGGGTGCACAATGATACCAAACAGCACAGTGACTACTTTTCTCCATTTAAATAGGCTGAATGACTGATTACAAGATTGGAGACATGTCATACTAATTAAAGAAACTAATTAGTTTGAAATATCACTATAATCCAATTATTTATTATCTTTTCTAAGGTACCAACAAATGTGTCCAGGCCATTTTAGAATATCTTTTTAGAATAAAACTATTCATCTTTTTCACAGCTTCTTTTTTTATTCTAGGACATACCAAAGGCATGCAAGACCATGATAAGAAAAAATTTCATCACTTTTCAGGAGGAATGAAGCATTATTTCAATGAGCTGTAAGGGTACCAACAAATTTGAGCACGTCTGTAGGTTCAGACCTGTCAAGAAAACACAATTTTTTGATCTTCAAAACTACCCAAATTTACACACAACCTTTTCTGTAAAAGTGGACTGTTCCGGACCTGTCGAAAAAAAATAAATTTTGGCAATTTTATTTTTCATAATTTTAATGTACAATTCTTTTGAGAAAGCTTATAGGTTCCTACCTGTCAAGAAAACATAATTTTTGATCTTCAAAACTACCCAAATTTAGACACCCCCTTTTCTGAAAAAGTGGACTGGTCCGGACCTGTTGAAAAAAATAATAATTTTGGACCATTTTATTTTTTCATAATTTCAATGCCCCGAACTTTTGAGCAAGCTTACAGGTTCGAACCTGTCAAGAAAACACAATTATTTGATCTTCAGAACTACCAAAATTTAGACACCCCCCTTTTTTTTTGAAAATGTGGACTGGTCCAGTCCTGTCAAAAAAAAATAATAATTTTGGCCAATTTTATTTTTTTTCATAATTTCAATGCCTCAACTTTTGAAAGCTTTACAGGTTCGGACCTGGCAAGAAAAACACAATTTTTGATCTTCAGAACTACCTAAATTTAGACACCCCCTTTTCTGTAAAGCGGACTTGTCCGGGACCTGTCGAAAAATTAAATTCTTGGGCCAATTTTATCTTTTCAATTTTAATGTACTGTTCTTTGAGAAAGCTTTACAGACGTGCTCAAATTTGTTATATTCTCCACAAAAACAAAGAATGCACTGCTTTCTCTGAAATAATCTTGAAACTGATAAAAAGTAATTGGCATCCACCATTGTTTATTCCATATTTGTCAGAAATCAGACTTTGCTTTTGATTTTTATTCAACATAATATTGTAAATAAGAAAAACAAATGAAAAAATGGCATGGACAAAATGATGGGACCGCTTAACCTATTTTGTTGCACAACCTTTAGAGGCAATCACTGCAATCAAACATTTTCTGTAGTTCTCAATGAGACTTGCACCTGTTAACAGGTAGTTTGGCCCACTCTTCCTGGAGCAAACTGCTCCAGCTGTCTCAGGTTTGATGGGTGCCTTCTCCAAACTGCAAGTTTCAGTTTCCATAGATGTCGATAGATTCAGATCAGACTTGGTAGGAAGGGCCATCAGAATAGTCCAATGTTTTGTCTTATCCATTCTTGGGTGCTTTTAGTTGTGTGTTTTGGTCATTATCCGTTGGAGGACCCATGACCTGGTGACTGAGACAGAGTTTTCTGACACTGGGCAGTGTTTCCGCTCCAGAATGCCTTGATAGTCTTGAGATTTCATTGTGCCCTGCACAGATTCAAGGCACTGATGTGCCAGGCAGCAAAGCAGCCCCAAAACATAACTAAGCCTCCATGTTTCACTGTAGGTATGGTGTTCTTTTCTTTGAAAGTTTATTTTTTTGTTCAGAACATATTGATGTGACTTGCCAAAAGCTCCAGTTTTGACTCATCTGTCCAAAGGACATTCTCCCGGTATGATTGTGGCTTGTCATGCATTTTAGCACCCAGTCTGGCTTTTTATGTTTTTTCTTTCAAAAGTGGAGTCCTCCTGGTCTTTCCATGGAGCCCACTTTTTGCTCAAAAGTCACGGATGGTGCGATCAGAAACTGACGTACCTTCACCTTGGAGTTCAGCTTGTATCTCTTGGCAGTTATCCTTGGTTCTTTTTCACCATCTGCACTATCCTGTTCAATCTGGGGCTCCATTTCCTCTTAAGTGTCGCCGCCCAGGAGGTTACACACAGTTCCATGTGGACCTTAAACTTTAATATTTGCAATGTTGCTCAGGAACAAGCTGCTTGAGATGGTCTTGTAGCCTTTACCTTACCATGCTTGTCTATTATTTTCTGATCTCCCCAGACAACTCCTCTCTCCTTGTTTTCTCTGGTCCACATGTTCAGTGGTGCACTACAATGATACAAACAGCACAGTGA
>CM072676.1:15839348-15864348 GCA_036884735.1 Huso huso
GACAGGTAGGAACCTGTAAGCTTTTTCAAAAGAATTAGTACATTAAAATTATGAAAAAATAAAATTGGCCAAAATTATTATTTTTTCCACAGGTCCGTTCCAGTCCACTTTTACAGAAATGGGGGTGTCTAAATTTGGGTAGTTTTGAAGATCAAAAAAATTGTGTTTTCTTGACAGGTCTGAACCTATAAGCTTTCTCAAAAGTTCAGGGCATTGAAATTATGAAAAAAATAAAATGGCCAAAATTATTATTTTTTTGACAGGTCCGGACACAGTCCACTTTTTTTCAGAAAAGGGGTGTCTAAATTTGGGTAGTTTTGAAGATCAAAAAATTGTGTTTTCTTGACATGTCTGAACCTGTAAGCTTTTTCAAAAGCTCAGGCATCTAAATTATGAAAAAAATAAAATTGGCCAAAATTATTATTTTTTTTGACAGGCTCCTGGACCAGTCCACTTTTTTCAAAAGGGGGGTGTCTAAATTTTGGTAGTTCTGAAGATCAAAAATTGTGTTTTCTTGACAGGTTCAAACCTGTAACCTTGCTCAAAAATTCTATGGGGCATTGAAATTATGAAAAAAAATAAAATGGTCCAAAATTATTATTTTTTCAACAGGTCCTGGACCAGTCCTTTTTTCAGAAAAGGGGTTTCTAAATTTGGGTAGTTTTGAAGATCAAAAATTTTGTTTTCTTGACATGTCTGGAACCTATAAGCTTTCTCAAAAGAATTGTACATTAAAATTATGAAAAAAATAAATTGGCCAAAATTTATTTTTTATGAGACAGGTCGAACAGTCCACTTTTACAGAAAAGGTTTGCAGTTTGTCTAAATTTGGGTAGTTTTCAAGATCAAAAAATTGTGTTTTCTTGACAGGTCTGAACCTATAAGCTTTCTCAAAAGTTTGAGTACATTAAAATTATGAAAAGATAAAATTGGCCAAAATTTAATTTTTCGACAGGTCTGGACAAGTCCATTTTTTACATAAAAAAGGGGGTGTCTAAATTTGGGTAGTTTTGAAGATCAAAAATTGTGTTTTCTTGACAGGTCTGAACCTATAAGCTTTCTCAAAAGAACAGTACATTAAAATTATGAAAAAATAAAATTGGCCAAAATTTATTTTTTTTCAACAGGTCCGGACAAGTCCACTTTTTACAGAAAGGGGGTGTCTAAATTTGGGTAGTTTTGAAGATCAAAAAATTGTGTTTTCTTGACATGTCCGAACCTATAAGCTTTCTCAAAAATATAGGGCATCAAAATTATGAAAAAATAAAATTGGCCAAAATTTTATTTTTTCGACAGGTCTGGACAAGTCCACTTTTTCAGAAAAGGGGGGTGTCTAAATTTGGGTAGTTTTGAAGATCAAAAAATTTTTGTTTTCTTGACAGGTCTGAACCTGTAAGCTTTCTCAAAAAGTTCAGGGCATTGAAATTATGAAAAAATAAAATGGTCCAAAATTATTATTTTTTTCAACAGGTCGGACCAGTCCACTTTTACAGAAAAGGGGTGTCTAAATTTGGGTAGTTTGAAGATCAAAAAAATTGTGTTTTCTTGACATGTCTGAACCTGTAAGCTTTCTCAAAAGAACAGTACATTAAAATTATGAAAAAATAAAATTGGCCAAAATTTAATTTTTTCGACAGGTCCGGACAAGTCACTTTTTTTCAGAAAAGGGGTGTCTAAATTTGGGTAGTTTTGAAGATCAAAAATTGTGTTTTCTTGACAGGTCTGAACCTATAAGCTTTCTCAAAAAACCTCGGGCATTAAAATTATGAAAAAATAAAATTGGCCAAAATTATTTATTTTTTCAACAGGTCCGGACCAGTCCATTTTTACAAAAAAAGGGGGTGTCTAAATTTGGGTAGTTTTGAAGATCAAAAAATTGTGTTTTCTTGACAGGTCCGAACCTATAAGCTTTTTCAAAAATATAGTAGATCGAAATTATGAAAAAATAAAATGGCCAAAATAATATTTTTGACAGGTCCGTTCCAGTCCACTCTTTCAGAAAAGGGGGTGTCTAAATTTGGGTAGTTTTGAAGATCAAAAAATTTTGTTTTCTTGACATGTCTGAACCTGTAAGCTTTTTCAAAAGCTCAGGCATCGAAATTATGAAAAAATAAAATTGGCCAAAATTATTATTTTTTTTTTTGACAGGACTGGACCAGTCCACATTTTCAAAAAAGGGGGGTGTCTAAATTTTGGTAGTTCTGAAGATCAAAAATTGTGTTTTCTTGACAGGTTCGAACCTGTAAGCTTGCTCAAAAGTTCGGGGCATTGAAATTATGAAAAAATAAAATGGTCCAAAATTATTATTATTTCAACAGGTCCGACCAGTCCACTTTTTCAGAAAAGGGGTTTCTAAATTTGGGTAGTTTTGAAGATCAAAAAATTTTGTTTTCTTGACATGTCTAAACGTATAAGCTTTCTCAAAAGAATTGTACATTAAAATT
The DNA here is from genome assembly GCA_036884735.1 of Huso huso. Taxonomy (NCBI): domain Eukaryota; kingdom Metazoa; phylum Chordata; class Actinopteri; order Acipenseriformes; family Acipenseridae; genus Huso; species Huso huso. Next base: position 15,841,793 of record CM072676.1, read on the forward strand.
ATGAAAAAATAAAATTGGCCAAAATTTATTTTTTTCGACAGGTCCGGAACAGTCCACTTTTACAGAAAAGGTTGTGTGTAAATTTGGGTAGTTTTCAAGATCAAAAAATTGTGTTTTCTTGACAGGTCGAACCTATAAGCTTTCTCAAAATAACAGTACATTAAAATTATGAAAAGATAAAATTGGCCAAAATTTAATTTTTTCGACAGGTCCGGACAAGTCCACTTTTTACAGAAAAGGGGTGTCTAAATTTGGGTAGTTTTGAAGATCAAAAATTGTTTTTCTTGACAGGTCTGAACCTATAAGCTTTCTCAAAGAACAGTACATTAAAATTATGAAAAAATAAAATTGGCCAAAATTTAATTTTTTGACAGGTCTGGACAAGTCCACTTTTTCAGAAAAGGGGGTGTCTAAATTTGGGTAGTTTTGAAGATCAAAAATTGTGTTTTCTTGACATGTCCGAACCTATAAGCTTTCTCAAAATATAGTACATTGAAATTATGAAAAAATAAAATTGGCCAAAATTTAATTTTTTTCAACAGGTCTGGACAAGTCCACTTTTTCAGAAAAGGGGTGTCTAAATTTGGGTAGTTTTGAAGATCAAAAATTGTGTTTTCTTGACATGTCTGAACCTGTAAGCTTTTCAAAACCTCGGGCATCAAAATTATGAAAAGATAAATTGGCCAAAATTATTATTTTTTTCAACAGGTCCGGACCAGTCCACTTTTTCAGAAAAGGGGGTGTCTAAATTTGGGTAGTTTTGAAGATCAAAAATTGTGTTTTCTTGACATGTCCGAACCTATAAAGCTTTTCAAAAAAATAGTAGATCAAAATTATGAAAAAATAAAATGGCCAAAATAATATTTTTTGACAGGTCCGGACCAGTCCACTTTTCAAAAAGGGGGTGTCTAAATTTGGGTAGTTTTGAAGATCAAAAATTTTGTTTTCTTGACATGTCTGAACCTGTAAGCTATTTCAAAAGCTCAGGCATCGAAATTATGAAAAATAAAATTGGCCAAAATAATTATTTTTTTTTGACAGGTCCTGGACCAGTCCACATTTTCAAAAGGGGGGGTGTCTAAATTTTGGGTAGTTCTGAAGATCAAAAAATTGTGTTTTCTTGACAGGTTCGAACCTGTAAGCTTTGCTCAAAAAAAGGGGCATTGAAATTATGAAAAAAAAATAAAATGGTCCAAAATTATTATTTTTCAACAGGTCTGGACCAGTCCACTTTTTCAGAAAAGGGGTTTCTAAATTTGGGTAGTTTTGAAGATCAAAAAATTTTGTTTTCTTGACATGTCTAAACGTATAAGCTTTCTCAAAAGAATTGTACATTAAAATTATGAAAAAATAAAATTGGCCAAAATTTATTTTTTTCGACAGGTCCGGAACAGTCCACTTTTACAGAAAAGGTTGTGTGTAAATTTGGGTAGTTTTGAAGATCAAAAATTGTGTTTTCTTGACAGGTCGAACCTATAAGCTTTCTCAAAATAACAGTACATTAAAATTATGAAAAGATAAAATTGGCCAAAATTTAATTTTTTCGACAGGTCTGGACAAGTCCACTTTTACAGAAAAGGGGGTGTCTAAATTTGGGTAGTTTTGAAGATCAAAAAATTGTGTTTTCTTGACAGGTCTGAACCTATAAGCTTTCTCAAAAGAACAGTACATTAAAATTATGAAAAGATAAAATTGGCCAAAATTTAATTTTTTCGACAGGTCCGGACAAGTCCACTTTTACAGAAAAGGGGGTGTCTAAATTTGGGTAGTTTTGAAGATCAAAAAATTGTGTTCTCTTGACATGTCCGAAAATATAAGCTTTCTCAAAAATATAGTAGATCGAAATTATGAAAAGATAAAATTGGCCAAAATTTAATTTTTTCGACAGGTCCGGACAAGTCCACTCTTTCAGAAAAGGGGGTGTCTAAATTTGGGTAGTTTTGAAGATCAAAAAATTTTGTTTTCTTGACATGTCTGAACCTGTAAGCTTTCTCAAAAAGTTGGGCATCGAAATTATGAAAAAAATAAAATGGTCCAAAATTATTATTTTTTTCAACAGGTCCGGACCAGTCCACTTTTACAGAAAAGGGGGTGTCTAAATTTGGGTAGTTTTGAAGATCAAAAAATTGTGTTTTCTTGACATGTCTGAACCTATAAGCTTTCTCAAAAGAACAGTACATTAAAATTATGAAAAAATAAAATTGGCCAAAATTTAATTTTTTCGACAGGTCCGGACAAGTCCACTTTTTCAGAAAAGGGGGTGTCTAAATTTGGGTAGTTTTGAAGATCAAAAAATTGTGTTTTCTTGACATGTCTGAACCTGTAAGCTTTTTCAAAAACCTCGGGGCATCAAAATTATGAAAAAATAAAATTGGCCAAAATTATTATTTTTTCAACAGGTCTGGACCAGTCCACTTTTTCAAAAAGGGGGGTGTCTAAATTTGGGTAGTTTGAAGATCAAAAAATTGTGTTTTCTTGACATGTCCGAACCTATAAGCTTTTTCAAAATATAGTAGCATCGAAATTATGAAAAAATAAAATGGCCAAAATAATATTTTTGACAGGTCCGTTCCAGTCCACTTTTTCAGAAAAGGGGGTGTCTAAATTTGGGTAGTTTTGAAGATCAAAAAATTGTGTTTTCTTGACATGTCTGAACCTGTAAGCTTTTTCAAATGCTCAGGCATTAAAATTATGAAAAAATAAAATTGGCCAAAATTATTATTTTTTTTTGACAGGACTGGACCAGTCCACTTTTTTTTCAAAAAAGGGGGTGTCTAAATTTTGGTAGTTCTGAAGATCAAAAAATTGTGTTTTCTTGACAGGTTCGAACCTGTAAGCTTTCTCAAAAGTTAGGGGCATTGAAATTATGAAAAAATAAAATGGTCCAAAATTATTATTTTTTTTTTCAACAGGTCCGGACCAGTCCACTTTTTCAGAAAAGGGGGTGTCTAAATTTGGGTAGTTTTGAAGATCAAAAATTATGTTTTCTTGACAGGTAGGAACCTATAAGCTTTCTCAAAAAGAATTGTACATTAAAATTATGAAAAAATAAAATTGGCCAAAATTTATTTTTTTCGACAGGTCCGGAACAGTCCACTTTTACAGAAATGGTTGTGTGTAAATTTGGGTAGTTTTGAAGATCAAAAAATTGTGTTTTCTTACAGGTCTGAACCTATAAGCTTTCTCAAAAGTTCAGGGCATTGAAATTCTGAAAAAATAACATGGTCCAAAATTATTATTTTTTTCAAAAGTTCCGGACAAGTCCACTCTTTCAGAAAAGGGGGTGTCTAAATTTGGGTAGTTTTGAAGATCAAAAAATTGTGTTTTCTTGACATGTCTGAACCTGTAAGCTATTTCAAAAGCTCAGGCATTAAAATTATGAAAAAAATAAAATTGGCCAAAAAATTATTTTTTTTTTGACAGGACTGGACCAGTCCACATTTTCAAAAAAGGGGGGTGTCTAAATTTTGGTAGTTCTGAAGATCAAAAAATTGTGTTTTCTTGACAGGTTCGAACCTGTAAGCTTGCTCAAAAGTTCGGGGCATTGAAATTATGAAAAAATAAAATGGTCCAAAATTATTATTATTTCAACAGGTCCGACCAGTCCACTTTTTTTCAGAAAAGGGGTGTCTAAATTTGGGTAGTTTTGAAGATCAAAAAATTGTGTTTTCTTGACAGGTCTGAACCTATAAGCTTTCTCAAAAGAACAGTACATTAAAATTATGAAAAGATAAAATTGGCCAAAATTTAATTTTTTCGACAGGTCTGGACAAGTCCACTTTTACAGAAAAGGGGGTGTCTAAATTTGGGTAGTTTTGAAGATCAAAAATTGTGTTTTCTTGACATGTCTGAACCTATAAGCTTTTTCAAAAAAAAAATAGTACATTAAAATTATGAAAAATAAAATTGGCCAAAATTTAATTTTTTGACAGGTCTGGACAAGTCCACTCTTTCAGAAAAGGGGGTGTCTAAATTTGGGTAGTTTTGAAGATCAAAAAATTTTGTTTTCTTGACATGTCTGAACCTGTAAGCTATTTCAAAAGCTCAGGCATCGAAATTCTGAAAAAATAACATGGTCCAAAATTATTATTTTTTTCAAAAGTTCCGGACCAGTCCACTTTTACAGAAAAGGGGGTGTCTAAATTTGGGTAGTTTGAAGATCAAAAAATTGTGTTTTCTTGACATGTCTGAACCTGTAAGCTTTCTCAAAAGAACAGTACATTAAAATTTGCGGTCCATTATTTTGATGGTCTGGACAAGTATGATTTTTCAGAAAAATAAATTTCAGGTCCTTTGTCAAAAAAATTGTCCGACATTTTTGACATGTCTGAACCAATAAGCCGGTACCTAAAGTGAAGAAACCATTCAATTTTTGACAAAAAAAAAAAAAAAAAAAAAAAAAAAATTTCATGAATAGTTCTGAAGATCAAAAAAAAAATGGGTGTTTTCTTGACATGTCTGAAATTACATGGACATTTGCAAAGATTTTTTTTTTTGAAAAGTAATAAAATAACTTGGATAAAATTATTGAAATTTGGTGTGGTTTCGAAGATCAAAAGATGATTTTTTTGGTATGTCTGAACCTATAATTACAAGTCCATTTATTTCAAACAAAAAAGCTGGGGGTGTCTAAATTTGGGGCTTTTGGGATGCCCGGATAGTTTTGAAGATCAAAAAATTGTGTTTTATTTTGACTGTGGTCTAAAAGTGGTGCATAAAATTAAGGTTTTTTGAAAAAATTTAAACCTGCCATTTCTGAACAAAAAATGGAAAATATTAAAATTAATAAAAAAAAAATTGGCCAAAATTTAATTTTTTTTCGACAGGTAAACAATCGGACCAAGTCCACTTTTCAGAAAAGGGGGTGTCTAAATTTGGGTAGTTTTGAAGATCAAAAATTGTGTTTTCTTGACATGTCTGAACCTGTAAGCTTTTTCAAAACCTCGGGCATTAAAATTATGAAAAAATAAAATTGGCCAAAATTATTATTTTTTTGACAGGTCTGGACCAGTCCATTTTTTCAAAAAAGGGGTGTCTAAATTTGGGTAGTTCTGAAGATCAAAAAATTGTGTTTTTTCTTGACAGGTCTGAACCTGTAAGCTTTCTCAAAAGTTCAGGGCATTAAAATTAGAAAAAAATAAAATGGTCCAAAAATTATTTTTTTTTCAACAGGTCCGGACCAGTCCACTTTTTCAGAAAAAGGGGTGTCTAAATTTGGGTAGTTTTGAAGATCAAAAAATTGTGTTTTCTTGACATGTCCGAACCTATAAGCTTTTCAAAAATATAGTACATTAAAATTATGAAAAAATAAAATGGCCAAAATAATTTTTTTGACAGGTCCGTTCAGTCCACTCTTTTTCAGAAAAGGGGTGTCTAAATTTGGGTAGTTTTGAAGATCAAAAAATTGTGTTTTCTTGACATGTCTGAACCTGTAAGCTTTTTCAAAAGCTCAGGCATCAAAATTATGAAAAAATAAAATTGGCCAAAATTATTATTTTTTTGACAGGACTGGACCAGTCCACTTTTTTCAAAAAAGGGGGTGTCTAAATTTTGGTAGTTCTGAAGATCAAATAATTGTGTTTTCTTGACAGGTTCGAACCTGTAAGCTTTCTCAAAAGTTCGGGGCATTGAAATTATGAAAAAATAAAATGGTCCAAAATTATTATTTTTTTCAACAGGTCTGGACCAGTCCACTTTTTCAGAAAAGGGGGTGTCTAAATTTGGGTAGTTTTGAAGATCAAAAATTATGTTTTCTTGACAGGTCTGAACCAATAAGCTTTCTCAAAAAATTGTACATTAAAATTATGAAAAAATAAAATTGGCCAAAATTTTTTTTTTCGACAGGTCGGGACAGTCCACTTTTACAGAAATGGTTGTGTCTAAATTTGGGTAGTTTTGAAGATCAAAAATTGTGTTTTCTTGACAGGTCTGAACCTATAAGCTTTCTCAAAAGTTCAGGGCATTGAAATTATGAAAAAAATAAAATGGTCCAAAATTATTATTTTTTTTTCAACAGGTCCGGACCAGTCCACTTTTTCAGAAAAGGGGTGTCTAAATTTGGGTAGTTTGAAAATCAAAAATTGTGTTTTCTTGACATGTCTGAACCTATAAGCTTTTCAAAAGCTCAGTACATTAAAATTATGAAAAAATAAAATTGGCCAAAATTATTATTTTTTTGACAGGTCTGGACCAGTCCACTTTTCAGAAAAGGGGTGTCTAAATTTGGGTAGTTTGAAGATCAAAAATTGTGTTTTCTTGACAGGTTCGAACCTGTAAGCTTTTTCAAAAGTTCGGGGCATTGAAATTATGAAAAAATAAAATGGCCAAAATTATTATTTTTTTCAACAGGTCTGGACCAGTCCACTTTTTTTCAGAAAAGGGGTGTCTAAATTTGGGTAGTTTTGAAGATCAAAAATTATGTTTTCTTGACAGGTAGGAACCTATAAGCTTTCTCAAAAAGAATTGTACATTAAAATTATGAAAAAAATAAAATTGGCCAAAATTTTATTTTTTTCGACAGGTCGGAACAGTCCACTTTTACAGAAAAGGTTGTGTGTAAATTTGGGTAGTTTTGAAGATCAAAAAAATTGTGTTTTCTTGACAGGTCTGAACCTATAAGCTTTCTCAAAAGAACAGTACATTAAAATTATGAAAAAATAAAATTGGCCAAAATTTAATTTTTTTCGACAGGTCCGGACAAGTCCACTTTTTACAGAAAAGGGGTGTCTAAATTTGGGTAGTTTTGAAGATCAAAAATTGTGTTTTCTTGACATGTCTGAACCTATAAGCTTTCTCAAAAGAACAGTACATTAAAATTATGAAAAAAAAGATAAAATTGGCCAAAATTTATTTTTTTCAACAGGTCTGGACAAGTCCACTTTTTCAGAAAAGGGGTGTCTAAATTTGGGTAGTTTGAAAATCAAAAATTGTGTTTTCTTGACATGTCTGAACCTATAAGCTTTTTTCAAAAATATAGGCATCAAAATTATGAAAAAATAAAATTGGCCAAAATTATATTTTTTTTGACAGGTCGGACCAGTCCACTTTTTCAAAAAAAGGGGGTTTCTAAATTTGGGTAGTTTTGAAGATCAAAAAAATTGTGTTTTCTTGACATGTCTGAACCTGTAAGCTTTTCAAAAAGCTCAGGCATCGAAATTATGAAAAAATAAAATTGGCCAAAATTATTATTTTTTTGACAGGACTGGACCAGTCCACTTTTTCAAAAAAGGGGTGTCTAAATTTTGGTAGTTCTGAAGATCAAATAATTGTGTTTTCTTGACAGGTCTGAACCTGTAAGCTTTCTCAAAAGTTCGGGGCATTGAAATTATGAAAAAATAAAATGGTCCAAAAATTATTGAACCTTTTTTTTCAACAGGTCCGGACCAGTCCACTTTTTTCAGAAAAGGGGTGTCTAAATTTGGGTAGTTTTGAAGATCAAAAATTATGTTTTCTTGACAGGTAGGAACCTATAAGCTTTCTCAAAAAGAACAGTACATTAAAATTATGAAAAAATAAAATTGGCCAAAATTTTATTTTTTTCGACAGGTCTGGACAAGTCCACTTTTACAGAAAAGGGGGTGTCTAAATTTGGGTAGTTTTGAAGATCAAAAAATTGTGTTTTCTTGACATGTCTGAACCTATAAGCTTTCTCAAAAGAACAGTACATTAAAATTATGAAAAAATAAAATGGCCAAAATTTAATTTTTTGACAGGTCGGACCAGTCCACTTTTTCAGAAAAGGGGGTGTCTAAATTTGGGTAGTTTTGAAGATCAAAAATTGTGTTTTCTTGACATGTCTGAACCTATAAGCTTTTCTCAAAAGAATTGTACATTAAAATTATGAAAAAATAAAATTGGCCAAAATTTATTTTTTTTCGACAGGTCCGGACCAGTCCACTTTTTCAGAAATGGTTGTGTCTAAATTTGGGTAGTTTTGAAGATCAAAAATTGTGTTTTCTTGACAGGTCTGAACCTATAAGCTTTCTCAAAAGTTCAGTACATTAAAATTATGAAAAAAAATAAAATGGTCCAAAATTATTATTTTTTTTTCAACAGGTCGGACCAGTCCACTTTTACAGAAAAGGGGGTGTCTAAATTTGGGTAGTTTTGAAGATCAAAAAATTGTGTTTTCTTGACATGTCCGAACCTATAAGCTTTCTCAAAAGAACAGTACATTAAAATTATGAAAATATAAAATTGGCCAAAATTTAATTTTTTCGACAGGTCCGGACAAGTCCACTTTTTCAGAAAAGGGGGTGTCTAAATTTGGGTAGTTTTGAAGATCAAAAAATTGTGTTTTCTTGACAGGTCCGAACCTGTAAGCTTTCTCAAAAGTTCGGGGCATTGAAATTATGAAAAAATAAAATGGTCCAAAATTATTATTTTTTCAACAGGTCCGGACCAGTCCACTTTTACAGAAAAGGGGGTGTCTAAATTTGGGTAGTTTTGAAGATCAAAAAATTGTGTTTTCTTGACAGGTCTGAACCTATAAGCTTTCTCAAAAGAACAGTACATTAAAATTATGAAAAGATAAATTGGCCAAAATTTAATTTTTTCGACAGGTCCGGACAAGTCCACTTTTTCAGAAAAGGGGGTGTCTAAATTTGGGTAGTTTTGAAGATCAAAAAATTGTGTTTTCTTGACATGTCTGAACCTGTAAGCTTTTTCAAAACCTCGGGCATCAAAATTATGAAAAGATAAAATTGGCCAAAATTATTATTTTTTTTGACATTACCGGACCAGTCCACTTTTTCAAAAAAGGGGGTGTCTAAATTTGGGTAGTTCTGAAGATCAAAAAATTGTGTTTTCTTGACAGGTCTGAACCTGTAAGCTTTCTCAAAAGTTCAGGGCATTTAAATTATGAAAAAATAAAATGGTCCAAAATTATTATTTTTTCAACAGGTCCGGACCAGTCCACTTTTTCAGAAAAGGGGTGTCTAAATTTGGGTAGTTTTGAAGATCAAAAAAATTGTGTTTTCTTGACAGGTCTGAACCTATAAGCTTTTCTCAAAAGAACAGTACATTAAAATTATGAAAAATAAAATTGGCCAAAATTTAATTTTTTCGACAGGTCGGACAAGTCCACTTTTACAGAAAGGGGGGTGTCTAAATTTGGGTAGTTTTGAAGATCAAAAATTGTGTTTTCTTGACATGTCTGAACCTATAAGCTTTCTCAAAAGAACAGTACATTAAAATTATGAAAAAATAAAATTGGCCAAAATTTAATTTTTTTTTCGACAGGTCCGGACAAGTCCACTTTTTCAGAAAAGGGGGGTGTCTAAATTTGGGTAGTTTTGAAGATCAAAAAATTGTGTTTTCTTGACATGTCTGAACCTATAAGCTTTTTCAAAAGCTCAGGCATTAAAATTATGAAAAAAATAAAATTGGCCAAAATTATTATTTTTTTGACAGGACTGGACCAGTCCACATTTTTCAAAAAGGGGTGTCTAAATTTTGGTAGTTCTGAAGATCAAATAATTGTGTTTTCTTGACAGGTTCGAACCTGTAAGCTTTTCAAAAATATAGGGCATTGAAATTATGAAAAATAAAATGGTCCAAAATTATTATTTTTTTCAACAGGTCGGACCAGTCCACTTTTTCAGAAAAGGGGGTGTCTAAATTTGGGTAGTTTTGAAGATCAAAAATTATGTTTTCTTGACAGGTAGGAACCTATAAGCTTTCTCAAAAGAACAGTACATTAAAATTATGAAAAGATAAAATTGGCCAAAATTAAATTTTTTCGACAGGTCTGGACAAGTCCACTTTTACAGAAAAGGGGGTGTCTAAATTTGGGTAGTTTTGAAGATCAAAAAATTGTGTTTTCTTGACATGTCTGAACCTATAAGCTTTCTCAAAAGAACAGTACATTAAAATTATGAAAAAATAAAATGGCCAAAATAATATTTTTGACAGGTCTGTTCCAGTCCACATTTTCAAAAAAGGGGGGTGTCTAAATTTTGGTAGTTCTGAAGATCAAATAATTGTGTTTTCTTGACAGGTTCGAACCTGTAAGCTTGCTCAAAAGTTAGGGCATTGAAATTATGAAAAAATAAAATGGTCCAAAATTATTTTTTTTTCAACAGGTCGGACCAGTCCACTTTTTCAGAAAAGGGGTGTCTAAATTTGGGTAGTTTTGAAGATCAAAAATTGTGTTTTCTTGACATGTAGGAACCTATAAGCTTTCTCAAAAATTGTACATTAAAATTATGAAAAAATAAAATTGGCCAAAATTTTTTTTTTTGACAGGTTCTGGACCAGTCCACTTTTTCAGAAAAAGGGTGTCTAAATTTGGGTAGTTTTGAAGATCAAAAAATTGTGTTTTCTTGACAGGTCTGAACCTATAAGCTTTCTCAAAAGTTCAGGGCATTGAAATTATGAAAAAATAAAATGTCCAAAATTATTATTTTTTCAAAAGGTTCGGACCAGTCCACTTTTTCAGAAAAGGGGTGTCTAAATTTGGGTAGTTTTGAAGATCAAAAAATTGTGTTCTCTTGACATGTCCGAACCTATAAGCTTTCTCAAAAGAACAGTACATTAAAATTATGAAAAAATAAAATGGCCAAAATAATATTTTTGACAGGTCTGTTACAGTCCACTTTTTCAGAAAAGGGGGTGTCTAAATTTGGGTAGTTTTGAAGATCAAAAATTGTGTTTTCTTGACATGTCTGAACCTATAAGCTTTTTCAAAAATATAGTAGATGAAATTATGAAAAAATAAAATGGCCAAAATTATTATTTTTCAACAGGTCTGGACCAGTCCACTTTTTCAGAAAAGGGGTGTCTAAATTTGGGTAGTTCTGAAGATCAAAAAATTGTGTTTTCTTGACAGGTTTGAACCTATAAGCTTTCTCAAAAGAACAGTACATTAAAATTATGAAAAATAAAATGGCCAAAATAATATTTTTTGACAGGTCTGTTCCAGTCCACTTTTTCAGAAAAGGGGTGTGTCTAAATTTGGGTAGTTTTGAAGATCAAAAAATTGTGTTTTCTTGACATGTCTGAACCTGTAAGCTTTTCAAAAAACTCAGGCATTAAAATTATGAAAAAATAAAATTGGCCAAAATTATTATTTTTTTGACAGGTCTGGACCAGTCCACATTTTCAAAAAAGGGGGGTGTCTAAATTTTGGTAGTTCTGAAGATCAAATATTTTTTTTTTTTGACAGGTTCGAACCAGTAAGCTTTCTCAAAAGTTCAGGGCATTGAAATTATGAAAAAATAAAATGGTCCAAAATTATTATTTTTTTCAACAGGTCCGGACCAGTCCACTTTTTCAGAAAAGGGGGTGTCTAAATTTGGGTAGTTTTGAAGATCAAAAATTATGTTTTCTTGACAGGTAGGAACCTATAAGCTTTCTCAAAAGAACAGTACATTAAAATTATGAAAAAAAATAAAATTGGCCAAAATTATTTTTTTTTCGACAGGTCTGGACAAGTCCACTTTTACAGAAAAGGGGGTGTCTAAATTTGGGTAGTTTTGAAGATCAAAAAATTGTGTTTTCTTGACATGTCTGAACCTATAAGCTTTCTCAAAAGAACAGTACATTAAAATTATGAAAAAATAAAATGGCCAAAATTAATTTTTTTCAACAGGTCTGACCAGTCCACTTTTACAAAAAGGGGGTGTCTAAATTTGGGTAGTTCTGAAGATCAAAAAAATTGTGTTTTCTTGACAGGTTCGAACCTGTAAGCTTGCTCAAAAAGTTCAGGACCATTGAAATTATGAAAAAATAAAATGGTCCAAAATTATTATTTTTTTCAACAGGTCTGGACCAGTCCACTTTTTCAGAAAAGGGGTGTCTAAATTTGGGTAGTTTTGAAGATCAAAAATTGTGTTTTCTTGACAGGTAGGAACCTATAAGCTTTCTCAAAAAGAACAGTACATTAAAATTATGAAAAAATAAAATTGGCCAAAATTTATTTTTTTCGACAGGTCTGAACAGTCCACTTTTACAGAAAAGGTTGTGTCTAAATTTGGGTAGTTTTGAAGATCAAAAATTGTGTTTTCTTGACATGTCTGAACCTATAAGCTTTCTCAAAAGTATAGGTCATTGAAATTATGAAAAAATAAAATGGCCAAAATTATTTTTTTTCAAAAGGTCGGACCAGTCCACTTTTTCAGAAAAGGGGGTGTCTAAATTTGGGTAGTTTTGAAGATCAAAAAATTGTGTTTTCTTGACAGGTCCGAACCTATAAGCTTTCTCAAAAGAACAGTACATTAAAATTATGAAAAAATAAAATGGCCAAAATAATATTTTTGACAGGTCTGTTCCAGTCCACTTTTTCAGAAAAGGGGGTGTCTAAATTTGGGTAGTTTTGAAGATCAAAAAATTGTGTTTTCTTGACATGTCTGAACCTGTAAGCTTTTTCAAAAATATAGGGCATCGAAATTATGAAAAAATAAAATGGCCAAAATTATTATTTTTTTGACAGGTCGGACCAGTCCACTTTTTTCAAAAAGGGGGTGTCTAAATTTTGGGTAGTTCTGAAGATCAAAAAATTGTGTTTTCTTCACAGGTCCGAACCTGTAAGCTTTCTCAAAAGAACAGTACATTAAAATTATGAAAAAATAAAATGGCCAAAATAATATTTTTGACAGGTCTGTTCCAGTCCACTTTTTCAGAAAAGGGGGTGTCTAAATTTGGGTAGTTTTGAAGATCAAAAAATTGTGTTTTCTTGACATGTCTGAACCTGTAAGCTTTTTCAAAAGCTCAGGCATCGAAATTATGAAAAAATAAAATTGGCCAAAATTATTTTTTTTTGACAGGACTGGACCAGTCCACTTTTTCAAAAAAGGGGGTGTCTAAATTTTGGTAGTTCTGAAGATCAAATAATTGTGTTTTCTTGACAGGTTCTGAACCTGTAAGCTTTCTCAAAAGTTCAGGGCATTGAAATTATGAAAAAATAAAATGGTCCAAAATTATTATTTTTTTCAACAGGTCCGGACCAGTCCACTTTTTCAGAAAAGGGGGTGTCTAAATTTGGGTAGTTTTGAAGATCAAAAATTGTGTTTTCTTGACAGGTCTGAACCTATAAGCTTTCTCAAAAGAACAGTACATTAAAATTATGAAAAAATAAAATTGGCCAAAATTTAATTTTTTCGACAGGTCTGGACAAGTCCACTTTTAAAGAAAAGGGGGTGTCTAAATTTGGGTAGTTTTGAAGATCAAAAATTGTGTTTTCTTGACATGTCTGAACCTGTAAGCTTTTTTCAAAAGCTCGGGCATCAAAATTATGAAAAATAAAATTGGCCAAAATTATTTTTTTTTTTGACAGGTCTGGACCAGTCCACTTTTTCAAAAAGGGGGGTGTCTAAATTTTGGGTAGTTTTGAAGATCAAAAAAATTGTGTTTTTCTTGACAGGTCCGAACCTATAAGCTTTATCAAAAGAACAGTACATTAAAATTATGAAAAAAATAAAATGGCCAAAATTATTATTTTTGACAGGTCTGTTCCAGTCCACTTTTTCAGAAAAGGGGTGTCTAAATTTGGGTAGTTTTGAAGATCAAAAATTGTGTTTTCTTGACAGGTCTGAACCTATAAGCTTTCTCAAAAGAACAGTACATTAAAATTATGAAAAAAATAAAATTGGCCAAAATTTAATTTTTTTCAACAGGTCTGGACAAGTCACTTTTACAGAAAAGGGGTGTCTAAATTTGGGTAGTTTTGAAGATCAAAAATTGTGTTTTCTTGACAGGTCTGAACCTATAAGCTTTTCTCAAAAGAACAGTACATTAAAATTATGAAAAAATAAAATGGCCAAAATAATTTTTTGACAGGTCTGTTCCAGTCCTTTTTTTTTCAAAAAGGGGTGTCTAAATTTGGGTAGTTTTGAAGATCAAAAAATTGTGTTTTCTTGACAGGTTCGAACCTGTAAGCTTTCTCAAAAGTTCGGTACATTAAAATTATGAAAAAATAAAATTGGCCAAAATTATTATTTTTTTTCAACAGGTCTGGACAAGTCCACTTTTTCAGAAAAGGGGTGTCTAAATTTGGGTAGTTTGAAGATCAAAAATTGTGTTTTTCTTGACAGGTCTGAACCTATAAGCTTTTTCAAAAGAATAGTACATTAAAATTATGAAAAAATAAAATTGGCCAAAATTTATTTTTTTGACAGGTCCGGAACAGTCCACTTTTTCAAAAAGGGGGGGGTGTCTAAATTTGGGTAGTTTTGAAGATCAAAAAATTGTGTTTTCTTGACAGGTCTGAACCTATAAGCTTTCTCAAAAGTTCAGGGCATTAAAATTATGAAAAAATAACATGGGCCAAAATTTATTATTTTTTCAAAAGGTCGGACCAGTCCACTTTTACAGAAAAGGGGGTGTCTAAATTTGGGTAGTTTTGAAGATCAAAAATTGTGTTTTCTTGACATGTCTGAACCTATAAGCTTTTTCAAAAGAACAGTACATTAAAATTATGAAAAAATAAAATGGCCAAAATAATTTTTTCAACAGGTCTGGACCAGTCCACTTTTTCAGAAAAAGTGTCTAAATTTGGGTAGTTTTGAAGATCAAAAATTGTGTTTTCTTGACATGTTTGAACCTATAACTTTTTCAAAAGAATAGTACATTAAAATTATGAAAAAAAATAAAATTGGCCAAAATTAATATTTTTTCAACAGGTCCGGACTAGTCAACTTTTTCAGAAAAGGGGTGTCTAAATTTGGGTAGTTTTGAAGATCAAAAAATTGTGTTTTCTTGACATGTCTGAACCTGTAAGCTTTCTCAAAAGAACAGTACATTAAAATTATGAAAAAAATAAAATGGCCAAAATATTATTTTTTCAACAGGTCTGGACTAGTCCACTTTTCAGAAAAAGGGTGTCTAAATTTGGGTAGTTTTGAAGATCAAAAATTGTGTTTTCTTGACATGTCTGAACCTGTAAGCTTTTTCAAAAGCTCAGGCATTAAAATTATGAAAAATAAAATTGGCCAAAATTATTTTTTTTTTGACAGGACTGGACCAGTCCACTTTTTCAAAAGGGGGTGTCTAAATTTGGGTAGTTCTGAATAATCAAAAAATTGTTTTTTTGACAGGTTCGAACCTGTAAGCTTTTTCAAAATATAGTAGATTGAAATTATGAAAAAATAAAATGGCCAAAATAATTTTTTCAACAGGTCTGGACCAGTCCACTTTTTCAGAAAAGGGGTGTCTAAATTTGGGTAGTTTTGAAGATCAAAAATTGTGTTTTCTTGACATGTCTGAACCTATAAGCTTTCTCAAAAGAACAGTACATTAAAATTATGAAAAAATAAAATTGGCCAAAATTATTTTTTTTTCAACAGGTCTGGACAAGTCCACTTTTTTTTTTCAGAAAAGAGGGTGTCTAAATTTTGGTAGTTTTGAAGATCAAAAATTGTGTTTTCTTGACATGTCTGAACCTATAAGCTTTTTCAAAAAACAGTACATTAAAATTATGAAAAAATAAAATGGCCAAAATAATATTTTTTCAACAGGTCTGGACCAGTCCACTTTTTTCAAAAAAGAGTGACTAAATTTGGGTAGTTTTGAAGATCAAAAATTGTGTTTTCTTGACATGTTTGAACCTGTAAGCTTTCTCAAAAGAACAGTACATTAAAATTATGAAAAAAAATAAAATTGGCCAAAATTATTATTTTTTTTCAACAGGTCTGGACTAGTCACTTTTTTCAGAAAAAGGGGGTGTCTAAATTTGGTTAGTTTTGTAGATCAAAAATTGTGTTTTCTTGACAGGTCTGAACCTGTAAGCTTTCTCAAAAGAACAGTACATTAAAATTATGAAAAAATAAAATTGGCCAAAATTTATTTTTTTCAACAGGTCTGGACCAGTCCACTTTTTTCAGAAAAGGTTGTGTCTAAATTTGGGTAGTTTTGAAGATCAAAAATTGTGTTTTCTTGACATGTCTGAACCTGTAAGCTTTCTCAAAAGAATAGTACATTAAAATTATGAAAAAATAAAATTGGTCCAAAATTATTATTTTTTTTGACAGGACCGGACAAGTTCTTTTTTTTCAAAAGGGGGTGTCTAAATTTGGGTAGTTTGAATAATAAAAATTGTGTTTTCTTGACAGGTCCGAACCTATAAGCTTTTTCAAAAAATAGTACATTAAAATTATGAAAAAATAAAATGGCCAAAATAATATTTTTGACAGGTCTGTTACAATCCACTTTTTCAGAAAAGAGGGTGTCTAAAATGGGTAGTTTTGAAGATCAAAAATTGTGTTTAATTGACATGTCTGAACCTGTAAGCTTTTCAAAAGCTAGGGCATCAAAATTATGAAAAATAAAATTGGCCAAAATTATTATTTTTTCAACAGGTCTGGACCAGTCCACTTTTTCAGAAAAGAGGTGTCTAAATTTGGGTAGTTTTGAAGATCAAAAATTGTGTTTTTCTTGACATGTCTGAACCTGTAAGCTTTCTCAAAAGAACAGTACATTAAAATTATGAAAAATAAAATTGGCCAAAATTATTATTTTTTTCAACAGGTCTGGACCAGTCCACTTTTTCAGAAAAGAGGGTGTCTAAATTTGGGTAGTTTTGAAGATCAAAAAATTGTGTTTTCTTGACATGTCTGAACCTATAAGCTTTTTCAAAAGTATAGTCGATCGAAATTATGAAAAAATAAAATGGCCAAAATATTTTTTTGACAGGTCCGTCCAGTCCACTTTTTTTTTCAAAAGGGGGTGTCTAAATTTCGGTAGTTCTGAATATCAAAAAATTGTGTTTTCTTGACAGGTCCGAACCTGTAAGCTTTTTCAAAAATATAGTAGATCGAAATTATGAAAAAATAAAATGGCCAAAATAATATTTTTGACTGCTCCGTTCTAATCCACTTTTTCAGAAAAGAGGGTGTCTAAATTTGGGTAGTTTTGAAGATCAAAAAATTGTGTTTTCTTGACATGTCTGAACCTGTAAGCTTTTTCAAAAGCTCGGGCATCGAAATTATGAAAAAAATAAAATTGGCCAAATTATTATTTTTTTCAACAGGTCTGGACCAGTCCACTTTTTCAGAAAAGAGAGTGACTAAATTTGGGTAGTTTTGAAGATCAAAAAATTGTGTTTTCTTGACATGTTTGAACCTGTAAGCTTTCTCAAAAGAACAGTACATTAAAATTATGATAAAATAAAATTGGCCAAAATTATTATTTTTTCAACAGGTCTGGACTAGTCAACTTTTTCAGAAAAGGGGGTGTCTAAATTTGGTTAGTTTTGAAGATCAAAAATTGTGTTTTCTTGACATGTCTGAACCTGTAAGCTTTCTCAAAAGAACAGTACATTAAAATTATGAAAAAATAAAATTGGCCAAAATTATTATTTTTTTCAACAGGTCTGGACCAGTCCACTTTTTCAGAAAAGAGAGTGTCTAAATTTGGGTAGTTTTGAAGATCAAAAAATTGTGTTTTCTTGACATGTCTGAACCTGTAAGCTTTCTCAAAAGAATAGTACATTAAAATTATGAAAAAATAAAATTGGCCAAAATTATTATTTTTTTTGACAGGACCGGACAAGTTCACTTTTTCAAAAAGGGGGGTGTCTAAATTTGGGTAGTTCTGAATAATAAAAAAATTGTGTTTTCTTGACAGGTCCGAACCTGTAAGCTTTTTCAAAAATATAGTAGATCGAAATTATGAAAAAATAAAATGGCCAAAATAATATTTTTGACAGGTCTGTTCCAATCCACTTTTTCAGAAAAGAGGGTGTCTAAAAATGGGTAGTTTTGAAGATCAAAAAATTGTGTTTAATTGACATATCTGAACCTGTAAGCTTTTCAAAAGCTCGGGCATCAAAATTATGAAATAATAAAATTGGCCAAAATTATTATTTTTTCAACAGGTCTGGACCAGTCCACTTTTTTTCAGAAAAGAGGGTGTCTAAATTTGGGTAGTTTTGAAGATCAAAAATTGTCTTTTTCTTGACATGTCTGAACCTGTAAGCTTTCTCAAAAGAACAGTACATTAAAATTATGAAAAAATAAAATTGGCCAAAATTATTATTTTTTTTCAACAGGTCTGGACCAGTCCACTTTTCAGAAAAGAGGGTGTCTAAATTTGGGTAGTTTTGAAGATCAAAAATTGTGTTTTCTTCACATGTCTGAACCTATAAGCTTTTTCAAAAGTATAGTCGATTAAAATTATGAAAAAAAATAAAATGGCCAAAATATTTTTTTGACAGGTCCGTTCCAGTCCACTTTTTCAAAAAAGGGGGTGTCTAAATTTGGGTAGTTCTGAATATCAAAAATTGTGTTTTCTTGACAGGTCCGAACCTGTAAGCTTTTTCAAAAAATATAGTAGATTAAAATTATGAAAAAAATAAAATGGCCAAAATAATATTTTTGACTGCTCCGTTTCTAATCCACTTTTTCAGAAAAGAGGGTGTCTAAATTTGGGTAGTTTTGAAGATCAAAAAATTGTGTTTTCTTGACATGTCTGAACCTGTAAGCTTTTTCAAAAGCTCGGGCATCGAAATTATGAAAAAATAAAATTGGCCAAAATTATTATTTTTTTGACAGGACCGGACCAGCACTTTTTCAAAAAAGGGGTGTCTAAATTTTGGTAGTTCTGAATATCAAAAAATTGTGTTTTCTTGAAAGTTCCAAACCTGTAAGCTTTTTCAAAAATATAGTAGATTTAAATTATGAAAAATAAAATGGCCAAAATAATATTTTTGACAGGTCCGTTCCAGTCCACTTTTTCAGAAAAGAGGGTGTCTAAATTTGGGTAGTTTTGAAGATCAAAAAATTGTGTTTTCTTGACATGTCTGAACCTGTAAGCTTTCTCAAAAGAACAGTACATTAAAATTATGAAAAAATAACATTGGCCAAAATTTAATTTTTTCAACAGGTCTGGACCAGTCCACTTTTACAGAAAAGGGGGTGTCTAAATTTGGGTAGTTTTGAAGATCAAAAAATTGTGTTTTCTTGACATGTCTGAACCTATAAGCTTTTTCAAAAGTATAGTCGATCGAAATTATGAAAAAATAAAATGGCCAAAAATATTTTTTTGACAGGTCCGTTCAGTCCACTTTTTTCAAAAAAGGGGGTGTCTAAATTTCGGTAGTTCTGAATATCAAAAATTGTGTTTTCTTGACAGGTCCGAACCTGTAAGCTTTTTCAAAAATATAGTAGATCGAAATTATGAAAAATAAAATGGCCAAAATAATATTTTTGACTGGTCCGTTCTAATCCACTTTTTTCAGAAAAGAGGGTGTCTAAATTTGGGTAGTTTTGAAGATCAAAAATTGTGTTTTCTTGACATGTCTGAACCTGTAAGCTTTCTCAAAAGAACAGTACATTAAAATTATGAAAAAATAACATTGGCCAAAATTTAATTTTTTTCAACAGGTCTGGACCAGTCCACTTTACAGAAAAGGGGTGTCTAAATTTTGGTAGTTTTGAAGATCAAAAATTGTGTTTTCTTGACATGTCTGAACCTATGTTTTTTCAAAAGCTCGGGCATTAAAATTCTGAAAAAAATAAAATTGGCCAAAATTATTATTTTTTTCAACAGGTCTGGACCAGTCCACTTTTTCAGAAAAGAGAGTGACTAAATTTGGGTAGTTTTGAAGATCAAAAATTGTGTTTTCTTGACATGTTTGATCCTGTAAGCTTTCTCAAAAGAACAGTACATTAAAATTATGAAAAAATAAAATTGGCCAAAATTATTATTTTTTTCAACAGGTCTGGACCAGTCCACTTTTTCAGAAAAGAGGGTGTCTAAATTTGGGTAGTTTTGAAGATCAAAAAATTGTGTTTTCTTGACATGTCTGAACCTATAAGCTTTTTCAAAAGTATAGTCGATCGAAATTATGAAAAATAAAATGGCCAAAATATTTTTTTGACAGGTCCGTTCCAGTCCACTTTTTCAAAAAAGGGGGGTGTCTAAATTTCGGTAGTTCTGAATATCAAAAAATTGTGTTTTCTTGACAGGTCCGAACCTGTAAGCTTTTTTCAAAAATATGGTAGATCGAAATTATGAAAAATAAAATGGCCAAAATAATATTTTTGACTGTCCGTTCTAATCCACTTTTTTTTTTCAGAAAAGAGGGTGTCTAAATTTGGGTAGTTTGAAGATCAAAAATTGTGTTTTCTTGACATGTCTGAACCTGTAAGCTTTTTCAAAAGCTCGGGCATCGAAATTATGAAAAAATAAAATTGGCCAAAATTATTATTTTTTTGACAGGACCGGACCAGCACTTTTTTTTCAAAAAGGGGTGTCTAAATTTTGGTAGTTCTGAATATCAAAAAATTGTATTTTCTTAAAGTTCCAAACCTGTAAGCTTTTTCAAAAATATAGTAGATCGAAATTATGAAAAAATAAAATGGCCAAAATAATATTTTTGACAGGTCTGTTCCAATCCACTTTTTCAGAAAAGAGGGTGTCTAAAAATGGGTAGTTTTGAAGATCAAAAAATTGTGTTTTAATTGACATGTCTGAACCTGTAAGCTTTTCAAGAGCTCGGGCATCGAAATTATGAAATAATAAAATTGGCCAAAATTATTATTTTTTTCAACAGGTCTGGACCAGTCCACTTTTTCAGAAAAGAGGGTGTCTAAATTTTGGTAGTTTTGAAGATCAAGAAATTGTGTTTTCTTGACATGTCTGAACCTGTAAGCTTTTTCAAAAGCTCGGGCATCGAAATTATGAAAAAAATAAAATTGGCCAAAATTATTATTTTTTTCAACAGGTCTGGACCAGTCCACTTTTTCAGAAAAAGAGAGTGACTAAATTTGGGTAGTTTTGAAGATCAAAAATTGTGTTTTCTTGACATGTTTGAACCTGTAAGCTTTCTCAAAAGAACAGTACATTAAAATTATGAAAAAAATAAAATTGGCCAAAATTATTATTTTTTCAACAGGTCTGGACTAGTCAACTTTTTCAGAAAAGAGGGGTGTCTAAATTTGGGTACTTTTGTAGATCAAGAAATTGTGTTTTCTTGACATGTCTGAACCTGTAAGCTTTCTCAAAAGAACAGTACATTAAAATTATGAAAAAATAAAATTGGCCAAAATTATTATTTTTTTCAACAGGTCTGGACCAGTCCACTTTTTCAGAAAAGAGAGTGTCTAAATTTGGGTAGTTTTGGAGATCAAAAAATTGTGTTTTCTTGACATGACTGAACCTGTAAGCTTTCTCAAAAGAATAGTACATTAAAATTATGAAAAAATAAAATTGGCCAAAATTATTATTTTTTTGACAGGACCGACAAGTTCACTTTTTCAAAAAGGGGTGTCTAAATTTGGGTATTTCTGAATAATAAAAAAATTGTGTTTTCTTGACAGGTCCGAACCTGTAAGCTTTTTCAAAAATATAGTAGATCGAAATTATGAAAAAATAAAATGGCCAAAATAATATTTTTGACAGGTCTGTTCCAGTCCACTTTTTCAGAAAAAGAGGGTGTCTGACAAAAATGGGTAGTTTTGAAGATCAAAAATTGTGTTTAATTGACATGTCTGAACCTGTAAGCTTTTCAAAAGCTCGGGCATCGAAATTATGAAATAATAAAATTGGCCAAAATTATTATTTTTTCAACAGGTCTGGACCAGTCCACTTTTTCAGAAAAGAGGGTGTCTAAATTTTGGTAGTTTTGAAGATCAAGAAATTGTGTTTTCTTGACATGTCTGAACCTGTAAGCTTTTTCAAAAGCTCGGGCATCGAAATTATGAAAAAATAAAATTGGCCAAAATTATTATTTTTTTCAACAGGTCTGGACCAGTCCACTTTTTCAGAAAAGAGAGTGACTAAATTTGGGTAGTTTTGAAGATCAAAAAATTGTGTTTTCTTGACATGTTTGAACCTGTAAGCTTTCTCAAAAGAACAGTACATTAAAATTATGAAAAAATAAAATTGGCCAAAATTATTATTTTTTTCAACAGGTCTGGACTAGTCAACTTTTTCAGAAAAGAGGGGTGTCTAAATTTGGGTACTTTTGTAGATCAAGAAATTGTGTTTTCTTGACATGTCTGAACCTGTAAGCTTTCTCAAAAGAACAGTACATTAAAATTATGAAAAAATAAAATTGGCCAAAATTATTATTTTTTTCAACAGGTCTGGACCAGTCCACTTTTTCAAAAAGGGGGGTGTCTAAATTTGGGTAGTTCTGAATATCAAAAATTGTGTTTTCTTGACAGGTCCGAACCTGTAAGCTTTTTTCAAAAAATATAGTAGATCAAAATTATGAAAAAAATAAAATGGCCAAAATAATATTTTGACAGGTTGTTCCAATCCACTTTTTTCAGAAAAGAGGGTGTCTAAAAATGGGTAGTTT
Source organism: Huso huso (assembly GCA_036884735.1). Lineage (NCBI taxonomy): Eukaryota > Metazoa > Chordata > Actinopteri > Acipenseriformes > Acipenseridae > Huso > Huso huso. The sequence goes on from CM072676.1 coordinate 15,864,033, forward strand.
TGAAGATCAAAAAATTGTGTTTAATTGACATGTCTGAACCTGTAAGCTTTTCAAAAGCTCGGGCATCGAAATTATGAAATAATAAAATTGGCCAAAATTATTATATTTTTCAACAGGTCTGGACCAGTCCACTTTTTCAGAAAAGAGGGTGTCTAAATTTGGGTAGTTTTGAAGATCAAAAAATTGTCTTTTCTTGACATGTCTGAACCTGTAAGCCTTCTCAAAAGAACAGTACATTAAAATTATGAAAATATAAAATTGGCCAAAATTATTATTTTTTTCAACAGGTCTGAACCAGTCCACTTTTTCAGAAAAG
>CM072676.1:16464848-16680675 GCA_036884735.1 Huso huso
CCAGCATGACCTATCCAGTGCTGAGTCCTTGGGACAGCGCGCACACAGGCAGCATCTGTAAGGGTTTAAAGACCTTGATGGACGTCACACAGCATGACGTTCAAGTCATGTAGCTTTGCATGCACACAATATTGCAGTTCTGTTTGTTTTGTTGTGAATCCAGAGAAAGAGGGAAGTATTGTACTTCACCTCAACTCAGACAAACTGTTGCATTGATTTATGATTAAATATGTTCATAACCTGCAGTTCAATTTTCTGCCTAGATTCAAATGATAGGTATGACTTGAATAACGCTGATTATGCTTGTTAATACCATAAGGGTGTTTGTTGGTTGATTGGGAACACGTCTCTTCCGATATGTTTAGTATTAAAAATGCATGTGACATTTAATACAATTACTATATATTCTATCCATCTGTTTAAATGAGGGAACACAATCACATGTAAACATTTGAAAATAAATGTAGATTCCAAGAGCTAAATCTACATATTGTTTGAACGCAATGTTAAGGTCTGTAGCAACTTATGAACAAAATGAATGGTTCTGAAATGTATATAAGCAAGCATACATCAGTAGCCTGTTCAACACTTTCTAGCTTCACAGTGTACTGTAGGCTATACAGCTATCAGTGTATATATTGAAAAAAAAAAAAAAACTGGTACATAAACTGGCACAGTAAAAGACTTAATATAAAAACGTACCACTTTTTGACAGCGTACCATTTTCTGACCTTACACGGGTCACGTTTTGGTACATGTACCACATTCTAACAATGTTCCACTTTCTGGACCTACATCGGTACGAAACATGCGCTTGTCTAGGTCTTACTGGTTCGACGCTGGGAACAACTCCAGTGTGAACAGACGTTGCGATACTGTTCCACAAAGATACCGGTATAAGATGCAAGTGTGAACAAGTTCTCAATTCTTATTGTGGTAAGCAATGGTTAAACACTTATTAGAACATACAGTGCCTATAGTAAGTATTCACCCCCCACAGTTTGTAGTGTTACAACCTGAAATCTTGATGCATTTAAATGGGATTTTTTTCCTTTGATTTACACAACCTACTCAACACTTTGAAGAGGCAAGAGAATTTTTATTGTGAAACAACAGTTAATGAAAAATAAAAAAAACTGAAATGTCTTGGTTAGATAAGTATTCACCCCCCCTGAGTCAATACTTGGTAGAACCACCTTTGGTAGCAATTACAGCTGTGCGTCTTTTGGGGTAAGTCTCTACCAGGTTTGCACATCTGGATCGTGCAATATTAGCCCATTCTTCTTGGCAAAGTTGTTCAAGCTCTGTCAGGTTGGATGGGGATCGTTGGTGGACAGCAATCTTCAAGTCTTGCCACAGATTCTCAATCGGATTCAAGTCTGGGCTTTGACTGGGCCACTCTAGGACATTCACTTTCTTGTTTTTAAGCCACTCCAGGGTCGCTTTGGCTGCGTGCTTGGGGTCATTGTCCTGCTGAAAGGTGAATCTCCGTCTAGTCTTAGGTCTTTTGCAGACCGAAGCAGGTTTTCCTCAAGAATTTGCCTGTATTTAGCTCCATCCATTTTGCCCTCTACCCTGACAAGCTTCCCAGTCCCTGTTGATAAAAAGCATCCCTGCTGCCACCACCATGCTTCACAGTAGGGATGGTACTACCTGGGTGATGTGCTGTGTTGGGTTTGCACCAGACATAATGCTTTGCATTTAGGCCAAATAGTTCAATTTTTGTTTCATTGGACCACAGAATCTTTTGCTACATCTTTTCAGTTTCTCCCACATGTCTTTTTGCAAATTGCCAAGTGGGATTTTACATGGGCTTTTTTCAGAAATGGCTTCCTTCTTGCCACTCTTCTATACAGGCCAGATTTGTGGAGTACCTGAGCTATTGTTGACACATGGACAGTTTCTTCCATCTCAGCCATGGAACGCTGTAGGTCTTTCAGAGTTGTCATTGGCCTCTTGCTGGCTTCTCTGACCAATGCCCTTCTTACCCGGCTGCTCAGTTTGGGAGGACAGCCTGATCTAAGCAGATTCTGGGTGGTGTCATATACCTTCCACTTCTTAATGATCGACTTGACTGTGCTCCAAGGGATATTCAATGTCTTTGATATATTTTTATACCCCTCCCCTGATCTGTGCCTTTCCACAACTTTATCCCGGAGTTGTTTTGAAAGCTCCTTGGTCTTCATGGTAGTATCTTTGCTTTGAATGCACTACCCAACTGTGGGGCCTTACAAAGACAGGTGAATACTTATCTAATGAAGACTTTTCAGGTTTTTATTTTTTAATTGATTTGTTTTTGCACCTCCACTCCCCCACCCCCCCCACCATTTTTTCACACATTGAAAGTTTTGAGTAGGTTGTGTAAATCAAAGGGAAAAAAATCCCATTGAAATGCATCAAGATTTCAGGTTGTAACACAACAAACTGTGAAAACGTCCAAGGGGAGTGAATACTTACTATAGGCACTGTAAGAACATAAGAAAGTTTACAAACGAGAGGAGGCCATTCGGCCCATCTTGCTCGTTTGGTTGTTAGTAGCTTATTGATCCCAGAATCTCATCAAGCAGCTTCTTGAAGGATCCCAGGGTGTCAGCTTCAACAACATTACAACAAGTATTGTGCTTACGATGTACTGGAAAGTTTAATGTTTGGAAAAAAATGTTTGGTATTACTGTTTCTGTCATATAATATAATAAATACTGTAATCCAATTGCTAAATATGTAGGTTCAATCTTTGTCTCTCAAGATATGAATTAGAAAGGTTTATTGATATTGCACACAGTGTGAATTGAAAAGGTGTATTGATTTTATTGACTATTGCAGTTTGGGCTAAAAGAATGTAGATAGAGCCTTAATTTCTTTTTTTTATTTCTGTTTGAAATGTCTGAGTTTGTTATCACTCATACTGTACTAAACAACTTCTAAGATACCTTAAACGTTATGAGCAAATATACATTTTTAATAATAATTCTTCCTGTAAACATTACACTGTGATATGTAAAAAACAATTAAAAAACCTGTTCCCCCAGGCAGCATAAAGGTGAATCAATCCACTGGAAATGCATTGTAAAATAAGGCATACTGTATATGTTTTTTATTTATTTTTGTCTTTCATATTTCATATCTGTGGTCAGCTTTTATAAAGTACATAAATAATGGAAATAAAAATACCCTATTTAAAAAAAAAAAAAAATCTGTTTCTGAAAAACTGCAAAACACCTGAACTGAAAACAATAAATAAATAAATACATCTAATGTTTTATCCAGTGGCAATATTATTATCATTTTTTTTAATTTAGTAGTCGGCAATTGTTTTTTTTATTATTTTCTCCCAATTTAGAGTAGCCAATTATTTTTAGGCTCAGCTCACCGCAACAACCTCCGCGGTGACTTAGGAGCGGCGAAGACGAACACACGCTGTCCTCCGAAGCGTGTGCTGTCAGCTGATCGCTTCTTTTCACATTGCAGACCCACCAAGCAGCCACCTCAGAGCTACAGTGTCAGAGGACAACGCAACTCTGGGCAGCTTACAGGCAAACCCGACTACAGGGGTCGGTGGTGTGCGGTGAGCCGAGGACACCCTGGCTGATCTAAGCCCCCCCCGCCCCCGGGCGGTGCTCTGCCAATTGTGCGCCACCCCCTGGGAGCTCCCATCCACAGTTGGCAGTGGAATAACCTGGACTCGAACCGGTGACGTCCAGGCTATAGGGCGCATCCTGCACTCCACGCGGAGTGCCTTTACCGGATGTGCCACTTGGGAGCCCCTTGTGTCAAATTATTTTTAAGACAAACATTTACCTTTGAGGTTCTAAGAACAAATGCTCAAAGGTTTTGTTTTACCATTGGCCTACTCCTTTGTACACTTTAACATTCTGTAGCATCTCAAGAGGAGTTTTGTCAAGTAGCTACCTGGCCCCTTTCCCTCAATTTCAGAAGATCCCTGTGCTTACTTGAAAAACTCATGAAAGGTAAGACTGAGTCAAGAACACAAACTAGCCTATTGCTCAGGCACCACATTGTTTAGCTCCTTATATTTAACAAGACTACAGTGGACTTGGGTATTATTTGTAAATGTCACCCGTAACTTGAAACACTCAAGTGAAAAAAAAAATAGCTTAATGAATCCTTAAAGAGCCTATGACAAGGAATTTGACTTTTACCAAAAACATAAAAAATAATATTATCAGGTCTCACTTGAACATATAATCACACTCATTTTACCAAATTATGTTTAATCGTGCTACAATTAATCAATTAATAACCGGAAATACACAGAGGGCGATCTCCATTTCCTGGTTTAGGGCCAGGAGACTGATGTCAAAGAGGGAGATACCCGCTGGCTCCTTGCATCTGCCAGTATGGCTGACAGCGACAGTGAAAGTGAGAGTGAGAGTGAGAGTAGCCAAATTTGATCAGTTTCAGACACCTCTTATGAATGTGAATCATGTAGTGATGGATCTATCGTAGAGAGAGAAAACAGGGATTGTCTCCCGTATCAATTCAAGCTGCATGCCTCCGAATCAGAAGGGTCAAACTCGGAGAGAGACTCCGACAACACCAACACGGATGGGCAGGAGGGACAGCAGATGTCCGCAGAGAATCATTATCTTGGCAACACGGAATGGTTAATAAAAACCCTTACGTTTAACATAGATTGATACTTAAAATATTTCATATTACCCAATATTGTATAGTTATGTCAGTCCTTTAGTTAACAATATTGATACATGAATTATGGATACTAGCAGAATAACCGAATGCTGTGGATTGCTACTGGCACGTATTTAACAGATCTCTCTCTATATATACATATGTACAGTATATTAGGGATGTGCACATTTTTGGTTTTTATGATTATCACCCCTAATCATAATGCAGAGATGCCAACGACTACGATTTGGCCTAAGCAGCTACTATTTTGGCGGTTCTGCTACGGCGCTTCGTTGAAGGGGTATAATACTGTAATACGATAAATAAATAAATAAATGACGGATATTTTAATGAATTAATCGTTCTTAATACTGTATTTCACTAACAGTTTATTGTGGCATTGACATACTAAAATCTCTGAGCCAGGTGGCTTAATAACGTTTAGAAACTGAAACTGCCGCACCGGTAGTGTTTAATGCAAAACTTACCCGAGACACCTCCCGTTTCTGAAACGCCTTTCTTGGTCGTTTCGATTGGGGACCCACATCAATGCCAGCAGCTTGCTGTTGCTTCAGAATGGTTGGAACCGCGGTTGGTTTTAAAATACGCCTTCTTTTTACATCCAGGCCCATCTCTGCCATCATCATCAGTCTTTCTTCAAAACTATCTGGCGCGAAATGCACACCCCATATGTAGGTGTGCCAGTTTGACACATAGCACTTCGCGCTGGGTGTTTGAACTTTTTTTTTATCGGAAAACGGTGAATATTAATATTCTTTTGTTCAACCAGCTACAACACAAATACGAGGCATTTTATTAGTAAAAAGTGGCCTGTCTCTGTGAATGTTAATCTGTCTTTTGTTCACCGTCTCCCTCTGTGATGTCACTACCGGTATCCTGAGGCTGCTTCAAAACCAAGATAGGAAGTTGTGCCCATCACATTAAAATTTGCATTTTTAAAAAAAAAAAATGTATCACTGCCAACAATCTCGTTTGGGAATACTTGTTAGTCATACATGTTTCCTAAAAATGGTTCGGAGGGTGTCATAGGCACTTTAAATAATTTCCTATATGGCTATATCGATTGGGGTGGAGGAATTTTCACCGATCGGCCCTGGCCGGCCGCGGACGCTTGTTCTGGCCTGGTTTGCGATGAAGTTCCAGATGTGCCAGACCTGGTCACAGAACTACGTCATCAGCACGGGCAGTTTTTTTTCCGAACATAGTACTGCTACGGGTTTCTTTAAAGCACAGCACAATACTATCCCACAATCCCCCAGTGACCTTTTGATGCAGAACAAGTTTCGAGCACTGAATCACTTTTTACTTGGCCAGTGAAATCAGGCATTAGTTTAAACCATAAATCATGCCACTATAATGTTTACTTAAAGGAAGCGAGTTTATAGCAATGTGACCAGGTCGGCAAGGAGACTCAGAGACCAGAAAGCTTGCAGTTTAAGAGCTCAAGCACATTTATTTACAATACATACAAACAATACAAAAACAACAAACCGCACACCGCTTTGCACAGCACCTTCACCATCACCATCCTCACAACACCCGTGATCACCCTTTAAATACACCACGTGTTTCTGCAGGGAGGAATTTAACCCCTTCCCTGCCACCCAATATCCTCCCCACACACACACCCGTGCACCAGCAGGGCTTTCACCCTGCCACACTGCCACAAGCAGCCATTAAGCATTTCATATTAAGTTTTAACTAACAGTTTAAAATAAAAAAGTAAAGATAGTTTTTAAATGTTGTTAATTAATTGGACGTATAAGGCCCGTCTGTGTTTCTGTGAGGTAGTGGCAGTGAGTGTGCAAAAATGTTGGTGTGGCAGGCAGAGAGAAAAAGACACGGGTGCAAAGCTGCTTCACTGAATAGGGATGGAAGTCCTCAACGGGAGACCTGCAGCTCGAAATCAGTTCCACGAGGTCGGCTGCAGAAAGCAGATATTCTCCGTCAAGCAGGCAGCATTCTCACAGTGCCTTGTGTGTTGGCCGCGTGTCTTTCTGAGTTGAGCTGATGCAACAAAAATCGACAGTACAAAAAGAATAACTTAACTACAAATCCATTCAAATTCTAACCACCGTAGGAAATGAAGTCAGAAGAGACCGCTACCTCCGTGCCGAGTACTAAAGCTGTAGCTGTACCGTTATTTCTCCAGTTCTGGATATTTACTAATCATATTGAAAGGCTGTTTAAAGATTAAAAAGAGACAAAATGTTTATGTTCCAAAGAACATCACTCTACCCCCTGCCACTGCTGAGATATTAATGGTGGAAATCACATGGAAACGAAGTTGAAACCGTAACCATAGCGGCACAAATGAAACATTCTAAAGCTCATGTCTTCAACCTGTTCAGAGGATTCATTGGTTCAAATGACATTTTAGTTAGTTATTTTACTCCTTTTGGATGTTTGCAATCATTCTTTGTGGTTATTACTGCAAATATTCAAATATTGTGTTCAGAATTTTTTGTTAAGTTGCTTTGAATATGAGCTGTGTTGAATAGGAGCTGCTCTTTGGTTCTAGTTGCATAGACACATGCAATATAGGGCAGATCTCTTTATCAGTGCTTCATTTTAACATCATTTGCTTTCTACTAATGTGTACACTGCACGTTGTCTTTAGAGATGTAAACCCAGAGGGAGAAAGTACTGTGCAATAATACAGACACATGGTACTGAGCAATAATACATCCACATGGTACTGAGCAATAATACATCCACATGGTACTGAGCAATAATACAGACACATGGTACTGAGCAATAATACAGACACATGGTACTGAGCAATAATACAGACACATGGTACTGAGCAATAATACAGACACATGGTACTGAGCAATAATACATCCACATGGTACTGAGCAATAATACATCCACATGGTACTGAGCAATAATACAGACACATGGTACTGAGCAATAATACAGACACATGGTACTGAGCAATAATACAGACACATGGTACTGAGCAATAATACAGACACATGGTACTGAGCAATAATACATCCACATGGTACTGAGCAATAATACATCCACATGGTACTGAGCAATAATACAGACACATGGTACTGAGCAATAATACAGACACATGGTACTGAGCAATAATACAGACACATGGTACTGAGCAATAATACAGACACATGGTACTGAGCAATAATACATCCACATGGTACTGAGCAATAATACAGACACATGGTACTGAGCAATAATACAGACACATGGTACTGAGCAATAATACATCCACATGGTACTGAGCAATAATACATCCACATGGTACTGAGCAATAATACAGACACATGGTACTGAGCAATAATACAGACACATGGTACTGAGCAATAATACATCCACATGGTACTGAGCAATAATACAGACACATGGTACTGAGCAATAATACAGACACATGGTACTGAGCAATAATACAGACACATGGTACTGAGCAATAATACAGACACATGGTACTGAGCAATAATACAGACACATGGTACTGAGCAATAATACATCCACATGGTACTGAGCAATAATACATCCACATGGTACTGAGCAATAATACATCCACATGGTACTGAGCAATAATACAGACACATGGTACTGAGCAATAATACAGACACATGGTACTGAGCAATAATACCCTCCACATATGGAAGTACCAAATATTATCAGCTGTTTCTGGCAGCTAAAGCCAAACTAGTTTGTCATCTATAATATAATTCTGCAAATATATGTCAATGAAGATTTGAAATGTCCATTTTATTTCAATGCATTTTAGGTTTTTCTACTGGGGGGGAAGTAGTTCCTTTAAAAATACTTTTTTTTCCAGTTCTCCATGTGGGGCACAGACACATGGCTTCCAGCGTCTGGTAATGAGGTCTGAGGCTGGTTATAATGGTTTATGGACCTTTTTTAGCGAATCAGCTTGCCATTATTCAGGCCTTGGACATATAATTTATAAAGAAACCCTGTAGGAGTTTGTGATGCCCTCAAGTCAAGCAAGACCTCGTGCTTCAGGTGTAATCAGGGAGTAGAGCAGTAAAGCAATCCCACTCTTTCTCTTCTTGCCGCTCTTGTTGGGTTGTGCAGTGCAGACAAGCTGCAGGCTCTAGAGCCCTGCGGACTCCGTGCCTTCCCTGTGAAGGCCCGGACCTCCGCTTGCCCCCAGTTCACATTTCCAGTCTGCGCTCCCTCACAGAACGAGACACGTTTCCCTGACGGCTCTGAGCTCTCCAAGGCGCTGGCCCACACCGCTGATTCACAGATAGGTCCCCTCATTTAGAAAGCAGAGAGGAGAGGGAGACAGGGCAGGCATTTAATCAAGAGCGCTGTATGCTCAATTAAACAGGCACAAGGACTCAGGATGGGGTCCCATCCCAGGGAAAGGGCAGCCCATAGAGGCACACGGGAAGCATTCATTGTGGATGACAGTGTGTAAACAGTGGTGCTGAATAGACTGTGCAGGTGCAGGACACTGCAGGCCAGCTCCATGGCCTTTTTTCACACAAGCTTCGCCTTTCAAACCACTGACCGCTGCTCTTTCACGCTTCGTGTTGAAGGCAGAAAGAGAGGGGGCGGGAGGGGAGGGGAGGGAGAGCATTGGTTACTCCCAGCCAGCACAGACAAACGAAACCAGGACAGGGCACCTTGAAGGGCTACTCCAGGCCTGTAAACAGACAAGTGGAAAAAGAAGTGGAATTTGTGAAATTAAATCCAGATGAGCAGGTTCTGCCACCTGACCTTGTTTTTTTTTACTTGTTTGAAGTCCTTTTCTGTCAGTTTCTTTCTTTCTTTTTTTTAACAGCCCTAAAATATTTCCCAAAACCTTTGGACTGTGGCATGTTTCCCACAGAAGGCTAAAGGTCAGCGCTTTGCCCAGCTGTTGTAAAATTTCCACTGAGCTCATAATTGTCTATATTCATTCAAGATTACTTTCATTTTGGTAGTCAAACAGGATGCCAAAAGGATTGTTTTGAATTAATGAAATAAAGTATTCCATTTTTATTCAAGTTGAACTGCCGTTTTTTCAAAAGAAATTACATTAAGGGTGAGAGGTGAGTGTGTCGATGGTTTAACTATTTGGACTCGCCTAAACATAGTGAAAGCATGGTGGTGAATCACTGTGATAAATATGGAATAATCAAGTACCGGTAATAGAGCTTGGTTACCGAGGGAATATTCACACACGACCAGCATAATCAAACCTGACCCAAGGGCTAGCCAAGTGAAATCACTCCCAGGGGTACCAATGCAGGTACAGCATCTTAGAGACGGATGGTCCAATGCAGGTACAGCATCTTAGAGATGGCTGGTCCAATGCAGGTACAGCATCTTACTCAGGCTGAAGGAGGTGGGGCTGTGGCGGGCATGGCACTTCAGTAACAAAGCTGAGACGTGCAACGCTCGAACTGAACCATGAATTGAGTCGAATGCAGTGTTTCTCAAAGGGGCGATACCACGCCCCAAGGGGCGTTCTGAAGCCAAAAGGGGCATTTACATCCAAGAGGGCAGGAAGGGGGCATTTTATCTAAAAAAAAAGGGGGCCATCGTGCTTCCTTCTTATTTAAAATTTTAAGGAAACTTTTATGTTGATTAAAATGTTGATTAACTACTTCCACACAATGTGCCAGTGATGTACTCACTGACTTGTGAACTATAAGATTGTGTAAACATCAAGTCAGAAATGTGTGTTGTTACTCAGCAACATCACTGCCAGTTGTGCTATCCGGTTTGTCATGCAAATTTAATATGGTCCAATTAGAATGAAGCAGCCGTTCCATTTATGCCTGTTGCCATGCTACAGTACAAGTCTGAATTTCACAGTTTATTCTTATTGTTATCCACACAATGGCGCAAGCAAAGGAGATATGTCAGAAATATTCAATAATAGTACACATTTTATGTACTATATATCATTATACCAGTGACTGGAGTTAATTATTTTTTCGTTTTATGAATTATTTATCTGTAATTCTCGGAACTAGTGGAATTAAATGTAATTAATAATTTATGTTAATTAAAAAGCATTGTTAATGACTAAAACAGTTGAGAAACACTGGTCTAATGCAAGGGTTTTGAACTGAACAATGGCACATGAATTGAGTCTAATGCAATTGTTTTGAACTGAACCATGGCACATGAATTGAGTCTAATGCAAGGGTTTTGAATTGTACAATGGCACATGAATTGAGTCTAATGCAAGGGTTTTGAACTGAACAATGGCACATGAATTGAGTCTAATCCAAGTTTTGAACTGAACCATAGCACATGAATTGAGTCTAATGCAAGTTTTGAACTGAACCATAGCACATGAATTGAGTCTAATGCAAGTTTTGAACTGAACCATAGAACATGAATTGAGTCTAATGCAAGTGTTTTGAACTGAACCATGGCACATGAATTGAGTCTAATGCAATTGTTTTGAACTGAACCATGGCACATGAATTGAGTCTAATGCAAGTGTTTTGAACTGAACCATGGCACATGAATTGAGTCTAATGCAAGTGTTTTGAACTGAACCATGGCACATGAATTGAGTCTAATGCAATTGTTTTGAACTGAACCATGGCACATGAATTGAGTCTAATGCAAGGGTTTTGCAGGTTTCATCTGGGGCGGTAGCATGGTTGTAAGGACTGTCCAGTTGGATGTTGCTCCACACAGAGGTTCTTAATACATCACCTATTGGGTTCCCTGTAGATTATAGTCCCAGTTTATTTGTTTTGAAGGTTGTGACCTTTCGTTGACATGTCATGGGGCCTGCATCAGCAGAGTTGCCAACTGTCCCTCTTTAACTAATCAGCTGCCTTTTTCTTTTCTCAAGAAGGATCCAGGAACCAAAAAGTAGACACATATACATTTAACATCATCCATTCTCACACACATTTTGCATTGGTCAGTAATTATGTATACTTTAAACATGGAAAGTAATTGTGAATCAAATATTTTAATGTACACATTAAAGCTGCGTTTGGAATGTCACGTTTTTAACATTACCGTGAAATTACTTCCATTCAGTTCATAAAAGACTGGAGGAAACGCTTTGCCAATGTAAGCCAAGCAGGCAAACAACTGAAACAAACAGCACCCTCTGTCCTGCAGTCACGCCAATCGCCTCTTTTAACAGATGATACCAAGCTACTGAACCTGTGGAGCCTCCATCTGGATTCATCAAGTGCTTGACCAGTAGGGGCCACCTCTGAATTATTCTCAGGTCAATGTACCCCCCTAGCCCCGAGGGAGCACAGAGTCCAGTGCACCCTGTGGCTTCCACCAAAGAGCAACAACTCAACAGCAACAGGATTTAAACCACGCTTGAATGACTCAGCGCTGGCAAATGTAATCAATTCCCTCCTAGCAGCGGTGAGTTAATAACACTGATATCAGCATACTGTAAGCCTCGTACTGACCGCTCCTCTACAGAGCTTGCTCTTTGGTTGAAATGTAAGAAGTTCCTCTGTGGTTTGCGGTTCATGTGCAGCCCTCGTCTTTCCATTCAATTCAATGGGCTGAGATGCCAATTCATTACACAATCCAGAAAGCAGCGCATTCACAAGGTGAGGCACTGGGGTTCTGACCAAACAAGGAAACTGCAAAGATAGACGCCATGAAGATGAAACAGAACTAACAATGTAATAAATAAAATGCATGAGGTTCACAGCATCACTTTAACTGTGGCCTCAGTAGAGCTCTCAGAATCATGTCTAAACTGTCTATGTACAGCAGAATGTAACCACTGACCTGTTCCCTGCTACACTAGTGGATGTCAAATACTGTACCACGTTTGCTCTAAATGCGGTATTTCTTATATCCACTAGGGGCAGTGTTGAAGGGGGACAGGATAATGGTTACATTCTTATGTATCAGATGTTCTTAGCGTTTAGACAGAATTCTGAGAGCTCTACTGAAGTTGTGATGGCTGAGACAGAAAATGTCAAAAAGTAAACTGAAATAAAATGAAAAGTTAGTTTAGATAACTGGGATATTTCAGACCCATAGTATTTGGTGTATTATTTATGGACCCCTGCCTCTCTTATTCCCAGCACATCTCCACTCTGGCACGCACTTGACGATTCTTCCTGAGCAATATCCGAAGAATCCAACCCTTCCTCACCAACTACGCCACCCAGCTCCTGGTCCAGGCCTTGGTACTCTCCCGCCTATACTACTGCAACTCCCTCCTGGCTGGCCTCCCTGCGTCTGCCACCCGTCCGCTCCAGCTCATCCAGAACTCCGCTGCTCGCCTGGTGTTCTCTCTGCCTCGCTTCTCCCACGCAACTCCACTACTCCGCTCACTCCACTGGCTCCCGATCACCGCTCGCATCCAGTTCAAGACTCTTGTACTAGCCTACAGATTGCCCTGACCAGACTGCACCCAGCTACCTCATCTCTCCCTACACCCCCACTCGACCTCTCCGCTCCTCCTGCACTAGAAGACTGGCTCTACCTCCTCTACGCTCCCCTGCCTCCAGAGCCCGCTCCTTCTCCACCCTCGCCCCACAGTGGTGGAATGACCTTCCTACAGATGTCAGGACTGCCCAGTCCCTGACCACATTCCAGAGCCTCCTCAAGACTCACCTCTTCAGAAAGCACCCGTAGAACTCCTCTGTTTTTCCCCTGGGTCACTTATCACCCTTCCTTAAATGCGCTTTACTTGCTCTTATCTGCCCCCTATTTTACTGCATTTAATCCTGTACTTCAGGGCACTGTAAGCTGCCAAGTTTTTAATCTGTAGTATTTTGTATTTAATTATATCCTGATGTAACTATCATTAACACTGTTATCTGCTGTATTATTGAATCGTATTTTGTCACACTTGTATTTGCTTGAACCAAAGTCATTGTATTTATCTTGCTCTTAATTGCATTATTACTTGTACTGTGATTCTTGAAATGTATTTGTTTACGACTGTAAGTCGCCCTGGATAAGGGCGTCTGCTAAGAAATAAATAATAATAATAATAATAATAGTATTCTGTGTATTATTTATAGTATTCAGTGTAATATTTCTAGTAGTACAGTGTATTATTTATAGTATTCAGTGTAATATTTATAGTATTTGGTGTATTATTTATAGTATTCAGTGTAATATTTCTAGTAGTACAGTGTATTATTTATAGTATTCAGTGTAATATTTCTAGTAGTACAGTGTATTATTTATAGTATTCAGTGTAATATTTCTAGTAGTACAGTGTATTATTTATAGTATTCAGTGTAATATTTCTAGTAGTACAGTGTATTATTTATAGTATTCAGTGTAATATTTCTAGTAGTACAGTGTATTAGTTATAGTATTCAGTGTAATATTTCTAGTAGTACAGTGTATTATTTATAGTATTCAGTGTAATATTTCTAGTAGTACAGTGTATTATTTATAGTATTCAGTGTAATATTTATAGTATTTGGTGTATTATTTATAGTATTCAGTGTAATATTTCTAGTAGTACAGTGTATTATTTATAGTATTCAGTGTAATATTTCTAGTAGTACAGTGTATTATTTATAGTATTCAGTGTAATATTTCTAGTAGTACAGTGTATTATTTATAGTATTCAGTGTAATATTTCTAGTAGTACAGTGTATTATTTATAGTATTCAGTGTAATATTTCTAGTAGTACAGTGTATTATTTATATTATTCTGTGTATTATTTATAGTATTCAGTGTACTATTGACAGTATTCAGTACTGTACTTTTGTTTATTGAGTTTATTCTATTGCATGTTACTTTAGGGTGCAAACGACCCATTTGAGCAGCAGCTGGATTATGAAAACAAGCACAGCTACCAATGCAACAATGCATGCAAGTCTCAGTTTAGTTCATCCACTGTTAGGCCATGTTGACAGCAAATTGTAAAAGTCCTATATTTTCTTGTATAAATCACAAATGTTGTGTAAATCAGACAGTGAAATAATGAGGGTCCACTGTATAAAGATATTTTTATCCACCCCTGGCTCAATTGAAAAGACTCCAACATGTTTAAAAGACTGCAAAACGCTTCTTTCTTTTGTATTTTCTTATATTGCTTTCCCAAAATGTGATAAATTGGAGAAGTAATCCACTGTTTCTTTTGCCACTGAATGTCCCTTAAAACATTTCTACCTTAATTGAACCAGACTTGACATGGTTTATAATCCCTTTACTTTGTATTTTCCTGACCTTAAGTTAAAAAAAAAATGCAATTTGTGGAGCAGTGTGAGTTTGTTTACTGTGGTTTCTTCCTGAGTTTTCAGTTGAATCACAGAATTAATCAACTAGAACATCAAAGCTGGCTGTCATTGAAATGATTTAACTCTCCCAGTGTCGGCTGACACTCTGTTTTCCCCTTTCCCTCTCTTCCTGACCCCACACTGCTCCACCCCTCACTAGTAAAAAGGCCCCACTGTTCGAATCAGCACACACAGAACTCATTAATGCTAACCCTAATTGTGCCAATTCAAAGGTTTCAATAGCTCTAATTAAAACCCTCTTCATCTGGACAGTCATGAGCAGCACAAACTGTCAAAGCCAACAACTAAATAACAGCCTGATAAAACAGGGCATTTCTGTTTCCTCTGGAGGTCACAGATGGATCAGGTGGGCCTGGCCTGTCCTTTTTGGAGATGAGGTTTCACAGTGGCAGCTTTCCCCTTCTCCAGTGGCTTGTGGTGTCACAGCCACAGCCCTCCACATCTGCAGCACACAGCACAGGAGAGAAACTCTGAGACCCTGTGGGTCTGTCTTTTTCAGGGTTTCCTGTTCCCTGTACAACATAACAGCGTAATTACATTAATTGGTTACATATTTTTCTTTTTTTTTTTGTCAGCAAAACATTAAATAATTCAATTGGTAGCATTCTGAGGAGAATCAATAGCCCACCTTATTAAAAACGTGTGTCTGAGTTTGCGTGTGCAACAAACGTTTAGCACAGGAACATGCTTTCCCTGCACTTATACAGTACTGGGCATTAACTGTGCTTAGAAATAGTTTTCACCATGCTCTACCAGTGGTATCTGTGATTGCTCATGCTTGCATGTGCTTTAGTCTCTATGTTTTTACTGTGCTTTATTCACTTTGTAAAATGAATCTGGTACCAGTGCAATTGTGTGTGAGGGGCCAGTCTACAGCTCATATTGAGATCCCTAAAGTGATTCAGAATCACTAAGTTAAACAGCTGGACAATCAACACATTTTGATACACTTCTGAATCTTAAATAACCCAGATTAACATTAGTACATTTTCTTTTCTTTTCCACAAAAATCTGACACATGTAGTTTGAAGGGTTTATGTTTTACTTTGTTATCACTCACACTTGTTTTTAACTAACCAACAGTTAATGTACTTTAACTGATGCCCACCCTTATGAAAGCTTACCAGGGTAAGTTTGCATGGAAATTGTTTAATTTCCCCATGCTTTTCCCATGGTTATACTATGGATTTACAATAGTTTAACATAATTTGCCATGTTTTTAATATGCTTTACCACATCTCTCTGCTTACATTTGCTTTACCACGATTTCACTGTGCGTTATTACACTTTGCTATGCTGTTATTTGGGGCACACAGGTGATGATGGTGTCGAGGGAAGAAATGAGAAAGTGTTTAAGCGTCTCTTATTCTGAGAGCAACAGTCCCCTGTATACCATTCCCATCCAGCCACCACTCACACATAGCCATTCAGTCAATAAGGATGCATAAAGCTTAGAAACCTGACAGCACATGTGCCCAGAAGTGGATACTGCATTTTAGATTTGCTGAACTCACTGATATGTGTCGTTACGCTGCAGTTCTTCTCCAGGAAGGTGTAATGACAGGATGCCAGTCTCGTGTAATGACAGGGTGTCAGTCTTGTGTAATGACAGGGTGACAATCTTGTGTAATGACAGGGTGACAGTCTCGTGTAATGACAGGGTGTCAGTCTCGTGTAATGACAGGGTGACAGTCATGTGTAATGACAGGGTGACAGTAATGACAGGGTGACAGTCTCGTGTAATGACAGGGTGACAGTCTCGTGTAATGACAGGGTGACAATCTTGTGTAATGACAGGGTGTCAGTCTCGTGTAATGACAGGGTGACAGTCTTGTGTAATGACAGGGTGACAGTCTCGTGTAATGACAGGATGCCAGTCTCGTGTAATGACAGGGTGCCAGACTCGTGTAATGACAGGGTGACAGTCTCGTGTAATGACAGGGTGACAGTCTTGTGTAATGACAGGGTGACAGTCTCGTGTAATGACAGGGTGACAGTCTCGTGTAATGACAGGATGCCAGTCTTGTGTAATGACAGGGTGACAGTAATGACAGGGTGACAGTCTTGTGTAATGACAGGGTGACAGTCTCGTGTAATGACAGGGTGACAGTCTCGTGTAATGACAGGGTGCCAGACTCGTGTAATGACAGGGTGCCAGTCTTGTGTAATGACAGGGTGACAGTCTCGTGTAATGACAGGGTGACAGTCTCGTGTAATGACAGGGTGACAGTCTTGTGTAATGACAGGGTGACAGTAATGACAGGGTGACAGTCTCGTGTAATGACAGGGTGACCGTCTCGTGTAATGACAGGGTGCCAGTCTTGTGTAATGACAGGGTGCCAGTCTTGTGTAATGACAGGGTGACAGTAATGACAGGGTGACAGTCTCGTGTAATGACAGGGTGACCGTCTCGTGTAATGACAGGGTGCCAGTCTCGTGTAATGACAGGGTGACAGTAATGACAGGGTGACAGTCTCGTGTAATGACAGGGTGACAGTAATGACAGGGTGACAGTCTTGTGTAATGACAGGGTGCCAGTCTCGTGTAATGACAGGATGACAGTAATGACAGGGTGACAGTCTTGTGTAATGACAGGGTGACAGTCTCGTGTAATGACAGGGTGCCAGTCTCGTGTAATGACAGGTGACAGTAATGACAGGGTGACAGTCTTGTGTAATGACAGGGTGACAGTAATGACAGGGTGACAGTCTCATGTAATGACTGGGTGACAGTCTTGTGTAATGACAGGGTGCCAGTCTTGTGTAATGACAGGGTGACAGTAATGACAGGGTAAGTCTCGTGTAATGACAGGGTGACAGTCTCATGTAATGACAGGATGCCAGTCTCGTGTAATGACAGGGTGCCAGACTCGTGTAATGACAGGGTGACAGTCTCGTGTAATGACAGGGTGCCAGTCTTGTGTAATGACAGGGTGACAGTAATGACAGGGTGACAGTCTCGTGTAATGACAGGGTGCCAGTCTCGTGTAATGACAGGGTAACAGTCTCGTGTAATGACAGGGTGACAGTAATGACAGGGTGACAGTCTCGTGTAATCACAGGGTGACAGTCTTGTGTAATGACAGGGTGCCAGTCTCGTGTAATGACAGGGTGACAGTCTTGTGTAATGACAGGGTGCCAGTCTTGTGTAATGACAGGGTGCCAGTCTTGTGTAATGACAGGGTGACAGTAATGACAGGGTGACAGTCTCGTGTAATGACAGGGTGACCGTCTCGTGTAATGACAGGGTGCCAGTCTTGTGTAATGACAGGGCGCCAGTCTTGTGTAATGACAGGGTGACAGTAATGACAGGGTGACAGTCTCGTGTAATGACAGGGTGACCGTCTCGTGTAATGACAGGGTGCCAGTCTCGTGTAATGACAGGGTGACAGTAATGACAGGGTGACAGTCTCGTGTAATGACAGGGTGACAGTAATGACAGGGTGACAGTCTTGTGTAATGACAGGGTGACAGTCTCGTGTAATGACAGGGTGCCAGTCTTGTGTAATGACAGGTGACAGTAATGACAGGGTGACAGTCTTGTGTAATGACAGGGTGACAGTAATGACAGGGTGACAGTCTCATGTAATGACTGGGTGACAGTCTTGTGTAATGACAGGGTGCCAGTCTTGTGTAATGACAGGGTGACAGTAATGACAGGGTAAGTCTCGTGTAATGACAGGGTGACAGTCTCATGTAATGACAGGATGCCAGTCTCGTGTAATGACAGGGTGCCAGACTCGTGTAATGACAGGGTGACAGTCTCGTGTAATGACAGGGTGCCAGTCTTGTGTAATGACAGGGTGACAGTAATGACAGGGTGACAGTCTCGTGTAATGACAGGGTGACAGTCTTGTGTAATGACAGGGTGACAGTCTCGTGTAATGACAGGATGCCAGTCTCGTGTAATGACAGGGTGCCAGACTCGTGTAATGACAGGGTGACAGTCTCGTGTAATGACAGGGTGACAGTCTTGTGTAATGACAGGGTAACAGTCTCGTGTAATGACAGGGTGACAGTAATGACAGGGTGACAGTCTCGTGTAATGACAGGGTGCCAGTCTCGTGTAATGACAGGGTAACAGTCTCGTGTAATGACAGGGTGACAGTCTCGTGTAATGACAGGGTGACAGTCTTGTGTAATGACAGGGTGACAGTCTCGTGTAATGACAGGGTGACAGTCTTGTGTAATGACAGGGTGACAGTCTCGTGTAATGACAGGGTGACAGTCTTGTGTAATGACAGGGTGCCAGTCTCGTGTAATGACAGGGTGCCAGTCTCGTGTAATGACAGGGTGCCAGTCTCGTGTAATGACAGGGTAACAGTCTCGTGTAATGACAGGGTGACAGTAATGACAGGGTGACAGTTTCGTGTAATCACAGGGTGACAGTCTCGTGTAATGACAGGGTGCCAGTCTCGTGTAATGACAGGGTGCCAGTCTCGTGTAATGACAGGGTGCCAGTCTTGTGTAATGACAGGGTGCCAGTCTCGTGTAATGACATGGTGACAGTCTCGTGTAATGACAGGGTGACAGTCTCGTGTAATGACAGGGTGCCAGTCTCGTGTAATGACAGGGTAACAGTCTCGTGTAATGACAGGGTGACAGTAATGACAGGGTGACAGTCTTGTGTAATCACAGGGTGACAGTCTTGTGTAATGACAGGGTGCCAGTCTCGTGTAATGACAGGGTGACAGTCTTGTGTAATGACAGGGTGCCAGTCTTGTGTAATGACAGGGTGCCAGTCTCGTGTAATGACAGGGTGACAGTAATGACAGGGTGACAGTCTCGTGTAATGACAGGGTGACCGTCTCGTGTAATGACAGGGTGCCAGTCTTGTGTAATGACAGGGTGACAGTAATGACAGGGTGACAGTCTCGTGTAATGACAGGGTGACAGTAATGACAGGGTGACAGTCTCGTGTAATGACAGGGTGCCAGTCTCGTGTAATGACAGGGTGCCAGTCTCGTGTAATGACAGGGTGACAGTAATGACAGGGTGACAGACTTGTGTAATGACAGGGTGACAGTAATGACAGGGTGACAGTCTCGTGTAATGACAGGGTACCAGTCTCGTGTAATGACAGGGTGACAGTAATGACAGGGTGCCAGTCTCGTGTAATGACAGGGTGCCAGTCTCGTGTAATGACAGGGTGACAGTAATGACAGGGTGACAGTCTTGTGTAATGACAGGGTGACAGTCTCGTGTAATGACAGGGTGCCAGTCTCGTGTAATGACAGGGTGACAGTAATGACAGGGTGACAGTCTTGTGTAGTGACAGGGTGACAGTAATGACAGGGTGACAGTCTCATGTAATGACTGGGTGACAGTCTTGTGTAATGACAGGGTGCCAGTCTTGTGTAATGACAGGGTGACAGTAATGACAGGGTAACAGTCTCGTGTAATGACAGGGTGACAGTCTTGTGTAATGACAGGGTGACAGTCTCGTGTAATGACAGGATGCCAATCTCGTGTAATGACAGGGTGCCAGACTCGTGTAATGACAGGGTGACAGTCTCGTGTAATGACAAGGTGACAGTCTCGTGTAATGACAGGGTGCCAGTCTTGTGTAATGACAGGGTGACAGTAATGACAGGGTGACAGTCTCGTGTAATGACAGGGTGACAGTCTTGTGTAATGACAGGATGCCAGTCTCGTGTAATGACAGGGTGACAGTCTCGTGTAATGACAGGGTGACAGTAATGACAGGGTGACAGTCTTGTGTAATGACAGGGTGACAGTAATGACAGGGTGACAGTCTCATGTAATGACTGGGTGACAGTCTCGTGTAATGACAGGGTGACAGTCTCATGTAATGACAGGGTGCCAGACTCGTGTAATGACAGGATGCCAGTCTCGTGTAATGACAGGGTGCCAGTCTTGTGTAATGACAGGGTGCCAGTCTTGTGTAATGACAGGGTGACAGTAATGACAGGGTGACAGTCTCGTGTAATGACAGGGTGCCAGTCTCGTGTAATGACAGGGTAACAGTCTTGTGTAATGACAGGGTGACAGTAATGACAGGGTGACAGTCTTGTGTAATGACAGGGTGACAGTAATGACAGGGTGACAGTCTCATGTAATGACTGGGTGACAGTCTCGTGTAATGACAGGGTGACAGTCTCATGTAATGACAGGGTGCCAGACTCGTGTAATGACAGGATGCCAGTCTCGTGTAATGACATGGTGCCAGTCTTGTGTAATGACAGGGTGCCAGTCTTGTGTAATGACAGGGTGACAGTAATGACAGGGTGACAGTCTCGTGTAATGACAGGGTGACCGTCTCGTGTAATGAAAGGGTGCCAGTCTCGTGTAATGACAGGGTGACAGTAATGACAGGGTGACAGTCTTGTGTAATGACAGGGTGACAGTAATGACAGGGTGACAGTCTCGTGTAATGACAGGGTACCAGTCTCGTGTAATGACAGCGTGACAGTCTTGTGTAATGACAGGGTGACAGTAATGACAGGGTGCCAGTCTCGTGTAATGACAGGGTGCCAGTCTCGTGTAATGACAGGGTGACAGTAATGACAGGGTGACAGTCTTGTGTAATGACAGGGTGACAGTCTCGTGTAATGACAGGGTGCCAGTCTCGTGTAATGACAGGGTGACAGTAATGACAGGGTGACAGTCTTGTGTAATGACAGGGTGACAGTAATGACAGGGTGACAGTCTCATGTAATGACTGGGTGACAGTCTTGTGTAATGACAGGGTGACAGTCTCATGTAATGACAGGGTGCCAGACTCGGGTAAGTAATGACAGGATGCCAGTCTCGTGTAATGACAGGGTGCCAGTCTTGTGTAATGACAGGGTGCCAGTCTTGTGTAACAGGGTGACAGGACAGGGTGACAGTCTCGTGTAATGACAGGGTGCCAGTCTCGTGTAATGACAGGGTGACAGTCTTGTGTAATGACAGGGTGACAGTAATGACAGGGTGACAGTCTTGTGTAATGACAGGGTGACAGTAATGACAGGGTGACAGTCTCATGTAATGACAGGGTGACAGTCTCGTGTAATGACAGGGTGACAGTCTCATGTAATGACAGGGTGCCAGACTCGTGTAATGACAGGATGCCAGTCTCGTGTAATGACAGGGTGCCAGTCTTGTAATGACAGGGTGCCAGTCTTGTGTAATGACAGGGTGACAGTAATGACAGGGTGACAGTCTCGTGTAATGACAGGGTGACCGTCTCGTGTAATGACAGGGTGCCAGTCTCGTGTAATGACAGGGTGACAGTCTCGTGTAATGACAGGGTGACAGTCTTGTGTAATGACAGGGTGACAGTAATGACAGGGTGACAGTCTCGTGTAATGACAGGGTGACAGTCTCGTGTAATGACAGGGTGACAGTCTTGTGTAATGACAGGGTGACAGTAATGACAGGGTGACAGTCTCGTGTAATGACAGGGTGCCAGTCTCGTGTAATGACAGGGTGACAGTAATGACAGGGTGACAGTCTTGTGTAATGACAGGGTGACAGTCTTGTGTAATGACAGGGTGCCAGTCTCGTGTAATGACAGGGTGACAGTAATGACAGGGTGACAGTCTTGTGTAATGACAGGGTGACAGGACAGGGTGACAGTCTCATGTAATGACAGGGTGACAGTCTTGTGTAATGACAGGGTGCCAGTCTTGTGTAATGACAGGGTGACAGTAATGACAGGGGGTAATGACAGGGTGACAGTCTCGTGTAATGACAGGGTGACAGTCTCGACAATGACAGGATGCCAGTCTCATGTAATGACAGGGTGCCAGACTCTCGTGTAATGACAGGGTGACAGTCTCGTGTAATGACAGGGTCCCAGTCTTGTGTAATGACAGGGTGACAGTAATGACAGGGTGACAGTCTCGTGTAATGACAGGGTGACAGTCTTGTGTAATGACAGGGTGACAGTCTCGTGTAATGACAGGGTGCCAGTCTCGTGTAATGACAGGGTGCCAGTCTCGTGTAGTCTTGTAATGACAGGGGCGACAGTCTCGTGTAATGACAGGGTCAGTCTTGTGTAATGACAGGGTGACAGTAATGACAGGGTGACAGTCTCGTGTAATGACAGGGTGCCAGTCTCGTGTAATGACAGGGTGACAGTCTCGTGTAATGACAGGGTGACAGTCTCGTGTAATGACAGGGTGACAGTCTGACAGGGTAATGACAGGGTGACAGTCTTGTGTAATGACAGGGTGACAGTCTCGTGTAATGACAGGGTGACAGTCTTGTGTAATGACAGGGTGCCAGTCTTGTGTAATGACAGGGTGCCAGTCTCGTGTAATGACAGGGTGCCAGTCTCGTAATGACAGGGTAACAGTCTCGTGTAATGACAGGGTGACAGTAATGACAGGGTGACAGTTTCGTGTAATCACAGGGTGACAGTCTCGTGTAATGACAGGGTGCCAGTCTGTTGTAATGACAGGGTGCCAGTCTTGTGTAATGACAGGGTGCCAGTCTCGTGTAATGACATGGTGACAGTCTCGTGTAATGACAGGGTGACAGTCTCGTGTAATGACAGGGTGCCAGTCTCGTGTAATGACAGGGTAACAGTCTCGTGTAATGACAGGGTGACAGTAATGACAGGGTGACAGTCTTGTGTAATCACAGGGTGACAGTCTTGTGTAATGACAGGGTGCCAGTCTCGTAAATGACAGGGTGACAGTCTTGTGTAATGACAGGGTGCCAGTCTTGTGTAATGACAGGGTGCCAGTCTCGTGTAATGACAGGGTGACAGTAATGACAGGGTGACAGTCTCGTGTAATGACAGGGTGACCGTCTCGTGTAATGACAGGGTGCCAGTCTTGTGTAATGACAGGGTGACAGTAATGACAGGGTGACAGTCTCGTGTAATGACAGGGTGACAGTAATGACAGGGTGACAGTCTCGTGTAATGACAGGGTGACAGTCTCGTAATGACAGGGTGACAGTCTCGTGTAATGACAGGGTGACAGTAATGACAGGGTGACAGACTTGTGTAATGACAGGGTGACAGTAATGACAGGGTGACAGTCTCGTGTAATGACAGGGTACCAGTCTCGTGTAATGACAGGGTGACAGTAATGACAGGGTGCCAGTCTCGTGTAATGACAGGGTGCCAGTCTCGTGTAATGACAGGGTGACAGTAATGACAGAGTGACAGTCTTGTGTAATGACAGGGTGACAGTCTCGTGTAATGACAGGGTGCCAGTCTCGTGTAATGACAGGGTGACAGTAATGACAGGGTGTCACAAAGACGGCCAGAGTGGGTTGCGTCAGACCAGAAAGGAATTCAAACACAGACGGTGGTGATGATGAGCTGAGTGCAATGGCTGCACTCAGCGTTTATTAACAAATAAAAGGTTTGTAAACAGCACAAAACAGGACACGGCACTTAATGCCAAAATAAACAGACATACAAAACGCACTAAACACAAACGGTGCACGGAGACAAACAAACACGGTGAGTACACACTTCTCTTTACTCTTAATGATTTTAACTCTCCTCTCTCTCTCTCCAGGGTCCTCTTCCGAACACCTAACCCCGACTGAGTGAAAATGTGCATCTATTTATACTGTTTGTGCTGATTCAATTACTACTTAATTATT
The DNA here is from genome assembly GCA_036884735.1 of Huso huso. NCBI lineage: Eukaryota > Metazoa > Chordata > Actinopteri > Acipenseriformes > Acipenseridae > Huso > Huso huso. Next base: position 16,489,298 of record CM072676.1, read on the forward strand.
CACTTGAATCCCAGCACGTGAATTAATTCTGTGCAACCCTGTGCTCACATATTACATTTAACCAGCACGTGAAGTGATTTGTGCTCTCCTCGTGCCTAAATACAAATCTACACTTTTTAAATCACACGAAACACAGACCCGTTTATATCCCGTGTACCAATCTATACACCAACATTTACACACGCATAATGACACACAACACATAATATGCACAGGGGCGGGCACATTGCCACATATATACCCCCCCCTGTGCAAAGCACACATGGCCTCAACGGCCACCTCCCCCCTTAAAAATCCAGCAGTCCAGGCCAAAGTCTCGGGCTGGGAAGGGAGGCTTCAGTGGGCCCATGGCTGGCCATGCTGTCAGCACCCCTGCCGGTAGTGGCACGGCTGACAGCCTGTTGGTTTGCTCCTGCAGCGAAACTGCTGCTGGGGAAAGTGGTCTCCTGACCTCTCCCCCTGTCTTTGTAGCCGGTAGCTCCCTTTGGTGGGGCTCCGACCACAGTACTGCCGGCAGCGAAGAAGCTGCAGTGGGAGCAGGTCTCCGGACCTCCCCCACGATCTCCGGCAGCGAAACTGCTGCAGTGGGAGCAGGTCTCGGACCTCCCCACACCATCTCCGGCAGCGAAACTGCTGCAGTGGGAGCAGGTCTCCTGACCTCCCCCACGATCTCCAGCAGCGAAACTGCTGCAGTGGGAGCAGGTCTCCAGACCTCCCCCACGATCTCCGGCAGCGAAACTGCTGCAGTGGGAGCAGGTCTCCTGACCTCCCCCACGATCTCCGGCAGCGAAACTGCTGCTGGGGTTGGTGGTCTCCAGACCTCCTCCCGATCTCCGCAGCGAAACTGCTGCAGTGGGGAGCAGGTCTCCTGACCTCCCCACGATCTCCGGCAGCAAACTGCTGCTGGGGTTGGTGGTCTCCAGACCTCCTCCCCTTCTTCGGCCGGCAGCTCCCTTTCTGGGGCTCCGCCACCGTACCCCAGCGGAGGTACGGGCAGCAGAGGCAGCTCCTGCTCCTCTGCTCCGGGCGGTGGCGGAGGCAGAGGCAGCTCCAGCTCCTCTGCTCCTGGCGGTGGTGGAGGCAGAGGCAGCTCCAGCTCCTCTGCTCCTGGCGGTGGTGGAACCAGCAGGTATTCACCCTCTGCTGGTGGAGGTGGGACCAGCAGGTATTCACCCTCTGCTGGTGGAGGTTGAACCAGCAGGTATTCACCCTCTGCTGGTGGAGGTGGGAGGGGCAAGCAGTCCTCCCACTGCGGTGGAGGTGGAACCAGCAGGTATTCACCCTCTGCTGGTGGAGGTGGCGGAGGCAGAGGCAGCTCCTGCTCCTCTGCTCCTAGTGGAGGAAGCGGTGGTGGTGGCGGAGGCCATGGGGCTGATGTTGGCCACCAGAGGGAGGCTGTGGCAGTGCTGGCTCCCTCTGCTGTGGCGGTCTGGGCTGGTGGCGCCAGACAGCCCCCTCATCAGCCTGAATAGAGGCTGCTGGGGACACCAGCCTCCTGCCCCTCTCCCCCAAAAATTTTCAGGGGTTGAGCCTGTAACCTCCCCCCTTTCGGCTCCTGGGGCTGAACCAGCAGGCATTCTCCTCTGCTGGTGGCTTGGGTCCCAGGGCTGTGGAAAGCCCGATTTGCCTCCCTTCGGGCTCTGGACGCACCGACTCCTCCCTTTTGGGCTGTGGACGCACCGACTCCTCCCTTTTGGGCTGTGGGTGACAGTCCCTCCCTTTTGGGCTGTGGACGCACCGACTCCTCCCTTTGGGCTGTGGACGACCGACTCCTCCCTCTTGGGCTGTGGACGCTCGCTCCCCCACTCAGGCGTGGGACGTTCGGGGCTCCTCCCACTCAGGCGTGGGACGTTCGGGCTCCTCCCACTCAGGCGTAGGACGTTCTGGGCCCTCCCACTCAGGCGTGGGGACGCCTGGGCTCCTTCCGTTTGGGCTGTGGACGCTCAGGCTCCTCCCATTTGGGCTGTGGACGCCAGGCTCCTCCCAAGGGCTGTGGACGCCAGGCTCCTCCCCTGGGCTGTGGACGCTCAGGCTCCTCCCATTTGGGCTGTGGACGCTCAGGCTCCTCCCGCTTGGGCTGTGGACGCTCAGGCTCCTCCCGCTTGGGCTGTGGACGCCAGGCTCCTCCCGTTTGGGCTGTGGACGCCAGGCTCCTCCCGCTTGGGTCTGTGGACGCCAGGCTCCTCCCCCGCTTGGGCTGTGGACGCTGGGCTCCTCCCGCTTGGGCTGTGGACGCTCTGGCTCCTCCCAGCTGACAGCTGTGGGCGGCTGGCTCCCTCCCCATAACTGCGAAGGGACAGTGGGCGAACAGGTGATCCTGGTCGCAGAGGAGGCACCCAGCGATGGCTTGTTACATCGCCGGGGATGCCTGGCCCTTGAGGGGTGCACCCTCCTCCCTGTCCTTCACAGGTCTTTCTGTGCCTCCCGCTTGGGACTGTGCAGGCAAAACCAGCAGGCATTCACCCTCTGCTGGTGGAGATGGGACAGCAGGTACTCACCCTCTGCTGGTGGAGATGGGGACAGCAGGTACTCCCTCTGCTGGTGGTCCTGCTACCTGGGCTGCTGTTCCGTTTATGGTTGCCTCCAGGTAGCTGAGGACAAACTCCACACCTTCCTCCAAGGTGTTTGGGGTGTGTTCCTGCTGATATGCCTCCCATCTCTCACTGTCCATCATCCACAGGGCGCGGGACGACTATGGGCAGAGACTGGGCCTCCAGCCCAGCATTCTCCAGGAACCAGTCCCGCCACTTTGTAATGTCTTCTGCCATTATATTATTATTTTTTTTTTTTTATATATATTTTTTTTTAAACAAACCCCTCCTGGTCTGACGCTGAGGCGACAGGGTTATCCCACTTCTGACACCACGTGTCACAAAGACGGCCAGAGTGGGTTGTAAGACCAGAAAGGAATTCAAACACAGACGGTGGTGATGATGAGCTGAGTGCAATGGCTGCACTCAGCGTTTATTAACAAATAAAAGGTTTGTAAACAGCACAAAACAGGACACGGCACTTGCGCCAAAATAAACAGACATACAAAAACGCACTAAACACAAACGGTGCACGGAGACAAACAAACACGGTGAGTACACACACTTCTCTTTACTCTTAATGATTTTAACTCTCCTCTCTCTCTCTCCCGTTCTCCTCTTCCGAACACCTAACCCCGACTGAGTGAAAATGTGCATCTATTTATACTGTTTGTGCTGGGATTCAATTACTACTTAATTATTCACTTGAATCCCAGCACGTGAATTAATTCTGTGCAACCCTGTGCTCACATATTACATTTAACCAGCACGTGAAGTGATTTGTGCTCTCCTCGTGCCTAAATACAAATCTACACTTTTTAAATCACACGTGAAACACAGACCCGTTTATATCCCGTGTACCAATCTATACACCAACATTTACACACGCACGCAACACACAACACATAATATGCACACAGGGGCGGGGCACATTGCCACACAGGGTGACAGTCTTGTGTAGTGACAGGGTGACAGTAATGACAGGGTGACAGTCTCATGTAATGACTGGGTGACAGTCTTGTGTAATGACAGGGTGCCAGTCTTGTGTAATGACAGGGTGACAGTAATGACAGGGTAACAGTCTCGTGTAATGACAGGGTGACAGTCTTGTGTAATGACAGGGTGACAGTCTTGTGTAATGACAGGATGCCAATCTCGTGTAATGACAGGGTGCCAGACTCGTGTAATGACAGGGTGACAGTCTCGTGTAATGACAAGGTGACAGTCTCGTGTAATGACAGGGTGCCAGTCTTGTGTAATGACAGGGTGACAGTAATGACAGGGTGACAGTCTCGTGTAATGACAGGGTGACAGTCTCGTGTAATGACAGGATGCCAGTCTCGTGTAATGACAGGGTGACAGTCTCGTGTAATGACAGGGTGACAGTAATGACAGGGTGACAGTCTTGTGTAATGACAGGGTGACAGTAATGACAGGGTGACAGTCTCATGTAATGACTGGGTGACAGTGTCGTGTAATGACAGGGTGACAGTCTCATGTAATGACAGGGTGCCAGACTCGTGTAATGACAGGATGCCAGTCTCGTGTAATGACAGGGTGCCAGTCTTGTGTAATGACAGGGTGCCAGTCTTGTGTAATGACAGGGTGACAGTAATGACAGGGTGACAGTCTCGTGTAATGACAGGGTGACCGTCTCGTGTAATGACAGGGTGCCAGTCTCGTGTAATGACAGGGTGACAGTAATGACAGGGTGACAGTCTTGTGTAATGACAGGGTGACAGTAATGACAGGGTGACAGTCTCATGTAATGACTGGGTGACAGTCTCGTGTAATGACAGGGTGACAGTCTCATGTAATGACAGGGTGCCAGACTCATGTAATGACAGGATGCCAGTCTCGTGTAATGACATGGTGCCAGTCTTGTGTAATGACAGGGTGCCAGTCTTGTGTAATGACAGGGTGACAGTAATGACAGGGTGACAGTCTCGTGTAATGACAGGGTGACCGTCTCGTGTAATGACAGGGTGCCAGTCTCGTGTAATGACAGGGTGACAGTAATGACAGGGTGACAGTCTTGTGTAATGACAGGGTGACAGTAATGACAGGGTGACAGTCTCGTGTAATGACAGGGTACCAGTCTCGTGTAATGACAGGGTGACAGTCTTGTGTAATGACAGGGTGACAGTAATGACAGGGTGCCAGTCTCGTGTAATGACAGGGTGCCAGTCTCGTGTAATGACAGGGTGACAGTAATGACAGGGTGACAGTCTTGTGTAATGACAGGGTGACAGTCTCGTGTAATGACAGGGTGCCAGTCTTGTGTAATGACAGGGTGACAGTAATGACAGGGTGACAGTCTTGTGTAATGACAGGGTGACAGTAATGACAGGGTGACAGTCTCATGTAATGACTGGGTGACAGTCTTGTGTAATGACAGGGTACCAGTCTTGTGTAATGACAGGGTGACAGTAATGACAGGGTAAGTCTCGTGTAATGACAGGGTGACAGTCTCGTATAATGACAGGATGCCAGTCTCGTGTAATGACAGGGTGCCAGACTCGTGTAATGACAGGGTGACAGTCTCGTGTAATGACAGGGTGCCAGTCTTGTGTAATGACAGGGTGACAGTAATGACAGGGTGACAGTCTCGTGTAATGACAGGGTGACAGTCTTGTGTAATGACAGGGTGACAGTCTCGTGTAATGACAGGATGCCAGTCTCGTGTAATGACAGGGTGCCAGACTCGTGTAATGACAGGGTGACAGTCTCGTGTAATGACAGGGCGACAGTCTCGTGTAATGACAGGGTAACAGTCTTGTGTAATGACAGGGTGACAGTAATGACAGGGTGACAGTCTTGTGTAATGTGTAATGACAGGGTGCCAGTCTCGTGTAATGACAGGGTAACAGTCTCGTGTAATGACAGGGTGACAGTCTCGTGTAATGACAGGGTGACAGTCTTGTGTAATGACAGGGTGACAGTCTCGTGTAATGATAGGGTGACAGTAATGACAGGGGGACAGTTTCGTGTAATCACAGGGTGACAGTCTCGTGTAATGACAGGGTGCCAGTCTCGTGTAATGACAGGGTGCCAGTCTCGTGTAATGACAGGGTGCCAGTCTCGTGTAATGACAGGGTGCCAGTCTCGTGTAATGACAGGGTGACAGTCTCGTGTAATGACAGGGTGACAGTAATGACAGGGTGACAGTTTCGTGTAATCACAGGGTGCCAGTCTCATGTAATGACAGGGTAACAGTCTTGTGTAATGACAGGGTGCCAGTCTCGTGTAATGACAGGGTGACAGTCTTGTGTAATGACAGGGTGCCAGTCTTGTGTAATGACAGGGTGCCAGTCTTGTGTAATGACAGGGTGACAGTAATGACAGGGTGACAGTCTCGTGTAATGACAGGGTGACCGTCTCGTGTAATGACAGGGTGCCAGTCTTGTGTAATGACAGGGTGACAGTAATGACAGGGTGACAGTCTCGTGTAATGACAGGGTGACAGTAATGACAGGGTGACAGTCTCGTGTAATGACAGGGTGCCAGTCTTGTGTAATGACAGGGTGCCAGTCTCGTGTAATGACAGGGTGACAGTAATGACAGGGTGACAGTCTTGTGTAATGACAGGGTGACAGTAATGACAGGGTGACAGTCTCGTGTAATGACAGGGTACCAGTCTCGTGTAATGACAGCGTGCCAGTCTCGTGTAATGACAGGGTGACAGTAATGACAGGGTGCCAGTCTCGTGTAATGACAGGGTGCCAGTCTTGTGTAATGACAGGGTGACAGTAATGACAGGGTGACAGTCTCATGTAATGACTGGGTGACAGTCTTGTGTAATGACAGGGTACCAGTCTTGTGTAATGACAGGGTGACAGTAATGACAGGGTAAGTCTCGTGTAATGACAGGGTGACAGTCTCGTATAATGACAGGATGCCAGTCTCGTGTAATGACAGGGTGCCAGACTCGTGTAATGACAGGGTGACAGTCTCGTGTAATGACAGGGTGCCAGTCTTGTGTAATGACAGGGTGACAGTAATGACAGGGTGACAGTCTCGTGTAATGACAGGGTGACAGTCTTGTGTAATGACAGGGTGACAGTCTCGTGTAATGACAGGATGCCAGTCTCGTGTAATGACAGGGTGCCAGACTCGTGTAATGACAGGGTGACAGTCTCGTGTAATGACAGGGCGACAGTCTCGTGTAATGACAGGGTAACAGTCTTGTGTAATGACAGGGTGACAGTAATGACAGGGTGACAGTCTCGTGTAATGACAGGGTGCCAGTCTCGTGTAATGACAGGGTAACAGTCTCGTGTAATGACAGGGTGACAGTCTCGTGTAATGACAGGGTGACAGTCTTGTGTAATGACAGGGTGACAGTCTCGTGTAATGATAGGGTGACAGTAATGACAGGGTGACAGTTTCGTGTAATCACAGGGTGACAGTCTCGTGTAATGACAGGGTGCCAGTCTCGTGTAATGACAGGGTGCCAGTCTCGTGTAATGACAGGGTGCCAGTCTCGTGTAATGACAGGGTGACAGTAATGACAGGGTGACAGTCTCGTGTAATCACAGGGTGATAGTCTCGTGTAATGACAGGGTGCCAGTCTCATGTAATGACAGGGTAACAGTCTTGTGTAATGACAGGGTGCCAGTCTCGTGTAATGACAGGGTGACAGTCTTGTGTAATGACAGGGTGCCAGTCTTGTGTAATGACAGGGTGCCAGTCTCGTGTAATGACAGGGTGACAGTAATGACAGGGTGACAGTCTCGTGTAATGACAGGGTGACCGTCTCGTGTAATGACAGGGTGCCAGTCTTGTGTAATGACAGGGTGACAGTAATGACAGGGTGACAGTCTCGTGTAATGACAGGGTGACAGTAATGACAGGGTGACAGTCTCGTAATGACAGGGTGCCAGTCTCGAGTAATGACAGGGTGCCAGTCTCGTGTAATGACAGGGTGACAGTAATGACAGGGTGACAGTCTTGTGTAATGACAGGGTGACAGTAATGACAGGGTGACAGTCTCGTGTAATGACAGGGTACCAGTCTCGTGTAATGACAGCGTGCCAGTCTCGTGTAATGACAGGGTGACAGTAATGACAGGGTGCCAGTCTCGTGTAATGACAGGGTGCCAGTCTTGTGTAATGACAGGGTGACAGTAATGACAGGGTGACAGTCTTGTGTAATGACAGGGTGACAGTCTCGTGTAATGACAGGGTGCCAGTCTCGTGTAATGACAGGGTGACAGTAATGACAGGGTGACAGTCTTGTGTAGTGACAGGGTGACAGTAATGACAGGGTGACAGTCTCATGTAATGACTGGGTGACAGTCTTGTGTAATGACAGGGTGCCAGTCTTGTGTAATGACAGGGTGACAGTAATGACAGGGTAACAGTCTCGTGTAATGACAGGGTGACAGTCTTGTGTAATGACAGGGTGACAGTCTCGTGTAATGACAGGATGCCAATCTCGTGTAATGACAGGGTGCCAGACTCGTGTAATGACAGGGTGACAGTCTCGTGTAATGACAGGGTGACAGTCTCGTGTAATGACAGGGTGCCAGTCTTGTGTAATGACAGGGTGACAGTAATGACAGGGTGACAGTCTCGTGTAATGACAGGGTGACAGTCTTGTGTAATGACTGGGTGACAGTCTCGTAATGACAGGATGCCAGTCTCGTGTAATGACAGGGTGCCAGACTCGTAATGACAGGGTGACAGTCTCGTGTAATGATGACAGGGTAACAGTCTCGTGTAATGACAGGGTGACAGTAATGACAGGGTGACAGTCTCGTAATGACAGGGTGCCAGTCTCGTGTAATGACAGGGTAACAGTCTCGTGTAATGACAGGGTGACAGTCTCGTGTAATGACAGGGTGACAGTCTCGTGTAATGACAGGGTAACAGTCTCGTGTAATGACAGGGTGACAGTAATGACAGGGTGACAGTCTCGTGTAATGACAGGGTGACAGTCTCGTGTAATGACAGGGTGACAATCTTGTGTAATGACAGGGTGAGAGTCTCGTGTAATGACAGGGTGACAGTAATGACAGGGTGACAGTCTTGTAATGACAGGGTGACAGTCTCGTGTAATGACAGGGTGCCAGTCTCGTGTAATGACAGGGTGACAGTCTCGTGTAATGACAGGGTGACAGTAATGACAGGGTGACAGTCTTGTAATGACAGGGTGACAGTCTCGTGTAATGACAGGGTGCCAGTCTCGTGTAATGACAGGGTGACAGTCTTGTGTAATGACAGGGTGACAATCTTGTGTAATGACAGGGTGACAGTCTCGTGTAATGACAGGGTGCCAGACTCGTGTAATGACAGGGTGACAGTAATGACAGGGTGACAGTATTGTAATGACAGGGTGACAGTCTCGTGTAATGACAGGGTGACAGTCTTGTGTAATGACAGGGTGACAGTCTTGTGTAATGACAGGGTGACAGTAATGACAGGGTGACAGTCTTGTGTAATGACAGGGTGCCAGTCTCGTGTAATGACAGGGTGCCAGTCTTGTGTAATGACAGGGTGACAGTCCCGTGTAATGACAGGGTGACAGTAATGACAGGGTGACAGTCTTGTGTAATGACAGGGTGACAGTAATGACAGGGTGACAGTCTCGTGTAATGACAGGGTACCAGTCTCGTGTAATGACAGCGTGCCAGTCTCGTGTAATGACAGGGTGACAGTAATGACAGGGTGCCAGTCTCGTGTAATGACAGGGTGCCAGTCTCGTGTAATGACAGGGTGACAGTAATGACAGGGTGACAGTCTTGTGTAATGACAGGGTGACAGTCTCGTGTAATGACAGGGTGCCAGTCTCGTGTAATGACAGGGTGACAGTAATGACAGGGTGACAGTCTTGTGTAGTGACAGGGTGACAGTAATGACAGGGTGACAGTCTCATGTAATGACTGGGTGACAGTCTTGTGTAATGACAGGGTGCCAGTCTTGTGTAATGACAGGGTGACAGTAATGACAGGGTAACAGTCTCGTGTAATGACAGGGTGACAGTCTTGTGTAATGACAGGGTGACAGTCTCGTGTAATGACAGGATGCCAATCTCGTGTAATGACAGGGTGCCAGACTCGTGTAATGACAGGGTGACAGTCTCGTGTAATGACAGGGTGACAGTCTCGTGTAATGACAGGGTGCCAGTCTTGTGTAATGACAGGGTGACAGTAATGACAGGGTGACAGTCTCGTGTAATGACAGGGTGACAGTCTTGTGTAATGACAGGGTGACAGTCTCGTGTAATGACAGGATGCCAGTCTCGTGTAATGACAGGGTGCCAGACTCGTGTAATGACAGGGTGACAGTCTCGTGTAATGACAGGGTAACAGTCTCGTGTAATGACAGGGTGACAGTAATGACAGGGTGACAGTCTCGTGTAATGACAGGGTGCCAGTCTCGTGTTATGACAGGGTAACAGTCTCGTGTAATGACAGGGTGACAGTCTCGTGTAATGACAGGGTGACAGTCTCGTGTAATGACAGGGTAACAGTCTCGTGTAATGACAGGGTGACAGTAATGACAGGGTGACAGTCTCGTGTAATGACAGGGTGACAGTCTCGTGTAATGACAGGGTGACAATCTTGTGTAATGACAGGGTGAGAGTCTTGTGTAATGACAGGGTGACAGTAATGACAGGGTGACAGTCTTGTAATGACAGGGTGACAGTCTTGTGTAATGACAGGGTGCCAGTCTTGTGTAATGACAGGGTGCCAGTCTCGTGTAATGACAGGGTGACAGTAATTACAGGGTGACAGTCTCGTGTAATGACAGGGTGCCAGTCTCGTGTAATGACAGGGTGACAGTCTCGTGTAATGACAGGGTGACAGTAATGACAGGGTGACAGTCTTGTAATGACAGGGTGACAGTCTCGTGTAATGACAGGGTGCCAGTCTCGTGTAATGACAGGGTGACAGTCTTGTGTAATGACAGGGTGACAATCTTGTGTAATGACAGGGTGACAGTCTCGTGACAGTCTAACAGGGTAAGTCTGTAATGACAGGGTGCCAGACTCGTAATGACAGGGTGACAGTAATGACAGGGTGACAGTATTGTAATGACAGGGTGACAGTCTCGTGTAATGACAGGGTGACAGTCTTGTGTAATGACAGGGTGACAGTCTTGTGTAATGACAGGGTGACAGTAATGACAGGGTGACAGTCTTGTGTAATGACAGGGTGCCAGTCTCGTGTAATGACAGGGTGCCAGTCTTGTGTAATGACAGGGTGACAGTCCCGTGTAATGACAGGGTGACAGTAATGACAGGGTGACAGTCTCATGTAATGACAGGGTGCCAGTCTCGCAGTTACTGTAAGGATTCACAGAGCATGATAAACCTCACCTGTAGTGCAATCACACAGCTTTGTTTTTATTGTCCCTGTGAAGGTCAAACAGGAGTGAAGAGGGAACATGTCTACCTCAGCGCCTGGGCGGTTTTAGAAAGTAATGTTGAAAAACAAAATGATTATTACGTAATTGATCTTTTCAAGTAATGCAAGAAAGACTAAACGCTTTGGAAATACGGCCCTAAATATCGTAATAAACTTTAATTATGACAGCTAAGGTGCTGTGTAGATCCCAGGTTCTTTCCTCTTATGCTGCAGTTCAATTAGTCCTGATCTCCCAGCCCCCACGTGCAGCAACCCTAACTACAAACACAAATGCTGCTGTTCTGTCGTGATGAGGACGACGAGACAGATACCCAAGTTACCGAATCATGATTTCCATACACACTCTCAAATCTACACTAGAAAAAATGTAGTCCACCGTTATTTGTTTTTTAAAGCAAATTGAAAAAAAAAAAGAAACTTTATGCGTCTAAAGACACAAACCTAGCATGCCTGCTCTCACTAGCTTTCTCCCTGCATTTTGAATCTAGACGCGCGGGGCAGGTCGTCTACGCTAAGACCCTGCCTCTGTGGTTGCGATTGGTCCCTACTGGACGATTGCTGAGTTTTATTGGCTAAGAGTGGTGTCTGTGCATTGCTAGTTTCCGCCCCTGTGATCTATAACTAAATTGCAATGAAAGTTGAGGCATTTAACCTGCAGCAGAGGGAGAGGCTGAAGTGTTGAACTTTGAGGATAATATATCTATATATATATATCTCCGAGTTCTCTCCCCCACATTAAAGAAAGTGTTTTCTGTAAATTCTACTGAGGGATTGAACCATACATCGGAGTTTATGTATAATTTTATTTAGAAAAAAGCTTTTTTTTTTTTTTTTTTTTGTGATATAACAGAATCCTATATAGAACTTATTTTTGCCTAAAAACATAAAATGTTTTTGAGACATTTTACAATTTCTCCTTTTTTATATTTTGTACTCCTGTTGGTGCAGTTGCCAGAATGTCGTGGTCAGAAGTCTTCGAGTCCCAGGGTAAGTCAAAATCTTTTAAGCCTTCAGTATAAAGAATATGGAATATATCATTTATTCTTAGGTTTCTGTGTAAATATTATTTTCAGCTTAACTTTTTTGTGCATTTGAAGCAGGTGTTGCAGTGTGTTAGTTTCATAGTGAACATTATAAACAGCACTGTTTAATTCGTTAAACATAGACGTTGTAAAGCAGTGTACTGTACAGTTGCGGGTTTGTGTGTGTGTGTGTGTGTTACATTTTAGCTTGTAACGCTTTCCAATACGTAAAATGCTGATATATATTATTTTTATATATTATTTTTTTCCCATGTAAATAACTTTTTTGTTCTCCATAGTGTATTTTAATATTTTCTGGATATTTCATAGTTTAAATAAAATCATTTTCAATAAAAACATATATTTATATTTTCATACGCACCAAAAATGATTTATAGCACGCCATGTATTATTTTGCAGTAGAGTATGTTATGGGTATTGAAATATACTGTAGCGAGTGAGTTTGTATGTTAGCAGCATTGGACTGATCGGTGATTTAGATTTTTTCCCCTAATCACAGTGGGAGTCATTTTACATGTATGCTTGTATATAACATGCTGGTGATGAGAATGCAGTTATTATCTAAACAAATAAACAAACCGAGCAAAATAACAAAATGTGGAAACAAACAAATAAACTTTTATGGAAATAACAATATATAACAAAATCTATGCAAGCGGAGGTTAGCTGGAAAGAAAAGGTATCGATGTGACTGATGGGTTGGTTGATGGCAATAGGTTTCCTACTATACATTTTTTTTCTTTAAAATCTAATTTAAATTTATATTACGAATGCTAACAAGAAAAAAAAGAAGACTACAGCTCAAAGAAGACTACAGCTCTTTACACAGCAGACTTTATGTAGGCACATTGTGCGTAATAGTTTCAGCAGCGAGGGTTTATAATGTTATATATGCAATAGCAGTGCGTGTTTTGGTGTGTATCTGAATGACCAGTGTATATTTACAATGAAATAGTTAGCTACCTAAAAGATTATTACAGGGAGGCAGAGTGACTGATAATGATTCAAATCAGTGGACATGGGCATATATAGCAAGGAGCACTGGTAGAGAAGTCAAAGGACTTCACAACGTGTTAAAAGTATCCAGTCAAGCCTGAACTATCACTGAACGGGTTGCTTCGTGTATAATTAGAGTTAAAGATACACTGAAAATCTTCTCAAGGTTTACTATTAGGTCTGCAAGTATAATATACTGCCATCCAGTATTGCATTATGAATCATCATGTACTTTTTAATGTACCTTCTATTCTCTGAAATCAATACCTGCTATTAATCTATCTCATTAAACTCAAAAAACTACCTGTGCTTTTTTTTTTTTTAATCACACACATAAACAAATTTGGCATAACGAAGCAAAGAAGTTGTCAGCGACTGTATGCCACAATAAAGAGGTTTCGATTTGTGCTGTCTCTTTTTTTTGTGAGAAACTCCTCAGACAGAATTGATACAGGCTGTCATTGAAGCCTGCAGTAACTCCTGCCAAACTGAAGCCCAGTTCAGTAACCCGACACCAGTGTCTGAAATAGTGGTATGTGTGTCTGTCCAAAGGGTTAAGGTGCGATACTGCTTTGCAGTTGAATGTAATGATTTTATTTTTACTAAATGTCTGCCTTTGTTCTGTGGAATCTGGTGTGACGCTGTTGAGCTGCTCGTGCTGGGTAAATGGGAGGCAGGGTGTAGATATCACTGCCTGTGCTCAACATGCTGTCTGAATTGGACACGGCCACAGATTTCGTCATTTGAAAAAACAAACAGGCAGAGAAAGAACATTGTGACTTTTTAAAATAGTTTCGCAAGCTCTCCACAGTGCTTGTAAAGGTACCTTTGGGACTGAAATACTTTAGTTAAAGGCTAACAGGAGTTGGGCAAGGCTGGCGTCGCTTTGTGTTTTACATGCAGAAGGTGTCAACGGGGCTCTGGCAACACACACATATCGGGACCATTTTTTTCGAGGGCTTTAAGTTATGTTTACAGTTTTTTTGGTGAAAGAAAATTACGACTAAATGCTATAACAAACTAACAGACTGTTACCAGTAAACAATTCAACAGTGCTTAAAATACCTTGAATGTTTTACTAGTTGTGTAAGGGCCGGATTTATAAATTGTTTTACGATTTATGTTGCTGAACTAAAAAATGACAGCCATATATTTCAATTACAGTAGCTCCTAAATTACTATTCACAAAATAGTCAGAAATAACTTAGTAATTTTGTCTCATTTTGTTCTGAACAATTGAGGTGCAGGGAATTTAGATACACTTCTGAATCTTAAATAACCCAGATTAACATACATCCAAATATATTTCTCATGGCTGGATAATAGAGGGTTATTCCTACCCGTAGCAGCCATTCAAAGGCAGGAAAGGCACTCGCTAGGATTCAGTTTTGCTTCCTGAGATAGGACAGAGCTTAAAGATAATTTATAACCTCCTACTGCAGCAAACAGAGAGTGTAAACATGTCTCTGGTGTCCACTGCTATACCTGAAAACAAACTGAACTGTCAGCAGGGCTCTTTACCATTAGTGCACAGAAAGGTATGGCTGTACAGGAGTGCACAAAAAAAACACACGCTTGTAACAAAGTGTAAATGGGCTGTTCATCACATGAGACATTTATTAGGCAAGTGGCATAGGAAGATTGTGCTGTGGAGCGGTCTCTGGTCATGAGAACTTAAAGGGTTAAGGCAGTTATGCTAGAATGAGTTAAAAATAAGGACTGTTTCACATGTCCAACCTGTCAGAAATGTCTTGTGTGATGTGTGGAGCTTTTTGCGATTACACTGTAAATCAATGACAGTGGGATCCAATGTCATTTACTGAGGATGTTTTGAGTGAAGTTCAATCTTGTTCAATCAGATTTATGGATGGTATATGTAGTTCAGTTCAGCTGCACGCTCAGCCCGTACTTACTGGAGTTCCCTCAGCTCCACGTTTACAGTTCCAGTACTTATCTCAGTAGAGTTCCTGTGTTCTCAGAGGTCCTCATCTCAGAATCTGAGTCACAGCTCTTGTGTTCTCATCTCAGTCAGTTGCTGCTCTTGTGTTCTCATCTCAGTAGAGATTGCTGCTCTTGTGTTCTCATCTCAGTAGAGATTGCTGCTCTTGTGTTCTCATCTCAGTAGAGATTGCTGCTCTTGTGTTCTCATCTCAGTAGAGATTGCTGCTCTTGTGTTCTCATCTCAGTAGAGATTGCTGCTCTTGTGTTCATCTCAGTAGAGATTGCTGCTCTTGTGTTCTCATCTCAGTAGATTGCTGCTCTTGTGTTCATCTCAGTAGAGATTGCTGCTCTTGTGTTCATCTCAGTAGAGATTGCTGCTCTTGTGTTCTCATCTCAGTAGATTGCTGCTCTTGTGTTCATCTCAGTAGAGATTGCTGCTCTTGTGTTCATCTCAGTAGAGATTGCTGCTCTTGTGTTCATCTCAGTAGAGATTGCTGCTCTTGTGTTCTCATCTCAGTAGAGATTGCTGCTCTTGTGTTCATCTCAGTAGAGATTGCTGCTCTTGTGTTCTTATCTCATCTCAGAGATTGCTGCTCTTGTGTTCTCATCTCAGTAGAGATTGCTGCTCTTGTGTTCTCATCTCAGTAGAGATTGCTGCTCTTGTGTTCTCATCTCAGTAGAGATTGCTGCTCTTGTGTTCTCATCTCAGCAGAGATTGCTCATCTTTGTGTTTGTGTTCTCATCTCAGTAGAGATTGCTGCTCTTGTGTTCTCATCTCAGTAGAGATTGCTGCTCTTGTGTTCTCATCTCAGTAGAGATTGCTGCTCTTGTGTTCTCATCTCAGTAGAGATTGCTGCTCTTCTCATCTCAGTGTTGCTCATCTCATCTCAGTAGAGATTGCTGCTCTTGTGTTCTCATCTCAGCAGAGATTGCTGCTTTGTGTTCTCATCTCAGTAGAGATTGCTGCTCTTGTGTTCTCATCTCAGTAGAGATTGCTGCTCTCAAAAGGAATACAAAGCTGTAAAATTCACTTTCTTGATGGTAAAACTGCTAGTAACAGTGAAAAAGCAATCCCATTACTAACTGCATTAACATTTCTGCTGAAGTTTGTGCTTGTTTACTTAATCACAAGCTTTTGTTTTTCAGTTTCGCTCACTGTGTTTACCTGGCAAATGAAATCCTATTAAAAACGGATTACTAAACAATCTGATTGAGGAATCTGTTCATGTAAACAGTGTAATCAGCCCGGGAGTCGAGTGGAGTCCACTTATCTGATTTCTTGTATTCTGCTCTGTGTCAGTCCTGTCAGCTCAGGGATCTGATTACGAGGTCTTGCTGAGTGCATGCATGCCATCAATAGTAACCTTTTCTACACAGGTGTGTGGCTTTGCTTTCTCCTGTGTCTTTCAATCTTTATTGGCCTGCACCTTCTTGTTTTGTAACTCTGCCCTTTTTAACTTTTAGATATCACATCCTTTCCACTTTCGATCCCTTTAGTCTTGCTCTGTCTATGTTTTGGTCAGATTTGGAGGTGTGCCTAATCTCATTGCTTGTGATCTGATTATTGCGGAATCTGATTTCTTGAAGTCAAGCAAACACTGAGCCTTCCCTTTCCTTTGGACAGGTGAAACCCCTTTAAGATCCCAGCTCTGGAAACCTTTGTTGCTGAACCTTCAATCACACTGTAGAAGTGTTCAGCTAAGTCAGGAGCAAGCCTGCCTGTGTGGGCTTCTAAAAGACAGGGGTGTAGAATTTTTGTAAAAAAAGAAGGGACAAAATGCTAGAAAAATCTACTTGTCCATCTTAAAAATCTACTTGCCAGAATGCCAGAATGCTGTGCCCTATAAAATGGAACGCAATATATTTTTCTTCACTAGACATCCGGATGATAGATAGGCCATCAGTTAAATTAAAATGAAATCATTTCTCTAAACTATAATCTGTAATGTTTACCATAACATTTACAGTGAATGTGTTATTTTGCAAACACGGCACAAAGTTACTGTAATTATGCAGATGCAGAAGGTTTTTTAAGAGTCAGTAAATCACAATACTTAAATATGTGACTTATTTAAAATGGATCTGATTCATAAACACTGATATACTTACAGTGTGAAATGGATAAATTGGAAGTGAGCATTAATAATCATATATATATATATATATAACAGTTGAAAGCTTTTTGTAATTTTTATTATGTTATATGTTCTCCTACTGTAGTCAAAAGCAATGTAAATTAGTAATACTATGATTAATATAAGTATATTTGTTACTGTGTGTGTGACTGAGGGTTTGTGAATTAAAGGGTTATTTATATGTGGGTATATAGTCCAATAATGAGTGCTCCTTGGTGCAAGTGGTGTTGTAAATACATGAATAGTGAATACAGTGGTGCAGTGCAGTCCGGGTTTGATGCTGGCTTAACAGCGACAGCTTCCGGATATTTAGCCGTCTATAAATAACAAAATAAGAACAGTTAATAGACAGACAGTGCAACACTAAACACTCACGGTTTCTCTTTACTCTGATATGCCTTCAGTCCCGCCCCCTTTGGTAGCGAGTGCAGTCACGTCTCCTCCAATGCATGAGTGACACATCGCCTACTGCAGTAAGGCACTGACTTCTAGTATTGTGGCTTTGCCCCCTTTTTGGATGGCCGACTTCTGACAGACTCTGGAATGAGCTGTCAAACCATCCAGTCCGGGGCGCACTGTTCCTGTTATACAGCGCCCTCACAGGTCGGGAGGGAGATTGTTGACTCGAATTCATTCGCTCTCTGTCACATACCCTCTGTGAGATATTTGCCCAGATGCTTTCCTTAGCACTTAGAACTAAGCCTAAGTTATTGAGCCTATCAGAATCTGAGGATATAAAAAGATGCCTGGCTATCTGTCTTTATGTTTATATGTATCTATGTACTGTATGTATTACATGTATGTATTACATTTCTACATATATTTAGAAAACAGCTTATCTGACTGGCAGAGGTCTGTGTGGCTTACAATAACATTTAAAAATGAGATAATGACAGATCGTTGAGGAGTTGTCTGTGTCTGTGTTGGGACCCGTGTAAATGTTTGCTGCAGTATTATGGTGCCAAGTGAGTAGCTACCTTTGATCCGAGCGTCTTTTACTTTCTAGCTAAGCTGTTTACCTAACCTCTGGACAACATTGCGGGCCTGCTTAATAGTTTGTTTTCTTCATCCAGCTGCATTATAACCAGTTCCACAAAGTGATTTCTGCTGGAAGTTAATGTATCATTTATTCGTGCCTTAACATGCTATGAATCCCGTAGGTGAGACAGGTTTGAGTACAGTACCTTCAGCTCCTTTGGGTAGGTAGGTTTGTCAAAAGGAAAAAGATGCTCTGTAATGGATCAAGTGGAAGAAGGTGGTATTTTTGCACTTTGTGTCATTGGCATGCTCGTGTGAGAACCAACATATACTTAGAGCTGGTGTTTTGTTAACTTGGTATCAGCATTCACCAGTACATGTTTTTTCAAGTATTACAACAATAGTGGAACTACTTGTCTGTTTGTACTTCATAGGATACATATTTTGTGCTTGTCCTGAACTCTTGTTTGCTTTTTTTCACATTTACAGCGCTGCCCTGGTGGTTGCATTAAAAAACAATTTCCACTGAAAATGCCACACATGTTTCTAGTACTATAAATAATTATATTAAACATTGAGGGGTAAAACATACTTTCAAAAGTTCTTAAATTGTTGCAATTGTAAGTGTCGCAGTTGCCGGCAGCATTTAGTACATCTCATTATAATACACCACCCACTCGATATATCGCGGGTGTCGGGGTCCAATTATAAATCCACTATATATTGAGGGCCGCGATATAGCGAGAGACCCATTGAAAAACAAATAGGCTAACACATACTGTACAACCACTCCCTCGTTTTATCGGGGGTGTCAGGGTCCAGTATAAATCTTCTACGCAACCTGCTTTTTCTCCAATTAATTTCATGAGTCTTCCTCTCCTTTCTCAAATGCACAAACCCGCTGCATTGTAAGAATCCATTGCCAACATAGGAGGCTTGTTGCTAGGGAGCTGACGTCACTGCCCTGTGACTTTTGCTAGTGCATTGCTGCCACAAGTGAGCACCTTGTTGGCTAAAATACAAACCTGTCAGCAAGTAGATATTTAATTTGCTTTGTGTTATTGTGCAATGCATTAACAGTACGATCTTAATGCTTTGTTTTTAATTGTTTTGTATATTTTTGTTTGTGATGTGCTGTATGAAATAAAACAAACAGTAATTCTAAGTGCAATTGTCTATGTATATTGCAGCTAAGGTATGTGCAGTTAGACTGTAAAAATGGGGAGCCAACTGCAGGATCGCGATATATCCAAATCCGCAGTATAGCGAGGGGCAATATAACGAGGGGTGAGTGTATTTGAGAACCCTGATTTGCACTATCTCCACCCACTTTTTGCGAATTTATGCAGGTGACGCCCATAATTACATATTCATCTAAGGTTGAACCACAAAGAAAAACTGCTGCCGCAAACTTTCCCTAAAGTCGCTGATAGCATTGCGCTTGTTTAGTACATTTCACCCTAGACTTCCAACTCGTTTGCAACTGGTTTGCCTTAGTAATCACACATAGCTCAATATAGAAATGTAATTTTTCTGGGGGAGCCAGTTGGCAAAGTAGGAAGTTTGGACCTGAAAACAATAAGACCAACCTTCTCCTTTCAGTTTTAATTTGAGGCAGACTAAAACTTCCTCCCTTCAAGGCAAATGTGCAAAGTTTGGCTGTAAAATTGCTAAATAGGTTACTGGAAGATGTACCATTTGCAAACTCATGTGGAAATGTGTGCAGTTAATGTTCTGACATTATATTTTAAAGGATGTCAAGCTGTGAAGCTAATATTGTATTTGCAGCCAGGGGAGTTCTAGGTTTCCCTTATTAGACTGCCCTATGAGAACCGTTCTGTGGAATTTCTAATCTTTGGATAGAAAATTGCGTGGCACAGTTTAGAACAGTTATATGCCATCAAAACGGCAACTATTTTATACCCACTCCAATGTAGTAAACTGATGGCCATAAACACACCCTATGAATGAATTAACTGTTTCCATTCGGTAAGATCTTGTATTGTCCCTGTTTCTGTGAAAACATCTTCCAGCCGGGTGATCAATATTGACAGAAAGTTCCTATTATGAGCAGTAAGCTTTAACTATTGGCTGCATTCAGGACTTGGTGTGTGAAAGTACTGGTTATGTTTTAAATTTCGGACAAAAGCGTCTGCAAGCCGAGCAATTTCGAAGTGCGATTTGTGAAACATTACATTATGAATTGTTTTGTTGTTTTGTTGTCTTGAAGCATGTGATAATGAACGATGAATTCATTCCTGCTAAGCCTGTATTTAACTGAAGAATAAGTGCCTCTACTGAGGGAATTAGCAGAGATTAGGACATGGTTTGGGGAGTAACGTGAGCCTACTATAACAAACTAGCCTGCAGTTCCTGATGTGGTAGGCCTTGTTCAGGTCAAAGAGCCCAGCTGAGCGTTCCTGTGTTTGTGGAGAGAAAGCCATGTTCACGCTACTGGGGGTGTGGACTGGTTTTAAACTAGATCCTGGTATGGACTGGTTTTAAACTAGATACAATTTCATAAACTGTAAAAAAATGAAAGGCTTTCCTCTATTGTAGAGCAGAGATGACAGTCTCTCTTCTTCCCTCATTGGTCTCCAGTTGTTTAAAAGCCAGGACTTACCTCCATCCTTCTGTTGTAAAGTTGTTTTTACTCCTCCTCCTCTCTGCTTCTTTTTGCAGCTCCATCTCCCTTTCAGGGTTCCCATCACCTGACTGCTGTGTCACCTCATAGGAGGGAGGGCAGCTCCTTTCAGGCAAAGAGCCGAGTTCCTGGGCCACACCTATATTATCATTCCCTAAATTAAATATGCCTAATCATGCTGTCACCTCATTTATTGAATGATGGGATGAAAGTTGGTTTGTGATCATTCCTTCCCTTAATTTATCAGGTTTACTTTGTTTAAGAAAAATAGAAACTGCCGTGAACTGCAGCACGACCCCAGCCAGAGGGAGCAGGAGGGATGAACATGACCAGCACGAAACTCTACTCACTCCAAATGCCATGTACGTGACCCGAGACCGAAGCCCAAGATCCATATGAACTGCAGTAGGATCTCAAAGGGAAGCCAGAGGGAGCAGAAGGGATGAACACGACCAGCACAAAGCTCTACTCACTCCAAATGCTGTGTACGTGACCCGAGTCTGAAGCCCAAGATCCATATGAACTGCAGCAGGATGCGTCGATAGCCAGCCGAGACCGAAGTTCAGGGTCCAAACGAACTGCAGGACGCCTCGAAAGGCAGCTAGAAGCAGAAAGGGCAATTAGTGTGATTAATATGATATTTTACGTGCTTTAAATGTATGGAATGCGTGACCTGTGATTGAAGTTTAAGGTCTCCACTGCAGGGGTCCGATAATGGATCAAGGAACTGGTTTGGGTGGTGATTTCACCATGCTGAGGCACCCACGGTAGCAGAGACAGCATCGTTTCTAGGATGTCCTTGAATGGGAGAGTATCTGGGCACAGAATGTTGACGGAACTCCAGGATTCCTTGTGATGGTTGGTTTGGAAGATGAAAGTTTGGAGCAGATCTTTAGATGACCTGCGGTGAAATTTGTATCCTGAATAGATTTTCTATTGGATCCGTTGAGGTGGTTGGCTGATCTGGAGGATTCGTGAGTGAGTGAGTGATGGACATCTAGTTTATCGGTGTTAGAACAGTAATTTAAAGAAGCAAGTAGAATAGATTCTAAAGTGACAAGCAGCTTTTGTAAGAACGTGTAGAAATGTCTCTTTGTAACTTAAACTGAAGTACCGTGGGGTAGAAGATCCTGCTCTGAACATTTTTAATCCAGTCTGGTAAGTTCATCAAGCCTGTGGCTAGAGAATAATGTGAGTGGTGAAATTGTATCTGGCTGTGTCATTTAGAGAAAGCTGTTATTAACCTTCCTCACAATTCCTCTACTTTTCCTTCCAGACCGAGGGAGTGTTTAGACAGTACCAATCTTGTACTTTTTGATAATAGTGATACTCCAATTCTTGGAAATCTTCTTGTATCCTTCTCCAGCTTTATGACAATAAATCATTTTCTGCCTAAGGTCTTCGGATAGCTCTTTACTTTTTCCCATATTGACTTATTGATAATGACAGCAATCATCCTATGCCTAACCCTTTTACACTCTAAGAATGTTCACCTACAATCCAGCATTTTGTAGACTTTTCTAGAATTAGGTTCTGCGTTATCATATTGAAATTTCTAGCACCTTATAGACAATGCTATCATACCATCAAAGGGTATGAATACTTTTATACTTTTGAATTAGCATTTTTGGAGTTTTGCAAAAATAATTGCTGAAATAAATAATTGTAGACATCTATTTTGTGTAACTTTTTTCCTCATGCACAAAAGCAAAACTTTTGCTACAAAAGATTTTTCTTAAAATTCTTTGTGAAATTTCTAGAAATTTCTAGAAATTATAAATTTCCATTGGGGTATGTAAACTTTTGACTACAACTGTGTGTATGTATGGCCCTTACACTTGAATTCAATCAACATGCTGATACAATCCAGTAGCAAAGTCATCAGACAAACCAAACTCCTTTCAATACTTGCACAGTAAATAAAGCTGCCTTGATAAGAATAAGATGACCTGCTCTCAGAAGCATTTCATTTCAAGCAGCTTCAACACATTTGTCCGCAGCATCCTTTTGTTTTGCAGCTTCGCCCAGTTCACTGTTTATTATTGCAGGTCCACAGGTTCCGGACCTCAGCTAACAGTATGTTTTCTTTCAGTAATTTTGCATTTGGCGGTTTTAGTCAGTTTGGCATCATTATTACATTTTTTATTAGGCTTACAGAGTCATTTAACAGATGCGACAGACTCAAAAACTCAAACTACACTCAGAAACATCCAGCTTCAGCTTTCACTTCTTAGGATGCATTTATTAACAAAAGGTTTAAGTTAGGATACCCAGGCTGAGTGTTTGCGTGTGAAAACAGCCCTAGTCATCTGAACACCCAGACTAAGTATGAAGCCGCGGTTATCCCTTCTAATTATTTAGGGATGTTAATATGAACCGTCTGCATGCAGCAAAGTGTGTGATGAGCTCCTGAAAATGCAGCCACTTTGTTAAAGCTTTTTTTGATGAACTAATAACAATCCAAAACATGAGGAACTGTTACTTTAGACTTTAAAGTAAGTCAACACAGCAACCAAACTGCTTTATCCACGACTGCATTCTCTCAGCCTGCGAAGCATTTAAAACAACGAGCAGAGCTCCCGAGTGCAAGCCCTGTCGTTGAGAGGATTTGCAATGAAAAGCGTGTGTTCCTGAGTTCCCTGGACTCGCACTGCCTGCAGACAATAGCAGCTGAAAAGAGTTTTACAAGTTAGACCAGCAGCTTAAGGCATTAGCACCCTCCTGGGGGGAGATCGAGGGAGAAATCTCACATGAGACCTGGCTTCAAGGACACACTCAGTCAGACACACACGCACGCACACACACCGACACATGCACACACATGCACACTACACACACATAGATACACACACACGCACAACACGCACACACACGCATGCATGCATACACACACACACACTGTACACACATAGATACACACACGTACACCACACACACACACCGACACACACACACACCACACACACATACGCACGCACACACACTACACACACATAGATACACACACACACGCATGACAATGTGGGGAAGCTATAAAAAAGGCCAACAAGATGCTCGGATATATTGTGAGAAGTGTTGAATTTAAATAAATGGAAGTAATGTTAAAACTTTACAATGCATTAGTAAGACCTCACCTAGAATATTGTGTTCAGTTCTGGTCACCTTGTTACAAAAAGGATATTGCTGCTCTAGAAAGAGTGCAAAGAAGAGCAACCAGAATTATCCCGGGTTTAAAAGGCATGTCATATGCAGACAGGCTAAAAGAATTGAATCTATTCAGTCTTGAACAAAGAAGACTACGCGGTGATCTGATTCAAGCATTCAAAATCCTAAAAGGTATAGACAATGTCGACCCAGGGGACTTTTTTTACCTAAAAAAAGAAACAAGGACCAGGGGTCACAAATGGAGATTCGATAAAGGGGCATTCAGAACTGAAAATAGGAGGCACTTTTTTTACACAGAGAATTGTGAGGGTCTGGAACCAACTCCCCCTCCTCTCGTTTGTAAACTTTCTTATGTTCTTATGCACGCACACACACACGCACACACACACACACACACACACACACACTATACACACACACTATAATGCTAGGATTTTGTAACACTGAAACCAGCTCCAGGACTGGGACAGCAGATGGATGTATTAAAGTACTGTAAGCCTGATAACAGAGACACATTCAATAGAAAGTGTATGGTGGTAGAACCTTATGCTGTACTGCCCCATAATTAGATAAAAAAATATCACCAAAATCCAAACAAATTATAAAATATTATTTCATTGTGAATTTTCTAAAACAAATTTTCTTATAAACAAAAGAAGATATGATGCAGTTGTCATTTATGCATTGGTTTCCTTTACATGATATCTTTGTAAAATATAAGAACTAATTGATGTATGAAAAAATATAGACATGGTTATTTCTACCTCCAAATACATTTGAAGCAGTGTTTGTTCGAATATCCATGAAATTATCCAGAGCACTTCCAAAATATAATTCCTTGGTGTCTGTTCACTGCATTCTTGGATGGGTTATCCGTCTGCATAGTCTACTTGAGCAGAACGCAGCTGTTTCTTGACAGTAAGCTGCTGACAGTCAGTTTGTTTACATTCCCCAAAGGTAGTTTCAGCTGCAGGGTCGCCCCTACCAGCCTGCCTGTCACACCTAACACTAATGCTTCTGCTTCTACTTCAGCTGCAGGGTCGCCCCCCTCCCAACCTGCCTGTCACACCTAACACTAATGCTTCTGCTTCTACTTCAGCTGCAGGGTCGCCCCTCCCTGTCAACCTGCCTGTCACACCTAACACTAATGCTTCTGCTTCTACTTCAGCTGCAGGGTCGCCCCTCCCTCCCAACCTGCCTGTCACACCTAACACTAATGCTTCTGCTTCTACTTCAGCTGCAGGGACCCCTCCCAACTTGCCTGTCACACCTAACACTAATGCTTCTGCTTCTACTTCAGCTGCAGGGTCGCCCCTCCCTCCCAACCTGCCTGTCACACCTAACACTAATGCTTCTGCTTCTGCTTCTACTTCAGCTGCAGGGTCGCCCCTCCCTCCCAACCTGCCTGTCACACCTAACACTAATGCTTCTGCTTCTACTTCAGCTGCAGGGTCGCCCCTCCCTCCCAACCTGCCTGTCACACCTAACACTGCAGGGTGCAGGGTCCCCTCCCTCCCAACCTGCCTGTCACACCTAACACTAATGCTTCTGCTTCTACTTCAGCTGCAGGGTCGCCCCTCCCTCCCAACCTGCCTGTCACACCTAACACTAATGCTTCTGCTTCTACTTCAGCTGCAGGGTCGCCCCTCCCAACCTGCCTGTCACACCTAACACTAATGCTTCTGCTTCTACTTCAGCTGCAGGGTCGCCCCTCCCTCCCAACCTGCCTGTCACACCTAACACTAATGCTTCTGCTTCTACTTGCATATACAAGCTCTGCAGACTGTTTTCATTTTTTCCTTTTTTTTATAGGGGCTTGTCTTTTTACCGGTTCTGATAACATTTAACTGGAAGCAGGTGATGGTGATGTTTCAATAGGGGCATATAGAATCACTGTGACTGATTAAAAAAATCGGATGCCACCCATTTAACCCACTGTGTTTACAGTTGGTACACAGCTGTTTTCTATGATTCTTTAAGTCAGTTTAGTCATTTCACTGCCACAACGAAGTGTCCCTTCCTTCAGAGCCAAAAAGCTGCACATCATGAAACTTCATCTTCTCACTGAATTGCTCACATGAAAACTAAACTTATGCAACAACGAAGGGAAAGTAAACAATCCCGTATGCCATACTGTATGCATATCCAAAGGGTATTGGTGGATGACCAAATTATTATAGTGCCAACTACTGTATTTCCCTGAAATGAGCACACACCTGTAAGTACCTGTATGTTTTGTAAGAAACAAAGTGTAGAGATTTGCATTTCTGAATCTTTGTTGCTCTCGGCAATGTTTACACTATGCCCCTAGGCGTACTGTAGGTTGGGTTATGTGGATTTAGCATTGTCCTACACCCCTGCACATCTTATAAATGAAAGCAAATGACTCGACAGTACGTGCACTCAATTAAGAAGTGCAGGGTGTAAGATGCAACCTTCTAAATATCTTGTTAAAAGCTGAATCTCCCATACATTGCTAAACGAGCACTCCCCATTTAGTGAGCAATACAGGATGTACTAAAATAAGCTGTTCAAGTACCAACAAAGCAAGCAAATCACATACTGAATGACTTCAGTGACTGATCGCAGTTTCATATACACATTTAGTGAATGGAGAAGCTTTTAGTAATAGTAAAGTAAGCAGTGTCAGGTATAAATGTGCTATCTGCCACTCTGTCTTCCTTGCCTGTGCTCTGCTCCCCTTCACGCTGCTATCCTATACCTGGTACACGTTTACAGGGCTACACATGCAGCGTTCAATTATCTAATACAATTATATGTACCAGATAAATGCATTTCAAAATCATGACTTGAAACACAGTGCATACCTGAGGCTCATCCCAAGCCCATGAATGATTGAAGCAGAGCTCTTGTTAAACGTGCATTGTGATTGTGAAAGCATTTAGAAAGCAGTGAGTGGGGCGCACACTGAACTTCTGGACTATCACACCAACACTTTAATGTAATAGTTACTAGAACAAGTTATTAGATGAGTTTGTTGTTGTGTACAGATCGATTTCCTTCCCGTGGTCTATAAAAATGATCTTTATTACAGGAACAAATTCTCTTAAATGTCAATTTAATAAAAAATGATGAGGTTCCATGAATACCAGTAGTTTTGTGCTCCTCTTATGACACTGACTTGTACAGAGACAGGGGGGTTGTCATGTTGATTCCATATTCTGCTGCATCGATTATTGATCATCCTTAAATTTCCTGAGTTTCAATTACATATTGATGAATCGATGCATCAAATCAGAGTGCAGTTTGAAGTCTCCCATTGCCAGTTTGCATTAAAACATTGGTTCTGTAGTGAAGTGCTTATATTACTGCCTGTACAGTAGGTAGCCAACGTCAGTGCTGTTGTTGATGCATCGATTATTGTTGATAAAAGCGAATGTGATAATAGATTAAGGAATTAGGTTGCTGATTGCACCACTAGTTATGATGAATGAAATCATTCCAGATCTCACCTGTCCCTCTCAGGGGTTTACCTCAGGGCTGTGTCTGCACTGAGCAAACCCCTTCATTGGTCCTTTAGCTGAGGTGCACATGACTTTTCAGGTCAAAATCAATCTTCCAGTCACTTTGAGTTGCCTGCTAGCATGCAGCATTGTTTAGGTTAAAAAGAGATTTTGCTCAGTTACTGAATTACCCATATACAATACATGTTTCCTATGGGTTATCCTTACTAAGAAAACCTCACAGAAATGTAATAAAGCATCTGACCAGTACTACAATCAAACCAGGTGGTAAATGCCTAATATAGAGTTGTGAAATCCCTGATATTAGAGGGACCACACACACATACACACTCACTCACACACACACACACACACACACACACACACACACACACACACACACACACACACACACACACACACACACACACACACACACACAGCACAGTTTACTGTTACTCTGATCCATCCACTAATGCTGATGGAAATTAACTCTGTTCTGAATTGTGCTTTTGGGAAAAAGATACCGGGGCTTGTGCAGCAAAGAAAAGTCCATAAATTACAATCTGTCTAGCAGTAACAGTTAAAGAGCAACCATTTCTGATAACTGTGAAACTTGTGTGGCTGTTTCTTTTAGCACAAAGGGGTCTAACATGACCTGGAAAGAAAACACAGGGCAATCTGTGTACAGGACCACCTCAGCATAAAGACCACCTGTCTGTAGTGACCATCTCAGCCAGGCCTGAACATTGAGGCATTGGTGGAAAACCGGCATGATACAAAGGGCCCCTGTCTGAAGTGACAGGCTTCCGTGGTCCCAGGGGCGGCCCTACAAGGCGGCCTTCAGTGAGAACCTGAGCGGCAGACAGTTGCTTCTCCCTCAGCTGCCTGTGCTGGAACAGCATGGCCGTGCAAAACTCTGCAGGCTTATTTTAAGACAAAACTAATTACATTGTTTGTTTTTCAGGCATGCCTTCTCGTTGTTCTCGCTTGTTTTTTTTTAAAACCAGCCTCTGCCACTATTAGGGCAGAGTGTTAATTAAAACAATGTGAGAGATGGCGTGCAGTTTATAGATTTCCTTAAACTGGCATTGTATGCTTGGCCTCCCACGCAAAATCACGCAAATAGAACTTTAGTCTAAGGGCAATGTTAATTTGACATTCTTAATTTGTCAGAATAATATAGATTTGTAATCTGGATTTTTAGTGTAAGAAATAATCATGCATGCATCATTACAGAACACTGGACAATAGGGCCCCTTTCCTCTATCTCAGGGGTTTTCAACTGGGGGTACTTCTGAGGATCATAGGGGGTATGCAGGATGACTCAGAAATGCAAATATAAAAAATCAAAGTAAAAGAAAATAATGATCTTGATTTTTTAAAAACATTTTTTACGGTATTATATATTATTTCTAAATCGCTGCATGAATATTTATTTTTTGTTTAGCAGCTGACGGTTAGTATAGTATAGTTTTAAAATGATCATCAACCTGTAAGCATGCGGATTTCCACTCGAATATAAGGATGAAGCGTCTTGCAATTCTGTGCTCTGCGCTGCTCATGAACTTTGCAGTTTTCAACTCCTCGTATAATTGATTTGGATGCTGTAAACATTTATTTTAAATGGCACACTAAATTATGCTGAGATGGGAAGTAAATAGTATCGTGATAAACATTTACAGTGCAGATTTTGGGTTATGTGTTTCCGAAGAGATTTCCAAATACTGCCTTTTGATTCTGTGCATCTGTCACAAAGACGGCCGGAGTGGGTGGCGTCAGACCAGAGCCAGGAAATAAAACGACAGAGAGGTGTGGTTTGGTGGAGCTGAGCGAATGGTTTCGCTTAGCATTTAATAAACAGAACAGAAAATAAAAAGGTTATACAAACAAAACACAGGACACGGCACTTCACGCCAAAATAAAGAGACAAACAAAACGGACTAGACAGACAAACACGGTGAGCTTCTATTTTTCACAATTACCTCCGTCTCCAATCCCGTTCTCCACTCACCGAACACACAACCCTGAGTGAAAGAAATGTGCATCTATATATACTGTTGTGCTGGGATTCAATTACTAATTAATTATTCACTTGAATCCCAGCACGTGAATTAATTCTGCACACACCCATTTATATCCCGTGTACCAACTACAATACACCAACATTTAACACACCACACGCAACATACAACATATAAACGCACACAAGGGCAGGGCACATTGCCACATATACCCCCCCTTGTGCGCAGCACAAAAAGTCTTGCTTAAAGTCCCGAGCCAAAAACAGGGACTTCAAGGGGTTCACAGGCGGCAATGCTGCCAGTAGCCAGGCTGCTGCTACTGGCAGGGCTGTCAGCGTAACTGCTGACAGCTCCCAGGCTGACTCCTTCAGCTGGGGCAGTCCTGGCAGCAGAAAAGCTGCAGGGGCAGGTGGTCCCCCGACCTCCCCCTTCTTCGTAACCGGCAGCTCCCCATGGTGGGGCTCTGGCCACAGTACTTCCTGCAGTGAAAGTGCTGCAGTGGGAGCAGGTCTCCTGACCTCCCCCATGAGTTCCGTCAGCGAAACTGCTGCTGGGGTTGGTGGTCTCCAGACCTCCTCCCCCTTCTTCGTGGCCGGCAGCTCCCCTTGGTGGGGTTCCGGCCACAGTACTTCCTGCTGCGATGCGGAGCACCAGGCAGCCCCAGGCGATGCGGAGCACCAGGCAGCCCCAGGCGATGCGGAGCACCAGGCAGCCCCAGGCGATGCAAGGCAAGCATCCTTGGGCGAAGCGAGGCTGGCATCCTTGGGCGAAGCGAGGCTGGCATCCTTGGGTGGTGCGAAACTCAGCTGCAGCTCCTCTTGTGGTGGAGGTGGAAGCAGCAAGCAGTCCTCCCATGTTGGGGAAGGTGGAACCAGCAGGCATTCACCCTCTGCTGGTGGAGGTGGGAGGGGCAAGCAGTCCCGTGCCTAAATATAATTATACAATTTAAATACTCGTGCTGCACACACCCATTTATATCCCGTGTACCAACTACAATACACCAACATTTAACACACCACACGCAACATACAACATATAAACGCACACAAGGGCAGGGCACATTGCCACAGCATCCAAAGACTTACTTTAACATTTTAGGAATGAGAGAGAGAGAGAGAGAGAGAGAGAGAGAGAGAGAGAGGCAGGCCGGCCAGGGGGCAAACCACAAGGGCAAACCACAACAAATCCACTTCTCATGAGAGTGTGCCCATATTGTTAAGCTTATCTGTGCTGGATATTGGATAAACCCCCACTTCACAAAAGGCTTACAGAGTTAAAACACACGCAAGTAGTTAACTGTTCATCCTCGTGGTTCTCGTATCCCTGAACTCCCGTTGAGTCTCAGACAGTGCTTTGGGCTGTATTCATAAGCCATCTGTGTGCTGAGGAGACGCAGCTATGTCTATTACTGATAAGCTGTTGCTTAATTGAAGGTTACCCAATAGTTCCCAGTTGGTTTATTGTTTAGTAAATGTAATAGTTCAACTTTTTATTGTTGTCTGCCTGCTGGAAAAGTAACACTGCTTTTACTGAGCTTTTGTGCCAGATTCCAAGGTTGCTCTATTTTCTTCAATATAGAAAAAAGACTAAAAAAAGGTATACAAAAACTTGGGTGCAGGTTAGATACAAAGTTTGGTTTTGAAACAGAAATGTGTGGAGTGTGGACGTAATGGGGAGCTGAGCTTAATACCAAGCAGGTCTAAAGTGTTTTTTTACTGCTGGCTTTCAGAGTACAGGTTTGCAGTAACATTATACTAATCAGAGCCCTGCATGGTTAAGCCTCTCTCAAAACCTCCAGCTCTGTTTTCTGTATGTTCCCACACAGATCAATACTTTTCAGACAGTAACACATGTTTCTTAAATGTCTACATACCCCTGAAGAATAGACTTTGAAAGTGGAACTTAAAGAAGCAGGTGTTATTTACAAAGCAGAGGAGTCTACAAGTAGAGGGTACCGATACTATATGCACGTTTTCGATGCTTTGTTCCATTTCTGATGGCAACATTAAGTCTTAATTCACACAGAACGACCGTCTTGAAGCAGAAACACAAGTGACACAAATAACAGGCTTGCTGTTGATTTAAACACTTCTGCTTCTGTGGGTCTAATATTATGCCATGGTTTCATTTTGTAAACTGGTTATTTATTTTACAGTTGAGATGTTTGGTTGAAATAAAAGTGGATTTTTTATTAGTTAGAAATATAATTTATTTATTCCTGAAAACCGTTGCTACCCCCCAAACTGTGGATCTTGCACCCCACACCCCACACTGAAACATTTCCAAAGGGGGGCCCAGCAAAAAAAGTTTGTGAACCCCTGATTTAAGTAATTCTGAAAGAAATGTGATTCACCTTTTTAGCTCCAAATAGTTTTTTAAAGAAATGAACTGATCATAAGTTGTGAAAATACCCCTCATAGTGATAACACAATATGAGGGTCTGTATATAATGATTGATTGTAATCTTGGAGTAATCAATGTAACAAGGGCAGGTTTTAGGTATAAGTCATTAGTGATAATGCTGCAGTAATGTATTGCAGCCAGGCACTCCCACACAACACAGATATGTGTTTAAAAAGTGCTATTCACTACCACGGTGGAGCCAGAAGGTGCAATGCAGAGAACAGGATTAGGGTTAGGGTTAGAGTTAGGTGCAATGCAGAGAACAGGGTTAGGGTTAGGGTTAGGTACAATGCAGAGAACAGGGGACTATATTTCATGCCAGTGTCCTAACCCCCAGGTCTATAATAACAGATGATCTATTTATTTTATTTGTTTCAAATTGATGGGATACGAAAGACATGCCAAAGTAAACTAACCCTCGACTAATAATAATTGCAAATGTGGACATAGTTATTAGACAGGAATGTTTAGATTACTGAGCAGGGTGGAGGGTAGAGGTGGAGAGACACTGAGCAGGGTGGAGGGTAGAGGTGGAGAGACACTGAGCAGGGTGGAGATGGGGAGACACAGAGCAGGGTGGAGGTTAGAGGTGGAGAGACACTGAGCAGGGTGGAGGTGGAGGTTGGGGTGGAGGTGGAGAGACACTGAGCAGGGTGGAGGGTAGAGGTGGGGAGACACTGAGGGGTGGAGGGTAGGGGAGACACTGAGCAGGGTGGAGGGTAGAGGTGGGGAGACACTGAGCAGGGTGGAGGGGGGTGGGGAGAGGTTGGAGGGGGGAGACACTGAGCAGGGTGGAGGGTGGAGGACACTGAGCAGGGTGGAGGGTAGATGGGGGACACTGAGCAGGGAGGTGGAGGGGTGGAGGGTAGAGGTGGGGAGGCACTGAGCAGGGTGGAGGGTAGAGGTGGGAGAGACACTGAGCAGGGTGGAGGGTAGAGGTGGGGAGACACTGAGCACACTGGCAGGGTGGAGGGGGAGTACAGCAGGGTGGAAGACACTGAGCAGGGTGGAGGGAGCAGTTTGGAGGAGGGAGACACTGAGCAGGGTGGAGGGTAGAGGTGGAGAGGCACTGAGCAGGGGTAGAGGTGGAGGGTAGGTGGAGGGTGGGGAGACACAGCAGGGTGGAGGGTAGAGGTGGGGAGACACAGCAGGGTGGAAGGTAGAGGTGGGGAGACACTGAGCAGTTTGGAGGTGGGGAGACACTGAGCAGGGTGGAGGGTAGAGGTGGAGAGGCACTGAGCAGGGTGGAGGGGAGGTGGAGAGAGGCAGGTGGGGGAGACACAGCAGGATGGTAGAGGTGGAGAGAGCAGAGGGAGGGTAGAGGTGGGGAGACACTGAGCAGGGTGGAGGGTAGAGGTGGACACACTGAGGGTGTAGGGTAGAGGTGGACACTGAGCAGTGTGGAGGGTAGAGGTGGAGAGACACTGAGCAGGGTGGAGGGTAGAGGTGGGGAGACACAGCGCACGGTGGATGGTAGAGGTGGAGAGACTGAGCAGAGCGGAGGGTAGAGGTGGGGAGACACTGAGCAGGGTGGAGGGTAGAGGTGGAGAGACACTGAGCAGGGTGGAGGTGGGTGGAGACACAGAGCAGGGTGTGAGGGTGGAGAGACACTGAGCAGGGTGGAGGGTAGTGGGGAGACACTGAGCACGGTGGAGGGTAGAGACTGAGCAGAGCGGAGGGTAGAGGTGGGGAGACACTGAGCAGGGTGGAGGGTAGAGGTGGAGAGACACTGAGCAGGGTAGAGGTGAGTGGCAGGGTAGAGGTGGAGAGACACTGAGCAGGGTAGAGGTGAGGAGACACAGAGCAGGGTAGAGGTGGAGAGACACTGAGCAGGGTAGAGGTGAGGAGACACAGAGCAGGGTAGAGGTGGAGAGACACTGAGCAGGGTAGAGGTGAGGAGACACAGCAGGGTTGAGGGTAGAGGTGGAGAGACTGAGCAGAGTGGAGGGTAGAGGTGGGGAGACACTGAGTAGGGTGGAGGGTAGAGGTGGAGAGACACAGCAGGGTGGAGGTAGAGGTGGGAGAGGCACCCATTGTCAGAGTTGGACACTTTACTGAAAAAAAGTAACTCGCTACCCATTTTTTCAGAAAAAAGTAATATAATGTCCTTACTTATTACTCAATAAAAAAGCAGCATGTTATATTACTCGTTACATATTACGTGTTATATCTTTTTCTCTTGTCCTGCAAAACAGTTGCTGTGACTTGTTTACTTTTTAACTACTGTATACATGTGGTAATTCATTTATTAAATGTGTCAAACCGGTTTCTACAATTTTTGTAGTATAAATACATTTCATTTTTGGCATATAAACATACATATGTACTGTGTATTTCCTGACTTTCAATAATTTTGCAGTATGAAGAGAAAATCAAACCAACATTAGAATTCACTAAAACCACGAATAGCAAATCAACAATAACAACAACAAAAAGAAGCCTATAGAGAAATGAGCTCTATGGTGATAAAGCAGTAAATGTAAAAATGATGGGGTGATGCAATAAATGTACCCTGCACTGTGTAAGCAAGCAAACTGAAACAAATAAATACAAGTGGTATGTACAGTCCAGTAAGTCTCCTCTCGATCTTGTCCTATTTAACTTCAAAATACGCGGTGGTAGACACGTTTCTTGTGGATCACCAAAATTGGCGCTTAGGGATACACATTTTTTGTTCCTAGTGTCTAGCCTTATTCAAATACAAGGCTCAGAAAGACTTGATTGCCTCACGGCTTATTATTGTCATGAGACATCTCGGATGCGTTATATTACCTCGTTATTGACTAAAGTAATATTATTACAGTAACGTCGTACTTAAGTAGCGAGTTACCCCAACTCTGCCCATTGCTTCCCTGTTCAACACACCTGTAGCCTACATCAAGATAAAACCAATGATGAAAACAGCCGTATTTTACCCAGAGATAGATTTTTCCCTTAGTTTTGCAGATAGATCTTCATAATTGAGTTTATTAAACATTATTTTTAAGCAATGATATATTTTTTCTCTTGGGAGCAGGGTTCAAAACAGGATAACACTGTATGCAGACACAATGTAGTCTGATCTGTGCTTGGAACAGTGAATCAGGTTAACTTCGTTAACCCCTGTGCGGATTTTGTGTTATTTTGTATTGTATTTGTTGTATTATGATTTAAAATGCCCCATCCAGCTAAAACTTGTGCGTAATGTGGCCATCTCCCAATTAATCAAGTAATTACCAATTGGGAGATGACCACGTATATAAAAGAGAAGCAGCCACTCGCAGGGGATTGATGAGAGTTGGAGTTTGGAGAAAGGAGACGGAGTGACAGTAAGATCTTTGAAATAACAATTGCTACTCGTGCTGGCTTTACACCAGCACGATACTTGTTTGTTTGTTTGTTTGTTTGTTTGTTTGTTTGTTGCTTTATTATACCTGTTTGTTTTGGCCATCATGCCGTTTTGTTTCTGAATAGTGTTTTTGTTTCTGTTTTGTTCAAACCTTTTATTTAAATAAACACATGCATCAGCTGTTCATCTCCGTCGTACTGTGTGTGCCTCTTCCTGGTCTGAAGTCACCACCAACCCTATCCGTGACACTCCTTGTGGGATTTTTTCAATGTAAATATCCCCCTAACCCTTCCTTGTACTAAGCAAACTAGGTGCAGCTCCCTCGATATCGTATTACTTATAGTTAGGCTTGGCAGAATTCGATTTGTATTTTTTTATAATTTTGACTAAATTAAACTAAGCGCGGTTACCAGATCAAGGGGGTTCATTGGAATCTCTTCAAAGCACAGCGCGGGTACCAGATCAGGGGGTTTTGCAATCTCTTCAAAGCACAGCGCGGTTACCAGATCAGGGGGTTCATTGGAATCTCTTCAAAGCACAGGGGGTTCATTGGTTTTGCAATCTCTTCAAAGCACAGCGTGGGTACCAGATCAGGGGGTTTTGCAATCTCTTCAAAGCACAGCGTGGGTACCAGATCATGGGGTTTCATTGGAATCTCTTCAAAGGACAGCGCAGGTACCAGATCAGGGGGGGTTCATTGGAATCTCTTCAAAGCACAGCACGGGTACCAGATCAGGGGGGTTTGCAATCTCTTCAAAGCACAGCGTGGAATCATTGGAATCTCTTCAAAGCACAGCACGGGTACCAGATCAGGGGGGTTTGCAATCTCTTCAAAGTACAGCGTGGGTACCAGATCAGGGGGGTTTGCAATCTCTTCAAAGCACAGCGCGGGGGTTCATTGGAATCTCTTTTCTAATGGACTCCAGTTTGGCTAGCACTTTTGAAATCTTAATTAAACTCTTCCTTGCTCATATTTTGCTACAAGAGTTAAACCAGATTCAAGGAAGCCTGAAAAAATCTGCTAGAGAGTTAACAAAATCTAGATTGTGTTATAATCTCCCTAATTTATATATTTAAGTAATGTTAATATGATCAGATTTAATTCGATTTTCCTTCTATCCAAAATGTTACAGTACTAGGCAAAACTGTAGGCTAGCAGCAAGCCTCAGAAGAGCTGCTGGATTTTTCAGACAGCACTGTAACCATCTTCTAGTGTTCATATTTAGTCAAAATCTAGTGTTCATCTACCACTTTCACACCCAAATGCCACTACCGAGCCGTCTCAGACGTTTAGAAAATTATTTAAAATACTCATTCGCACAAAATTGCTCAATCTACGCCTTTATAATACTGTCATAACCCTTTCACGCAGCTAAAGGGATCCTGTGAGTACAACTTTCAAACCTGTTAGTCAACAGATCGTTTTCATGGTAACGGCAACGGCAACAGAAACAAAACAAAACAAATAAATAAATAAAAAGAATAATGTGGGTAAGCTACTTTAAAAAAAAAAAAAAAAAAAGAATGTGTTATTTGGATGTGAGTGGTGTGGTTTGTAAAAGGGCTGTCCAGACAGTGTTTCTCCCAAACATCCGGCTTTATTTAAAAAACAAAACAAAAGAGCCGCCCCTCTACCAGTCATGGTATCGGGGGGTTCACGGCAGGCGTGCAGACCCAAACAAAAATACACAATGAATCCCCCGTCCACGTCCACAGTGCTCACAATAGTGCTGTTCAATCCCAGGAGTCGTGGTGCGGGTGTTTGAGTGCACAGTGAAGGAAGTGCTCAGAGGGGTGTGCTGGCCGTGTAGCGACAGCTCCTGGGTCTCTACTCCTCCTCTGCAAGAGACAAACAAAACACAGAACAAAACAAACAACTCTCCGGCCGTAGGTTACATTCTCAGCGCAAGGGTTCCGTACTCACGTAGCTGCGTCCCCTATGTCCTCTCTGCAATCAGCCTGGCGCCCCAGTGTAACCAATCGCTGCCTGGCCCGCAGCTCATTGCATGGGAATCATTTTGCATAGGTGCAGCTATGCGCTTCCTCCAAGATAGCTGACTTCCTGTTTCCGCCCACTGCCGAGTCGACCCGTCTATGGGGAAGTGTACTACTACCTTATACAGCGCCCTTTCTGGTCGGGAGGGAGATTTACAGCTCCGATTCTTTCTCTCTTTATCACAGAATGTTATATCAATTTCTTATATTTTAATGACTGGTGCTGGAGAACTGTAGTGTACTGTAAACTTCCCTGTGCTCGTGTTGTCCTCTCTATTAATAATCTGGCCATTGGAGGTGGCCACACTATGCACACGTTTAGAGGGCTGGGGCTTTAACCCCATTTACACCCCAAACCATACATTCAAATCATCACAGTACAGCAATAAACCATTCCTTTAAAATCATAACAATGCATTTACCAGCACATATTTACAGGCATGGCTCTGTCCTGCCATAGCGACTGATTCATTTAGCAAATTTGTATTGATTTTACAAAATGTCCTACAGTGACAATGCTAACTAGGTAGATTTTAAAAGATAGTATTGCTGTTAATGCAAAAAAATATCTCTATCAATGCATATGCTGTTCTGCAAGATAACTGAACTTGAAATTGAGTTGGACAGCTCTGTGTTGCAGAATGTCAGTTTTTAACTTTCATAATAATTCAATAATTGGTTTTAAAATGTCGGGCAGGCAGCCTCCGTTTACCCTCAGATTATGACACACAAGCAAGTCGTGTTCATAATTGGACAAGAGGTTCTCTTGATCTTCAGCATGCAAAACTAAAGTTTGCCATACGTCCACCTCCACTGTTACCCTCAGAGAGGCACGATTCGGACTTGGAGCCGATAGGATTTAATATAGGGCTTCCCCTTTATAACACTGGAGTCAGGAGCCAGAGTTACACGTTTGTGCTGTTTCTGTTATACCTGGAATGACATTATGGGGTAAGCCGATTCCGTGGTAGAAAGGGCCACCATATAAAGGGGGTGCACGGTATATGGCACAAACTTGTAATCATTTCAATGACCGAAGTACTCTGATAATGTCAAAAGCAATAGTCCCCCATCTCTTCTAAGTGTTATGATTAATTGTTTGAAATTATTGATTAAAGATCTTCTCATGAACAGCACAGTATAGTACAGTGTTAGTGCTGCACTTCAGATAACAGTATGAAAGATCTCCTCATGAACAGCACAATATAGTACAGTGTTAGTGCTGCACTTCAGATAATGGTGTTGGAGTTGGTTCCAGACCCTCAATTCTCTGTGTAAAAAAATGCCTCCTATTTTCTGTTCTGAATGCCCCTTTATCGAATCTCCATTTGTGACCCCTGGCACTTGTTTCTTTTTTCAGGTTAAAAAAGTCCCCTGGGTCGACATTGTCTATACCTTTTAGGATTTTGAATGTTTGAATCAGATCGCTGTGTAGTCTTCTTTTTTCAAGACTGAATAGATTCAATTCTTTTAGCCTGTCTGCATACGACATGCCTTTTAAACCCGGGATAATTCTGGTTGCTCTTCTTTGCACTCTTTCTAGAGCAGCAATATCCTTTTTGTAACGAGGTGACTAGAACTGAACACAATATTCTAGGTGAGGTCTTACTAATGCATTGTAAAGTTTTAACATTACTTCCCTTGATTTAAATTCAACACTTCTCACAATATATCCGAGCAACTTGTTGGCCATTTTATAGCTTCCCCACATTGTCTAAATGAAGACATTTCTGAGTCAACATAAACTCGTTCCCAACATAGTTTCCTTCTTCAATTTCAGTATCTCCCATATGGTATTTATAATGCACATTTTTTTTGCCTGCATGCAATACTTTACACTTTTCTCTATTAAGTGTCATTTGCCATGTGTCTGCCCAGTTCTGAATGCTGTCTAGATAATTTTGAATGACCTTTGCTACTACAACAGTGTTTGCCACTCCTCCTATTTTTGTGTCGTCTGCAAATTTAACAAGTTTGCTTACTATACCAGAATCTAAATCATTAATGTAGATTAGGAATAGCAGAGGACCTAATACTGATCCATGTGGTACGTTACCTCACCCCATTTTGAGGTTTCTCCTCTAATCAGTACTTTCTGTTTTCTACATGTTAACCACTCCCTAATCCATGTGCATGCATTTCCTTGAATCCCTACTGCGTTCAGTTTGAGAATTAATCTTTTATGCTGGACTTTGTCAAAAGCTTTCTGAAAATCTAAATAAACCATGTCGTATGCTTTGCAATTATCCATTGTCAATTTTG
Organism: Huso huso; assembly: GCA_036884735.1. Taxonomy (NCBI): domain Eukaryota; kingdom Metazoa; phylum Chordata; class Actinopteri; order Acipenseriformes; family Acipenseridae; genus Huso; species Huso huso. The sequence continues at coordinate 16,528,578 of CM072676.1, forward strand.
CATCCTCAAAAAAGTCAAGCAGGTTAGATAGACACGCTCTCCCTTTCCTAAAACCATGCTGACTGTCTCCCAGGATATTGTTACCATATAGGTAATTTTCCATTTTAGATTTTAGATTAGTTTCCATAAGTTTACATATAATAGAAGTCAGGCTTATTGGTCTGTAGTTACCTGGTTCGGTTTTGTCTCCCTTTTTGTGGATCGGTATTACGTTTGCAATTTTCCAGTCTGTCAGTACAACCCCTGTGTCAAGAGACTGTTGCATGATCTTGGTTAGTGGTTTGTAAATAACTTCTTTCATTTCTTTGAGTACTATTGGGAGGATCTCATCCGGCCCAGGGGATTTGTTTATTTTAAGAGCTCCTAGTCCCTTTAACACTTCTGCCTCTGTTATGCTAAAGTTATTTAAAATTGGATAGGAACAGGTCGACATGTGGGGCATGTTGTCCGTGTCCTCCTTTGTAAAAACCTGTGAAAAGTAATCATTTAATATATTTGCTATTTTTTTTTCTTCATCTATGATTTTGCCATTTGTGTCTCTTAGACATTTAACCTCCTCTTTGAATGTTCTCTTGCTGTTATAATATTGGAAAAACATTCTGGAATTGGTTTTAGCCCCCTTAGCAATATTGATTTCTATCTCTCTCTTGGCCTTTCTAACTTCCTTTTTGACTTGTGTTTGCAGTTCCAAGTACTCTTTCTGTGTACTTTGTTTTTGGTCCCTTTTAAACGCTCTGTAAAGTGCCTTTTTTCGCTGAATTTTTTTTTTTTTAATTGATCTATTAAACCATTTTGGCCATTTTGTTTTAGATTTAGATTTGTCTACTTTTGGGATGTAATTGTTTTGCGCCTCTAGTACTACATTTTTAAAAAACAGCCATCCTTTTTCTGTGGATGTTTTCTCTATTTTACTCTAATCTACTTCTGTTAGTCTCTGTTTCATACCTTCATAGTTTGCTTTTAAAATTGTAAACCTTAGCTTTAGTCATTACTTTTTGGGTTTTAAAAAATACTTCAAATGAGACCATGTTGTGGTCTGAGTTTGCCAATGGCTCTCTGACCTCTGTTTTAGTTATTCTGTCTTCGTTATTTGAAAAGACTAAATCAAGGCATGCCTCCCCTCTAGTCGGTGCCTTGACAAATTGCGTTAGGAAGCAGTCATTTGTCATTTCCACCATTTCAATTTCGCCTGTCGTGCTCCCCACCGGGTTCTCCCATTTTATACGGGGGAAGTTGAAATCCCCCATTAGTATGGCTTCTCCTTTTCTACACGCATTTCGAATGTCATTGTATAACAGATTATTTTGCTCGGCGTCTGAATTTGGCGGTCTATAGCATGCTCCTGTTATTATGCCCTTTGAATTTTTGTCCATTATTCTGACCCATATTGATTCGGCGTTGTTTTCTTTGTCCAGATTTAACACCTGGGCTTCAAAATTATTTCTTATGTATAGCGCTACCCCTCCGCCTCTTCTGTCCTGCCTGTCTTTCCTATACAGTGTGTACCCACTAATATTATATTCGTCTCCATCACTCTCAGACAACCAAGTTTCTGTAACACCTATCACATCATAGTTACTTGTTAGTGCAGTAGCTTCTTAATGGGCATTTTGCAATCTTTTTTTGGTTAAAAAGAAAAAAAAATACGGTAAGCCATCTATGTATATTGTTTGGAATTTATTTACTACTTTTGGAGGTATTTCAGAATGTACGATTGTAGGCTTTATATAAATAGGTTTGACGTGCTGTTTGTAGTTGTTAGCTATATTATACATGTATACCATGTATGTAACACCTCATTATATATTTATTAAGCTTATAAAGTTATGATAGAACTCCCTACCCAATTTGTTTATAATTAATTGTTCGGTGAATCTTCTAATCCAGCATTTTCTCATTTATGACCTTTTGAAAATCCTGCCCATAGTGTCCTCAGGGGTGGGCACCTTAGAAAAGTTCACCACAGGATTTTCCCCCCCATACTTTTCCCATGGTTATACTATATATTTACCACAGTCTACCCTGGTTTGCCATGTTTATTAATATGCTTTACCAAACCTCCCTATTCTTAACAATGCTTCCCTATGCTTGAGCATGCTTTCACTGTGCTTTATTACACTTTGCTATGCTTTTACAATGGTACACTTTTATAAGGGGCTCCTCTTTGCAGTGACTGACTGTGTTTGAGGTGCTCAGTGATGCAGTCACAAACCTTGTGCACACTTTAGTTTGTGTCACATCTCTGGGGAATGGACTTGTGGTCAGCATCCTGCTGTTTTCTTTTGGGATTTTGTCTCCACAGCTCATGTCATGGAAGAGAAGGAACACCAAACAGGGTTATAATAGCAGCACCGCCTGCAAAATACTTTTAAAATGGGATTTGTTTGGACTGCGTTTTTGTATGAATTATTATTGTATCTAATTGAGCGCCCTCAGGCACTTCTTCACAATTCCTGTGTTTATTATTCCTGTCATAGTACAGGATATACTATGCTTTTGGGTTTCCTTGTCCAAAAACAACTATTTGCTTATTTTTGTTATTTTTTTATTTAATAACTTTCTGTCAGCACTGCAAAAACAAGCAGGCTTGATTCTCTGTTTATTTGGATTAAATGTGTTTTGGAATTTGGAATGATTTTTTTTTTTAATTGACAGTTTGATGTGCTGTACAGGGACAACAAATGGACACACCTGTGAAATGTAGCACATATGTTTCCATATATTTTTTTTGTTACTGCACTGCAGATTTCCACCCCCAACTTCCCTGTGGCCCTGTATATGCATTCTTCAATGGTGAAAGGGGGATGTATGACAGCTGCTGTCTCCTGTGTACAGAATAAAATGGGAAAACCCAATGGGGGGCACGGCGGACGAAATTGAAATGGTGGAAATGACAAATGACTGCTTCCTAACGCAATTTGTCAAGGCACCGACTAGAGGGGAGGCATGCCTTGATTTAGTCTTTTTCAAATAATGAAGACAGAATAACTAAAACAGAGGTCAGAGAGCCATTGGTCAACTCAGACCACAACATGGTCTCATTTGAAATATTTTTTAAACCCCAAAAGTAATGACTAAAGCTAAGGTTTACAATTTTAGAAAAGCAAACTACGAAGGTATGAAACAGAGACTAATAGAAGTAGATTGGAATAAAATAGAAAAACATCCACAGAAAAAGGGTGGCTGTCTTTTTTTAATGATTTAGTACTAGAGGCACAAAACAATTACATCCCAAAATGTAGACAAATCTAAATATTAAAACAAAATGGCCAAAATGGTTTAATAGATCAATTAAAAAAAATTTCAGCCCTTTTAAAGGCACTTTACAGAGCGTTTAAAAGGGACCAAAAACAAAGCACACAGAAAGAGTACTTGGAACTGCAAACACAAGTCAAAAAAAGGAAGTTAGAAAAAAACCAAGAGAGATAGAAATCAATATTGCTAAGGGGCTAAAACCAATTCCAAAATGTTTTTCCAATATTATAACAAATACAAGAGAACATTCAAAGGAGGTTAAATGTCTAAGAGACACAAATGGCAAAATCACAGATGAAGAGAAAAAATAGCAAATATATTAAATGATTACTTTTCGCAGGTTTTTACAAAGGAGGACACGGACAACATGCCCCACATGTCTATCTGTTCCTATCCAGTTTTAAATAACTTTAGCATAACAGAGGCAGAAGTGTTAAAGGGACTAGGAGCTCTTAAAATAAACAAATCCCTGGGCCAGATGAGATCCTCCCAATAGTACTCAAAGAAATGAAAGAAGTTATTTACAAGCCACTAACCAAGATCATGCAACAGTCTCTTGACACAGGGGTTGTACCGACAGACTGGAAAATAGCAAACGTTTCTGTAATACCGATCCACAAAAAAGGGAGACAAAACTGAACCAGGTAACTACAGACCAATAAGCCTGACTTCTATTATATGTAAACTTATGGAAACTATAATAAGATCCAAAATGGAAAAATTACCTATATGGTAACAATATCCTGGGAGACAGTCAGCATGGTTTTAGGAAAGGGAGATCGTGTCTAACTAACCTACTTGACTTTTTTTTTCTCAGGATGCAACATTGAAAATGGATAACTGCAAAGCATACGACATGGTCTATTTAGATTTCCAGAAAGCTTTTGACAAAGTCCCCTACATAAAAGATTAATTCTCAAACTGAACGCAGTAGGGATTCAAGGAAATGCATGCACATGGATTAGGGAGTGGTTAACATGTAGAAAACAGAAAGTACTGATTAGAGGAGAAACCTCGAAATGGAGTGAGGTAACCAGTGGTGTACCACAGGGATCAGTATTAGGTCCTCTGCTATTCCTAATCTACATTAATGATTTAGACTCTGGTATAGTAAGCAAACTCGTTAAATTTGCAGACGACACAAAAATAGGAGGAGTGGCAGACACTGTTGAAGCAGCAAAGGTCATTCAAAATGATCTAGACCGCATTCAAAATTGGGCAGACACATGGCAAATGAAATTTAATAGAGAAAAACAGTGTAAAGTATTGCATGCAGGAAATAAAAATGTTCATTATAAATATCATATGGGGAGATACTGAAATTGAAGAAGGAACTATGAAAAGACCTAGGAGTTTATGTTGACTCAGAAATGTCTTCATCTAGACAATGTGGGGAAGCTATAAAAAAATTTTAACAAGATGCTTGGATATATTGTGAGAAGTGTTGAATTTAAATCAAGGGAAGTAATGTTAAAACTCTACAATGCATTAGTAAGACCTCACCTAGAATATTGTGTTCAGTTCTGGTCACCTCGTTACAAAAAGGATATTGCTGCTCTAGAAAGAGTGCAAAGAAGAGCAACCAGAATTATTCCGGGTTTAAAAGGCATGTCGTGGCTGCAGACAGGCTAAAAGAATTGAATCTATTCAGTCTTGAACAAAGAAGACTACAGTGATGCAGATCTGATTCAAACATTCAAAATCCTAAAAGGTATAGACAATGTCAACCCGGGGACTTCTTTGACTTGAAAAAAAAAAAAAGGACCAGGGTCATAAATGGAGATTAGATAAAGGGGCATTCAGAACAGAAAATAGGAGGCACTTTTTTACACAGAGAATTGTGAGGGTCTGGAACCAACTCCCCAGTAATGTTGTTGAAGCTGACACCCTGGGATCCTTCAAGAAGCTGCTTGATGAGATTCTGGGATCAATAAGCTACTAACAACCAAACGAGCAAGATGGGCTGAATGGCCTCCTCTCGTTTGTAAACTTTCTTATGTTCTTATGTTCTAATGAGGGGCCCTTCAGGAGCTTTACCCCAGAGAGCCCGGTGTTGTAATCAGCAGTGATGCAGTGTTGATGGATGTGTTCTCTGGAGACTGTTGTAATCAGCAGTGATGCAGTGTTGATGGCTGTGTTCTCTGGAGACTGTTGTAATCAGCAGTGATGCAGTGTTGATGGATGTGTTCTCTGGAGAGTGTTGTAATCAGCAGTGATGCAGTGTTGATGGCTGTGTTCTCTGGAGAGTGTTGTAATCAGCAGTGATGCAGTGTTGATGGCTGTGTTCTCTGGAGACTGTTGTAATCAGCAGTGATGCAGTGTTGATGGCTGTGTTCTCTGGAGAGTGTTGTAATCAGCAGTGATGCAGTGTTGATTGATGTGTTCTCTGGAGAGTGTTGTAATCAGCAGTGATGCAGTGTTGATGGCTGTGTTCTCTGGAAAATGTTGTAATCAGCAGTGATGCAGTGTTGATGGCTGTGTTCTCTGGAGAATGTAGTAATCAGCAGTGATGCAGTGTTGATGGCTGTGTTCTCTGGAGACTGTTCTCTGGAGAGTGTTGTAATCAGCAGTGATGCAGTGTTGATGGCTGTGTTCTCTGGAGTGTTGTAATCAGCAGTGCTGCAGTGTTGATGGCTGTGTTCTCTGGAGAATGTTGTAATCAGCAGTGATGCAGTGTTGATGGCTGTGTTCTCTGGAGACTGTTCTCTGGAGAGTTGTTGTAATCAATCAGTGATGCAGTGTTGATGGCTGTGTTCTTTGGAGAGTGTTGTAATCAGCAGTGCTGCAGTGTTGATGGCTGTGTTCTCTGGAGAGTGTTGTAATCAGCAGTGCTGCAGTGTTGATGGCTGTGTTCTCTGGAGAGTGTTGTAATCAGCAGTGCAGCAGTGTTGATGGCTGTGTTCTCTGGAGAGTGTTGTAATCAGCAGTGCTGCAGTGTTGATGGCTGTGTTCTCTGGAGAGTGTTGTAATCAGCAGTGATGCAGTGTTGATGGCTGTGTTCTCTGGAGACTGTTCTCTGGAGAGTGTTGTAATCAGCAGTGATGCAGTGTTGATGGCTGTGTTCTCTGGAGTGTTGTAATCAGCAGTGCTGCAGTGTTGATGGCTGTGTTCTCTGGAGAATGTTGTAATCAGCAGTGATGCAGTGTTGATGGCTGTGTTCTCTGGAGACTGTTCTCTGGAGAGTGTTGTAATCAGCAGTGATGCAGTGTTGATGGCTGTGTTCTTTGGAGAGTGTTGTAATCAGCAGTGCTGCAGTGTTGATGGCTGTGTTCTCTGGAGAGTGTTGAAATCAGCAGTGCTGCAGTGTTGATGGCTGTGTTCTCTGGAGAGCATTGTAATCAGCAGTGCTGCAGTGTTGATGGCTGTGTTCTCTGGAGAGTGTTGTAATCAGCAGTGATGCAGTGTTGATGGCTGTGTTCTCTGGAGACTGTTCTCTGGAGAGTGTTGTAATCAGCAGTGATGCAGTGTTGATGGCTTTGTTCTCTGGAGTGTTGTAATCAGCAGTGCTGCAGTGTTGATGGCTGTGTTCTCTGGAGAATGTTGTAATCAGCAGTGATGCAGTGTTGATGGCTGTGTTCTCTGGAGACTGTTCTCTGGAGAGTGTTGTAATCAGCAGTGATGCAGTGTTGATGGCTGTGTTCTCTGGAGTGTTGTAATCAGCAGTGCTGCAGTGTTGATGGCTGTGTTCTCTGGAGAGCGTTGTAATCAGCAGTGCTGCAGTGTTGATGGCTGTGTTCTCTGGAGAGTGTTGTAATCAGCAGTGATGCAGTGTTGATGGCTGTGTTCTCTGGAGTGTGTTGTAATCAGCAGTGATGCAGTGTTGATGGCTGTGTTCTCTGGAGACTGTTGTAATCAGCAGTGATGCAGTGTTGATGGCTGTGTTCTCTGGAGAGTTTGTAATCAGCAGTGATGCATTGTTGATGGATGTGTTCTCTGGAGAGTGTTGTAATCAGCAGTGATGCAGTGTTGATGGATGTGTTCTCTGGAGAGTTGTAATCAGCAGTGATGCAGTGTTGATGGCTGTGTTCTCTGGAGAGTGTTGTAATCAGCAGTGATGCAGTGTTGATGGCTGTGTTCTCTGGAGAGTGTTGTAATCAGCAGTGATGCAGTGATGATGGCTGTGTTTTCTGGAGAGTGTTGTAATCAGCAGTGATGCAGTGTTGATGGCTGTGTTCTCTCTGGCAGTGGCTGATCGGGGACCAGGAGTCGCAGTGCCATGTTCAGTGCTTGCGGACACAGGGGGGCAAGCCGGTGTGTGGCTCCGATGGCCGGAACTACGATACAGGCTGTGAATTCCAGAGGGCACGCTGCAGGGACCCCTCGCTGAGCATCCTGAAGCGCGGACGCTGCAAAGGTACAAAACTGCTTCTTCATCAACCATGCCTCTGGAGAGGGGCTACAGTTAGAGCTGGGAGGCAGTGTGATCTAGTGAGTAGAGCTGAGGGACTGGGAGGGAATCAGTGTGGTCTAGTGCTTAGATCTGAGCGACTCGGAGGCAGTGTGAAGTAGTGGTTCGAAATAAGAGATGGGAAGAGTGGCCAAGTGGGTTGAGCTGAGGGACTGGGAGGCAGTTTGGTTTAGCAGTTAGAGCTGAGAGACTGGGAGGCCGTATGGTCTAGTGTTTAGAGCTGATGAGGGACTGGGAGGCAGTGCGGTCTAGTGGTTAGAGCTGAGGGACTGGGAGGCAGTGTGGTCTAGTGGTTAGAGCTGAGAGACTGGGGGCTGTGTGGTCTGGTGGCTATAGCTGAGAGACTGGGAGGCAGTGTGGTCTAGTGGTTAGAGCTGAGGGCTGCGAGACAGTGTGGTCTAATGTTTAGAGCTGATGAGGGACTGGGAGGCAGTGTGGTCTATTTGTTAGAGCTGAGGGACTGGGAGGCTGTGTGGTATCGTGGTTAGAGCTGAGAGACGGAGAGGCAATGTGGTCTAGTAGTTAGAGTTGAAGAACTTCAAGCTGGGGGACAGGGAGGTGGTGTGGCCTGTTGTTTAGATCTGCTGAAGGACTGGGTGGCACTGTTGGTTTGCGGTTGTAGAGTAGAAAAAAGTCAGGCAGCCTTGCTTTCAAATTCTAATAATAAAATGATTTTAGGAAAAAACTGGGCACGTGCCGAACAGCCGCCCGCAACAGCAGCCCCAACAGCAGCCCTGGAGATGAAGGGCTTTGAGCAGAGAGGTGTGTGAGTATTCGACATTGGGGTACACAGGGCTTTGTATTTTAAAAGGCAGTATGCAGGTGCTCCATTCACAGGATTCTAGCTGAAGTTTAACAAGCTTCGTGTTACTGTCAGAGTTTGTTTTGCTCTGTTTGGTTTATTTAATTTAAACAAGTCTCTGATTTTAAACAACCAAAAAAAAAACACACCATATGTACATGTAAGTGAATAACACTTTAGTGAAGACCTGCCAACTTTCTGAAACACATTTCCGAGAGACTTAGAGCACCGAGAGACATATTTGTTTATTGTCTCCTGCAGGGACCTTCATGTCACTTATAGATCATGGTCACCTGCTCTGTGACAGGGATACACTTATTTTTCCATGGTAAATTGATATGGCAATTTTGAAGTTTCTCATATGTTTCCAATGTTTAAACTACTGTGCTTTACTATAGTTGTATGCAGGGCTTAAATTCTCATGGAATATTTCCCGGAGCCCAACCGCTATGAATCCCCCCACAAATTACTATAAAGAAAATAAAAAGGTTTTCATAAACCAGTGGTGACAGTGTTCTAAATCATTTCTCAGGCCATTCACTCAAGTATTTCAATTTGTTATATTGTTTCAAACTAGTTAAGCTTGCAGGTTCTCAGGCAACCAAACCGGTGTCTTGTTTTAGGTGTGCCGATAGTAGTGACTTATTTCAATCATGGAAACAAAGCAAATAACTTGTTTACAGTTGCACATGATACACACACACACAGCACTAGCAACAACCAGGGAAAGGAAGGACAGACACACACATACAGATGCAGACATGGCACTCCTGTTGTTATGCTGCTTTCCATATAAGAAAGTTTACAAACGAGAGGAGGCCATTCAGCCCATAAATATACTATATGGAAATATTTTCACTTGTAATAATTGCCATGAAAATAAATTTGCTGCAGCCCTTGTGAAAATAAATGTTCATTGTTATTTATAGTTAAGTTGTATTTTGTATTGTTTTCGCTACAGAACAGCCTCAGGCTGAAGTCAAGGCGCAGAAATATTTACCGGCGCTAGGCTCTGGACAGCTCTGGCTGAATTTAAGCCCTGGTTGCATGTAATTTGCTTGCCTAGGCTTTATCAGGCTCTTACTAGGTTCTGTCCATTATAAAATCTGAAATGAAACAGAATCTAACATCCCTAGTAAATATTTTCTGATCCATAAATCAGACAGCAACGCGGCTTCACACTTGTGTGCTGGACTAAAGTTTCTTTAGGTTCATTCACATGTCAGCGCTTTACTCATTTTGCTGTGGTTTTACCAGGTACACCATATTCAAGGGAAGTGTGGCAGCTCATATGTGATGGGAGCAGATGGTGCGTAATGAGTCAGTGTAGGTTTGCTTGTGTCTCAGACTCAGGGGTGACGAAATGCCAGGGTGAGAGGTCCCAAGCTCAGGATCTAGCCAAGAAGCCGCAGGAGTCTGTCTTCATCCCTGAGTGCAACGAGGACGGGTCCTTCACACAGGTGAGTGCTTCTGCTTTTCATCATTTTAAACTCCTGTATAACCAGATCACTGAACACTTAACCTGCTTTATAACCCGATCACTGAACACTTAACCTGCTTTATTACCAGATCACTGAACACTTAACCTGCTTTATTACCAGATCACTGAACACTTAACCTGCTTTATAACCCGATCACTGAACACTTAACCTGCTTTATTACCAGACTTTACTGAACACTTAACCTGCTTTATAACCAGACTTTACTGAACACTTAACCTGCTTTATAACCAGACTTTACTGAACACTTAACCTGCTTTATTACCAGACTTTACTGAACACTTAACCTGCTTTATAACCCGATCACTGAACACTTAACCTGCATAAAATGTTGTACTAAATATTTCAGAAGCCATATATTTTTCAAAAAAGTAATGAAAGTAAAAGCAACACAGATATGTGTTTTATAACAATTATTTCAGATTTCTATTATTGTTTTGATTTCTGATTTCCTTGAGAATGAGTTTAGTCAAGAAATACCAGTTACCGATCTGCCTGCATCTGACCTATCCGAACTGCCTGAAGCCCTTTCATTAACACCGGTAAACAGCCGACTGAGTTCAATCTGCCTGCGTCTGACCGTTCCGAACAGCCTGAAGCCCTTTCATTAACACTTCGTTATAATTAAGTTAGACTATATATATATATATATATATATATATATATATGACACAACGCATACTTGCATATATGTGTGTGCAGTTTCTGGGAAAATCACGAGTCATTTCAACTTAATGCACTGTAGAGTGTTTTGAGCATGAGTGTTTTGAAAGTATGTAGTGTGTTGTTTTGAACGTACAGTAGAAACACTCCCCAGAGTGTTTTGAGCGTACTACACGTGTTTCACGATATACCGTGTGTGGCAGGGCAGATCCCTACCTGGAAAAAATGTGTTGGTGGTTGGCAGGGGGGATAGGGTTAATTTCTGTCCAATGTGTGTGTGGCTGTGTTTGCACAGCCACAGGTGGAATTAGTTTATTTTGATTACCAGTTTAATGGCTTTATAATTTAATTAGTGTCACCTGCCTGGGATTAGCAGGCAGGTATTTAAACAGGGACAATGTTTGTTCAGGGAGAGACCTGTGTGGTTTATATGAAGAAGGTAGTGTGTAAACTTTTTTGTTTGTGCTGTTTAAGTTTTTCAATCGGTAAACGGCTTAGCCGTCCGATGCTAGTAGAACCCTTTAGAAAAGTTTAGTTTAGAACTCAGTCTGCTGTTTACTTTAGTTTTTGTTTCTTTGTGTTCCGTTTTTCCCATCTCTCTCGCTCCCCTTCCTGAACACCCATCCTCGAACACAGAAACAGGCATGCTTATATATACGTGACTATCTCTGAATTAACAACCAATTCATCCATTCGGAGATGACCACATTCTGCACACGTTTAGAGGGATGATGCTTTAAACCCATCCACGCTGCCAAACAATAACAAGACATAATCACTCGTATTTTTATATAAACACAAAATGCATTTTAAATTGTAACACACCAACATCCCCCGTTTAAATAACCACCGGACAATACATTTCTTTTAACTTATTTTAAACAAACAATACATCTTATCAGCATGGCTTTGCCCTGCCCCCTCTTTACATGCAGGGCTCTGTTCCACCCTGCCACACACGCACATTATTATCTTTCATAAAGTTGGAAACCATTGCTAATAGAGCTTCCCTGTAGATGACTGAGGTTTGTACCACTCCATGTAGATACGCGCGAGGCACACACTGCAAATCGTATTGTTTGGACAGTGGAGTACACATACCTACAGCACTACAGAACAACGTGGATACAATTTCACGGTATTACGTTTATTTTATAGACCAAAAGTAAAATTAAACAACTCTTAAAAAAATGACGATTTTATAAGATAACAGACAGTGACCTTACAGGATATTGGCCCAGATATTCGAAAGGTTTGCGCACCGCACAGAGGGTTATCCGCGTCACAAATGGCCATATGCACCTCCTTACCTTGCATTCACATCAATTTCAATATTATCAAAGATACTGCTTATACATAGGCTAGCCTACTAATTACTGTATTGGTAAATTTTGTCGGCGTTTTGAATGTAAAATGTATGAAAGTTGCTCCGTTCTTATTGCACTGCACGTTCAGCCCGTTTTATTTAAGTTGAATTAATTGCCCCCCAGGTTTGTCAAGCAAGCAATTACGGTGTGTGTGTGTGTGTATATATATATATATACATATATATATATATATATATATATATATACTGTATATACCGTATTACTTCGAATTAACGCCGCCCTCGAATTAGCACCGCTCTCAATAAGGTAAAGGTATTTTTTTCTATCCCTGCTCAAAAAATAAAGAAAGAAACGTGCATCTTTGACTATGTACATGTGACGCCCCTAAGAGACTGCAGCCTCAGTCCAGCATGTAATATAAACTAATGTACACATACCTTAGTAAGCACATTTTATTTTATAGTACAGTCCCGAAAGACAACCCAAGATGAACTACTTACAGCACAGCAGTCCTTCACGTCTTTTTATTTATTTATTTATTTTTCCAACAGAGTTCAGTGCCAACACAGCAGGGGATAAAACAAGGGCTGTCTGTTTACCTCATCCTCAGCTTGGATGGTGAAAACTTAAACTCAGAGGAACTTAGAGCTTTGCCGGTCACTCTAACTACTATCCGAAAGCTGGCTGAAGATCTCTTCTTGTAGGGGGTTTAGATGTTTTATTTTTTATTCAAACAAATATATATATATATATATATATATATATTCAGACCCCTCACCAATTCTCTCATATTACTGAATTACAAATGGTACATTGAAATTTCGTTCTGTTTGATATTTTATTTCAAAACACTGAAACTCAAAATCAATTATTGTAAGGTGACATTGGTTCTATGTTGGGAAATATTTTTAAGAAAAATAAAAAACTGAAATATCTTACTTGCATAAGTATTCAACCCCTGTGCTGTGGAAGCTCCCAGTTTACACCGATGAAAGAAATTGCCCTAATGAGGACACAATTACCTTACCATTGGCCTCCACCTGTGAACCATTAAAGTTGCTGTCACATTTTCTGGATAAAAACCCCACTGTTGAAGGATCATTGGTCAGGCTGTGAATATGAAGGAAAATGAAGACTAAAGAGCATTCTACAGAAGTTAGAGATAAAGTAATACAAATGCATAGATTGGGGAAAGGGTACAAAATAATATCCAAGTGTTTGGACATCCCAGTGAGCACAGTTGGATCAATAATCAGGAAGTGATTATAGGGCAGCAGTGTGGAGTAGTGGTTAGGGCTCTGGACTCTTGACCGGAGGGTTGTGGGTTCAATCCCCAGTGGGGGACACTGCTGTTGTACTCTTGAGCAAGGTACTTTACCTAGATTGTTCCAGTAAAAACCCAACTGTATAAATGGGTAATTGTATGTAAAAATAATGTGATATCTGTATAATGTGAAATAATGTATAATGTGATATCTTGTAACAATTGTAAGTCGCCCTGGATAAGGGCGTCAGCTAAGAAATAAATAATAATAATAAAGTGGAAGCTGCATCACACCACCCAGGCACTGCCAAGAAAAGGCCGTCCCTCAAAACTCAGCGCTCAAACAAGAAGGAGACTTGTGAGAGAAGCCACAGAGAGCCAACAATCACTTTGAAGGAGCTACAGAGTTCAGTGGCTGGGAGTGGAGTAATGGTGCACCAGTCAACCATATCAAGAGCTCTGCATAACACTGGCCTGTATGGGAGGGTGGCAAGAAAGAAGCCGTTACTCAAAAAGTACCATCTGAAAGCACGTCTGGAGTTTGCCAGAAAGCATGAGAGTGACCCAGCTGCGATGTGGGAAAAGGTTTTGTGGTCAGATGAGACCAAGATAGAGCTTTCTGGCCAAAACTCAAAGCGCTATGTGTGGCGCAAACCTAACACTGCCCATGCCTCAAGACACACCATCCCTACAGTGAAGTATGGTGGTGGCAGCATCATGCTGTGGGGATGCTTCTCATCAGCAGGGACTGGGCATCTTGTTAAAATTGAAGGAAGAATGGATGGAGCAAAATACAGGGAAATACTGCATAATACAGTCTGCTAAAAAACTGAAGCTTGGGAGGAAATTCACCTTTCAGCAGGACAATGATCCCAAGCACAAGGCCAAAGCAACATTGGAGTGGCTCAAGAACAAAAAGGTGAATGTCCTACAGTGGCCCAGTCAAAGTCCTGATCTCAATCCCATTGAGAATCTGTGGCACTATTTGAAAATTGCGGTCCACAAGCATCGTCCAACCAACCTGAACAACCTGGAGCAAATCTGCCAAGTAGAATGGGCCAAAATGACTCCGACACTGTGTGCAAAGCTGGTACATACTTACCCCAAAAGACTTAAAGCTGTTATTGCAACGAAAGGTGGCTCTACCAAATATTAATGTGTGGGGGTTGAATACTTATGCAAGCAAGATATTTAAATTTTTTATTTTTCTTAAAAATATTTCCCAACATAAAACTAATGTCACCTTACAATAATTGATTTTGAGTTTCAGTGTTTTAAAATAAAATATCAAACAGAACAAAATTTCAATGTACCATTTGTAATTCAGTAATATGAGAGAATTGGTGAGGGGTCTGAATACTTTTGCAAGGCACTGTATATATATATATATATATATATATATATATATATATATATATATAAATCTTGCTTACTATCTATGAGAAGATTTAGTTTTGGTTTCTCTTATAGAGAAATTACAAACAAGCAGGTAAATTACAGTGAGAAAAAAAATAACCAAGTAGGATATATTTTAGTTTTAACAGAAAGCAAACCGATATTCAGAGGTAATATTTTTCGTTAAGAAAAACAACTGCATCACACTCAACTACCGTTTTCTCTCCTCTTCTTGTCCCGCCTCATAGCAACCAATACACACTCCTGATTTGCTGGTACAATACTCCCCTGACCTCCCAACTCCCACCTAATAGGCTCTCGTTAACGGTCAGTAAATGTACTCTATTCAAACCCCCAAAACACACAAGAGTACATTGCTGCAAATCGGAGGCTCTCACGGCGGCGCTTCTAAAATGCCTTAAATCATGTAATAAAATACTGCATCGTTCAAAAACAATATCCAGGGCGACTTACAGTTCTTACAAAAAACACAGTACAAAAATCAGATCAGTACATGAAGCAATAGTGGTTTGATAAGCAGCGTCACGACTAATACTGAGAAAGGAAAAAAAACGGATGATACTGTAACAGAAAACAAGAAAGTCAAAAAATGTAAATTAATTAGAATAGGTAACATGTACTCATATTTGTGTGACACCTGTCAAAATTATGGAGACAGAAGTAGAGAAATCATAAACTCACTTCCCAGCAAACAGCACAGCATAGATATATCTGTTTGAATTCTATAGAATCTGTGATGGCTCTTTAAATATTTAGCTTATTAGCCATGCTAATGCCTGTGATAATAATAAACATTAGATACAAATGAATGCATGTGCGCAAATTTCATATGCTTAAGCATACAATTATTTGAATTGCTCCGAAGGCCAAATTTCAATTAAAATGGCTAAGTTTTGCGAAGAGGGTGACAGGCTTGCAATGCGCAGAATGTTTCCATTACATGCGTTTAGTGCCCTATCCTCAGCAACATTGGCAAAGGGCCACAGTGCCCAAGGGCTCAATCCGTAACGTATCCCTGTAGTTGCATTCTCCAGAAGCTCCCTTTCCTTTTCATGCCCCTCCCCCGGTAATTCCACACTCAGGTATAAGGACACAGCTGACTTTTTAAAAAAATATATTGTTATTTATTTCTCATTGATATCAGAAGCATACTTTGACACCCATGATCTGCATTCCATGCTATACAGGTGTGGCAGGAGCAGGGTGTGTGGTGAGTGGGGGGCAATTGGAAGGGGCTTTCAGCAGGACTATGAGTAAGGGATACACATGTGCAGGCTGCATCCACAGACAGCGTTCTTGGCCGGCTCCATGCTGAGATTCCCATCTTCGGGGCTTCCAAATAGAGTAGTGTTTCAGCATTGTGGGTTTATTTTACAGTCCACACTTCTGTAAATATGTTTATGTATAGTGTAAGGAGCACGGGTCAGAGCTACTCAGAGCACCGGCTGACAGGCGCGTTTCTGTAAAATAAAGAGTGGAGCTTGATGCTACAGAGATATTTTCTCTGTCTCCTTCATTTTGACACTTATCCAGTTAGCAAGTCACTACAATATATTTTCCTGTGGTCCATTGTTTAATTTCTCCATTTAGTAGCTTATTTATATATTTGTGGGGGTGGGCATGCAACTTCGGGGGTGTCAATGTTACTGATGTGTGTTGAGCTGTGATTCTGCATTCCATGTGCAGGTTACATTTGCGTCTGAGGAATATTGGTATGTACTGTACACCTATGATAGCTGCTTGGCAGGGTATTGTTAACAGCCCATTGTCGTGTAGTATTCCAATTCTGCTCATTCCTGCTATATTGGTATTGAATGCGCAAGTGGTTTTGCGAGGCACAAACACATTTGAGAATTGAGCAAAAAACTGCTGTTTTCCAACTTCGCGCAACAGTTTTGTGCCATGTTGGAAAATATTGTAGCATTTTTGTTTGCATAGATTCAGTGCATCACAAAACTACAGAATTTAAACATTTTATTGGCACTTCCACACCATCTTAACAAATACTCTTTTATTGAGATTTTACATTTTTTACATTTACACCCATTATTTTTTCATTCATTTTACATTTCTTTTAAAGATGACATTCAAGCATACAGACATACATTTTGTTTCAAAAGCATTTGAAATGCATTTAAAAACACCAAGACAATTGTGCTTTGTACAAGGTTAAAACAGACACAGATTAAAATCAACATGATAAAACCTGTGCTGCTTTAAAAGTGACTGGGAAAAAAAGAACCGTTTATAAAAAAACAGTGCTTGTGAGGGCCGGGGAGTGCTCTCTTAAAAAAGTTCAAAGGTGAACATAAAACAGAACAATAAACTATAAAACTAAACTAAAGGGACAGAGGCAAAGGGACAGTGTGTAAAACAGTGTGTTAAAATTCTAAAATTTTAAAACACTTAAAATGTAACTTTTAATAGTATACTTTAAAAATATTTTAAAGATACATAAAAACAAAACAAAACAAAATCAAATAAAACATTCAAAATAAATCAAAAACAAAAGAGTCCATAAAACTGAAACAAAAAGACTACATAAAACCTGGGCCATGGAAGGCATACTGCAATTATTGCAGGACCACTTTAACAAGAGGAAATTAAGGTGTACCTGTCAGCTATTTCAGCTTATCATATTAAAATACACTCCCCAGGTCTCCCTCCAGAGCTCACTTCCTGGCGGCAGAGTTTTTGAAGGGAGCTTGGAGGTTGTGTCCTCCTAAGAAGGACCTTGTCCCTCGTGGTTCTTAATGCGCTTACTAAACCACCATGCAAGCATTTTCCATTGCTAAAGCCTGTCTATTTTTCATGGAGACCAGGACTAAGGTCACGCTCTGTATTAACCCTGCTTTCCTACCTAAAAGCATCTCTGCTTTTCATGTCAACCAGTCAGGGGAGTGGGAGGCTTTTCAGCCAACCTCCAATCTGTCAAGGAGAGGACGTGCCACACGCTCTGCCCAGTTAGGGCAGTAGCGTACAATGTTGACCGGACTCGGTGTTGGCGTCAAACCGAGGAACTCTATGGGTCTGCTATGGGTCTAAGTTCCACGGAGAAGCCCTGTCCAAACAGCGGCTGTCGAAGTGGATTGCGGACACTGACCGGATTGCCTTGATCTAGCCAACCTGCCCCCACCAGCGAAGGTCACTGCTCATTCCACAAGAGGCCTGCACTGTGACAGCTTGGGTTAGACTATGCCAATCGGTAATGGAATAACATTTCATACTTGAAAGCTAACGTTAGGTTATATATCATAACCTGGTTCCCTGAAATAGAAATCTCATCCATTACCTTTCGAGGTCGCTGCGTTCATTCCAACACAGCAGGCTTGAATAGAAATTGGTGCTGGTCCCTTTTGCTCGCGGCACTTTGTCCCCTCGGAGTCGGGGACTCAGTGACCGATGCAGAGGGGGCTCTCCGAGCTGCTTTGACATGCATGCTCAGGTAAATCGGGCTACACAGAGGTATATACCAATCAGGAATGGATAACATTTCAGGGAACCAGGGTTAGGATATATAACTAGGCTTGCTACTATTCGATTTATATTTTTTTGCCAAATCAGCTATTAATATCAATGTTTATTTTACCGTTTTTTAATTTTTCAATTCAAGCAGAGAATGGATGAAATTGACCTTTATGCTTTTAAAAAAAAAAAAAAAACTTTTTTTTGCCATAGAAAAACGCCTCATTTAGCGAAACCCCTTTATCATATTCAATATGCAACAAAACCATGGTTACCAACATTCTAATTGAAATAATGTTTGGTCACAGCTGAGCTATACATTTAAAAATGGTCTCAAATAAACCGTAGTAAACGCAGCATATAAAGGTGTGTTACACAGACCTTTATAGCATAAATTTACGAGTAAAAATAATATGCACAGAACAAAACATTAGATAGTTGAACAGAACTAGCTTGCACTTATTATTCATAAGAACATAAGAAAGTTTACAAACGAGAGGAGGCCATTCAGCCCATCTTGCTCGTTTGGTTGTTAGTAGCTTATTGATCCCAGAATTTCATCAAGCAGCTTCTTGAAGGATCCCAGGGTGTCAGCTTCAACAACATTACTGGGGAGTTGGTTCCATACCCTCACAATTCTCTGTGTAAAAAAGTGCCTTCTATTTTCTGTTCTGAATGCCCCTTTATCTAATCTCCATTTGTGACCCCTGGTCCTTGTTTCTTTTTTCAGGTCAAAAAAGTCCCCTGGGTCGACATTGTCTATACCTTTTAGGATTTTGAATGTTTGAATCAGATCGCCGCGTAGTCTTCTTTGTTCAAGACTGAATAGATTCAATTCTTTTAGCCTGTCTGCATACGACATGCCTTTTAAACCCGGGATAATTCTGGTTGCTCTTCTTTGCACTCTTTCTAGAGCAGCAATGTCCTTTTTGTAACGAGGTGACCAGAACTGAACACAGTATTCTAGGTGAGGTCTTACTAATGCATTGTAAAGTTTTAACATTACTTCCCTTGATTTAAATTCAACACTTCTCACAATATATCCGAGCATCTTGTTGGCCTTTTTATAGCTTCCTTGTCTAGATGAAGACATTTCTGAGTCAACATAAACTCCCAGGTCTTTTTCATAGATCCCTTCTTCAATTTCAGTATCTCCCATATGATATTTATAATGCACATTTTTATTGCCTGCGTGCAATACTTTACACTTTTCTCTATTAAATTTCATTTGCCATGTGTCTGCCCAATTTTGAATGCGGTCTAGATCATTTTGAATGACCTTTGCTACTACAACAGTGTTTGCCGCCACTCCTATTTTTGTGTTGTCTGCAAATTTAACAAGCTTGCTTACTATACCAGAATCTAAATCATTAATGTAGATTAGGAATAGCAGAGGACCTAATACTGATCTCTGTGATACACCACTGGTTACCTCGCTCCATTTTGAGGTTTCTCCTCTAATCAGTACTTTCTTTTTTTATACATGTTAACCACTCCCTAATCCATGTGCAAGCATTTCCTTGAATCCCTACTGCGTTCAGTTTGAGAATTAATCTTTTATACTGGACTTTGTCAAAAGCTTTCTGGAAATCTAAATAAACCATGGCGTATACTTTGCAATTATCCATTGTCGATGTTGCATCCTCAAAAAAATCAAGCAGGTTAGTTAGACACGATCTCCCTTTCCTAAAACCACGCTGACTGTCTCCCAGGATATTGTTACCATATAGGTAATTTTCCATTTTAGATCTTATTAGTTTCCATGTTTACATATAATAGAAGTCAGGCTTATTGGTCTGTAGTTACCTGGTTCGGTTTTGTCTCCCTTTTTGTGGATCGGTATTACGTTTGCAATTTTCCAGTCTGTCGGTACAACCCCTCTGTCAAGAGACATGTTGCATGTTTTTGGTTAGTGGTTTGTAAATAACTTCTTTCATTTCTTTGAGTACTATTGGGAGGATCTCATCCAGCCTAGGGGATTTGTTTATTTTAAGAGCTCCTAGTCCCTTTAACACTTCTGCCTCTGTTATGCTAAAGTTATTTAAAACTGGATAGGAACAGGTCGACATGTGGGGCATGTTGTCCGTGTCCTCCTTTGTAAAAACCTGTGAAAAGTAATCATTTAATTTATTTGCTATTTTTTTTTCTTCGTCTATGATTTTGCCATTTGTGTTTCTTAGACATTTAACCTCCTCTTTGAATGTTCTCTTGCTGTTATAATATTGGAAAAAACATTCTGGAATTGGTTTTAGCCCCCTTAGCAATATTGATTTCTATCTCTCTCTTGGCCTTTCTAACTTCCTTTTTGACTTGTGTTTGCAGTTCCAAGTACTCTTTCTGTGTATTTTGTTTTTGGTCCCTTTAAATGCTCTGTAAAGTGCCTTTTTTTCGCTGAATATTTTTTTTAATTGATCTATTAAACCATTTTGGCCATTTTGTTTTAGATTTAGATTTGTCTACTTTTGGGATGTAATTGTTTTGCGCCTCTAGTACTACATTTTTAAAAAACAGCCATCCTTTTTCTGTGGATGTTTTCTCTATTTTACTCCAATCTACTTCTGTTAGTCTCTGTTTCATACCTTCATAGTTTGCTTTTCTAAAATTGTAAACCTTAGCTTTAGTCATTACTTTTGGGGTTTTAAAAAATACTTCAAATGAGACCATGTTGTGGTCACAGTTTGCCAATGGCTCTCTGACCTCTGTTTTAGTTATTCTGTCTTCGTTATTTGAAAAGACTAAATCAAGGCATGCCTCCCCTATAGTCGGTGCCTTGACAAATTGAAAAATTTGTCATTTCCACCATTTCAATTTTGCCCATCATGCTCCCCACCGGGTTCTCCCATTTTATACGGGGGAAGTTGAAATCCCCCATTAGTATGGCTTCTCCTTTTCTACACGCATTTCGAATGTCATTGTATAACAGATTATTTTACTCGGCGTCTGAATTTGGCGGTCTATAGCATGCTCCTATTATTATGCCCTTTGAATTTTTGTCCATTATTCTGACCCATATTGATTCGGTGTTGTTTTCTTTGTCCAGATTTAACACCTGGGCTTCAAAACTATTTCTTATGTATAGCGCTACCCCTCCGCCTCTTCTGTCCTGCCTGTCTTTCCTATACAGTGTGTACCCACTAATATTATATTCGTCTCCATCACTCTCGGAGTCTGCGCTCCAGCTCTCCTGCTTCAGCACAGCTGGACTCAGGGTCACTGGAAGGCAAAGCAGACGGGCGCGCTTCGTCCTGCCGCGGAGACTTCAGCCGTCGCCCAGGGTATTGTGCACAATATTCATTAAGTGTTTTCCTCTTGCGCCCCATTTTCAAATCAAACTAGTAACTGTCACCGTATACCTAAAGCAAAAGCTTACGTACACCTTAACCGCTAATTTCAAAGTAGGCGCTTTGAATGACAGGCGCTGTAGTTGGCAAATGAGAGCATTCTAGCACTGCTTCAGTCAACGAGATCTGTCAGAACAGGGTGAAACTACAGTACTAACAGACCACTGAGATGACTGACAGCGACCCCCAGGCATTCAGAGCGGAACGGAGACGGGACAGACAGCAAGTATAAAAACTACACAAACTAGAGAGGATTTCTAAATGATTATTTTTGGTAAGAAAATAAAAAATAGCGAGTGGTTTTACCAACATTTATTGTATATAAATTTATTTCAGTTGAACATTTTAGGAATTCAACATTTAGAGCTTTACCGATTAATATAGAAAAGTAGCAGGCCTATATATAACTGTAGCACAGTGGGGATGGGATTGGAATCATCCCCGCAGTAAAATGTGTGGTTTCGTTTTAAGGCACATTTGTTTAATTGGTTTTGTTAATTATTTTATTGTTTTTGTTAATTGTTTTATTAGTAATTATCCCCTGCACCTGGTAGCCATTGTTAAATTAGTACCAGGTGCAGGGTATTTAAGAGAAACAGTTTGTTTTCTCCCGACTGCCAGGACGCAGAGTACCACTTTCTGCCTCCTTCTTCTTAGCAGTCCTGAGCAAACTAACTGTTTCTCTTCTAATACCTGCACCTGGTACTAATTTAACAATGGCTACCAGGTGCAGGGGATAATTACTAATAAAACAATTAACAAAAACAATAAAATAATTAACAATACCAATTAAACAAATGTGCCTTAAAACGAAACCACACATTTTACTGCGGGGATGATTCCAATCCCATCCCCACTGTGCTACAATAACCTAATGTTGCTTGTGTTGCCTTGCCCCTTCCGCTGCTTGTAAGGGGGGAGGGATGCGGAGTTGGGGCTGAAAACCCTAACATCGCATTTCCCTACTTTTGTCATTTTAATATCTACCCTGGAAAACTTGGTTGTATTTCTGAAAGGATAATCTGCTCACTAATCAACACATCATACCCAAGCGTCATAAAAACTCAGTGTGGCTTGCATTCATGTTGCTTCTTTTTTGTTTGGCCTCTCAGTCACGCGCGGCGAGGCCAAACAGGGAGATGGCCGTCTTTAGAGCCTGGAGGAAGGGCTACCCTCAGCCATGGATTCCCTAAGGTTTCCTCCTACCAGCGAGTAGGGTTTTTTTCCTTACCTGAGTGCTGAGCGGTTTGTATTTAGTTTCTGCAGGGTGCGTGGTAGGCTGGAGAGGCCGGGCTCCCCCTCAGTCCATTTCATGCGCGGACGACGGGCCTGTGTTTCAGCTGCTTACTTTTCATTCATCCTTTTCCTATTTTGGGGGTAGGTGGCATTGCTCCACTGCAGTTGTTGCATTAACCATTCATCACTTTCATGGCTTGGCGGCTTGGTCTTTTGGGGGGAGGTTGGCCCTATGAGCCACTTCCTATCCACAGCACTGGACTACATGATGCCATCGTGTTTTCGCTAGTCGGCCAAATGACCAAATCTAAAGTATGAAGCATGATTATGCTTAGGACCTTTGACATGCAGGATATAATCTGAGGAATTCAGTAGCCTCAAAAACTCCAAGGAGTTAGAAACATAATCAATGTCAACATGAAGGTTAAAAACAGCCAATAAAAGAATCCTATCATATTTGACTGTCACTATAGATAGCAGATCCTCAAGTTCAGTCAGAAATAGCGGGTTTGACATAGGTGGTTGATAAATAATTACAATATGAACAGGTAATAGACTGTTTAACCCTTTGCGGTCCTATGTCGGACCAGGTCTGACATTACAATGTTTCCTTTCCAGTCCGACATCATCAAAAAGAAGTCAAGTACAGGTCCCTAGTCGTTTTTTCTCCAGAACAAGCAGAGAAAAGCTTTCAATGGCCAAGTGAGGCTGATAGAAACCGAGAGCAATACGCATAGTCCCTTCACCACAGACATAACATGGACATAACAAACAAGATAGCTGCTTACTCATCCAGCGCTCAAAGAATATCGCGGTCATTTGCCAAGATTTTTGTGATGTTCAATGATATCAGCTAGTCTGCTTGCCCCTGACCTATTTAGGTGCAGTTCATCTTTCCTATAATATCTATTTATTTTCCAAAAGCAATCCCAGTTGTTTATAAGCCCTTGAAACTTGAATTTGTTACTTAACAAAAGACGGCACAATAATCAATTTCTTCTTCAAAATGCCACAGAATACAGAATACCCCCACAACCAATGACCAGAATACCCCCACAACCAATGAACCGAATACCCCCACAACCAATGAACCGAATACCCCCACAACCAATGAACCGAATACCCCCGCAACCAATGAACCGAATACCCCCACAACCAATGAACAGAATACCCCCACAACCAATGACCAGAATACCCCCACAACCAATGAACCAAATACCCCCGCAACCAATGAACAGAATACCCCCACAACCAATGACCAGAATACCCCCGCAACCAATGAACAGAATACCCCCACAACCAATGACCAGAATACCCCCACAACAAATGAACCGAATACCCCCACAACCAATGACCAGAATACCCCCGCAACCAATGAACAGAATACCCCCACAACCAATGACCAGAATACCCCCACAACAAATGAACCGAATACCCCCACAACCAATGAACCGAATACCCCCACAACCAATGAACCGAATACCCCCGCAACCAATGAACCGAATACACCCACAACCAATCCAGATTAAATAAGATAAACAACAATTAAAAAAGGTCAATTTTTAAATACATTGTGTAATACCAATATAATAGCTTAAACCATCAATGTTATTTAGGATTCAACCTAAAGCATCAGAATAATATTCTACTCACAGTTCGTTGTTGAATTTAATGTAATGTAAGACAGAAATATTTACGTTTATCAGACTGCACCTTCAAGTTTCATTTTGGGCTATTGTGTTTGCTATAGAGAGACAGGTGAACTGACAATAAAGTGAACAAACCGGATGTGACAAAAAGAGACTGTGGCTGGTGATTGGAAGCAGGTGCAGAGGTGATGCAGTGCAGAAATAATCAAACACCAGGAAACTGTAATCCGTTTGGAAAGGGGTCTTTTATTTATAACTCCCGGTCTGGCGACCAAACAATAAACCTCCAGCAATACACACCAATGTGTAAAGCACGGAAGAAACAATAATAAATGGACTGCAGTCCAAATAATAAAGACACTTTATCCGCCCCACAATAATACAATACATGGTCACCAGTCCGGGTGCATGCAGTAGTGCTCGTGGTGAGTGATAACAATTAAACAGTGACTGTGGTGTAGTGTTGTTCCGAGCAGTGCTGGCCCAAGGCGACAGCTCCAGAGACGTGTTAGCCGTCTAGTGAATTCACAAAAACAAAATACAATTACTAACAGCGACAAAACAAACAAAACACTCACAAGCTCTTTTTAGTTTTTAAAGGGGTTTCTCCCGGTCCTTGTATTTTGAACAAAGCGAAGGAAAAGATTTGCGATTCTCCGTCCCCTTTATGCTATTACACATGACCCCTTGGTAAACGAGTGCAGCTGTCTCTACTATCTGCAGCTGCTACGTCGTTTCCCTTCCGGGTCAATACGTTCTTGCAACGGAGTCTCGCCGCCTTCCAGACTGACCGACTTTCAGGCCCGGGGAAAGAACTGTCAGGCCAGTCCGTCCAAAGACTTCTCCTTTCGCTGCTTAGCGCCCTCACAGGTCGGGAGGGAGATTTACAACCAAAACTCATCGTATTTCTGTCACAGAGACACACAGGAAAAGCGAGAGAAAGAGAAGTAGCAGTAAGATATACTGCTTGCCTATACTTTTGTTTTGTGTAAACTACGCTGTGTTCCGATTGAGAAAATAAATAAAACCTCCATTATTGGAACCCATGCATCGCCCTGAATCAATACAAATACAACTTTACAGTAGCATTAAGTCTGTTCTGCTGCAACACATCACGACTCTCCTATTGTTGTCTTCAGACATTTTAAAAAAAATACAAACACTGCTCTTTTGTTAAAACAATATTGCAGGGTAAATGACTGTCTTGGTGTTCTTGTGTCATTAGTAAGTGCGCATGTTTTGATGAATTGTTTTATTGTTAATTAACACCTGCACCTGACCACACGTGTCCGGAATGGCCGGATGTCCATCCGCTCGACCTTGTGCCCCGGTCGCAGCAATGGCAGGCACAGTTCCTTGCCTGGTCCCACTCCCCCTTGAAGACATGACGTCACGGCACAGTAGGAAGACGTCACTGCGCAAGAGGCAGAAGTCACCGGCCTTCCCCCTACTCACTGCTATGTCCATCAATCAGATTCCATCAATCAGACCTATACAGCAGCTGATTGGCTTTCTGAGTCTCTGACTTTGTGAAGCAAGAAATATTAAACAAATAGAAACTTTACCTGCTGCCACAAGGTTAAATGAAAGAGTGCAGGTGAGTGCAAAGTTATCTATAATAATGGTGTTGCACTATTTTGATAGATATTGTTTACCGTATAAAAATTTCAAGCAATACGATTAAGTGTTGTTACGAGGCTCTCTGGATAGAATCGCCATCACAATTACACAATTAAATACATTTACTAAACTGCTCAAGCAATTCACACTCACTTTACATGTCAAATACACTGCAGTTTAGAGAGGTGAGTTAAAAAAAAACCTGACCTACCTTAAAGTGTCCCGAGATTCTGGAGCCTGTTGACAACCCTATCTGAGAGCTATGAGGAAAAAATTACAGTGATGAGTGACCTGAATCTCCCAGCGAAATAAAACCCACGTTGATTTAAATGCACCGTGTGTGTGACACATATCAAATAGGCTACGAAATAGTTTAAAAATGATTTTATAAAACACAGCACTTCCCAAATGGTTCAACTTGTATTGGCACATTACAGTAACGTAACATTTTATTTACTAAAGCATATTGTTCAACAACGTCTTGCACATCTGACAGTTGTAAAGATTTTTTCTTTTTTTCTCTCAGTATGATCTCTGGAACACATTTCAGACAAAGCACAAAAGTCTACAACAGTTTGCCATAACTACAGTGCCTTGCGAAAGTATTCGGCCCCCTTGAACTTTGCGACCTTTTGCCACATTTCAGGCTTCAAACATAAAGATATGAAACTGTAATTTTTTGTGAAGAATCAACAACAAGTGGGACACAATCATGAAGTGGAACGAAATTTATTGGATATTTCAAACTTTTTTAACAAATAAAAAACTGAAAAATTGGGCGTGCAAAATGATTCAGCCCCCTTAAGTTAATACTTTGTAGCGCCACCTTTTGCTGCGATTACAGCTGTAAGTCGCTTGGGGTATGTCTCTATCAGTTTTGCACATCGAGAGACTGAAATTTTGCCCATTCCTCCTTGCAAAACAGCTCGAGCTCAGTGAGGTTGGATGGAGAGCATTTGTGAACAGCAGTTTTCAGTTCTTTCCACAGATTCTCGATTGGATTCAGGTCTGGACTTTGACTTGGCCATTCTAACACCTGGATATGTTTATTTGTGAACCATTCCATTGTAGATTTTGCTTTATGTTTTGGATCATTGTCTTGTTGGAAGACAAATCTCCGTCCCAGTCTCAGGTCTTTTGCAGACTCCATCAGGTTTTCTTCCAGAATGGTCCTGTATTTGGCTCCATCCATCTTCCCATCAATTTTAACCATCTTCCCTGTCCCTGCTGAAGAAAAGCAGGCCCAAACCATGATGCTGCCACCACCATGTTTGACAGTGGGGATGGTGTGTTCAGGGTGATGAGCTGTGTTGCTTTTACGCCAAACATAACGTTTTGCATTGTTGCCAAAAGTTCGATTTTGGTTTCATCTGACCAGAGCACCTTCTTCCACATGTTTGGTGTGTCTCCCAGGTGGCTTGTGGCAAACTGTAAACGACACTTTTATGGATATCTTTAAGAAATGGCTTTCTTCTTGCCACTCTTCCATAAAGGCCAGATTTGTGCAGTATACGACTGATTGTTGTCCTATGGACAGAGTCTCCCACCTCAGCTGTAGATCTCTGCAGTTCATCCAGAGTGATCATGGGCCTCTTGGCTGCATCTCTGATCAGTCTTCTCCTTGTATGAGCTGAAAGTTTAGAGGGACGGCCAGGTCTTGGTAGATTTGCAGTGGTCTGATACTCCTTCCATTTCAATATTATCGCTTGCACAGTGCTCCTTGGGATGTTTAAAGCTTGGGAAATCTTTTTGTATCCAAATCCGGCTTTAAACTTCTCCACAACAGTATCTCGGACCTGCCTGGTGTGTTCCTTGTTCTTCATGATGCTCTCTGCGCTTTAAACGGACCTCTGAGACTATCACAGTGCAGGTGCATTTATACGGAGACTTGATTACACACAGGTGGATTCTATTTATCATCATTAGTCATTTAGGTCAACATTGGATCATTCAGAGATCCTCACTGAACTTCTGGAGAGAGTTTGCTGCACTGAAAGTAAAGGGGCTGAATAATTTTGCACGCCCAATTTTTCAGTTTTTTATTTGTTAAAAAAGTTTGAAATATCCAATAAATTTCGTTCCACTTCATGATTGTGTCCCACTTGTTGTTGATTCTTCACAAAAAATTACAGTTTCATATCTTTATGTTTGAAGCCTGAAATGTGGCAAAAGGTCGCAAAGTTCAAGGGGGCCGAATACTTTCGCAAGGCACTGTATATATTACAGGTTTACTGCATAACTTTACTTCATGAAAAGTGTGATGTGACTGTGCTGTTGCATACGGGGGTATGTTTGCATTCTGCAGCTGCATGACATGTTTAGTGCGTGCACCACCAGTAATAGAGAGTTGAGAGCCGCGACAGAGTTAATCAGATGTGTTCTTGTTATTAAATACAAAAGTTACGGTCAATACCGGATTCATGTCTTTTATTTAAAGAAGAACCGCACACATTGGAGGGATGTCTTAAAATGGATGTGCGTCTGGGCGGATATAGGATTCAGATTCGGTTCACCGAATCTTAACTGAATTCGGGGCATCCCTAATTTTAAAGTAGTTCAACATGGTACTGAACAATATTGTGATCCACTTACTGTATGTAGAACAACTCACATTCTGGTAAATTTGCATATAAAACAATTCACATGGTGTTGAAGGATATTGTACTCCAAATACGTAGTAGTTTGATGAAAAATGACATTCTGTTAAATGCAAATTAAATCATTTAGGATCTTCATTTTTTCAACAGAAAATCACACTTTGGTTATGACACAAAACGCGACAAATACAAGCACTAAATAGATATATTTACTTACTTATTGCAGCCTGGTAGACTGTTGTGGCTCTTGGAGTAACACAGGACTCCTGAAGCCTTACAATGCGCGAAAGCGAGACATTCGCTCATTAGCCAGAGGCACTTGGTTATTCTTGAGATTTACTGGTAAATGTCCGAAGTCAAGCATCAGCATGTTTATTTTGGACATTTATCGTTTTGCTTGGTAAATGTTAACATATACCAGTAAATCTTAAGATTTGCGAATATTCAGACTTTTACCGTAACATAAATATATTTGGTTAGTCACAAAGCAGTGGCATTTTTTTGTGTTTTTTTTTTTTTTTTGCTCTAAATTGATGTAGCATAGAGTGCGATTTTGTGAGATGGTGCTAGCTGAGTTAATTGCATGTGGTTATTTTTGACATTGCATTTGACAGAGTGAAGCAGGGTGGTTCATGTCAAGAGCTGTCTCATGGTGTGTGTTTACTGTTAATCACTCCCGTCTCCCTGCATTCCTCACCCACTTACTTGTTCCTGGCGTTAAGAGTAGCAAACATTAAAATAACAGTTTGAAAACTGATTAATTATTTACAATCTGACTAAATAAATAAATAAAATAAGAAATTACGGGCAACATGACTATAGTGCAACAAATATGCAAGTATCATACCATTAGGGAGTTTGTTCACTGCACGCATGGAGGTCACAGAAAGGACGGCTATGATTGAGAACCTTCTTGAAGAGTAAAGGCACAAAGTTTCTAACCACAAAATTAATGTAAACAGGACAGCTTCTTTCTGAGATCAGATAAAGTCTTCAATAGAACGAAGTCATATTTAGAAAAGACTGTTAGAAACTACAAAAGCCCAAAAGGAGCGCAAGGCTCTCAAACTCTGAAAACCCAAGAGTGCTGTTCTTTGACTCAAGAAAAGCACCAGCAAGCCCCAGCTGCAAATGCTATACAGGGAGAAGTGGTGACAGCCTGAGAGGCCAGGACAGTGGTGAGAGAAACAGAGAGACATATACCTGAGAGGCCAGGACCATGGGGAGAGAAGCAGAGAGACCACACCAGGGAGAGACATGTACCTGAGAAGCCAAGACTGTGGGGAGAGAAGCAGAGAGATCACGCCATGGAGAGACATATACCTGAGAAGCTAGGACCATGGGGAGAGAAGCAGAGAGACCACACCAGGGAGAGACATGTACCTGAGAAGCCAGGACTGTGGGGAGAGAAGCAGAGAGACCACACCAAGGAGAGACATGTACCTGAGAAGCCAAGACTGTGGGGAGAGAAGCAGAGAGATCACGCCATGGAGAGACATGTACCTGAGAAGCCAGGACCATGGGGAGAGAAGCAGAGAGACCACACCAGGGAGAGACATGTACCTGAGAAGCCAGGACTGTGGGGAGAGAAGCAGAGAGACCACGCCAGGGAGAGACATATACCTGTATTCAAAGGGACTGTCCAGACAAACCAGTCCAAGTCTATTGGTTAGCAAAGGATCCAAAAGACTGTCGGACCACATTTGTGGTGAAAAATGAAAGAGGACAACACACAAGGACTGTGCTGATCTCGTTGGGGATTGAAGACCCATCGTGGAGAGGACTTCATAGTACAATTCAACGAGCCAAACTCCGCAGTCAAATGGCGAATGAGTCAGTCTTGCCCCGGACTTTTAATGAACCTTGATAAGTAACTAAAAGTTAGATTACCTCATGTTATTTTACATGCAGAGTTTTTAAGTAAACTTGCTATTTGTAGACAAGAGTATTTAGATGAATTAGATTGCAAGATTGATACTATTGATTATCTTTTGATACCTAGTACATGCTTAAGACTTATTTCTGACTTTTAAGATTTCTGTACCTTTCTATTTCTGGATGTAATAAACTGCTGCTATTAATTGAACTTTCCTTGTGTCTAGTGTGGGTGTTCATAGCAAGTCCTCGATCTCTCCGAACTTAAATAAGGCTTCAGATTGGAACTACTCCATTGTTCCTGCATTCCCTTCTTGGGGTGGGTTTGTATCTCTTTCCTTCCTCCCTCGGAGCAGCTGCACAGTTCTGCTGGCTGTCTGCGGCCCTGTTTCTATGGCTACATGGAGAGAGTCTCACATGATTGTGTTTGGACACTTGCGCACATTTTAATTTTTTTGAGAAATGAAACATCAAGAAAAAATGTGACTGTCTCAAACACAAATTATGTAAGGGTCCAATTCAATTAACTTCAACTGGGAAAAATAGTTTTCATGCATTTTCCTAAATGGTTCTCTCAGATAAAACTTTTTTTTTTTTTTGCTGACATATCAGATTCACCAAACATTTAATGCAGTACTCGGTAAACATAACTTAAAACAGGTGTGAAAGATTTCACTTATTTTAAAGTTCATAGCCCCTTTAAATCAGACCCAGACACAAGAATTTCAAGTTTTTAATAGCACTTCTGTGCTGTTTTATTAATTACAGAAATGAAAGAAATGAAAACCAAAACAAAAACCTAACTCACACATGGAGTACTTACTAAACTTTTAAAATTTCAGTCCCGGCTAAGCCATTTAACGATTAGAACAAAACACAAAAAAGTTCACACAGTACCTCTTTCTAAAACCACACAGGTTTCTTCACTGTGACAGCCTCGCTTCACACAGACTGGAGACTGTCCAGAAAAAAACAAACAAACAGCAGGCAGGTGGCATTCATTTATTATTAGAGCCAGGTGTACCCCATCCTGGCTCCCTCCCGTGGCATTCTGGGGAATGTAGTCTTTTGGCCCCTCCTTGACTACATCTTTTCCCCTTCCTCCCCCTGGTCTGTTACACAGGTAACTCATGGGCTATTTTCAGAGCATTTACTCCAGTCTTAAAGCAGAAAAAAACGCCTCCTGGTTTTACCAAAGTAATATAATTCAAGGTCTCTTAAGCACTGAAGTTTGTCTTTTAATGAATGACTGGAGTAAAACAATTTTAATATACGCCCTGCACATGCTAATTAACCAGTATGTTTAACCAGTATGTGAGGCACCTCCAATAAACAGCCACCTGTTTTTTGTCACTTTGTTAGATTCTGCATGAAAAATACATATGTAATTGAACAATTATATTAAAAACACACACAGGAGTTACATTTGATTGCCGATAGGTATGTCTTCCATCCATCATTCACTTTCCTTTTGTTTACATGCCCACCTGTACCTATTGTAATAAGTGGCAAAAACTGACAATGAACTGTTTTTTACAAGAAGAACCCAAGCTTTACTCCAAAAGGTGAGTATTTAAAAAGAAAAGAACCCTAGTCATGCTGGATAAAAGCTGTACTTCTGAATATGCAGTTTTTTTCTTTCCATTTATGTGTTAATCAGGATTTACTTTAAAAGAGAAGTGTTGGTTGTTTTTTTACAAAAAAAATGTTCATGTCCTAACCGTAAACCTTATCTTGATAACGCGCTGTATCAGTAAGGCTGTGGTGTATCAGTAAGGCTGTGGTGTATCAGTAAGGCTGTGGTGTATCTGTAAGGCTGTGGTATAGGCTGTGGTGTATCAGTAATGCTGTGGTGTATCTGTAAGGCTGTGGTGTATCAGTAAGGCTGTGGTATAGGCTGTGGTGTATCTGTAAGGCTGTGGTGTATCAGTAATGCTGTGGCGTATCTGTAAGGCTGTGGTGTATCAGTAAGGCTGTGGTGTATCTGTAAGGCTGTGGTGTATCAGTAAGGCTGTGGTATAGGCTGTGGTGTATCTGTAAGGCTGTGGTGTATCAGTAAGGCTGTGGTGTATCTGTAAGGCTGTAGTGTATCAGTAAGGCTGTGGTATAAGCTGTGGTGTATCAGTAAGGACGCTTGTTCTTTTTCGTCTCACAGGTTCAGTGCCACACGCTGACGGGGTACTGCTGGTGCGTCACCCCAGACGGGAAACCCGTGAGTGGCTCCTCCGTTCAGAACAAGACCCCAGTGTGTTCAGGTACTGTGTGTCAACAGGGCACGTCACTGTCACATGATCCACCTGCCCCCACCTGCCCTTCACAATGCCACTACATACAAGACATACAAACCCTGCCCTCCAGATGTCTGGAACCATCTTAAAATGAGGACCCTGAGAATGACATAGCATTATAAGAAAGTCAAAGCTATAACTGTGCTTATCACAAATCAGGTACCCCACGATTGCTGTGTTTAAACCACAACAAAATGTATTTCAGGATTATAATACATAACACCAGTATCACTTATGCACTGTTACAACATTTAAATGACCACAAGATGGTGGATTCAAAACAGTAAAATCTTAATCAATGAAACAGTAATGCTTTGTGTACAATACCAGTCAGTCCAGCTTCTGTTCATGTGGGAACTTGGTGTACTGAGCTGTATTTTATTTTTTTCATTTTTTTGCCAAGAACATATTGACCCCATTAGGCTGCCTGGACTGACCTCTTAAAGAAAAACAATTTTATTTTCCAGAGATCTGTTCAAAATCCTCCATTTCGCTGCCCACATGCCCACAGAAGCTCAGATTGGCTTGGCACTCTGGTTAATTAGCCACATTTCAACATTAGAAAGATCTGTATAGAGTGACAGCCAACAGTTTCCATTCATTATACAGTCAGGCTAGCTCAGATGGACCTTGTATGTAAAGGGTTATTATTGTTTGTAGGAAAGACCTTGAAACAAGCTTTAAAATGATGCTGATGCTGTGTGTCAAGGTCAGCCCCACATGGAGAAAAATGAGGTCATCAAAATGATCATTTATTGTGCAAACTTCAGACACGTTGTCACCATGTGGCATGCAGCTTACACAGCTCTGCTTGTGTATGCACATAGCATGCTGCTAGATCAGGACCAATCCATGTGGACTGATTGAGAGGCACAGCAAAACAGAGCAAACATTTTATTGCAAGTCTTTAAAAGTAGTTTTATAGTTAACTAGTGTTCTTTGTCAGACAGACAGCCCCAATGCCTCTCCATACCTGCAGACACAGTATCCAAAGGAAGGAAGCTTGAATTAGGTGAAACAGCGCCACTTGCAGGCTGTGATCCACATCATAATTAAGGCCCTGTGAAAATCGCGCAGATTTTCTTTAAAATTCACGGCAGTGTCACGAGTAAAGTGTCGTATTTCACGGAATGTGCACAGAACTATTTTATAAATTATGTATACAGATTGTTATTATTGTTTTAAACATCAACTATAGAGATAAATGCACTGACATCATCAAAATCAACGTCAGAGTTATTCAGCACTTTACAATAGCTTGTGAAACGGTGTTGTAATTAACAGCCTGTAGGTATATCTGCAAGGACAGCTTCAGTTCTAGTACGTCAGGTGCATGTTCACCATTTAGACCTTGCAAAACAAATACAATGTGTAATACATACTGATCTTGGGCATCAGTCAACTCTGAAGAATTTACGTAACTTTTGGTTGTCCAATTTTCCAAGATGGATATTTGCGCATTTGACTTTTGGAACATGGAAGTCACCGTTTTGTGTTTCTTTGCAAGTAAAGCAGTCGCAGTACAGCTCTGGATTTCCTGCTGGATTTTTACACAGCGATGCATTTTTAGTCTTTTTAGACACATCCATTTTCTTGTTTACAATGTGTAGTATTTTAATTAAAGTTCCATTCATGTGATTTTTTTTTATATGAAATACAGATAGTTATGAAATGTATTTTTATTTAAGAATATTGTAAAAATTGCGGTATTGGGCTAATTTCACGATTTCCGCGCAGCCCGTGAAATCGCGATTTACACGGGGCCTTAATCATAATCACTACAGTTTATTGTTGTACATGGTGGCAGAATTGTGTGGATCCAACCATTCCTTCCAGCATTGAAGGAGTAGTAGTAATAATAATAATAATAATAATAATAATAATAACAAACTTGAATCTGCATCAGGTGTGTCCAATCACAGTCCTGGAGGGTCATTCCACTCCAGGTTTAACAGGTAAAATGAGATCATGAATTACTTCAGGGTCAGGACTGAAAGGGCCACCCCTGACTTGCATAATATTGCACTGGTCTTTTGACCCCTCCCTGACTACGCCTTTGACACCTACCCTGGAACCCTTTTCTTCATCCAAGGAGGGTTATGAATCAGCCACCAGTGTGGAAACACCTCCCCAGAATGTGGTCTGGGAAATGTGCAACCAGCGCTTCAGATAAGGGTGTGGGTCATTGAGTAATTTACTCTCCAATTTAAACACTGAGGGGTAGATGTACTAAAGTGTTGCACCTGTCCCAATAGTCGCAAACCAGTTGCAAACGAGTCGGAAGTCTCGGGTGAAATGTACTAAACAAGCGCAATGCTGTAGCGACTTTTCAGGGAATGCAGTTTTGCTTTGCGGTTCAGCCTTAGATGAATATGTAATTGTGTGCGTTCCTGCATACATTCACAAAAATGGGGTGGAGATCGAGTGCGAGTCAAATCTTATAATGAGATGTACTAAAACTGCTGACAATTGCGACACTTACAATTGCATTAATTTGTTAAGAACTTTTGAAAGCATGCTTTAAACAGTCGCAATTGTTGCTGGCATTTCCCAGTCCGCTTTTTCTCGTGCGTTGCCAGTTGTGCTCAATGCATTTTTGAGGCGAACACCCAAGTACCTCATTTTCACTAAAGTCAGGGTGTACTTACAAGCCTTGAAAACAAATTTCTATGACATTTCTGGTTTTCCTAGCAATAGACTGCACACATGTGCCACTTACCCCTCCAGCTCATTCTGAGCATCTGTGTAGAGATTTATTGTGTGTTAATTGTCTAGGCTGCTAAGTAAGCCAAGTTAAAAAATAATACTAATTCAAATAAAAAAACCCTAAAATCATTCAGTTTCAATTTAAAATAATCTTTTATTCGTATTGTACACCAATGTGTGCAATGCAGCAGCATGATTTATTTTGTGTTACCAGTAGGCTAAAGTAAAAAGAAAGGTATTCTAGGTATTCATCTGATTTTACTACTGTACTGTATACTGTATAGGCCTACTGTACAGATTTATAGTTTTACATAATGTAATGTGTAGCCTACCCAAAACACATTAGTGTTATTTCAGCGCAGTGATTTATATTTAAAATACTTGCATTCCCTAGCTAACGCTTGCAGTATATTAACGACCATTGAGACGCTGGAAACCAAAGAAGTACAAGAAGCTTGATAACATGCAAACTCAAACTGTGCAGCAAAATTGCAATGTGTATTCTTTACACTTTACATTTAAATATGATGCGTAATTCAGATTTTTTCAATGAGTAAATCACCCAGTACACAGCTTTCCTGGAGCGCTGTGTGCAACCTTTTGATAAGTGCACCAAATGTCAAGAAGTTTTTCTTATTGTATGCCTGCATGTATTTGCTTTTGTCAGTGTCGTGAGTTTGAAATATTTTGTGTAAAAGTTGTGCTTTTGTTTTGAAGGTTCAGTAACTGATAAGCCATTGGGGCAGCCTAGCTCGGGGAGAAAAGGTGAGTTCAGATCCTATCTTCTATGACAGGCAGTATACACAGTGACTGAGGCAAGGTGCTGTACCTTCAGATTAGGCAGGGGGGGTGGGTGGAGGAAGAGTGGAGCTCAGGGGGGTCTTAGACAGGTTGTAGTAAGGTGATTGCCTCAGGGAACACAAAGCTGCTTTGATTTAGCTTGGAGAAAAGTATGCAACAGGTTTCAATCCTGGAGGTACTGTGGGTTGTGACTATCCACAATCAAACAGAGTTGCAACCTTTTTATTGTCTACTAAGGATGGAAATAAGTGTGTGTCGAACAGTCTGGGAGCACTGAGAAAGGAACAGGAATGCCAGTTATTTTTTTTATAGTGTTAGAAATAATTGCCCGTCTGGCAGCTCTTGCAAGCATTCAGCAACACATTGTATTGTGCAGCAGAGACTGAAGCACTGAGTCCAGCTTTCTAGGTCTTCCAGGAATTGAGCAAGGCTGTTTGTGGTACAGTCACGAGGGGAATCTTTTAAGTAGAAAGCTTTAAAACCAAAATGCAATAAAATACATATGCTGAATTAACTTAAAACCCAGTTTTTTATATTTTTCTACTATAATACTTTTGGATAAAATATAAATGTAAACAAAATTTAAAGACAGAGTTTGACCACACCTGTGAATCCGCTGGTTCATGTTGAGAGATATTGTTCATCATGTCTGTTGCCACTTTGGGTCTGCCAGACTTCACTGAGGTTTGAAACAACTGTATTTGTGTGTAAATGGGCAATCAACCTGTTGAATCCTCAGCAATACAGTACATTTTTAAAGAATGTAAACTGTATGCCTGTAGGCAACAAGTGTGAAATTGTTTGACTTCTTTATTGACAGAAGTCTGTTCAAAAGAATCATAAGGACCACCCTCTAAACTGTGTGTGTGTGTGTGTGTGTGTGTGTGTGTGTGTGTGTGTGAGTGCAGCATTGGCAGTCTCCACTACCTTCTTACCTTGTACCAGCTCAGATAGTTGACGAGTCACCCTTGATGTTGTGAGGTGCTCTGATGGTGTCTCTCCATTTCTAATGGGGAGAGATGTGCCGAGGGAGACTGTGAAGAGGAAGACTGGAGAGGGATACTATGGAGAGGAAGACTGGTGAGGAAGTCTTTACGTGTCAAGGGAGACTGGAGAGGAAGACTGGAGAGGAAGTCTTGACATGTTGAGGAAGACTGTGGAGAGGAAGACTGGTGAGGAAGTCTTTACGTGTCAAGGGAGACTGGAGAGGAAGACTGGAGAGGAAGTCTTGACATGTTGAGGAAGACTGTGGAGAGGAAGACTGGTGAGGAAGTCTTTACGTGTCAAGGGAGACTGGAGAGGAAGACTGGAGAGGAAGTCTTTACATGTTGAGGAAGACTGTGGAGAGAAAGACTGGAGAGGAAGTCTTTACGTGTCGAGGAAGACTGGAGAGGAAGACTATGGAGAGGAAGACTGTGGAGAGGAAGACTGGAGAGGAAGGCTGGAGAAGAAGCCTTTGTGTTGAGGAAGACTGGAGAGGCAGACTGGAGAGGAAGTCTTTACGTGTCAAAGAAGACTGCGGAGAGGACGACTGGGGAGAGGAAGACTGCAGAGAGAAAGACAAGAAGAAGTCTTTACGTGTCGAGGAAGGCTGTGGAGAGGAAGACTGGAGAGGAAGACTGTGGAGAGGAAGACTGGAGAGGAAGACTGTGGAGAGGAAGACTGCAGAGAGGAAGACTGGAGAGGAAGTATTTATGTGTCGAGGGAGACTGGAGAGGAAGACTGGAGAGGAAGTCTTTACGTGTCGAGGGAGACTGGAGAGGAAGACTGGAGAGGAAGTCTTTACGTGGAGAGGAATACTTTGGCGTGGAAGACTGGAGAGGAAAACCGTGAAGGAAGTCTTTTGTCCGCTGTCAGAATGCAGCCATTGTCTGACCGGCACAATTAACTCTTGAATGGACTGCCAGCTCTTTGACTTCCCTTTTTAAGCACTCCATCACAACAAGGCTTTAGGTTTCCTTTTTATTTCCTTTTTTCTGCAAAATAATGGATCAACGGTGACTCTTCCACCTCCTTCTCCTTTCATCCCAGGCCCTTATCTGGGATGTCAATCAAGCAGTGCCAGTGCACTAGGAGGCTGTGAATGGGTGTCATTGACAGGCCTCACAAGGAAGAATTCATTCCCTTTTTATTTGGAACTGGTTGTTGATGAAGTATTTCTCCCTTAGCACCAACTGACATCGAGAGTTTGTGACCGCTTTTAACCTCCTTTGAATTCCTCCTCAGATGCAGCTCCAAATGGCTCAGTCCTTAAAGTATAACAGGCTAGTGGCTGGTGCCCAATAGAGCTGCCTGTCTCGACTAAAATACTTCTATAATATCTAAGAATAATAAAACATACACTTGTACCTCCCATCACAAATGATCCCAAGGCACTTTACAATAAAACAACATTAGAGAATAATGATGGAACCCATTAACACCTTACAATACAATTACCATACAAATAAAAAATAAACAAGAAAACAGACCGGACACCAGAAGTGGGCTGTTTAACTTGAAGATCTAGCCGCAAGTCATCTAATCTGGCGTCCAAGGATACAAGGAGTTAAAAGCTAAAACACTTTGATGGAAATAATAAAAAACTGGGAAAGAGGAGTGCAATTTTCCTTAAATTCTTAAATATATTATGAGAACTCGGGTGAACAATAGCCCTTGTTTTTATTACTGTTGAAGCGTTTCTGATATTAAGGTAGCAGGACGTTACTTTCAATGTGATCCTCAGCTCCTGTTGGGTATGGAAACTTGGGGGAGGTCTCAATTAGTGGTCATTGTTAGAATTGTTACACTGGGTAGGACAGTAATGGGCAGGATAATGACAAAGTCACTCCTTATATTGGAGAAGGTCATATTTTTTAGGTCCCATTGCAAAGACACATTTACAACAGTTAAGTATCACCAAAGTGCCTGTAGTTTACAGATCCCACCCAGATTTCACCCTAAAAAAGATTGTATACGCCTGACTTTGTGTCCATTATTCTGACGACACAAAAATAGGAGGAGTGGCAAACACTGTTGAAGCAGCAAAGGTCATTCAAAATGATCTAGACAGCATTCAGAATTGGGCAGACACATGGCAAATGAAATTTAATAGAATGAATGAATGGCCTCCTCTCGTTTGTAAACTTTCTTATGTTCTTCTTATGTTCTAACATATTTGAACAGAAACAAGCCTGCTGAGATATCATCTCTGTTACAGCGGTGTCCTCATCATCAGATGCTGTAATTATACTGCACTAACTGTCTGGAACTCTTGACTCCTCCCATGCCCTTATAAAAGTTTACTATAGTATAGCAAAGTATAATAAAGAATACTGAAAGTATGGTAAAGCATAGGTAAGCATTGTAAAGCACAGAGAGGTCTGGTAAAGCATAGGTAAGCATTGTAAAGCACAGAGAGGTCTGGTAAAGCATAGGTAAGCATTGTAAAGCACAGAGAGGTCTGGTAAAGCATAGGTAAGCATTGTAAAGCACAGAGAGGTCTGGTAAAGCATAGGGAAGCATTGTAAAACCCAGAGAGGTATGGTAAAGCATAGGTAAGCATTGTAAAGCACAGAGAAGTCTGATAAAGCATAGGTAAGCATTGTAAAACCCAGAGAGGTATGGTAAAGCATAGGTAAGCATTGTAAAGCACAGAGAGGTCTGGTAAAGCATAGGTAAGCAATGTAAAGCCCAGAGAGGTATGGTAAAGCATAGGTAAGCATTGTAAAGCACAGAGGTGTATGGTAAAGCATAGGTAAGCATTGTAAAGCACAGAGAGGTATGGTAAAGTATAGGTAAGCATTGTAAAGCCCAGAGAGGTATGGTAAAGCATATGTAAGCATTGTAAAGCCCAGAGAGGTATGGTAAAGCATATTTAAAAGTATGGTAAACTATGGTAAATGCATCGTATAACCATAGGAAAACCACGGGAAAACTGCAAAATTACCATTCAAATTTACCAAGGTAAGCTTTTAGAAGGGCGGCTATAGGTCACTGCACATCACTGTTGTGATTTGATCATCCTCTAAAATGACTACCAGGCAGTTGCAATGGACTGAGACTTTGGTAGAATGGTGCAAATCACACTTCACAGCACCATTCACAGCACCATTTTGAGTGTAAGGTATTATGTGGATTTCATCTGCATTAACAGTGTTACTGTCACCCATTCTTTGCATGGTACCATTGAATGTTTCATTGCTGTGCACAGGGGCAGTGGATTATTTGGTGTGGTAGACTTTCAAGAGCACAGTGCTTGCATTGTGTATTCACTATATATACTGATATATACCAATCAACACTGTGAACTCTCTGACTGCTTGCACATCAACTTCACATCATCCACTAAGCCTTCATTTTAAAGTGCCTGCTTTAAGCTTTATTCAAATGAATGAACCATTCTACAGTCTACATTCAAATATGGAGTCCATGTTTAAAAATGTATTAAGCCGTCAGTGCAGTGGGCCCTCAAACATTATAAATTACAACCAATGCAAAGCAACTGGGAGGGATGTTATTTCTTCATTTACTGGAACAAAATGTGTTCTTGCAATGGTGGCTCCCAAGACTGGTATAAATGTGAAGTATACACAGGAGGTTGTCTTTACTGATCTTCACTGTGTATGAGAAGTAGGATCTTAATACCCTTTACTCTACGGGCAATGGGAGGTTTTTGCTCATACTCCATGCACGTGAAATCAAGTTTAATAGCTTCAACTAAAGAAACAGAGCAGTGGTTAACACTTTTAAAAATGTAGAAATCTGCCAAACTATTGAAATATCCAGGTAGATTTGACCAAAAAATATAATGCAGGAAATGCGCCTGTTTGAGTAGTTCATGGGGAGACCATGCTTGATGGGAATGACCAAGGCTTTCCAAGGTTTGGTTTCTAATGAAACCAGTGGATTGGCCGGCAGAGTGAAGGGCCTGACCAGTATATTTATTGGATTGGTTATTGCGGCGTGCAGGGTGAGTAGGAGAGAACTGATTGGTTAGTAGAATTGGGGGGAGGGGGGATGATGACGTTATTGAGTATTGCTGATTCACTAACAGTAGTGTAGTTGAACACAATAGTATAATATCAACAGTTGACTGCTCGAGCTGAAAATTTATTTCTCTAGGTAAATCCATAACATCCTGCAATTGCTGTCCTTTACGATTCTCATTTTCTGACAAGTTAATCCAAGAACAAAGAACACCTCATAATTTCCTGTGTGATAAGACTAGAAAGCAGCAGGTTTGTTCCTTCACAAGTAAGTCATTTTAAAGCCTGCCCTGGGCTTCTCTGCCTCACCACAGCACCCTCTAGTGTTAGCACTGTGTGTTGCATTCTCTGTTGGGGTGGAGAGAGGGGGGGGGGGGGGGGGTGTTGCTGAAGTTTCATCTGTGTTATCTTTTCTGAAGCTGTTTCTCTGGGACTGTAACAATCTACATGAGGTGATGAAGATGAACATAGTATCTGATCTGGAACAGTCATTGTGGGATGAGCTTGGTTTTTAAGCAATATCTTTAAACCCTTCCCTCATGTACACAGAATGCTACAGTCCCTCTGCACTCGTTTTCTTGAAGTGTGATTTTCCTTTTCCTTTTTTTTCTGGGTATCATGTGACAACATTGTATACTCGCCCTGCCACCCCTTAACAGAATAACCTGCACAGGTATTAACCCTTTGCACTGTTTCATTTTGTAACTGAACACAGCCTGCACTTCCATATACAACAATCTAAAAGAACATGCACACATCTGTGCATAATCATTAGGGCCCATTCACACTTACATTACATTGGAGGGTCATCAACAGCAAAACAATACAGGAGATATTTTAAAATACAAATTGCTTAAAATAAACAAATAGGTCCTGTTTGAATCCATTCAGAGCAGACAGTAAAGAGGAGGGTCAAGAGGAGGATACAGTGTGCAGAGCCTGAAAACAGATGACACCACAAACACAATCACTGAGCACTGGAACCATTCAGAAAGCAACATCTGTGCCCTTTGTGATCTGTCTCCTCCTAGCGGTTCATACTGACATCAGCAGAAGACCCATACTTACCTCTCGACTAGAGAGCTGGCTCTTCAGCTGAATGGCAAGACGTCTGTATGGTTTGTGGTTCGCGTCCAACCCTTGCCTTGCGGTTCAATTCAATGTACTGAGATACCAATTGATTAGAACTCACAGCCACTATTGTGTTTAGAGCACTGCCTCCCACAGGTTTCTCACTCCCTCAGTCTGATCTGAAGGGTAGAGCAGTGGTGTAATGGAGTTACCTGAGCCCCTTTCCCTTCTCACTCTGTCCTTGCCTGTGTGTCTCTGTCTGTCTTTCTCTGATCTTGGCCGGGCCATGTGCAAATCCCAACCATTCAACAGTGCTAGAGAGTAGATTGTATTAACCTCAATAATGGTAGTTTCTTTTCGTTTCTTTTTAACTCTTAACCCAGATGACGGATCCAAGCCCACTCCCACGATGGAGACCCAGCCTATGTTCGATGGCGATGGTAAGAGGTGTTTCCTGTTCTGGGGACTGTGCTAGGCAATAACGAGACTTCCTCATAGATGACCACAAGGGGATTAGCTGCGCTTGGTATCTTATCAGGAGCCATGTTACTGACCCTTATGGTTATTCCTGTTATAATACAATCAAGGTCATGTGACTTACGATTTCAGGTATATTTCATACACAGCTGTATCTTGTGATTCTTTCAGTGTGATATTTACTGTTTCACTGGCCACATCAGAGGTGCCACGGGAATGCGTTGTTTTGTTTACAAAAACACCAATGTTGAGTTTACAACTGCTGTTTAGAACAGGCTGCTTAGCGACAAATCATTCCAGCATTTTTATCTTGCTTGTTTGTTTTTGCTAAAGAAGCCATGAGCCGGAGTTCATTTTCAAATCAAACATTCCAAGGTTCTATCTAGCCTCTCAGTCAGCTATGAGCAGAGCAGAGCAGTCAGTCTTTTGCCAGATTACCTGCTTGTTCAGCCTCAGCGAAGTGAATAGAAGCAAGAATCCACTTGTAGTGTAATTGACGCTAGAAACCTCAGAACTTTCATCTACCAATCAGGACGCTCCATTGCAGG
Organism: Huso huso; assembly: GCA_036884735.1. NCBI lineage: Eukaryota > Metazoa > Chordata > Actinopteri > Acipenseriformes > Acipenseridae > Huso > Huso huso. The sequence continues at coordinate 16,571,854 of CM072676.1, forward strand.
GCACTATCACCTGGTAGACGACCGTGGAACATTCAGACAGAATGTCTAGCTTTAAAAAACGTGAAACAGAAGTTAAGTAAAACATTGAAAAGTGTATTAAAGTTTGAATAGTTTACAATAACAATAATCACAATAAAACCCTGATTATCAGGCGGTACTTTGGCAGTTGACCTTGACTTTATGACAGCCCTTACCCTCCCGAGGCGGTCAGCTATCTTACGGTAATGGCCTGTAATCAGGGTGCTGTTAAATTATAATTTATACCTCAGCACTTCAGTCCAGCTGCCGCCCCTTCACTGGGTGATAACAGACCTGCAATTACACAGTATAGAGCAGGGCCTTGTGTTCTATTCCACCCAAAATCTGTTTGGAATTATCAGTAGACAATAACATACACCTTGCTCCAATATTGAAAAGCAAGCTAAAAGATCCTGCATTAGCCAGCCAGGGGGGAGATTTTAAACAGACGTGTTGCAATAGCGGAGTGGTAATGTGATCATTTTGCGAGTCAGTCTGATACTGAAAGAATGAAATGAACTTGACAGTTCACTTCGCAGTCACATTTCAGCAATAACATATTGAGTTATCTGAATTAGAAATAATTATTTCACTTTCCATTCAGTCACTCGTCACAAATGCAGTGTACAGTACAGCAATTGTTTGGGCCAGAAACAGCGTTCAGTATTTTCCATGAAAGTATATCCAATGCTTTCACCAGGCATGCAATTTTCTGTAGCAAAGCCTAAAAGCAGGAAATCAACACATACTGAGGTGCAACAACTGACTGAACACTCCTGACAACTGCAACAATACCGGCACAAATAGCATTTCAAATGAACAGCCTCATACTGAACAGTATCAAACGCATTAACGTGTAAAACACAGCAAACTTCATTCTGGCAAAAAGCACAACTGAAAGTAATCTTAATAGTTTATAAAAACAACATGTAATATCATATGTCCTGTAAAGTGCCTACCTGTTTACATGTAATATCATATGTCCTGTAAAGTGCCTACCTGTTTACTCTGTGTCCCTGACGGCTCACTGGCAGAACTTCTCTGTTTGTGTTAGTAAGGGCCAGAGCGCCGAGTCAGCAGAGTCTGTCTCGTGTTTTTTTGCCACAGCTGTAAATGGATTTTTTTTTTGGGTGCACTTAACATTTAAAAAATAGACTTTTTTGCACGTACAGTACAAGCACTTTTTTCCATTACCAGTATGTGTCTCGCTCTGTGACCTAATTTTTAATCTCCCTAGTTGACTCAAAAATAAGACATCCAACAGTATTTAACACAGACTAATAATAATAATAATAATAATAATAATAATAATAATAATAATAATAATAATAATAAACTCCAGCACACACAGATCTCTTGCAGATCGTTAGTCAGCTTTACATAAACAGGTGTTTAAATGTGCAATTTGTATTGCAACGCAAAATGGAAGTTTATTCCAGGCTAAACTGCAGCACCAATCATTTAAATCAGGCCCAATGTGTTAAACAGCAAGACACTGTATATAAGCACCCAAGTGGTGCTGGACATCACCGTGAGGAATGAAGACAGTAACAGCTAAGCTGCTTGTCTTGCCTTTGCAGAGATCACGGCTACGACCATGTGGTTGCTGGACTTCATCAACAAGGAAACCAGTCAGAACAGCTCGAGCCTGAGGAACCCAGGTAGGGCTGCACTTTATCAAGCTCCTCTCCATGCAGAGGGGAGTGGAGAGGAGGAACCCAGGTAGGGCTGCACTTTATCAAGCTCCCCCTGCAGAGGGGAGGGGAGGAACCCAGGTAGGGCAGCACTTTATCAAGCTCCCCCTGAAGAGGGGAGTGGGGAGGAGGAACCCAGGTAGGGCTGCACTTTATCAAGCTCCCCCTGCAGAGGGGAGGGGAGGGGATCCCACCTCTGCACAGGCCCTGGTCTCAACCACATACTGAGGAGAGGAGGGGATATCACTTCTGTGTTATACTGTCACGCCTATATCAGCTATCACTTGGAACAGGAACATCATGGGAGGCTCCCAGCTTGCTGAAGCATCCACACACCTACAAGCTGTGCATCTGAAGTGTCAATAATCATCATACAAATTAGTGAGATTCCTCAAGAAAATGAGTCTATGTGGTACAAAGTGTGCTTGTCATTAATGCCAAGCTCCAATCCTTGCGATTTATAAAATAGTTTCATTTTTTTATATATATTTTAGTTTATAAAACAAGTTCAGCAAAAATAAAGATGTATTCATTGGCTCCAATGTAATCATTGTTTCTAATTTATTTTGGAGCCAATGGCATTTGTTTCGTCTTCAGAGTCTCCTGTAAAATGATCCCTGACCGAATTACATATTCGCAGGCTCTGAACCTCTGGTAGCAGAGTGCAGTCTTCACGCTTGTAAACCCAGGCATGCAGTGCAGTGCATGTGGATAGGATGAGGGTGCTGGAGAGGACACCAGGCCCTGGTCTGTGCCTCATCCAGGCCCACGTTAATAGCTCAGAGCTGAGCCAAATTCAGCACAAACTAGAACGCAATGAGAGCCTTCACCGTGGGCCTTGTTCTCCTGGTCTCAGCCAAGGTCTGGTGGCTATATGATTTGTATACCAGAGTTAGAAACCTGCACTTAGTCCTGGCTTTCAGAGCTACCCTCATTTAAGTATATCATTGAAATGATCAGGATTCAGCTACTTGATACATTTGTCTAAGCATGTTAAAGCTCTGCTGAGCTGACATGTTCAACTCAAACTCAGTCAGAAAAACAATGATTTGAAGGGAGACAAGAACAAACCTGTACTGCTGTTTGAGTGCTGAAAAAGCTTTAGTTTGTAAAACTTGCCACTTTATACTTTCTCCATCTTTCTCATCCGTCACCTCTTTACGTTACTGTGGGTATTGAACAAAGAAAAGATTTATTTAAAGGGACAGTGCTCAATTATTTTCCTGGTGGAAGCGGATGAATCCACTGACGTGTCTTCACACCACTAAGCTAAAGGCTGTACACACACACAAGACATGCATGCGCAGTGTAAACCATACATTGTCCCTCCAGTAACACCAGGAACTACCCTCGTTAATGCCACCCTCTAATGGGCAGCAGCAGGACCTCACTGCTGGGGTTCTCTGCAGCTCAGCTACAGGGATGGGAGGGGCAATGGCATTTGGATACTGTGGAAATGTGGTTAGTAGTGCGCAGGTGTGTAGATGATGCAGTGCTCCAAACAATGACAGACAACAAAGTTCACGGTCCAAACTGTTTTTTAATTTTCCTTTGTACGGTTTGGCACCGTTACATAATAATACTGGCTTTACACAACAATGTGCATCAGTAAACCACGGGGTTCAGTCCGAAATAATAATACAATAACAATAACACTCAACACAGACACGGCCACTTCTCCAGACAGTGCGTGCTGTAGTGCAGGTGTGGTGAATGACAACAAATGGGTGCTGGCCTGTAGCGACAGCTCCCGGTACGTGTTAGCCGTCTAACAAACAGTAACAGACTGACAAACAAACCAAACACGATAACACTCACGATACAACAATAACACTTCTATTTCCTCCACGGGTCCTTTCAATAACCGAAAACCAAGGAACAGATAGCTCGACCACTTCCCCTAAATACCTTCAGTCACAGCCTCTTTCAGTGTGTAGCAGGGCATGGCCCTGCCTGTAAATAATATTGTTATTTGGTGATTTGGTGGTGGCTGGCAGGGATGGGGTTAATTTCCTATCCCTGCCAAAATACATGTGAGAATGTGGCTGGAGCTAATTGAATCATTGATAATTAGGCTCCAGCCACATGCTATAAAAAAGGGGAAAATCCTTTGTTTGGTGGAGGTGTTGGGTGAGTGTTTGTTTGTGCTCTCTGTATATTTTTGAAAAAAGAAAAAGGTGTAGTGAAGGCTAATGCCCAGCCTACATTTTTGTATTTTGTTTAAACCTTTTGTTTTGGCCCTTGCGACAGTTATTTTGTAATTGGTTTATTGTGTGCGAGATTTGTTTTTGTTTGACCTTTTATTTTTGCTCGGTGAGCAGTGTTTTGTTCAACTTTTTGATTTACTTTTATTTATTAAACTGCGCAGAAGCGCGTTAACTGCAGTTCCTTGTCTCTGAGTCTCTTTGCCTGCCGAATACCATCTGGGCCCACGACGCTACCCTGTCACATATGGTGTTAGAAGTGGGATAGCGCCCCCTAGAGACTCGGAGCGGGACTGTAGTTTAAAAAAAAAAAAAAAAAAATGGGAAAGAAGCAGCGGCAGAAGCAGCAGCGCGGGGCTGGTCGCAAGCCCCACCGCGCATCTGGCAAGGTGGACGTTTGCATGACCTGCTTGAAGGGGGAAGAGTGGTGTTTTGAAGTTGGCGAGGTTGGGCACGTGTCACCCGACTACTACCACTCCCCTCAGGAAGAAGAGGGGAACCAGAGCCACAGCCACAGGAGGAGGATGGCTGGGAAGCCCTCCTCCACAGCATGGGCGTACAGTATTGTTGCTGCATCTGTGGGGAGTGGGGCCATTTCCCAGCTAACTGCCCCCTCCCACCAGAAGAATGCCTGCTGCCTCTGCATCCACCACTGCCACCAGCAGAGGGAGAGAGCCTGCTGGTCCCGCCCCGCCAGCAGAGGGAGGATGCCTGCTGGTCCCCCCTGCAGCCAGAGGGAGGCCCCCGAAGCCAGAGGAGAGGGAGGAGCCGCCTTCGCAGCCAGAAGGGGAGGGAGCCCCTGCCGCCTTCGCCAGCCAGAAGGGGAGGAGCCCCTGCCGCCAGCAGCCAGAAGGAGGAGCCCCTGCCGCCTTCAGCCAGAAGGGGAGGAGCCCCCGTCGCCTTCGCAGCCAGAAGGGAGGAGCCCTGTGCCTTCGAGCCAGAAGGGAGGAGCCCCTGTCGCCCGCGGCCAGAAGGGGAGGCCCCACCCTGCCGCAGCCAGAAGGGGGGAGCCCCTGCCTTTGCCATCAAGAAGGGGAGGAGCCCCTGCCGCCTTTGCCACCAAGGGAGAGGGAGCTTGAGCCCCCTCCACCTCCCACCATTGGGAGAAGTGAGAGCTGCTGTCCTTCATGGCCAGGGGCTCCCCTCCGCCACCACCACCGGTCCCCTGCTGCCGTCGCCTCCCGTCGTCGCTGCCGTCGCCTCCCGGGTCCGCTGCCGTCGCCTCCCGAGGGTCCGCCGCCGCCGCCGCGCCTCCCGGGTCCGCTGCCGCCGCCCGTCGCCTCCCGGGTCGTCCGCGCCGTGCCGCCTCCCGAGGGTCCGCTGCACCGCCTCGCCTCCCGGGGTCCGCTGCCGCCCGCCGTCGCCTCCAGGGTCGCTGCCCGCCGCCGTGCCTCCCGAGGTCCGCTGCCGCGCCGTCGCCTCCCCGTCCGGTGCCGCCCGTCGCCTCCTGTGGTCACTACCGCCGTCGCCTCTTGGGGTCCGCTGCCAGCCCTTCCTGTGGTCACTACAGGCTTAGCTTTGTGGGGTCGGAGCCCTTCATGGCAGCAGGGAATACTGGGGCGAGCACAAAGAGCTACCGGCCACGAAGAAGGGGGAGGTGAGGAGACCACCTCCACCACAGCCCCCACCACCCTGTGCCATAGCCCGGCGCCTGGGGGGTTGGTTCCCTCAACCTGGGCTCCCGGACACCCAGGCTGCATGTCTGGACCTCTGGTCGCTGGGCCTGACTCCCAGGTCACAGCACCACCAGGCACAGGAGGTCGCCTGGTCTCCTGCTCCGCTCCCCTGGTTGCCCAGACGTCGCTCCACAGTCGCCTGGGCTCACACCTCTGCCTGGGGCTGCAGCCGACTGCTCGCCTGCCTGCGCTCCTGACGCCCCATCCACTACGCCTGGGTCCCCTGTCGCTGGGTCTCGGTCCCGCCAGGAAGGCGCCGGACTATGGACTAACCCTCCCTCAAGGATGGGAGAGGAAGGACAATAGGGGACTTGAGGGAGGGTGGATGGCTTTCAAAGGGGGGGGGAGGTGGCCGTGGGGCCATGTGTGCTGCGCACAAGGGGGGGGAAATGTAGCAGGGCATGGCCCTGCCTGTAAATAATATTGTTATTTGGTGATTTGGTGGTGGCTGGCAGGGATGGGGTTAATTTCCTATCCCTGCCAAAATACATGTGAGAATGTGGCTGGAGCTAATTGAATCATTGATAATTAGGCTCCAGCCACATGCTATAAAAAAGGGGAAAATCCTTTGTTTGGTGGAGGTGTTGGGTGAGTGTTTGTTTGTGCTCTCTGTATATTTTTGAAAAAAAGAAAAGGTGTAGTGAAGGCTAATGCCCAGCCTACATTTTTGTATTTTGTTTAAACCTTTTTGTTTTGGCCCTTGCGCCAGTTATTTTGTAATTGGTTTATTGTGTGCGAGATTTGTTTTTGTTTGACCTTTTTATTTTTGCTCGGTGAGCAGTGTTTTGTTCAACTTTTTGATTTACTTTTATTTATTAAACTGTGCAGAAGCGCGTTAACTGCAGTTCCTTGTCTCTGAGTCTCTTTGCCTGCCGAATACCATCTGGGCCCACGACGCTACCCTGTCACACAGTGGCACGGCCAATCACGTCTCCTCCAATCCGTGACTGACACATCGCTTATAGCATTAAGGTGATGACTTCTGGTATTGTGGCTCCACCCCTTCCTGGATGGCCGGCTTCCGACTGACCCTGGAATGAACTGCCAGACCATCCAGTACGAGGCACACTTCCTGTTATACAGCGCCACAGGTCGGGAGGGAGATTGTTGACTTGGATTCATTCGCTCTCTGTCACAGTTAAACATAGTATATGCCATGGTGACCTCATCCGCATGTCACACTTTTAAAGTGAACCCAACAATCTTATTACAGAGGTGGCCAAACCGTGGCTCACGAGACGCATGCGGCTCTTGGGCAGTTCAAGTGCGACTCCTGGGGAAATGCTGGGTGACACACTTTGCAGCTCGAAGGAACTGAAGAAAGAATAATAAACAAAAACAAAAAGAATGAGAAAGTAAAAATAAGCACAAGTTTATTATTTGTGTTCTCTGTATTGATTCGTGTTAATTATTCTTTCTTCTCTCCCATTCTCTCGCTCCTGTTTCTTTGAGTCTGCATGTTCACTGCAAGGACATTTGTCACGATGACTTTCCAAACCACTCACTGGCGAATGCGTATTTTGATCACAAAGTTGTTCAGTTGAAAGTAAATTTCATAATTTTGAATTAAGTGCTCATTCGATTCGTGGAGACAGTGGCATTGAGCAAACCCTCCATGAGTAATAAACAAACGTATGAGGCTTTAAACCAAACTGGGAGAAAGTTTGCTTTCACTGAAAACAGTGGTAAACCTGTGTCTCTCATCTGCAACAAATCGCTTACACACTGTAGTCTGTACAAGGCGAGCAACCTTAAACATCATTCTGAAACAAATAACAACACATTTTCATCTGAATATCCTCCAGGATCAGACTTGAGGAGAAACAAGCTGGCCTCTTTAAAAGCACACCTCAGCAGTCAGCAGATGCTCCTTTCGTTGTTCAGTAAAGAAGCTGATGTAACGACTCAAGCGAGTTTTGTATGGCATGGAATATCACTCATGCCAAACGTCCTTATTCAGATGAATGAATTTTTTTTATACAATTTGGAGTGTTGGCGCTAGACTAGAGAATGCATGTTTAAATGTTATATTGCAGGTCTGAGATGTATATTATATTAACATACGTCTCATCATGAGCAGGTGCTGTAATCCCTTTCAAAATAAATGCAGTGCATTTGTCATCCACAAAGCTGTCAAAAGTATTTAATGCACAGTACCATCAATGGATAGCCTAACAGCTACTGTACTGCACAACAATGCCATTATTTAAAACGTCTTGCTCGCAAACATTTCATGTTTTACAGCATGTGTCTTGAGGCTCTCAACCATATGGAAATTTTGGTATGCGGCTTGTAGGGTCACCCCTGATCTATTACATTGAAACCAACACAAAACAACAACAGATACCGGAATTATTGCATGAAGGTTTGTTCCGTATGGCAACTGAATGATCATATTAAATGCCTGCTTTAGGGGGAAAAGGCACTGGCATGGCACATAGTGACCAGAGTCTGACAGTCCCGACTTGCACTGTGCCATAGCCCAGACACACAGCTTTCCTTGCCCTGTTAGGCTGATATGTTATTTGGAGCTGGGACTGTCAGGCGAGGCAGGGAGTGTGCTCACATGCAGGCTGGCACTGCTCTAGCAATCTAATTCATTTTCCATCACATCCAGAAACGGGGCCTCTCGGGGAGGTGCAAAGCCAGAAGACTGGAGTGGTTAGTGCATCTCGTGGGCTGAGCAGCGCTGGCAGAGCAGAACCATAGCGCTGATTAGTCCAGGGGTCCTCACTGCCACCCACTGCCTCCTGCACTAATCAGATTCTACATCCAGTTAACTCATTCCTCCCAGCATCTGCTCCCCAGCACCAGCCTTTAACACTCTCGGCAGCAATGCACATGCCTGCAAGCCCGTCTGTGAGTCAGCCTGGGGGTGATGCGCACACAGGGCTCGAGCACTTGAACTCTTTTCATAAGGCTTGTGCTTCTGAAGAGTTTACTGTAGTATATGTGCTGATTTATCCCTGAAAACTTGGCATATATTTTGTGACACTTACATATTCCTAGTAAAAGTAATAACAAAGTAATGACCTGAAATCTCTTCTGCACAAAGCTCAGTATATTCATGTTTAATTCATGCATTTTAATCATTTGATCAAATTATCATTTAATGATGGACTATTTTGTTAAAAGGCAAAAATATAATGAAATGGGGAGAGTATGTATTCCTGCCAACTATAAAACACACTTATTCTCTGTTCAAATTGGTGAACTACAATGAACTATGTTGTGCTGTGCTTTTTTGTCTTATATCACAATACTAACCAGTTGGTCCTTTAAAAAGTTATCACACAGAATTGAGGAATGACTGGACTAACATGGCAAAATACCACCCAAAATCACAAACATTCCCATGAAAAATGAGCTTTTCCAACAAATACTAGCTAGGAGGCTGTGTGGTCCAGTGGTTAAAGAAAAGGGCTTGTAACCAGGAGGTCCCCGGTTCAAATCCCACCTCAGCCACTGACTCATTGTGTGACCCTGAGCAAGTCACTTAACCTCCTTGTGCTCCGTCTTTCGGGTGAGACGTAATTGTAAGTGACTCTGCAGCTGATGCATAGTTCACACACCCTAGTCTCTGTAAGTCGCCTTGGATAAAGGTGTCTGCTAAATAAACAAATAATAATAATAATTGGGTTGCAATTCACAAGCTGTGTGTAAATATTTCCTCTCACTCCTGAGAAAGATTCTCAAGACAATCCCAACAGGTTCTGTCTTGTGTCCAGGGCTGGGAGGACAATGGGAAACAATAAGCTGGTGGAGAGATGAAAAAAAAAAAAATCTAAAATGCAAAATGAAGTTTAAAAGAATTAGTCCAGTGTTGAATTTCTAAGTCACTGTGTTATTATCCTTGGAAATTGTGTACAAAAAAAACAACATATTATTAAAACATTGGTCTTGAGCTGAGATTTAGTGTGACAGATGTTTGGAAATGTAGCTCTGTATGAATTACACAGCCTGCCTGTCTGCTTCTAATCAGAGCCTCTCAGTTCTCCCGGGGAGTGGAGGGGCCGGCTGCGTCCCAGCCGAGGATTCAGGGTGCACGGGTGGATCGCCTGTCCAGCTGGGCTGGATCTTTAACATGCTGCCCTAGCTAAAACACTTAGAAAACAACAGGTTACATGTACTTCTGATTTTGCACAGCTAAGGCATTGCACAGCTGAGGAAAAAATGCCTAAACTTTATTATTATTATTTATTTCTTAGCAGACGCCCTTATCCAGGGCGACTTACAATTGTTACAAGATATCACATTATTTTTACATACAATTACATTATTTTTTTTTTACATACAATTCCCCATTTATACAGTTGGGTTTTTACTGGAGCAATCTAGGTAAAGTACCTTGCTCAAGGGTACAGCAGCAGTGTCCCCCACTGGGGATTGAACCCACAACCCTCTGGTCAAGAGACCAGAGCCCTAACCACTACTCCACAGGTCGAATCACTGATAACTGGACTGGATAGAGACAGAGACGAAGACAATAATAAGAGAAAAGAACAGGGCAGAGAGAGAGGAGGAGATGGAGGGGAGGATGAGTGAAACATGAATGAGAAAGAGCTCAGGATAGAAAGACCGGGGTAGAGTTTCAGTGTAAAAGAATGAAAGTGGGAGCAATGGATCAGCTTTTTCCATTTAAACATGCACCACTATTAGCTCAATACATTTGTACATTTCTCTGCCAAGATAAATATAAAACTACTTCTCTGTGCCACAGCACAAATGTACACTTTGTGACACTCAAAATGTTCCAACATAAAGGTGTTTAAAAAAGAATCCTGTAGTTCAATGTATTGCTCTATGAAACCCTTTGTTTAAGTATGAATGTCTTTCTGGCAATACAGCTTGTCTGCACTGTAAAATGAAGAGGCATTTCACTTAAAAGGTTAAGTAACAAGTGGTTTGTTTCTTTTTGGTGCGTCTGCTTCATCATGGCTAGCCTTTTGTAGAGCTAAAAGGTTAATAATAAGTGAAGCAGAAACAAAGAATAATTGAATTCAATCTATTTAAAAATCTCTGCCAAGAAAACTACTGGAAAGTTCTATTAAAACATGTTGTTTAAAAGACTGTGGTTCAGTTAAAGTGTGTTCATACCACCACAATAAACAAGGTTCATTAAACCAGGTCGAATCACTGATAACTGGACTGGATAGAGACAGAGACGAAGACAATAATAAGAGAAAAGAACAGGGCAGAGAGAGAGGAGGAGATGGAGGGGAGGATGAGTGAAACATGAATGAGAAAGAGCTCAGGATAGAAAGACCGGGGTAGAGTTTCAGTGTAAAAGAATGAAAGTGGGAGCAATGGATCAGCTTTTTCCATTTATAAAAAGAAAAAAAAAATCAAGTTTGAGATTCACAGCAGCCTGGCGCCAGAGTTAACCCTCACTATAATAAACAGGGCTAGATGATTTGGAAGAGAGAGCTCCTTGGCTGGACGCTGGCAGCAGTACAGAGTTACAGGGCTGGGTGATTTGGAAGGGAGCTCCTTGGCTTGACGCTGGCAGCAGTACAGAGTTACAGGGCTGGATGATTTGGAAGGGGGAGCTCCTTGGCTGGACGCTGGCAGCAGTACAGAGTTACAGGGCTGGATGATTTGGAAGGGAGAGCTCCTTGGCTGGACGCTGGCAGCAGTACAGAGTTACAGGGCTGGATGATTTGGAAGGGAGAGCTCCTTGGCTTGACGCTGGCAGCAGTACAGAGTTACAGGGCTGGATGATTTGGAAGGGGGAGCTCCTTGGCAGGACGCTGGCAGCAGTACAGAGTTACAGGGCTGGATGATTTGGAAGGGGGAGCTCCTTGGCTGGACGCTGGTAGCAGTACAGAGTTACAGGGCTGGATGATTTGGAAGGGAGAGCTCCTTGGCAGGATGTTGGCAGCAGTACAGAGTTACAGGGCTGGATGATTTGGTAGGGAGAGCTCCTTGGCAGGACGCTGGCAGCAGTACAGAGTTACAGGGCTGGATGATTTAGAAGGGAGAGCTCCTTGGCAGGACACTGGTAGCAGTACAGAGTTACAGGGCTGGATGATTTGGAAGGGAGAGCTCCTTGGCAGGACGCTGGCAGCAGTACAGAGTTACAGGGCTGGATGATTTGGAAGGGAGAGCTCCTTGGCAGGACGTTGGCAGCAGTACAGAGTTACAGGGCTGGATGATTGGAAGGGAGAGCTCCTTGGCTGGACGCTGGCAGCAGTACAGAGTTACAGGGCTGGATGATTTGGAAGGGAGAGCTCCTTGGCAGGACGTTGGCAGCAGTACAGAGTTACAGGGCTGGATGATTTGGAAGGGAGAGCTCCTTAGCTGGACGCTGGCAGCAGTACAGTGTTACAGGGCTGGATGATTTGGTAGGGAGAGCTACTTGGCTGGACGCTGGCAGCAGTACAGAGTTACAGGGCTGGGTGATTTGGAAGGGAGAGCTCCTTGGCTGGACGCTGGCAGCAGTACAGAGTTACAGGGCTGGATGATTTGGAAGGGAAAGCTCCTTGGCTGGACGCTGGCAGCAGTACAGAGTTACAGGGCTGGATGATTTGGAAGGGGGAGCTCCTTGGCTGGACGCTGGCAGCAGTACAGAGTTACAGGGCTGGATGATTGGAAGGGAGAGCTACTTGGCTGGACGCTGGCAGCAGTACAGTTACAGGGCTGGATGATTTGGAAGGGAGAGCTCCTTGGCTGGACGCTGGCAGCAGTACAGAGTTACAGGGCTGGATGATTTGGAAGGGAGAGCTCCTTGGCTGAATACTGGCAGCAGTACAGAGTTACAGGGCTGGATGATTTGGAAGGGAGAGCTCCTTGGCTGGACGCTGGCAGCAGTACAGAGTTACAGGGCTGGATGATTTGGAAGGGAGAGCTCCTTGGCAGGACGCTGGCAGCAGTACAGAGTTACAGGGCTGGATGATTTGGAAGAGAGAGCTCCTTGGCAGGACGCTGGCAGCAGTACAGAGTTACAGGGCTGGATGATTTGGAAGAGAGAACTCTTGGTATAACTTACTGTACTCTTGTGTTTTCTTCCTTTGTTTTTCTTTTGCAAGTAAAAAATGTATCAATTTCAACCAACCGCTATTGCTTTTTCAAAAAATGCAACTGCACCTAATAAATAAAATAAAAACTGTTAAAGTATGAGTATTGTGATTGTTATTTATGTTTACTGGAGCATTATACTTCAAAAAAATGCTGAAATATTGGGCTTCACTGATTTAGGATTCAATAAAACGACAAGTAGAAAACGGCAAAGTTAATAAGCAGCACAGAGTGCTCTCCATACCAGAATCACCAGACCCATATATCAGAGTGGAAATCCACTCAATCGAAATCATGCATGCGTAAAGGTGGAACGTACAGCCGTGATAGATTCTGCTTTTTTTTCATCTGCGGTTCACTGAGCTACTAAACAAAAGTGAAATATTTATGCGCAGTGGTTTAGAGATAATATACGTAATACCGTTAAAAAAAAAAATCGATTCAATATCATTCTTTTTTTTTAACTCATTTTTATTTGCAGTCTGAGTCGTTCTGCGTACCCCCTATGACCCTTAGAAGTACCCCCAGGGGTACGCGTACCCACGTTTGAAAACCCCTGGCCTAACCAATAGAAATGTGAACCAAATGCTGAAAGAAATATCACAAAAAACTGATGGAAAAATGAGATAAAAGGAAATCTTTTGTGATAGTTAACTGACTGGTCAAAATGGATGGATACATTCACATCAATGTGACTGATACAGTATATTGGGGATTGGGGGCTCTTATTACTGAAATCGTTTTAGCCAGTGGTGAAATTGGCACAAATAACCCACTAACGTATTGACACTAGGCTTGTATACAGTTGTGAGGCCAGCCTTGAGCTGGACTGTCTGTGGTCACCTTCACACCAGAGGGGAATCAAGGAGCATGCCCATCCCGAATGAACTAATCCTACCCAAGAGGCAGCTTTAATACCAAATGAATTACTTCCAGAATAAAGAGGAAAAAGAACTAATCCCAAAACAGGGTGTGATGGCAAGTCCAGCATTGGGCAAGCCTTTTCCTAATGTCCTCCATAAACATTGTTGTTCTGGTGCTCATGGTTGGTTTCCAAGTGTACACTGAAACATGGATGAAGTTGTGACAAGATTGCAGAAGTGTTAACATGGGGGGGTGGGGGGTGGTGGAAACCATGCCAAATTGAGATTAGATAGATGACTGAAAAGTGCACAGCCTTTCAGTATCTCTGTGGTATACAGTACATCTACACAGCAAGAACCAGCCAACTTCAGCTTTATGTAACAACTTGCTACTTACTAATCCACTTTGAACATTGTGCTTGGTTTCTGGTACATGTCCTCATTAGCAGATCAAATGGAGTTTAATACACTGTCTAAGAAAGTCACTCCTTATTGCGATGGCAACGATGAGCAATTGTGCATTAACTAGAAGTGAAACTGAATTTGAATTTTTGAGGGTTATGATGTGTGAAACAGTATAGGGGGCTACCCCTTTATCAATCTGTGCGGGTATTGAAGGTGTTTTTCATGGTTTTAGAGAAAGTTCCTTCTTGTGACCAGGAGAGGCAGACGGCCCAGGAGGAGGCGCGGCAGAGAGACCCGAGAGACGCCATCTTCATCCCCGAGTGCGGCCTGGCGGGGCTCTACAAGCCTGTTCAATGCCACCAGTCCACCGGCTATTGCTGGTGTGTGCTGGTGGATAGCGGCCGGCCCATTCCTGGCACCGCCACGCGGTAAGCTCACCAACTCAGACTATATAGCAGTCCAGGCAAAGCACAACCCAGGGTAGCAGCAAAGGGGTATTTAAAAAAGAGAGACAGAAACAGGAATGACTTTTGCTGCATTTTGACTGTACTTGCTGGTAGCAAACACTGCCTTGTAGTCTTTTCAAACCCATTAGGAGCCTTGAATGGGATACTCACTTCTAAATGAAGAGAGCCATACTGTGGAGCTCAGTGAGGAATATAGGGCTGAGGAGTCATCCGTTATACAGCCACATTTAGATCAAGATTAGCGCTGTTGTACTGTGACTGTGTGGGATGGTTATTAGTGCTGTTGTACTGTGACTGTGTGGGATGGTTATTAGTGCTGTTGTACTGTGACTGTGTGGGATGGTTATTAGTGCTGTTGTATTGTGACTGTGTGGGATGGTTATTAGTGCTGTTGTATTGTGACTGTGTGGGATGGTTATTAGTGCTGTTGTATTGTGACTGTGTGGGATGGTTATTAGTGCTGTTGTATTGTACTGTGTGGGATGGTTATTAGTGCTGTTGTATTGTACTGTGTGGGATGGTTATTAGTGCTGTTGTATTGTGACTGTGTGGGATGGTTATTAGTGCTGTTGTATTGTGACTGTGTGGGATGGTTATTGATTTTTATTGATTTTTTTTTTATTGATATTGATTTTTAAATCAGTTTCTAAAAAAAACAGTACAACAGTACATCCTGATCTAGAGAAAACAGCCACAATATAGTTATAGCTGTTTGGCCATATGGTCTATTCAACTTCTACTGCAAACCTTATAGTGCAGAGACTAGTATGCATTTCCCTATACTTTGATCATGCCGTTATGACAGACAGGAAGACACTGGGAGTTGCACCGGTTAACTACAGCTGTCTCGTATTAGTCCACAGGTTAATTGGATAGATGGTTGGTTACTGAAGTACATGTACGATAAAGCATTGAAAATGCTAATACGTTTCAGAGCTACAGGCATTTCAGACATGTGAACCCGCTCCCATCCCTGCTGTGCTTGTAACTTGCAGGTTGTGTTTGAATGTAATTGTGTGTAATTGTGTTACTTGCTGCCGCCTGCAGCTGTATTTATTTCTGTCTTAAACAATAGTTTCACACAATTGTGTCCGCGGTCCGAGTGGAACCCTGGTCCTAGAGGAGACAACGAGGGCTGTTCCTGCTTTACCTCCTGCTTTCCCTTTGTGTCCTGCAGGTACCAGACCCCCGAGTGTGACAGCGCAGCGCGGTCTCGCAGCTCAGAGGCAGAGGATCCCTTCAGGGACAGAGAGCTGCCAGGTGAGCCGCGCCCCGGTGTGGGCTGCAGAGAGAGAGGCCAGGGATTGAGTGCACAGGGTTTGCAACTTTATACATGGGATCTGTCTCTACCTAACCCTAACCCTAACCCTAACCTGAGATTGAGAGAATTTATTGAGATCTGATCTTTGTAGAAATTTATTGGACATATTGGATATATGGAGGCGTCTCTCCGCCTGTACATCTGTCCGTCTTTATGTCACACTTTCATTTTTACATGTACAGACATGCTCAAATTTGTTGGTACCCCTCCACAAAAAACGAAGAATGCACAATTTTCTCTGAAATAACTTGAAACTGACAAAAGTAATTGGCATCCACCATTGTTTATTCCATATTTAATAGAAATCAGACTTTGCTTTTGATTTTTTATTCAACATAATATTGTAAATAAGAAAACAAATGAAAATGGCATGGACAAAAATGATGGGACCGCTAACCTAATATTTTGTTGCACAACCTTTAGAGGCAATCACTGCAATCAAACGTTTTCTGTAGCTCTCAATGAGACTTCTGCACCTGTTAACAGGTAGTTTGGCCCACTCTTCCTGAGCAAACTCCTCCAGCTGTCTCAGGTTTGATGGGTGCCTTCTCCAGACTGCAAGTTTCAGCTCTTTCCATAGATCTTTGATAGGATTCAGATCAGGACTCATAGAAGGCCTCTTCAGAATAGTCCAATGTTTTGTTCTTATCCATTCTTGGGTGCTTTTAGCTGTGTGTTTTGGGTCATTATCCTGTAGGAGGACCCATGACCTGCGACAGAGACAGAGCTTTCTGACACTGGGCAGTACGTTTCGCTCCAGAATGCCTTGATAGTCTTGAGATTTCATTGTGCCCTGCACAGATTCAAGGCACCCTGTGCCAGGCGCAGCAAAGCAGCCCCAAAACATAACCGAGCCTCCTCCATGTTTCACTGTAGGTATGGTGTTCTTTTCTTTGAAAGCTTCATTTTTTCGTCTGTGAACATAGAGCTGTTGTGACTTGCCAAAAAGCTCCAGTTTTGACTCATCTGTCCAAAGGACATTCTCCCGAAGGATTGTGGCTTGTCAATATGCATTTTAGCAAATTCCAGTCTGGCTTTTTTATGTTTTTCTTTCAAAAGTGGAGTCCTCCTGGGTCTTCTTCCATGGAGCCCACTTTCGCTCAAAAAGCGACGGATGGTGCGATCAGAAACTGACGTACCTTCACCTTGGAGTTCAGCTTGTATCTCTTTGGCAGTTATCCTTGGTTCTTTTTCTACCATTCGCACTATCCTTCTGTTCACTCTGTGGTCGATTTTCCTCCTCTTGCGGCCGCGCCCAGGAGGTTGGCTACAGTTCCATGGACCTTAAACTTCTTAATAATATTTGCAACTGTTGTCACAGGAACATCAAGCTGCTTGGAGATGGTCTTGTAGCCTTTACCTTTACCATGCTTGTCTATTATTTTCTTTCTGATCTCCTCAGACAACTCTCTCCTTTGCTTTCTCTGGTCCATGTTCAGTGTGGTGCACACAATGATACCAAACAACACAGTGACTACTTTTCTCCATTTAAATAGGCTGAATGACTGATTACAAGATTGGAGACATGTGTGATACTAATTAAAGAAACTAATTAGTTTGAAATATCACTATAATCCAATTATTTATTATCTTTTCTAAGGGGTACCAACAAATGTGTCCAGGCCATTTTAGAATATCTTTGTAGAATAAGCAATAATTCATCTCTTTTCACAGCTTCTTTGCTTTATTCTATGACATACCAAAGGCATGCAAGTATACATGATAAAATAGCTTTTAATTTCATCACTTTTCAGGAGGAATGAAGCATTATTTCAATGAGCTGTAAGGGTACCAACAAATTTGAGCACGTCTGTATCTTAAGAACACAAGAAGTTATTCCATGTATTGTAAATCCAGTCATTGAGATTGTCATTGTCCTGCATGCTTGTGCTGTCATGATGCCTCCTCCATGTGGGATTAAAGTAGAAAGGAAGAGGGAAGAATACACTCTGGTGATAGCTGGTCACAAAACTTTAAAGCCCTTAAAATTTAAAGGACAGTTTGCTTTATTTATAACATTGTTTAACAAGAATATAAACTTCGAACCCCCAAACTGGGCTTAAAAATGATCAGTTTTATAAAGGAAATCTGATGTCCTGAAGCTCCCTCGCACTTTGTTCTTCCCATTTATATAACACCAGGATCCATAATAGCAGGGATACCCGTACAGTCTCATCAAATTTGAAAATATAGCCCAGTTATATTGCTAGGTTTTTATTATCCATATATTCTCTGTTTGGGGTCTGCATAAAAAAAATTAAAACATGTTTTCAGATAAAAAGCAGCTTAATTACAAGAATAACAAATACTTGTCAGATTCCCCTGTCTTTTGAAGATTTGAATGCCGTAATGTCTCATTTAGCACTCAATTAAAGATTCACTGACGCGTTCACTCGCAGGGCCTGTCGTACATCACAGATACTAATTGGATTCACCTGGGCTCCCAAATACCTTCTCTTCCCACGGAATGCTGTGAGCCAGCAGAAAAGCTATGAAAATAAGAAAAAAAAGACCCAAGACCGGTAAAATGAGAAGATTCATTTATTACATTCTGGCGTTTGAAGTCCTCTTTACAGACACAATTAGGGAGGAAAAATTCTCACTGGCCGTGAGAGCTATAAAACCTATTCATCTGGGCAATTAAAAAAACATTACCTTAGGTGTTGGGCGGCAGCGAGTCGTAAAACTTAACAGGGCTGTGCGCTGCCGAGAGGGGCCTGCACAAGGTAGGGGCTGCTCTCCACACACTGTCAAGAGGGTCCTGCGAGGGGCTGCTCTCCACACGCTGTCGAGAGGGTCCTGCACAGGGTAGGGGGTGCTCTCCACACGCTGTCGAGAGGGGCCTGCACAAGGTAGGGGCTACTCTCCACAAGCTGTCGAGAGGGTCCTGCAAGGGGCTGCTCTCCACACGCTGTTGAGAGGGTCCTGCACAGGGTAGGGGCTCCTCTCCACATGCTGTCGAGAGGGGCCTGCACAAGGTAGGGGCTGCTCTCCACACGCTGTCAAGAGAGTCCTGCACAGGGTAGGGTCTCCTCTCCACACACTGTCGAGAAGGTCCAGCGAGGGGCTGCTCTCCACACGCTGTCGAGAGGGTCCTGCGAGGGGCTGCTCTCCACACGCTGTCGAGAGGGTACTGTGAGGGGCTGCTCTCCACACGCTGTCGATAGGGTCCTGCACAGGGTAGGGGCTGCTCTCCACATGCTGTCGAGAGGGTCCTGCACATGGTAGAGGCTGCACTCCACATGCTGTCGAGAGGGTCCTGCACAAGGTAGGGGCTGTTCTCAACACGCTGTTGAGAGGGTCCTGCACAAGGTAGGGGCTGCTCTCCACACGCTGTTGAGAGGGTCCTGCGAGGGGCTGCTCTTCACACGCTGTCGAGAGGGTCCTGCGAGGGGCTGCTCTCCACACGCTGTCGAGAGGGTCCTGCGAGGGGCTGCTCTCCACACGCTGTCGAGAGGGTCCTGTGAGGGGCTACTCTCCACACGCTGTCGAGAGGGTCCTGCACAAGGTAGGGGCTGCTCTCCACACACTGTCGAGAGGGTCCTGCACAGGGTAGGGCTGCTCTCCACACGCTGTCGAGAGGGTCCTGCACAGGGTAGGGCTGCTCTCCACACGCTGTCGAGAGGGTCCTGCACAGGGTAGGGCTGCTCTCCACACGTTGTCGAGAGGGGCCTGCACAAGGTATGTGTTGCTCTCCACACGCTGTCGAGAGGTTCCTGCACAGGGTAGGGGCTCCTCTCCACACACTGCCGAGAGGGTCCTGCGCAGGTTAGGGGCTGCTTTCCACACGCTGTCGAGAGGGTCCTGCGAGGGGCTGCTCTCCACACACTGTTGAGAGGGTCCTGCACAGGGTAGGGGCACCTCTCCACACACTGTCGAGAGGCTCCTGCGAGGGGCTGCTCTCCACACGCTGTCGAGAGGGTCCTGCGAGGGGCTGCTCTCCCACGCTGTCAGAGGGTCCTGCGAGGGGCTGCTCTCCACACGCTGTCGAGAGGGTCCTGCACAGGGTAGGGCTGCTCTCCACATGCTGTCGAGAGGGTCCTGCACAGGGTGGGGCTGCTCTCCACACGCTGTCGAGAGGGTCCTGCACAGGGTAGGGGCTGCTCTCCACACGCTGTCGAGAGGGTCCTGCGAGGGGCTGCTCTCCACACGCTGTCGAGAGGGTCCTGCGCAGGGTAGGGGCTGCTCTCCACACGCTGTCGAGAGGGTCCTTGTGGCGGACTGTCCCGCCCCTATATGTATTTGTATTATTATTTGTATTTTTGTTTGCGGCGCAGTTCAAAGCGCCGCGTATTTGTTATTGTTTTTATATTTTAAAAACTTCGTGAGGATGCGTGGCTGATCAGCTACTGATTATTTAACTAGCTGACAGTCATGCATCCTTACTAAACTCGTGCAGACTGTGGCCGAGGGGTAATAAGATAATTAACAGCTAGTTAACCCCTCGGCCAGAATATAAGAACCTGCAGCTGTCCGTGCTCGGGGGAGAGTGTGCAGAGGAGAGTACGGGGAGCGGAGAGAGCGAGGAGAGAGAAACTACATCTAAAAACAACTGCTAAGTATCGTGCTGGTGGTAAAACCAGCACGCTTATTTGTTTGTTTATTTGTTTGGCCAACGTGCCCTTTTGTTTTGTTGTTTGTTTAAATCTTTTGTTTTGTTTTATTATTTAATAAATACGCTGAGCGCAGTTGCGTTCAGCTTCACCCGCCCATCCATTGTTTTGTTTCTGGTACTTCCTGGTCCGTGACGTCACCACACCAGCTGCTTGGTCACATATGGTGTCCTGTGTGGGACAAACAACGCCTCCAGGAGCCGGGCCAGGAACAGCAAAGCGCGTTTTTTTGTTCATTTTTTTCCAAAAATAGTGGTTTTTTGTTTGGAGAAAAAAACAAAAAATAATTAAATAATGGGAAGAAAAAGGGGAAGAGAGAGGAATGGTCAGCCCCCACAACAGAGGGACAGTGGAAGCCAGAGGATGGACCCTAAGCTCCGGCCATGGGATCTCGCATGGTGGGTACAAAGGGAGGACTCCATGGAGGAGGAGGAGCGGTGTACATACTGCCATCGATTTGGGCATGAGGAGGAAAGCTTCCCAGAGGTCGACCGGGACACAGATGAGGAAAGGGATGAGCCCGAAGTCCCATTGTGTCCAGCGCCCAGAAGGGGGGAGCGCGAGCATCCAGCGCCCAGAAGTGGGGGGAGTGCGAGCATCCAGCGCCCAGAAGGGGGGGAGCGCGGGCATCCAGCGCCCGGAAGGGGGGAGCCTGTGCATCCAGCGCCCAGAAGGGGGGAGCCCGTGCATCCAGCGCCCAGAAGGGGGGAGTCCGTGCATCCAGCGCCCAGAAGGGGGAGCCCGTGCATTCAGCGCCCAGAAGGGGGGAGCCCGTGCATCCAGCGTCCAGAAGGGGGGAGCCCATAGGTCCAGAACCTAGGCCTCCAGGAGCAGAGCAGCGGGAGCTGCCTCTGCCTCCGCCACCTCCACCGCTTCCACCACCAGGAGCAGAGCAGTGGGAGCTGCCTCTGCCTCCGCCACCTCCACTGCTAGGAGCAGAGCAGCGGGAGCTGCCTCTGTCTCTGCCACCTCCATCTCCACCTCCACCAGCAGAGGGTGAATGCCTGCTGGTTCCGCCTCAGCCGCCGAGGGAGGACTGCTTACCGCTCCCAGCTCCACCAGCAGAGGGTGAATACCTGCTGGTTACGTCTCAACCGCTGTGGGAGAACAGCTTGCCACTCCCACCTCCACCAGCAGAGGGTGAATGCCTGCTGGTTCCGTCTCAAGCGCCGTGGGAGGACAGCTTACCACTCCCACCTCCACCAGCAGAGGGTGAATGCCTGCTGCTTCCGTCTCCACCGCCGTCTGAGGACTGCTTGCCCCTCCCACCTCTACCAGCAGAGGGTGAATACCTGCTCGTTCCATCTCCATTTCCATCAGCAGAGGGTGAATACCTGCTGGTTCCACCTCCACCGTCATGGGAAGGACTGCTCCTGCCCTGCCTTGCTCTGCCCAAGGATGCCTGCCTCGCACCACCCAAGGATGCCTGCCTCGCACTGCCCAAGGATGCCTGCCATGCATCGCCTGGGGCTGCCTGTTGCTCCGCATCGCCTGGGGCTGCCTGTGGCTGCCTGTGGCTCCGCATCGCCTGGGGCTGCCTGTTGCTCTGCATCGCCTGGGGCTGCCTGTTGCTCCGCATCGCCTGGAGAGCCACCAGTTACATGGTACGAGGGAGAAGTGGAGCTCCCGCTGCCGCCTCCATGGCCAGGGGCTCCCCTCCCGAGTTCGCCTCCGGAGGGTCCGCTGCTGCTGCCGTCGCCTCCTGAGGGTCCGCTGCTGCTGCCGCCGTCGCCTCCCGAGGGTCCGCTGCTGCTGCCGTCGCCCGCCGAGGGTCCGGCTTTGCCTGGGGTCATTACAAGTCCTACTGTGGCTGGAGCCCCATGAAGGGCAGCTGCCGGCCACGAAGAAGGGGGGGAAGGTCAGGAGACCAGCTCCCCCAGCCGCACTTTCGCGGCAGGAGAACGGGTGGCCGGAGCCCCACGGAGGGGAGCTGCCGGCCATGAAGAAGGGGGGGAAGGTCAGGAGACCAGCTCCCCCCACAGCAATTTCGCTGCAGGAGGAGAACGGTGGCGGAGCCCCACGGAGGGGAGCTGCAAGCCACGAAGTTGGGGGAGGTCTGGAGACCACCCCCAAAATTTCCTTGGCCGGAGGAGCTGGCCTGTGCGCAGTCCACCGGAACGCTACGGCTGTTTGGGTGGGAGGAGGATATCCAACCATGGCCGCCACCTTTGCCCCGTTGCTGCCCCTGTTCCTGGGCCGGGACTGCTAGCTGGGACTTTGGGGACTAAGGGGGGAGGTGGCCAAAAAGGCCATGTGTGCTGCGCACAAGGGGGGGCATGTGTAGCGGAGTGTCCCGCCCCTATATGTATTTGTATTATTATTTGTATTATTGTTTGCGGCGCAGATAAAAGCGCTGCGTATTTGTTATTGTTTTTATATTTTAAAAACTTTGTGAGGATGCGTGGCTGATCAGGGGGCGAGGGGCTGCTCTCCACATGCTGTCGAGAGGGTCCTGCACAGGGTAGGGGCTGCTCTCCACACGCTGTCGAGAGGGTCCTGCGAGGGGCTGCTCTCCACACGCTGTCGAGAGGGTCCTATGCAGGGTAGGGGCTGCTCTCCACACGCTGTCGAGAGGGTCCTGCGCAGGGTAGGGGCTGCTCTCCACACGCTGTTGAGAGGGTCCTGTGCAGGGTAGGGGCTGCTGTCCACACGCTGTTGAGAGGGTCCTGCGCAGGGTAGGGGCTGCTCTCCACATGCTGTCGAGAGGGTCCTGCGAGGGGCTGCTCTCCACACGCTGTTGAGAGGGTCCTATGCAGGGTAGGGGCTGCTCTCCACACGCTGTCGAGAGGGTCCTGCGCAGGGTAGGGGCTGCTCTCCACATGCTGTCGAGAGGGTCTGCGAGGGGCTGCTCTCCACACGCTGTCGAGAGGGTCTGCGAGGGGCTGCTCTCCACACGCTGTCGAGAGGGTCCTGCGCAGGGTAGGGGCTGCTCTCCACACGCTGTTCAGAGGGTCCTGCACAGGGTAGGGGCTGCTCTCCACATGCTGTCGAGAGGGTCTGCAAGGGGCTGCTCTCCACACGCTGTCGAGAGGGTCCTGCGCAGGGTAGGCGCTGCTCTCCACATGCTGTCGAGAGGGTCCTGCGCAGGGTAGGAGCTGCTCTCCACACGCTGTCGAGAGTGTCCTGTGCAGGGTAGGGGCTGCTCTCCACACGCTGTCAAGAGGGTCCTGTGCAAGGTAGGGGCTGCTCTCCACACGCTGTCGAGAAGGTCCTGCACAGGTTAGGGGCTGCTCTCCACACGCTGTCGAGAGGGGCCTGCGAGGGGCTGCTCTCCACACGCTGTTGAGAGGGTCCTGCGAGGGGCTGCTCTCCACACGCTGTCGAGAGGGTCCTGCGAGGGGCTGCTCTCCACACGCTGTCGAGAGGGTCCTGCAAGGGGCTGCTCTCCACATGCTGTCAAGAGGGTCCTGCACAGGGTAGGGGCTGCTCTCCACATGCTGTCGAGAGGGTCCTGCGAGGGGCTGCTGTCCACATGCTGTCGAGAGGGTCCTGCACAGGGTAGGGGCTGCTCTCCACACGCTGTCGAGAGGGTCCTGCGAGGGGCTGCTCTCCACACGCTGTCGAGAGGGTCCTGCGAGGGGCTGCTCTCCACACGCTGTCGAGAGGGTCCTGCGAGTGGCTGCTCTCCACAAGCTGTCGAGAGGGTCCTGCGAGGAGCTGCTCTCCACACGCTGTCGAGAGGGTCCTGCGCAGGGTAGGGGCTGCTCTCCATCACCTCACACTTTTTCTTCTTTTTCTTTTTTCTTTTTTCTTTCTTTTCATTTCTAGGATTTACATTGGCATACATGCTTATTTTTTTATAAACATTATTATTTAAAGAATATACAAGCAAATATAAGGCTTGACCGATTAGGTCAGCATAGTTTAAAGCCACAGGTTTCTATGCAAGGGCTTTTTGATTGCTTTGGGTTTGTGTTCCTTCCAGATAGACTCCATGCACTTTATATTGCACAGGATTACGAGCCGCGCACATTGAGGTGTTCCAAGAAGAGTCATAGAAATATGTAAATCATTACAAGAAGTTTTGTTTTTAATCAATGACTCATTATTACTGAGAACTTGACGCATGCCTGTGTGATAAAAATCATGAGATCCGATGTTATAAGAATAGCTGAAAAATTAATCCCAGATTCTCCTTCAAACGTGTGCAGTGGGGGCGGGGGGCGGTGGGGTATGTACTGTGAGTGCCTCCCACTCGGGGTAGATATACTGAGCATTTACTGAAATTTAAAAATGTTAGTCCTTGTTTCAAGCAAAAAAAAAAAACTATACCCTTATTTTCAACTTTTTATTCCTGCACAAGTCAGCATGCGGAGGAAGTATCTTTGCTAATTCATCTGCTCTAAAGTCCTAAAGTTGCAGTGGCTCATATAAGAGGTTTCCCTGAGAGGTTCTGCATTGTTTTCAGTTAGACACTTATGGGTTGCACTAAATATACAAAACCAACACAACAAATGAACTTTCCCCTTAACAGCCCCCTAATTCAAATCCACATTCACCGCTCTTTCAATTCCTTGTGCCATAAACTATTTGAGTGTTGTGGAAACTCATCTGACAGAATGCAATGGCACTGTTCACTTCAACCTGTGACTTGGCTGCCATGCTGCGGCCATTCGACATTTTGGTTTCTGTATGAGATATTGACTTCATATCCAGTACGTATCTGTAGCTGAAGTTTGATTGTGGATATCGTACAAAGTTAACCATTTTGTGGTAGTAATTACACAAACTTAAACTGACCTCTGAACCACAATGGCTGCCATGATCCCACTCCCTTTTGTTTTGGTTCAGGATGCCCAGGCACGAAGAAAGTGGAGTTCATCACCAGCTTGCTGGATGCCCTCTCTACCGACATGGTGCAGGCTATAAACTCACCAGCTCCATCTGGTGTTGGGAGGTAAGCGATGCTCCTCTAGCTGATCAAGCGTTCTTCACTAACTGTGATTTGATATGTGGGTGTGGCCACACTAATGGGGACACACATATCAAAAAATGTAACACTTGTGTACTAAATGATTTGAAAGTCTAATGTTCTAAATCAGAGTAGAAAGATGACTGTTAAATAAAAACCCACCTGTCTATTTTTCATGGAGTTGTGGATTTATATTATCAAGCAGACAACACGGGCATCTTTGAATCAGATCCATTTTTTAATGGTAGGGAACAAACTTGAGAAGGGGGTGTTAGCACTATTTACCTTTCAATTCAGGATCCCTGTCCTGAGCTCTTAAATCAGAATTCGATTAGTAATCCATGTTTTAAACTCCCTTGTAACTGTGATATGTGAAGTACCCCAGGGGGTAGTATTGGTATACTAGCTGTATTGGTATACTATCAGTGAGCAAGGGCGGTGCTTGTGTTGTGTTAGTGACATCGTATCCACGTGGGGTTGAGTCTGGATATATCAACTGTGTGTGGGGTAGGGGCTTTGAGCTTTGTATCAGTAATGGGTATTACAGGTGTCACCACACTTACTCTAGCCAATCCACTTAACTAAAAGGCCACAGTGCCCATGCGTCCTTATTTATAACCCCTAGGCCATAATGCCTCCAATAATTACTATGTTTAAGCTCACTTGTACAGTGCCTTCAAGATTCTCAGCATTTAACCTCTATGCCACTCTACCTGTCGATACCTTATCACCAACCCCTAAGACCACACTGCCTCCCAGTCTCTCAGCTCTAACCACTATACCACACTGCCTCCCAGTCTGTCAGCTCTAACCACTAGACCACACTGCCTCACAGTCTCTCAGCTCTAACCACTAGACCACACTGCCTCACAGTCTGTCAGCTCTAACCACTAGACCACACTGCCCCCCAGTCTCTCAGCTCTAACCACTTGACCACACTGCCTCACAGTCTCTCAGCTCTAACCACTTGACCACACTGCCTCACAGTCTCTCAGCTCTAACCACTATACCACACTGCCTCACTGTCTTTCAGATCTAACCACTAGACCACACAGCCTCCCAGTCCCTCAGCTCTAACCACTAGACCATACTACCTCCCAGTCTCTCAGCTCTAACCACTAGACCACACTGCCTCCCAGTGGCCAGGCTGTGCTGAAATGGAAGGTTGCTTGCCTTTGTTTTGTTTTGTTTGAATCCCTCTGGTTTGAGGCATTCCCCTTCTCAAATTGCTAATTTGCTTATCTGATGAACCACAGCAAGAGGCCGGAGGAGATGAACAGACTTTGAGTAAGTGATTCATGGGGGCCACTGAGATACAGTATCTCATGGGCATCTTTGCCATCGTGAAGCTGTGTAGCCCCTAGTAGGAGATAAATACTTGTAAACTGAGCATTATTATTAATTGAAGATATTTATATAAAACAGTTCCAGAGATAGCACACATAGAATTTAGAGATCATTTTGTACTGTGAAATTTGGCCAGGGTGCTCTTCTTCAAAATGGTGCCAAAGGAACAGAGAATTGGCTTGGTTTTCCATGACCATCACTTGAGGGCAAAGGCTTTACACAATCCTTGTATCATAGTTATAATGTAATATAAAGATAATATAAATAGAAATGTTGGCACAATAGAACTGAGAGCCTCTCAGAATGACTGCAAACACGTATGACCTTTTAAAGCTGTCTTGTGAATAACATTCTCAACTCAAAAACAATACAATCATTTCAAAAAGACATATAAAACAATACAACTATAATATTATTTCAGTCTAACAGTAAGCAACAATGCTAACCGCTATACAGACGTGCTCAAATTTGTTGGTACCCTTACAGCTCATTGAAATAATGCTTCATTCCTCCTGAAAAGTGATGAAATTAAAAGCTATTTTATCATGTATACTTGCATGCCTTTGGTATGTCATAGAATAAAAAACAAAGATGCTGTGAAAAGAGATGAATTATTGCTTATTCTACAAAGATATTCTAAAATGGCCTGGACACATTTGTTGGTACCCCTTAGAAAAGATAATAAATAATTGGATTATAGTGATATTTCAAACTAATTAGTTTCTTTAATTAGTATCACACATGTCTCCAATCTTGTAATCAGTCATTCAGCCTATTTAAATGGAGAAAAGTAGTCACTGTGCTGTTTGGTATCATTGTGTGCACCACACTGAACATGGACCAGAGAAAGCAAAGGAGAGAGTTGTCTGAGGAGATCAGAAAGAAAATAATAGACAAGCATGGTAAAGGTAAAGGCTACAAGACCATCTCCAAGCAGCTTGATGTTCCTGTGACAACAGTTGCAAATATTATTAAGAAGTTTAAGGTCCATGGAACTGTAGCCAACCTCCTGGGCGCGGCCACAAGAGGAAAATCGACCCCAGATTGAACAGAAGGATAGTGCGAATGGTAGAAAAAGAACCAAGGATAACTGCCAAAGAGATACAAGCTGAACTCCAAGGTGAAGGTACGTCAGTTTCTGATCGCACCATCCGTCGCTTTTTTGAGCGAAAAGTGGGCTCCATGGAAGAAGACCCAGGAGGACTCCACTTTTGAAAGAAAAACATAAAAAGCCAGACTGGAATTTGCTAAAATGCATATTGACAAGCCACAATCCTTCTGGGAGAATGTCCTTTAGACAGATGATTCAAAACTGGAGCTTTTTGGCAAGTCACATCAGCTCTATGTTCACAGACGAAAAAATGAAGCTTTCAAAGAAAAGAACACCATACCTACAGTGAAACATGGAGGAGGCTCGGTTATGTTTTGGGGCTGCTTTGCTGCGCCTGGCACAGGGTGCCTTGAATCTGTGCAGGGCACAAAGAAATCTCAAGACTATCAAGGCATTCTGGAGCGAAACGTACTGCCCAGTGTCAGAAAGCTCTGTCTCTGTCGCAGGTCATGGGTCCTCCAACAGGATAATGACCCAAAACACACAGCTAAAAGCACCCAAGAATGGATAAGAACAAAACATTGGACTATTCTGAAATGGCCTTCTATGAGTCCTGATCTGAATCCTATCGAACATCTATGGAAAGAGCTGAAACTTGCAGTATGGAGAAGGCACCCATCAAACCTGAGACAGCTGGAGCAGTTTGCTCAGGAAGAGTGGGCCAAACTACCTGTTAACAGGTGCAGAAGTCTCATTGAGAGCTACAGAAAACGTTTGATTGCAGTGATTGCCTCTAAAGGTTGTGCAACAAAATATTAGGTTAGCGGTCCCATTATTTTTGTCCATGCCATTTTCATTTGTTTTATTATTTACAATATTATGTTGAATAAAAAATCAAAAGCAAAGTCTGATTTCTATTAAATATGGAATAAACAATGGTGGATGCCAATTACTTTTGTCAGTTTCAAGTTATTTCAGAGAAAATTGTGCATTCTTTGTTTTTTGTGGAGGGGTACCAACAAATTTGAGCACGTCTGTATTACTGAGAAGTGTTTGAATGCATTCTCAGTGTCAGGAAGAGTGCTTTAGAGTCCAGGGTAGGGACTAGTGTTACGGGATGGGACCTGATTCACTGATAACAGGCTGCTAGTTATAGTTTCTTTCTGTCCTGAAAGGAACATTTCACCTGTGCAGTGAGTCGTGAGGCTGATTTGAACCCCCGCCCCTTTGCTGTCGGCAGGTTCTCGGAGCCAGACCCCAGCCACACTCTGGAGGAGCGGGTGGTTCACTGGTACTTCGGGCAGCTCGACAACAATGGCAGCAGCGACATCAACAAGAAGGAGCTGAAGCCCTTCAAGCGCTACGTCAAGAAGAAAGCCAAGCCCAAGAAATGTGCCCGCAAGTTCACAGAGTACTGCGACCTCAACAAGGACAAGGCCATCTCTCTGCTGGAGCTCCAGGGCTGTCTGGCTGTCAGCAAGGACGCAGGTGGGCAGGCTTGCACTCATTGCTTTGGGTGGAATAATCAATACTAACCAATGCATTGAGAACAAAAGGTGTAGACTTCACAAAATAATCAATACTAACCAATGCATTGAGAACAAAAGGTGTAGACTTCACAAAATAATCAATACTAACCAATGCATTGAGAACAAAAGGTGTAGACTTCACAAAATAATCAATACTAACCAATGCATTGAGAATAAAAGATGTAGACCACAAAATAATCAATACTAACCAATGCATTGAGAACAAAAGGTGTAGACTTCACAAAATAATCAATACTAACCAATGCATTGAGAAGAAAAGATGTAGCCTTCACAAAATAATCAATACTAACCAATGCATTGAGAACAAAAGGTGTAGACTTCACAAAATAATCAATACTAACCAATGCATTGAGAACAAAAGGTGTAGACTTCACAAAATAATCAATACTAACCAATGCATTGAGAACAAAAGATGTAGACTTCACAAAATAATCAATACTAACCAATGCATTGAGAACAAAAGATGTAGACTTCACAAAATAATCAATACTAACCAATGCATTGAGAATAAAAGGTGTAGACTTCACAAAATAATCAATACTAACCAATGCATTGAGAACAAAAGGTGTAGACTTCACAAAATAATCAATACTAACCAATGCATTGAGAACAAAAGGTGTAGACTTCACAAAATAATCAATACTAACCAATGCATTGAGAACAAAAGGTGTAGACTTCACAAAATAATCAATACTAACCAATGCATTGAGAATAAAAGGTGTAGACTTCACAAAATAATCAATACTAACCAATGCATTGAGAACAAAAGGTGTAGACTTCACAAAATAATCAATACTAACCAGTGCATTGAGAACAAAAGGTGTAGACTTCACAAAATAATCAATACTAACCAATGCATTGAGAACAAAAGGTGTAGCCTTCACAAAATAATCAATACTAACCAATGCATTGAGAACAAAAGGTGTAGACTTCACAAAATAATCAATACTAACCAGTGCATTGAGAATAAAAGGTGTAGACTTCACAAAATACAACTGAAATCAAATCAATGTGGAGATTATTATATATCACTTGTTTTACAACTACATTTCATTTCATTTTGTTACTCCTGTCATTATCTCCTGTCAGTCCATGTCTCCTGCTCTTCCGTGTGTGTGTTGGGGGGGGAGTTTCAATGTAAACAAGGCGACACTGGTCAGTGAAAGCAGGGAACATGAGTTAATATGAGTGGCTATGGATAAAAGTGCAGCACACAACTGAATCCCTGGCACAATTACCAGTCTCTTAAAACAATCAAGGGAAATACAGTAATTACATTTTAAATGGGTAGTTTTGCATTAATCCAACACCTTATTTTGTACATTCAGTCAATTGGTTAATATATGCGTTGAGAAAACTGTGTTATTAAAAAGCAAGAACATTTTATTTTTTTCATTAGCTTCTGCCATTTTTCATCACCAAGCAATTACACATGGATGAGTTTTAGTCCAGAAAAGCACAAGGACAGCATGTGTTTCTGGATAGCAAGCTACATGAGGCTCTAAATAGGGAAGCAGGGTGATTAATCCATGAATGAACTGAGGCTCGCAAAAAAAAGCCATGCCGATCAATAAACGATTGATCTATTACCGGTTGCATCTGTAGTCTTTACATTGTGATCATAGTTAACGGAGCAATGATTCACTCTCAGAAGATGTTGCAGCTCACTTGTCCTAATAGGTAAAATACATGTCTGTGAGGCACACACAACCATATACAGCACTCTGTCTATCTGACTTGCTCATCAAACAATCATGAAATATCAAGGGCAGGGCCTTATTCACTGAAGTACAATGTGTGGTATTGTACTATCAACATAGCCTAACTGTGAATTAACCAAAGCTGCTTTGGGGATATCCACACATGCATGGCTTATCTAGCTCACATCAAGTGATGAATTCTGGAACTGGTACAGGACAAGCCATAGGGAACACAGGGATGCAATACAATGTAACCATAGGGAGCACTATTGATTCCCATATCTCAAAATTAATTAACTTGAGTGCTGCAATGCAGAATGAATAATCCAAGGCCTCCAATACACAGCTTCATAGTTAATGAATTTATTAAACATGCAATTGCACATGTAGGCTTCAACAATGCCTCTGTCGCACAATTTCTTAACTGTATAATTGTGCTTTATCCCAGCTCTGTATTAAAAAAAACAACCACTTGCAAGAAAGATGGAAGCTTAGAAGGAGGGAAAACAGTGATAGAATGTGAGCCTGGCATAGCGGAGACACAGGCAGAGTGAGAGAGAAGTTCCCCTGACAGAAAGACCCTGCTCCCTGCCTGCTGGCTCCCACCTGGGATTGAGAGAGTTGGAAGCGTGCCGCCCAGGATGACAGCACGCTCCTGCTGATGTGCTCAGAGTGGAGGGGGGCTGAGCCACTCTGACTAAACTGTACACACTTCTGGGCTCAATTCACACACTGCTCTGTGATGAACCCATTATTGTAGTTTATTGGTGCAAAATACGTAGTTTATATATATATATATATATAAATAAATACGCAATACAGTATTTTTGTCAGTTCTTCACCTCCTTCTTTCACGATCTCAATCGTTATCCCGTCTTCTCCGGGTGCTTTTCCTGTCTTCATATGTTTGACAGCATGTTTCACTTCTTCCGGTAGAACGCCTGGTATTTCTTCCTCGGGTTGTGTTTTTTCCGTCTCGTCTTCGTCATCTGCTGCGTTGCTCTTTTCATCTTGATATCATTTTCTGTAAAAGTCTTCGACTCTCTTCAGAATCAATTCACGGTTCTTGATGACAGTCCCGTCCTCTTGTTTGATTGCTAAAATCTGTTTTTTCCCCCGACAATTAGTCTTTGTTTTGCTTTCTTCATGCTTCGGTTGTTTTCAATAGTTTTCTCTACCAACCTACAGTTGAACGACCGTGTATCCTCAGTAATGCGCTTTCTTACTGTCTTGCAGACAGCTGCTTTTTGTTTCACTTCCCTTCTTTTCTTCATGAGGTATGTAGTCTCTTGCATGATCTTCTGGTCGTATTTTGTACTCTGTGTTCCATTAATGTTTTTTGCTGTTTCTGCAATTACTTGAGTCACTTCCTCATAGATTTTGTTTACCTCGATTGCTTCATCTTTTTACAGATCTTGAAGAGCACTGAATCTATTCTTCAGTTCCAGTTGAAACACCAGGCTTTGCTTCTGGAGCATTTTTACGTTGATTTGTGTTGGATTTCATCATCGCTTAGTCATACGATGTCCGTAACCCGGTGATTCCTCTGCTTTCATGATTAACCGGCCGCTGGGGAATGAGGGCCATGTTTTTGTCTGTGCTTTCATCATGGGGGGTGGTTGGCCATAACTCACCACGCTGGCCAGGCGGGTTGGTGAGTGCCCCTTCCCCTTTGGCCGAGTATGTTACTCAAGCTTTTACAGCATGGTTGAAAGTATCACTTATGTACTAATTTTAAAAAAAAAAACGTAAATAATACCTTAAGTTTAAAAGTTTAGTCTGCACGTTGCCAGAAGCTGTCAGGCAGCTTCTTCCACAGCTAGCCAATCACAAGTGATAGGGGTGGGAAGTAAACACTTCTCTAATGTGTTTTCAGAAACTTGCGTGGCTCTCTAGAAATATACCAGAACGAACATATGAAAAATAAATAAATAAAAACGACTTGTCCGATGGGCAAAGTACAACGGCAAAACTTGTTGTCCATCACACAAATCGTGTTGTCCCGGGCGTCGGGTGATACGAATTTTACACACCCCTGTGTAAGCATTCATGCATAAACAAGATAGTCATGAAAAGCCATGACTTGCAGTCGTGGTATTCATGACATCTCCTCTTATAGATTATTTATGGTGATCTCATGTCTACAGCATCTAATACAAACTATCTGGTAGAAGGTCTCTGATACAAAGTGATTTCAGGTAGCTGCATCACATCAATATCAGGGTCAGCTATATATTCTAAGGACCTAATTTACTAAGTGTACTAAATGTAGCTGTAATGTGCACATTAAGTAGAGAGCCTAACGTGCACCATAAATCTAAAGTTACTGTCCCATTTACTAACAGAGAACGCATTTACGTGCGCACTATCTGGCTAATTTACATCCCATAGCATGCACACTACATGTATTGTGAGCCATAACTCAATGTGCACGATAATGTCCGCAAGACCTACCCGTGACCACCGTGATATCAAAAGCCCCAGCAGTCCAGGTGTATCTTTTGGTCAGTAACTTGTTGTGAAAGGTGGTGGTGGCTTACATTGACCAAAAATGAGCGATCAACAGACACAGCCCTCTGCAGGAGACAGGCAGAGGCAACGCAAACTAAAACTGCATGCAGAGGAGTTAGAAATTCTAGTGGAGGAGGTTGTTTTAAATTATAATACAGTCGCCACCGCTTAGAACGGGTGCATTTGTGTTAACGTGATTCGCCCGCAGTAAGCGATGGGCAGTATTAGCACTAAAACATGAATGTAATAAAAAACAAGTGCAAAAAAGCAATGGAAGTGCAGAAATGTACAGGACAGGCAGGCTGCATTACTGCAAACTGTTTCCAGCGAAGAACTCTGTGATACGCCTCTGGACGATCTTTTTTTGGGAGGCAAACTTTGTCAGCGTTTTAAAAACAGTCCCAGTTTGGCTCTTTATCCGAATGCTGTTCCATAGCACCAGTCATCCAGGCGGTTCTGTTTGCTGGTAAACCACAGGCAGGTGGTGAACTCTAAAGCAGCGTGGGGGTTTCCATTGGCCAGTCACTAGCGGGTCTCATTTTTCACTGCCATCCACA
The DNA here is from genome assembly GCA_036884735.1 of Huso huso. Classification (NCBI taxonomy): domain Eukaryota; kingdom Metazoa; phylum Chordata; class Actinopteri; order Acipenseriformes; family Acipenseridae; genus Huso; species Huso huso. The sequence goes on from CM072676.1 coordinate 16,605,760, forward strand.
TTACTGCAAAGCAGAACTGAAATTCTTTCCTTTTCTTTTTCCAGCCATGCATGCTTGCTGATGTTTTTTCAAACTGTAAATCCAACACTGCGTACAGGGATTAAATAGCCAAGGTACAGTACAGGGGTAATCGCTCAGTAACGAGGTGAAAACAGCTGATTGATCGATCTGTCAAGCTGTTACTACAGTAAAGTTCTGCCTTTTATATTGAAATCTATGCGAATGGCAAGGTACCGAGGTGAAAACAGCTGATTGGTGGATTAGTAAGAGTGATTACTACAGTATAAGCAGTGCATTTGTTATATAAATCTGTGGGAATGGCACATAATGAGATCCAAACAGCTGAGTTTGCCCGAAATATACGACATGCTTAACACGGTATAAACGATGCCTCTGTTATTGAAATCAATGGGAATGGCAAATGGTAAACGCTATTTGCCCGATATCAGGACTAAAAATGTGCTTTTATAAAATGGCTTTCTTATCTTAGTGGGTTTTAATGTAACTTTAAAATTGCTGCTTTTGTAATATTATGTGTCTACTGTTATTTAAATGGTCTGATTGTGACATGCTATACAAATGTATTGTGGTTTGTTTTTTCTGCTATGTACTGTACAGTGCTTTGTGATACTTTTGTATAAAAAGCGCTATTAAATGCACGGCTCTATATGAAAACTTTAATGCAAGTAACACCTCCATGGTGCCAGATATATTTCAGCCCAGAAAAATAGGTTTAACTAGTGCACCTATCAGTGGATAAAGCCTGGTTTTCAAATAAACGAATTATCGGTCACTGTCACAAAGACGGCCGGAGTGGGTGGCGTCAGACCAGAAACAGGAAAATAAACAGAGAGAGATGTGGAGTTTGGTGAAGCTGAGCGAATGCTTTCGCTCAGCATTTAATAAATAAACAGAACAGAAAATAAACGGTGGTAACAAACAAAAACACAGGACACGGCACTTACGCCAAAATAAATATATAAACAAAACGGACTAAACAGTAAACAGTAAACGAACAGACAAACACGGTAAGAACACTTATCAGTTTACTTTAACTTGAACTCTTTTCTCCTTCTCTCTCTCCCGTTATCTACTCACCAAATACCCAAAAAACCCTGAGTGAGTGAAAAATGCTGTTTTTATGCAGTTGTACCGAGACTCGATTGCTAGTCAATCATTCAATTGGAATCTCGGTACAACTGCACGTGAATTAATTAAGTGCAATCCCGTGACACACATTATACACATTTTATCTGCACGTGATGTGATCATCCCGTGCCTAAATACAATTATACATTTTAAATAACATGTGAAACACAGACCCGTTTATCCCGTGTACCAACTACAATACACCAACATTTACACACAACACGTAACATATAACAGAAAATACACACAGGGGCGGGCACTTCGTCACAGTCACTTTAAGGTGCTTACCACGATTATCGCTATTTAGTAAATACAGCGTGACTAAAGCTCATCTCATTACTCCCAGAGCAGGGTTCCTCATTCAAATACATTATCATGCAATACCATACAAATCACATATTCATTTGTAGTTTGTATGCCCACTGTTTCGCGCGATAATGAATCAAATTACAATAGTAAATACGGAAGTCATGACCATGCTGCACACTAATTGTAGTTATGGTGCACCATGATGTTTAGGGCCCTTTCGTAAATGAGGCCCTGAACGCTGGTTTGCTGTACCACAGCAGTTTCTGTGTTTGTTCCAAACCCATGAAGTTGTCCTTTCTGATGATACTGTGGTCTGCTATTCCCAAGGCCTTCTTTGGGGTAAATGATTACTGTATAATGACATCTGCAATGCTATCTGGTCTAACCCCTGGATAGCAAGCAGGTGATCTTGGAGATGAAAAGGGAATCTTGTGTGTATGTAATCATCAGTAATGTTTAATTTCTCCTTTCTGTCTCCTCCCCAGGTAGTGCCGTCGGAAGCATCCATCCGGGGAAAAGACAAGGAGCCAATTCCTTCAGTAAGAAATAGATTGTTACTTTGACCAGCTTCCATTCAGTTCCAGCACTCCTGACATTTACTGTGTTATGGTATCAGTAGAATAATAAGTAAAGTACTGAGTTTACTAACTTGTCATCCGGCTTGTTAAAGATATGATTCATTGATTAATGGACATTCCACCCAAGATTGATTGACAATGGGGTATATTGATATCAAAGTGATTACTCCAGTCTTTGAAAATCTGAAAGTATACCCCCATGTTAGGATTAAACCACTGGAAATATAGCTGCCAGATCCTGAAAAAAACTAAAAGGTGCACAAATTCAAATGGTTTGAACCTGTACCCCTTTATTTCACCATGAAGGGAGTGCAGTAGTGGAAAAGGTCAATAAAAGTGAGTGGCGGTTCCCCAATACTGAAATGCAAGTTGTGCTTTTTACTGGGTTCTTTTTGTGAACGTTGTTTTAAAGAATCTGGTCCCTTTAACAGTTTGTTTTAACCCTCTGCAGTCCATTTATTAGGTGCACGTCAGGCGCGTCGGGTCCAATTTATTTTCACACGCGCAGTTAATTTTAGACTCGCTGTTTAAAAGTATTTTTTTTTCACAGTCAAACGGGTTTAAAAGGCCCTGCATATCAACAAAGCACACACTAGGCATCTCCAGCCCCGCCCCACCCTTTCATTCTCTATAGCTTTCACATATGCTAAGAAATAAATAATAATAATAATAATAGTCGTATATACCGATCAATCATCTCCTGATCACTCGTTTTATCACCAAACTCCTCAATAATGCAATCTAAGTCATTATTTTATTACTATTACATCTCAAAAAAGCTCTGCAAATGTCCGTGATATTCTCTGAGCGCTGATTCAGTAACAGCCAGCTTGTTTCCTTATGACCACCCCTATCCGATGCCAGGGGCAAGTATGTCTATTCATGAGATACGTCTCGGCTCCTGTCGCTCCCACTCAGCCATTGAATGGTTTTCTCGACTTTTTCCGGAGAACAGGGTCCGACATTGGACAGGATAGGAATAATTGCAATGTCGGACCAGGTCCGACATAGGACCGCAAAGGGTTAATATCCCAAAATAGTCATTTAAATGTTTGTGTCAGAGTTCTCCAAATTCTTAGAAAATGAATATTAACTACAGTAGGTGTAACAGGGAGGAGCTGGGTGCAAACCGGCGACCTCATGTGCTTTCATCTCACCGACAGGGGACAGGACAGAATCCCTAACAGCCGTGTATCACACAACACTGCTGTAGACATGCTGTAGAGTACTGAAGTAGTGTTTTAGCACCTGCCTGTTTTTGAAATTAAGACAATGGCTTGGTGGTAAAATATTTATATGGCAAATAAAAACAGTTGAGAAGGGAGCACTACCTGAAAATAGACCCATTGTTTTTAAGTCTTAGCCAGCTATAAACACTTGATATTGCTGCTGAGTGCAAGGGAATCTTGCTTACCCAAGAAGAATGCTTTTGTGCTTCTTTTAACATATCAACAGTATGCCTTTGTGCCCAAAACATAAAGCAGCAGTCTGTATGTGTGAACCCCAGTTTATAGTGCAATAGCTGCAGTGAGACTTGCTCTGTCTCTGTGCTGCTCTGAGGACAAGAGATTAAAAGCCTAAAGTAGCACAGTGTTGGATCGGTATGGAGATGAACCAACACAAAGTCAAGTGCAATCAGGATTGAAAGTGTCTTATTTCCTGTTTGAACAATTTCCCATAATTTTTTGTTCTTTGATGGATTATCTTTCAATGTAATATATGTTTTTGCGCTCGAGTGCTTTATGATGAATTCATCAGAACTCTGCGTTGCAAGTATATTATTATTTATAATTTATTTCTTAGCAGACGCCCTTATCCAGGGCGACTTACAATCGTAAGCAAATACATTTCAAGTGTTACAATACAAGTAATACAATAAGAGCAAGAAATACAATAACTTTTGTTCAAGTGTGACAAACCACAATTCAATAATACAGCAGATAATAGTGATAGTTACATCAGGATATGATTAAATAGTGATAGTTACATCAGGATATTATTAAATACAAAATACTACAGGTTAAACACTTGGCAGATTACAGTATTCTGAAGTACAGAATTAAATGCAGTAAAATAGGGGGCAGATAAGAGCAAAATAAAGCACATTTAAATGAAGGGTGATAGTGTCCCAGGATACAAACAGAGGAGTTCTACAGGTGCTGTTTGAAGAGGTGAGTCTTAAAGAGGCGCCGGAATGTGGTCAGGGACTGGGCAGTCCTGACATCTGTAGGAAGGTCATTCCACCACTGCGGAGCAAGGGTGGAGAAGGAGCGGGCTCTGGAGGCAGGGGAGCGTAGCGGAGGTAGAGCCAGTCTTCTAGTGCAGGCGGAGCGGAGAGGTCGAGTGGGGGTGTAGGAAGAGATGAGGGTCTGGAGGTAGCTGGAAGTATAACCTAAAGAAATTCACTTCAGCCCCATGTGTTATTGTTTGTAATATATGGATCCCACAGCTTGTGTATATCAAAGGCAGTTTTCTTTGTTGTGTTTTTGCTTCCTTGGTCTTCGATGAATGATTTTCTGGTCTGTGTGGGAATGCAAAATGAGCCGGCATTTTTGATGCTTGGAATTTGTTTAATAAAATCAGCAGTCAGCAGTTTAAAAGACGTACAGAGAATTAAACTTTTTTTGGTTTGGGAAAGTCATAACCAGGTGATGTGTCGTCTCTCTGACTTTTTGACGCTTGATTATTTTATTTGCATGAAGTGAGCAGGCGAGCGGCGGTCCCCACGGACAGTTTGCTTCTAATCTGACAGCCTGCAGCTAGAGCAGGGAATTACCTTACTAATACTGTGATGGAGCTTGTGCACTTTCTGGGTGATGTCCTCCTGTACTTCCAAGATTTGTATACTTAAAGAGTAAGTAGCGGGGTTCAAAAAAATATAGAGTTAAACATCCTCACGTGTTGCTACACCTCTTTAAATAACATACCTCTAATTTTCCTTTTCATTGTTAACATCCTGACAACTTTTTACACTTAGAACTTTAAAGTTTGTTTCAAAGCTCTTTTCAGAAAGGTACATTGCCCACATTGTCAAACAGGTAACACAGCAATAACGATCCATGATGTGGTATGGAACAGAAAAGCCAGAGCAGCTGCTGTTCTGTTTTTTTTTATTTTTATGATTTCAGGACAGATCTCAAACCCCAGACTTTAAAGTTATAAGTAGGCTTGATTTTTATTTTATTGTGAAATCGACAATTAATATCGATGTTTATTTTAGAAAAAACGTACCGTTTTTTTTTTCAATTCAAGCAGAGAATGGGTGAAATCAACTTTTATGCTTAAAAAACTGACTTTTTATGCCATTGAGTCTCATTTAGCGAAACCCCTTTATCATATTCAACATGCAACAAAACCATGGTTACCTACATTCTAATTGAAATAATGTTTGGTCACAGCAGAGCCACACCTTGTATAGATAAAGATCCTACACAAATTAAAACATTGTCTCAAATAAACCGTAGGCGCTTTGAATGACAGGTGCTGTAGCTGGCAAATGAAAGTGCACAGTCGGTGCAGGTCTTGATTGACAGTCATTTAAACGAATGAGAGCATTCTAGCGCTGCTTGTCAACGAAATCTGCCAGAACAGGATGAAATGACTGACAGTGAAACTACAGTAGCCTACTAAGGGACCACTGAGATGACTGACAGCGACCCCTAGCCATTCAGAGAACAACGGAGACGGGACAGACAGCAAGTATAAAAACTACACAAACTAGAGATGATTTCTAAATGATTAATTTTGGTAAGAAAAAAAAAAATAGTGAGTGGTTTTACTGACGTTTATCCTATATAAATTTATTTCAGTCGAACTCATATTTTTGGGGAATTTGACGTTTAACAAGCTTTACCGATTTAAAATTGAAAAGTAGCAAACTTAGTTATAAGTGTAAAAAGTTGTCAGGATGCTAACAATGAAAACAAAAACGTTACTTAAACAGTTGTAGCACCATGTGGGGATCTGTAACGCTACATTTTTCAGAACCCTGCTACTTACTCTTTAAGACGCTTAGCAGTACTTCTGTGGCTTTGCTTTGGACTCTGAAACTATACTTGCTTCATGACTCGTTCATCACTCCTAGAAAGTGCATGGATTATGGGGTACCACACCTCTCGTGGGACGACATGCTCATTAAAATGGATGGATTATGGGGTACCACACCTCTTGTGAGATGACATGCTCATTACAATAATTTGGCCTTGCGACCGAATAGAAATTAGACACAAGCAAGGATCACAACCACAGAGTGCAAGTGCAAACTAAGACATCTGGTCAGTCAACCCCTGGAACACAGGATCTCCCTGTGTAGCCAGCTGGACTGGGAGCTCAGGGTTGCTCCTCCAGGTGGTTTTGGTGCAGCCTCAATGTGAGGCTGCCTGCAGAGCACGTCAGACAATTCCACATTAGAGACTTAGAGTTCAAGTTGGTCCTACAACTGCTACAAAAGAGACTGGTGCCTCCAGCAGTATAAACCCACAAAAGAACTCAAAGCAGCTTGGTCCCAGCAGATCAGAAACAGCTGTTAAAATCCAAATTTCATGCTAAATTTTGTCATCTGGAAGAGCTGAGTGAACCCAGAAGAAAAGCCATCGGCTTTGCATGCAGTTTAACCCAAAGTCCCAACACCCCAAAGCAGCTCAAGGATAAAACATAAAGACATATAAAAAACCTGATGGGAGCAGGTATCCAGTTACCTGGAACAAGCATATTTTCATAGACGGACACCCTCTCCAGTTCAGACACGGCTCCTACTCCTTTCTGATCCCTGATCTCAGCGCTCCCATTTCCACTCATCCCTTCATTTCTCTATTTAAAGGACCTGATTTCATATTTTAGTTATTTTCTCTTGGATGAAATGAATCTGTCCTGAGCTTCTTTCTCTCTGTGAAAGAGTAGACCACTGACTAGATCAGAATACAATTAATTCTTGAATCGTGAATAAGCCTGTCTGTTAAATAAAAAATGTGCATCTTTCATAAATGTGTGGATAGCCCAGTCAATGAGGGACTGACAGCTAGAAATGCTTTAAAGTAGAACCTGTCATATCCAATTAATTGGTAGGGGTCCATCGGATATGTAAAAATATCGTATCTCAGAGAGAGTCGTTATACTACATTGTAGTTGCTTTATTAACATCAGGGCTTTATAAATGAACTATGTCAGGTACATCACTGTGTCTAAAACACCACAATATGGTATTGCACGTATACTCTGTAAAGAAAATATGTGAAAATGATTGCAAAACAAAGCACTGTGATAGTGTGTATGGACATGTACAGAACAGCACTCAGTTGTTACAGTGCTTTTTCAGTCTGTGCCAAAGGAATCCGATGCATGTTATTAACCCAAGACAGAAACAGCAAGAAAGCGCAAACAAACAAACAAACAAACTGGCTTTGGAGATCAGCGAAAAAATCTTGTTTCAGCTTTTTAACGGTACAGTAATTCTATGAATCCCTTGCCTTTTAACACGGTTAAACTGGACAGTGAAACTTGAATTCATTTCACTGAAATCTCCCTGCTGTTAGCTTGTTTCCTGATAAATGCCTCTAGTTACCTCAATTAACCTCCACCTCCTCACTCTGAGGTAACCCTGTAGTCCCCCAGCCAGCTTCCCTTGTGGGACAGCTCACTGCCCTGTCCCCTATCCCGTGGCATGTGTGGATGCCTCTGCTGACCCTGTTTACACAGTCCTGCTGGTAACCACAGCAGCACCAGCAAGAGCAGTGAGCTCACGTGTTTATCCTGGCACAGTGTCTTCAACACAAACAGTTTGTGAACCTTAATGGCCATAACGTCAGACCTTTCAACAGCTATTATACACAGGCCTGCTAGGTTAAACAGCAAGGCTTTTGAAAAGCATCTCAGAATCTTGCCAGCCAGGTGTGCGTTTTTATGCAGGGAGTACAAAGTGTTGCAGTAACTAACTACCACTGTACCTACTGGGTGAGTTCAAGACCCAAGCTGTTAAAAGCTTCAACAGCCCATGGGAAGCCACACTAGGGAGATCTCTGTATGCTAACAGTGCAGCTTGAAGGAGCCACTCTGTGCCAATGCAGTTCATTCTTGATGACCCCGCATACAACATTGAACAAACTTTCAAACCAGTGTGATACAGTTGAGTCTGGATACACTCATATCGTGACAGTGTTTGAAGAACAAGGTTTTGATAGGGTAATGAATAAACTTGATTAGGTTGGTCGTCACATTAAGTTATTTTCTATTAAACCGTTTTCACAAGTGGTAGTGACACTCAAGCTGGTAATGTTTAAGCTAGTTAGCACATTAATGAAAAATGGAAGAAAAACTGTGGATTTCGAGTTCCTTGTTTTCTGTGTTTAACTGTGTTATTAAGGTAAATGTTGGGCAAACTTGATGTCATTCTGTGTTTCCTGTTCCTGATAAAATAAATAAACTGGGGTCTAGCTTGCAAGTTATATTTGAATAACTAAAGATGACTGAGGTGCTTTACTCAAAAAAAAAAAAACATATTATTTCATTAACACGTTCCAAAGAACATAGAGAGCTAGATTCTCAAAGCTATTGACTCCAAATCCTCATTAGCAGATAGGAGAAATGCACCCAATAAAGCTTCCAAACCAAAAATAAATAACTACAGATTTTAACATATGCACTTGTGAGTAGTCTTAAGTCGTTTCTTATTCATTTTAGAATTGCAATAGTGTTCCCTTTCATGTATGAAATGTAACCATTACAGAATGGGTATTTACCTCCTAAAGACCCGAATCCTGAATACTGTATAGCAAAGCTGCTCTTTCAGCCTGTGATGCAGTCATGGCCCTGCCCCCGAGGGCACAAAAGAACTGCTGTCACAGATCTCAGCGTCATTTTTCCTTTAAAGACTGACCTGACAGGAGAGCCTTGTTCAGATAAGTATAATTGTTGCTTATATCTTATATATTTCACATTTTATGTGTTTTTACACTTTTTTATGTGTCTTTTGTATGTGATAATTAAACGAATCGCTGCAATAGTTTATGTGTTTATGAGTATTTGTGTGCACTACAGCCTGTTGCTAGTTACGTCCCGCTGTGGCCTTGTGCCCCGCGTGAAGCCAGCAGCTCAAGTTGCTCCTTCCCAGGGATCCAGCAACATAAGTCGGCTGACTTTGTGCTCTCTCCGCAGATCTGCAGAGCTCTGGCTGGAGCTTATTTTAATTATTTATTTTTTTTGCTTTTTAGCAATATACGAGACATTTTATATTATTTATGTAATTGTTTAATTACTGATTTTTGTTTAAATATAGATGCTCAGTAATCGTATCCCGCTAAGTAGTAAATGGCAACATAACGCAGAATACATTTCGGTGTAGTTCTTGAACTTAACTGACCTATAGTAAAAAAACAAAACAAAAAAAACACCTTTGCACAGTGGAGCGTTGAAAGGACTGGCTCAGGAAGAATGGAAATACCCAAACAGCAATGAACAGTGAGTAAGCAAGATTCGCAAGAAGCAGACTTTTGCTGTCTGGTCAGTGGTTCTGACCTGACGCTGTACAAATTCCCTTAGAACCGGATTTCTGGTCCAAAACTGGACAGTTGGTAACCCTACTCAGCTAGAGCAGTTGCTGGGCTCAGCAGCACTGCACAGGACCGAGGTACTCGCTTCAGTTGTTGTTTACAACTTCAGCCCCAGTATCTTGATGCTGTTTTGGTGACAGCTTTTTAGCATCACCATTGCAAAGGCTGTTAGTTCATTCTAACAGGCAGGCTTCCCTCAGTCTTGTGTTGGTACTGACAGAGTGGTTTTGCCAGTGGCTTTTACAGATGGACATCCCTGTAGGTTGCCACCCACGGTGACTGCAAACTGGTGGACCCATACCGTACCGTGTTAAAGTCACCGAACCAGTGCCGACCAGGCTCAACCAGTTCTGAACCAGTACCGGCCTGGTTCCAGCACCAGTACCGACCCGGTTCCAGTCTGCTACCGACCGCTCCCCCTCCACATTAAAGATCTAACTGGCAGCTATTTCAGCTTGCCATGTTAAGATTGGCTCGGTCTCCCAGGAGCTCACTTTCTGGCGGGCAATTTTTGAAATGGGATCGACGGCTTTGGCCGCCTATGAAGGACATTGTTCCTCGCTAGAAGCTAAACATGGTGCTAAATGCACTCAATGTGAGCCTCTGCATTCAGCTGAGCTGAAATTTTTATAATTTTTACCTCCGCAAAGCAGGGGAGTGAGATGCAGGCATTCTCTATTGCAAAAGCCTGCTTAATTTTTACAGAGGCCAGGACAAAGGTCACGCTTCGTACCAATCCTGCCTTTTTGCCGAAGACTATCTCAGCATTCTATCTCAACCAGTCTGTGGAATTGGAGGCTTTCCATCCACCTCCTTTCCAGTTTGACAGAGAGCGACCGCTCCATACAGTCTGCCCATTCCACCAGTTCGGGCCCTAGCATACCAGGCTGACAGGACGGAAAGTTGAGGGCATTCAATTTTCAGGATTCGTGTCTTTCGGAGGTAAATGGTTACATTTTGATTTCAGGGAACCAAGGTATGATAATAACCTAATGTTTTTTCTTCCTTTTAGATAGATATTGCACTCATGACAATTTGGAATAAATAGCTTTGAGAATCTGGCCCAAAGTGTCCTATTTTACACTGAGAACGATTCCCATGCAAAATAATCATAACATGGAGTGTAGTAAAAATACACTGCGGACATCCATTCATTTGTTAGTCAGCAATTATACATAACTTAAAGCCATCGTTATTGATAGTTTTTTTAGGAACATCTTTGGGATGCACTTAAGTGTTCGCTTGAGACTGGGAAATTGTGCTGAATTAGACAGTATGCTGGATTACAGAGTTACAGTAAAACATCTAATACTGCACCTAAATAAAGGAAAATAACAAAACTATTGGAATGCTTAAAACTAAACTTAAAGCTAAACTAAACTATACTGTACATACACAGTATAATAAACACAATAAAGCCTTAGCAAACTTTAAACACAACAGTGCCTCAACCACATCTTTACCTGTTATTAGCGCAAGCCTGTTTAAACCCTTCCCACTGAAAACTGTGATTTTATTTGTTGTAGTTGCTAGTAAAACAGTGGCACATTGTGTTGTGTACCAGAGCATATAAAAATGCTAAATTGAGCAGTATTTTACTGTTGTGTTTTTTACGCTATAGAGAGCCTGATCTGGGTGAGCCTCATCTGGGAGAGGTTCGGGAGAGCAGAGATCTAATGATGGGTTCTGTCTTGTAATACAGTGTAGTATAGTCAGGTAAAGCTTGTAGCGTTACTAGAATGTAGAGTTTGCAGTGCCACCCACAGATTGGATCTGGTTACTGTTCATGCTGTTGGGAGCCATTTAGCAGGAGCTTTATAACACCAGGTTGTCGTATACCTAGCTGTGTTATGAATCATTGGGATCCTTCAAGACTTGACTTGACAACGTTTTGATATCAGCCAGCTACTGTAAGCTAGTCAAGCATTAATGGGCCGAATGGCCTGCTCTTGTTTGTAAATATTCTTATGTCTCAATGTGATACTTGACTATCTGTCTGGAATATCTGGTAAAATGCATTGGTGTCACAGAGAAGCTTCATGGAGCTGCATGCATTCATGCCACTGCCGTGACAATCGGGCAGCTCAGTTTGCTTCGATGTTTTTTTTCTTGTTTTAATTTCCCACAGCTGCCACTGAGGTCAGGATCTTGGCATAAATTATTAGTGATTTTAAAAAGAAAAAAAACTGCATGAGTCACTTTGTGCTTTAGAAAATGAAAGGTCAGTTAATTTAATCGAATGTTGTTTTTGAAACATTTACAGCATTTTAGCAGAAGCAGTGTTTTAGCAGCAGCAGCTCCCTTCTCTGACAGCCTCACTCTTCAGTGCTGTGGACTGACAGTCACTCTTCTCTGCCTCTCTCTTCAGTGCTGTGGACTGACAGTCTCTCTTCTCTGACAGCCTCACTCTTCAGTGCTGTGGACTGAGAGTCTCTCTTCTCTGACAGCCTCTCTCTTCAGTGCTGTGGACAGACAGTCACTCTTCTCTGACAGCCTCTCTCTTCAGTGCTGTGGACTGACAGTCTCTCTTCTCTGCCTCTGTCTCTTCAGTGCTGTGGACTGACAGTCACTATTCTCTGCCTCTGTCTTTTCAGTGCTGTGGACTGACAGTCACTATTCTCTGCCTCTGTCTTTTCAGTGCTGTGGACTGACAGTCTCTCTTCTCTGCCTCTCTCTTCAGTGCTGTGGACTGACAGTCTCTTTTCTCTGACAGCCTCACTCTTCAGTGCTGTGGACTGACAGTCTCTCTTCTCTGACAGCCTCACTCTTCAGTGCTGTGGACTGACAGTCTCTCTTCTCTGACAGCCTCACTCTTCAGTGCTGTGGACTGACAGTCTCTCTTCTCTGACAGTCTCACTCTTCAGTGCTGTGGACTGACAGTCTGTCTTCTCTGACAGCCTCACTCTTCAGTGCTGTGGACTGACAGGACTCTCTCTTGTTCTCTGACAGTCTCACTCTTCAGTGCTGTGGACTGACAGTCTCTCTTCTCTGACAGCCTCACTCTTCAGTGCTGTGGACTGACAGTCTCTCTTCTCTGACAGCCTCACTCTTCAGTGCTGTGGACTGACAGTCTCTCTTCTCTGACAGCCTCACTCTTCAGTGCTGTGGACTGACAGTCTCTCTTCTCTGACAGCCTCTCTCTTCAGTGCTGTGGACTGACAGTCTCTCTTCTCTGCCTCTCTCTTCAGTGCTGTGGACTGACAGTCTCTCTTCTCTGCCTCTGTCTCTCCAGTGCTGTGGACTGACAGTCTCTCTTCTCTGCCTCTCTTTTCAGTGCTGTGGACTGACAGTCTCTCTTCTCTGCCTCTGTCTCTTCAGTGCCGTGGACTGACAGTCTCTCTTCTCTGCCTCTGTTTTTCAGTGCTGTGGACTGACAGTCTCTCTTCTCTGCCTCTGTCTCTTCAGTGCTGTGGACTGACAGTCACTCTTCTCTGCCTCTGTCTCTTCAGTGCTGTGGACTGACAGTCACTCTTCTCTGCCTCTGTCTCTTCAGTGCTGTGGACTGACAGTCTCTCTTCTCTGCCTCTGTCTCTCCAGTGCTGTGGACTGACAGTCTCTCTTCTCTGCCTCTCTTTTCAGTGCTGTGGACTGACAGTCTCTCTTCTCTGACAGCCCGCTTCCAATCATTGAAGGAGTCTCTCTTCTCTGACAGCCCGCTTCCAATCATTGAAGGAGGAAGCGCTAAGATGGCATTGTGATGGAAATAGTACAAGTCTCATTATTGTGATTATAATTATTCAATTTAATTTCTCCTATATGTCTTTCAGATTCGTATTAGCGAATGCATACAGGGATATAATGGAGGCGCCCATACAAACACACACACCTTCAGCCTTATCTTTAGAACCTCTAATCCAATTGTTATGAAACTTTTTTCTTCAGAACCACTCCCCCAAATTTGATGACATTTTACATGTTGCATACTGTGAGTTCGTTCTCCTTGTACTTTTGGTTATACTTTTGATGGCACAGGAGTGCTTCTGAAATGAGTTCCTGTGGTAATGCATGTACACTGAACTGCTCCACAAACTCAAATCAGCACTACTTTTATATAAGGAATATCAAAGCATGTTTTGTCTTGGTAAGGAATACCACACTTTGAACTGTGGTCACGAAACTCAATTTAGTTTTCTTTAGCATCCTCGTGAGTTGAGCTTTTATGTGTTTGTAAATATGCCGTCCCTGTCTCTTCAACTAGTAATATCTCATAAACCCTTTGAGATGCAGACTTCATTATTTCAATATCATGGAAACTCTGGAAAAATCTAACGGTACCCCTCACTTTGATGTTTTGGTTTCCTACTGATAAACACCTTTCCTAACTGTCTCGGAAACTTGAAACTATACTTAAAGAAATAGCTGCATTATTATGAACAATTGCACTTTTACAGCTTTCAAGCCTGGATCAAAATCTTGAGCTTGGAAAAAAATGCTCTTGGCCAAGTATAATGAATTTCATTGCAAGCACCATTTTAAACAGGCATGTGCAGGGTATGGAAACTGTCACTTATAATTGTGAGTTCAACGAGGACAATGTTCAACAGAAACCAATGTGAGAAAGGAAGCTCCAGAAAGTGGAATAGAATTGAGCTGCTCAGCTGAATGCATTGCCCTGCGTGGAATTTCACACTTCATTTCCTGCACTGCCCCCCCTTTCACCCCATCTGCAAGCAATCTTGGATTCCAAGTTGAAATCCCCCTGCGATCAAACTATTCCAGGCTGCTCCAGGTGATTGATCGCTCCCAAAGGAGCCCCATGCTCCCAGGGGAGCGCTGCGGTGTCTGTCTCAACCTTTACCGCCTCACTGCTCTTGATACCCTTATAGAGCTATCCCTCCCACTGCCTTGTGCAGTGGAATCCAAACTATAAGAACATTCTTTAATTGGAATGTACAAGTTTTTGATATTAGTAACAATGAGATGGAAGAGAAAACCCTATTTGAACATCATTCTCTGATATCTGCTGTTAATAGGCTTAAACATACTTTCTTTCCAAAAAATGTGCTTGTTATATAAACAGAATACTCACCGAACATTTATAGAGTGCTGTGGTTATTCACTCATGAGGATGACCATAAACAACCCCTTCACCCCTTGATTTCAGTACCTATACTAGTCAGTGAAGGGTCCTTCTGGAATGTACTGGGTCACAAGCAATCATGATTAGTGGCTCGTTTCACAGATCACTACTCTCGGACTACCTAACCTACAGTAACATTGGATAGTCCAAGATTAGTGCTAATCGGTGGTCTGTGAAACTAGCTTTTTGAGTTAAACATTATAAAGAGTACATTTTTCTCAACTTATATTAAAAATATATTTCATTACTCACACAGAAGAATAACACTGTTGGTTAGCCCACTCAAAAATCAATAGGCCAGCCTGTGTTTGCTTTGCCAACTGGAAAAGAATAAACTAGACTGTTGGCTGTTTTGTGCCCAGATTTTCTTCTTACAGGTGCAGTGTAGAATACAGTGTGTAATATCAAGTTCTATTCACAAAGTGGTTGTGACACTGTGCCGAGACTGATGGCTTCTTTTTGTTCCAGTAGGACGTCTGGTCTGAAGAGGGACAGTCTCATGAGCTGAGAGAGAGAGAGCAGAGGAAGACAGCAGCAGCAGGCTTCCATTTGCAAGCACTCAAAAAAAGAAGAAAAAAGCAATAATGATTAAAGCAAAAAAAGTGGCACCAAAATATTTGCACTTTCTGAAAAACAAAATTATGAAACGTTACCTGTTTAGTGTTTTTTTATTTTTTTTAAGCATAACGATAAACATTGACAGAAACAGCTACTTGTTTGAAAAGCAGTCTTTCATGACTTCTGTGTGATTTACTGTCCCGTCTGTCCCTTTGTGCTGTACAGTATGGGCCTTGATCCACTTTGTGTCCCATTTTGGCCCATGCATTTGTTCTCACACTCATTCATATGACCCTGGCAATGCATTTTCTTTGTGCTACCAACCTGTCAGCAAAATGTGTTTCTTCCTCCAGGCCAGTGCGCTGTCCACATGTTGCCAACAGTTTTCCTTCCCAGTCACCGACCAGTAGGTCATTGTAATAATATGACTTTCAAACATATGTACACTGACTGGCCAACAAAACGTGCATAATGTAAGTAAATGAGAAAAAACCCATAGTCCACAATGTATGTAAGCAGTGATGTCACATGTAATTGAATTGACTACACCTGCAGCCACAATTATGAGAAAACAGAAGGATCTCAGTGACTTCACAAGGGGTTGGTAGTGAGTATGCGTGTGGCCAGCCTGTGAATCAAGACAGCCCCTCTGGTGTTCCTGGAATTGCAATGCTTGCAGAAAACCACCAGCAGAAAGCATGACTCCTGCCACAAGCGGGTCGTGACGGATCGAGACCACAGACGTGCGCAATGTATTGGGACCAACAACTGACAGTGTGCTGCACAGGCACCTTCAACACGGTGCAAGACGCGGCGATGGGAGCAGTGCATTGTGGGCTATTAACTGAGTTCTCCATTCGTTTGGCCAGTCAGTGTAAATACAGCTCCATGCACTCAACCTGGCGGCCCCTCTTTCCAGATCACAGGAAATAGCCTATAAGATCTAAAATCTTAGACCTTATAGGTTTATTACCAAATTCATTAAAAAGGAAGGACCTTGAATTTTCTTTTCCCCTTTTCCCGGATCATGGAGCATACAAGTTCATTTCCCCACATTTCAGTGCAAGCTGCCAACAGGAAAACCAGGCAGGACTGCATTTCAGTGCAGGCTGCCAGGGGGAGATCTATTTCAGTGCAAGCTGCCAGGGGGAGATCTATTTCAGTGCAAGCTGCCAGGGGAGATCTATTTCAGTGCAAGCTGCCAGGGGAGATTTATTTCAGTGCAAGCTATTTCAGGGGGAGATCTATTTCAGCTGCCAAGATCTATTTCAGCCTGCCAGGGGAGATCTATTTCAGCTGCCAGGGGAGATCTATTTCAGTGCAAGCTGCCAGGGGGAGATCTGTTTCAGTGCAAGCTGCCAGGGGAGATCTATTTCATTGCAAGCTGCCAGGGGGAGATCTATTTCAGTGCAAGCTGCCAGGGGGAGATCTATTTCAGTGCAAGCTGCCAGGGGGAGATCTGTTTCAGTGCAAGCTGCCAGGGGAGATCTGTTTCAGTGCAAGCTGCCAGGGGAGATCTATTTCATTGCAAGCTGCCAGGGGAGATCTGTTTCAGTGCAGCTGCCAGGGGAGATCTGCAGTGCAAGCTGCCAGGGGAGATCTATTTCAGTGCAAGCTGCCAGGGGGAGATCTGTTTCAGTGCAAGCTGCCAGGGGAGATCTATTTCAGTGCAAGCTGCCAGGGGGAGATCTGTTTCAGTGCAAGCTGCCAGGGGAGATCTATTTCATTGCAAGCTGCCAGGGGGAGATCTATTTCAATGGAGATCTGCCAGGGGGAGATCTGTTTCAGTGCAAGCTGCCAGGGAGATCTATTTCATTGCAAGCTTTCAGTGCAAGCTGCCAGGGGAGATCTATTTCAGTGCAAGCTGCCAGGGGGAGATCTATTTCAGTGCAAGCTGCCAGGAGGAGATCTGTTTCAGTGCAAGCTTCCAGGGGAGATCTATTTCAGTGCAAGCTGCCGGGGGAGATCTATTTCCGTGCAAGCTGCCAGGGGAGATCTATTTCAGTGCAAGGGGATATATTTCAGTGCCAGGGGGGAGATCTATTTCAGTGCAAGCTGCCAGGGGGAGATCTATTTCAGTGCAGGCTGCCAAGGGGAGATCTATTTCAGTGCAAGCTGCCAGGGGGAGATCTGTTTCAGTGCAAGCTGCCAGGGGAGATCTGTTTCAGGGGGGAGATCTATTTCAGTGCAAGCTGCCAAGCTATTTCTGTGCAAGCTGCAAGGGGGAGATCTATTTCAGTGCAAGCTACCAGGGGGAGATCTGTTTCATTGCAAGCTGCCAGGGGGAGATCTATTTCAGTGCAAGCTGCCAGGGGAGATCTATTTCAGTGCAATCTGCCAAGGGAGATCTATTTCAGTGCAAGCTGCCAGGGGGAGATCTATTTCAGTGCAAGCTGCCAGGGGGAGATCTATTTCAGTGCAGGCTGCCAGGGGAGATATATTTCAGTGCAAGCTGCCAGGGGGAGATCTATTTCAGTGCAAGGGGGGAGATCTATTTCAGTGCAGGCTGCCAAGGGGAGATCTATTTCAGTGCAAGCTGCCAGGGGGAGATATATTTCAGTGCACGCTGCCAGGGGGAGATCTATTTCAGTGCACGCTGCCAGGGGGAGATCTATTTCAGTGCAAGCTGCCAGGGGGAGATCTATTTCAGTGCAAGCTGCCAGGGGGAGATCTATTTCAGTGCAGGCTGCCAGGGAGATATATTTCAGTGCAAGCTGCCAGGGGAGATCTATTTCAGTGCAAGCTGCCAGGGGGAGATCTATTTCAGTGCAAGCTGCCAGGGGGAGATCTGTTTCAGTGCAAGCTGCCAGGAGATATGTTTCAGTGCAAGCTTCCAGGGGAGATCTATTTCAGTGCAAGCTGCCAGGGGAGATCTATTTCAGTGCAAGCTGCAAGGGAGATCTATTTCAGCAAGCTAGGGGAGATCTATTTCAGTGCAGGCTGCCAGTGGAGGGGAGATCTATTTCAGTGCAAGCTGCCAAGATCTATTTCAGCCAGGGGGGGAGATCTATTTCAGTGCAAGCTGCCAGGGGGAGATCTATTTCAGTGCAAGCTGCCAGGGGGAGATCTATTTCAGTGCAGGCTGCCAGGGAAGGTCTATTTCAGTTACAGCTGCCAGGGGAGATCTATTTCAGTGCACGCTGCCAGGGGGAGATCTATTTCAGTGCAAGCTGCCAGGGGAGATCTATTTCAGTGCAGGCTGCCAGGGGAGATCTATTTCAGTGCAAGCTGCCAGGGGGAGATCTATTTCAGTGCAAGCTGCCAGGGGGAAATCTATTTCAGTGCAAGCTGCCGGGGGGAAACCTATTTCAAGGCTGCCAGGGGAGATCTATTTCAGTGCAAGCTGCCAAGGGGCCATCTATTTCAGTGCAAGGAGATCTATTTCAAGCTGCCGGGGAGATCTATTTCAGTGCAAGCTGTCAGGGGAGATCTATTTCAGTGCATGCTGCCAGGGGAGCTATTTCAGTGGAGGAGATCTATTTCAGTGCAAGCTGCCAGGGGAGATGCAAGCTGCAAGGGGAGATCTATTTCAGTGCAAGCTGCCAGGGGAGATCTATTTCAGTGCCAGGGGGAGATCTATTTCTGCCTGCCAGGGGAGATCTATTTCAGTGCAATCTGCCGGGGAGATCTATTTCAGTGCAAGCTGCCAGGGGAGATCTATTTCAGTGCAAGCTGCCAGGGGAGATCTATTTCAGTGCAGTGGAGATATATTTCTGCCAGGGGAGATCTATTTTGTTGCAAGCTGCCAGGGGAGATCTATTTCAGTGCAGGCTGCCAAGGGAGATCTATTTCAGTGCAAGCTGCCAGGGGAGATCTGCAGTGCAAGCTGCCAGGGGGATCTATTTCAGTGCAGGCTCCATTCTATTTCAGTGCAAGCTGCCAGGGGGAGATCTATTTCAGTGCACGCTGCCAGGGGGAGATCTATTTCAGTGCAAGCTGCCAGGGGGAGATCTATTTCAGTGCAGGCTGCCAGGGGAGATCTATTTCAGTGCAAGCTGCCAGGAGATCTATTTCAGTGCAAGCTGCCATTTCAGTGGGCTGCCAGGGGGAAACCTATTTCAGTGCAGGCTGCCAGGGGGAGATCTATTTCAGTGCAAGCTGCCAAGGGGAGATCTATTTCAGTGCAAGATGCCAGGGGAGATCTATTTCTGTGCAAGCTGCCAGGGGGAGATCTATTTCAGTGCAAGCTGTCAGGGGGAGATCTATTTCAGTGCATGCTGCCAGGGGAGATCTATTTCAGTGCAAGCTGCCAGGGGGAGATCTATTTCAGTGCAAGCTGCCAGGGGGAGATCTATTTCAGTGCAAGCTGCCAAGGGGAGATGGTTAAACGGTGGCAGACTGTCGGTAGTCTCAAAATGGAAGGATTTATAATGCAATGGCAAGTAACTTAATTACAGCTCTCAAGGTGAATGCTTACTGTGTAAAGATGTATGATATGTGTCTCGTTAGCCTTTGGTTACACTTGTAAGGTGTGGGTTTTGCTGTTCCTTTAAGAGTGTTTGCAGTAAGGAGATCTCAGTAGGTGTGCTGTCCTTGCTGTTACCCTGGGATCCAGCTGCAGGACTGTGTGTTGGGGCTCCTACCACAACACCAGCCACCCAGAGACCAGCGTCTCTAGCAGGTGATGCAGTCATCTGGCTTCCAGCTTGTCTGGAGAATCTGAAATCAGTCTTCATCTGGCTTCCAGCTTGTCTGGAGAATCTGAAATCAGTCTTCATCTGGCTTCCAGCTTGTCTGGAGAATCTGAAATCAGTCTTCATCTGGCTTCCAGCTTGTCTGGAGAATCCGAAATCAGTCTTTTGCTAAAAGAAATTTGGCCAATATTGAAAACGATAAATAAATATATATTTAAATACAATGAATAAACTGAATACATTGTAACACTTTTGTAATTGGAAACGGTGTATTTAAGTCATGTTAAAAGTTACATTGCACAAATTAAATAATCAACACAAATAGGTAACTTTATTTTTACACATTTGAATGTAACTATAACAGTTGAAAATGACGCTTTGTATCTGCTCTATATGCACTCTGTGAAACATTATTAATCTAGAGCAGCGCCACGGTTACAAATATTTGATTGTACAAAGTTCAAAGAAGCACAATCTGTCTGGGAAAGCAGACATTGTGAAATGGTTTAATTACGCATTACATTGTTCAAACAGTGCTCCCCATTCAGTAAGACAGAGAAAGATTAATGGAGTGGCAGTAAGTTAATTTATATTTTGTATGGTCCATGGTACAACTGAGAACTTACAATGTACTCAGAATTCAAAATCGTGTTCAATCTAAATCGATTTTTGTCTGACTGCCCATCAGTGCAACTGGAGCTTTCTAGTGGTGTGTGACTGGCTGAAAGGGGACAAATCAGTGACATCTACTACCACCACAGTGTAAGTACTTTTAAAGGACCATCAGCAACACCCAAACCTATCCATTCTACCTTTTACTTACTCTGTTAAATATGGAAAACAAACATGGATTTGTACTATAGCCTGTTGACTTTTTTATTTGAAATAAATAGAAAAATATCCAGATGTATCTCTTGTTTTTGTTTGTATGAGTGCTGGTGTGAACTCGAAAGACAGCTTGTTGGTGTCGTTGCCTCCCCATGTCTCACAGCATACCTGAGTACTGACACAACCAACGCCTCCCCATGTCTCACAGCATACCTGAGTACTGACACAACCAACGCCTCCCCGTGTCTCACAGCATACCTGAGTACTGACACAACCAACGCCTCCCCGTGTCTCACAGCATACCTGAGTACTGACACAACCAACGCCTCCCCATGTCTCACAGCATACCTGAGTACTGACACAACCAACGCCTCCCCGTGTCTCACAGCATACCTGAGTACTGACACAACCAACGCCTCCCCGTGTCTCACAGCATACCTGAGTACTGACACAACCAACGCCTCCCCGTGTCTCACAGCATACCTGAGTACTGACACAACCAACACCTCCCCGTGTCTCACAGCATACCTGAGTACTGACACAACCAACGCCCCCCGTGTCTCACAGCATACCTGAGTACTGACACAACCAACGCCCCCGTGTCTCACAGCATACCTGAGTACTGACACAACCAACGCCTCCCGTGTCTCACAGCATATCTGAGTACTGACAACAACCGCCTCCCCCGTGTCTCACAGCATACCTGAGTACTGACACAACCAACGCCTCCCCGTGTCTCACAGCATACCTGAGTACTGACACAACCAACACCTCCCCATGTGCGATTGCTTACATATCCCCCTTTTCTAGTAAAAAATGGACAAAGTGTGCCCCCATTTTCTTCTGAAACCAAAAAAAGACAACAATATTATAAAACTAGCAAGAAAAAATATTCAAATAGTTTTGCACTAAAAACATTCCTATATGGAATAATAAAAAAAAAATACTTTTCATATTCCTAGAACTACAGAAACAAAAGCTTAGTTCTCAGGTCTTCATCCTGAGGGTTAAAGCTCTTCGCTCTCAGTATTCAGCCCTGACATGCTCACTCCTTCCCTGGCTAATCCGAGGTCTGTGCTGGTGCCAGGGATGAATGCCATCACCCTAGTGTAGGTGCTGGCTGGGCATCAGGAGTGCCTGAGGGGACAGCCGTGCGCAAAGGGAGCACAAACATCCCCAGGAGCAGCTGGAGCACATATGTCTACAGCCCCACATGTGGCATTCGACATCCAGCGTGAAGTTCAAAAGCATTTCATATTGACGTAGCTCCTGAGGGATGCGAGCAGCGTGAACACCCAGTGGGCTGTGAGTGTGTACGTGCGTCTGTGTGTGTGAGTGCTCCCTGCGTCTGATTTGGACCACTGGTTCTGAAAACGGGGACTCAAGAGCATCATGAATCTATCTTGCCAAGTCAACGAGAGCGCAACACCCCCCAGTACATCGTCGAGAGCCTTTCCTATTACAATTCACAGGTCTTCAACTGCAGCCTGTGGTCTTTCCGCCCTGGCAACCAGTGCTTGACACAGAGGCACAGGTCATCTGTCAGGCAGATAGATAATGTTGTGCAGGAGCCAGACAGAACAGTGGTGTTCTGGTTCAAGTATATCAGTTACAGCTCACTGCTTGATAAACAGGAGATCAAGACGGAGGCTCAATAGTCACTGTATGCTTTCCAAGACATTCTTGTAAACAAGCTGTTTCTTCTCAAAGCCTGTTAGAAGCAGTTTAGATACAAAGATTTACTAGCTGTGTAATAAGAAATGCTATCCCTAATATTTTGTAGCTTAAACCTGTGCACACAAATACATAGGCCCTCATAATTATGAAGATTGTGAAGATTGATGCAAGATCAAGGCAGTTATCGTTTTCACCATCTGAAACAAAAACGCATTGGAAATGTGAAAAAATGTCAAGTTATCAAAAGTGCTCAGCCATTTAAAGTGGGCATATCAAAAACACAAGCCAAGTTTCAAGAAACCATTGGGGCAACCTTGTCCAGCACAAAGCAAACAGTAAAGTGTTAGGAAGCAATCATTTGTCATTTCTACCATTTCAATTTCGGCTGTCGTGCTCCCCACCGGGTTCTCCCATTTTATACGGGGGAAGCTGAAATCCCCCATTAGCATGGCTTCTCCTTTGCTACACACATTTTTAATGTCATTGTATAACAGATTATTTTGTTTGGTATCTGAATTTGGCGGTCTATAGTATGCCCCTATTGTTATGCCCTTTGAATTTTGTGATTCCTCTTTTCTGATGAATATCTTCAGTGAAGAAATATTTTCAAGTGGCAAAGTTTATCTACTCTGTTACAGACAAGCCCTGTGTTTAACAGAGAGCTGAACCACATTGTGAAATCTGATTAGCTGACTGACAACCCCCCTGATTGCTGAAACTCCTTTCAAGTGCCTTTCATTGTGAAATGGTCTCATAGCAGATAAGAGCTGATGTTTCTAATGAGAAAGAGCATCAAGTAGAGTACAGTACACCCTCACTATAAAGCCCTTCATTATAATGAACCTGGCCCCTGGACCATAAATAAAAAAATAAAAAATGATAATAAATCCACACTGTCAACATCCCGGTCTGTACGCACGGGATGCCACCTCCGCAGTGAAGTCAACTCTTCTGTATTAATAAAAAGCGTGAGCCGTGTAACTATGCCTCCGAAACGAAAATCATTTTATGTTGCAACAAAGCTGGAAACTATATTGATCGTTTGAAAAAAAGGAGTAACTCAGGCATGTCTCTGTCGTGAATATAGGTTGTCAAAAGCACTCTGTTTTTTGGCTTGTTCAGCAACCATGCGGCAAAGCAAAATTGAATAAAGAAAAAACAACAACAATAAAAAAAAACTTGAGGATCTGATGACTTTTCATGTTGGGTTGATTTGGAATAAAAACTCAGCTTCAATTTTGTGTTTTAATTCTTTAATGAATATGATAAAGCAAAGGCAGAATACTGCACCTATGCAACGAACAGGTACATGTAATTCTACTTTTATTCACAATCTCATCTCATTAACTTACTCCAACAGTTTATCATTCATTTAGATTGTCCTTTTGCTATAATGGACCCCTCTATATAACATGAGAACATAAGAACATAAGAAAGTTTAAAAACGAGAGGAGGCCATTCAGCCCATCTTGCTCGTTTGGTTGTTAGTAGCTTATTGATCCCAGAATCTCATCAAGCAGCTTCTTGAAGGATCACAGGGTGTTGGCTTCAACAACATTACTGGGGAGATGGTTCCAGACCCTCACAATTCTCTGTGTAAAAAGGTGCCTCCTATTTTCTGTTCTGAATGCCCCTTTATCTAATCTCCATTTGTGACCCCTGGTCCTTGTTTCTTTTTCAGGTCAAAAAAGTCCCCTGGGTCGACATTGTCTATACCTTTTAGGATTTTGAATGTTTGAATCAGATCACTGTGTAGTCTTCTTTGTTCAAGACTGAATAGATTCAATTCTTTTAGCCTGTCTGCATACGACATGCCTTTTAAACCTGGGATAATTCTGGTTGCTCTTCTTTGCGCTCTTTCTAGAGCAGCAATATCCTTTTTGTAACGAGGTGACCAGAACTGAACACAATATTCGAGGTGAGGTCTTACTAATGCATTGTAAAGTTTTAACATTACTTCCCTTGATTTAAATTCAGCACTTCTCACAATATATCTGAGCATCTTGTTGGCCTTTTTTATAGCTTCCTTGTCTAGATGAAGACATTTCTGAGTCAACATAAACTCCCAGGTCTTTTCATAGATCCCTTTTTCAATTTCAGTATCTCTCATATGATATTTATAATGCACATTTTTATTGCCTGCGTGCAATACTTTACACTTTTCTCTATTAAATGTCATTTGCCATGTGTCTGCCCAGTTCTGAATGCTGTCTAGATCATTTTGAATGACCTTTGCTGCTGCAATAGTGTTTGCCACTCCTCCTATTTTTGTGACATCTGCAAATTTAACAAGTCTGCTTACTATACCAGAATCTAAATCATTAATGTAGATTATTAATAGCAGAGGACCAAATCTGTGGTACACCACTGGTTACCTCGCTCCATTTTGAGGTTTCTCCTCTAATCAGTACTTTCTTTTTTTATACATGTTAACCACTCCCTAATCCATGTGCATGCATTTCCTTGAATCCCTACTGCGTTAAGTTTGAGAATTAATCTTTTATGCTGAACTTTGTCAAAAGCTTTCTGGAAATCTAAATAAACCATGTCGTATGCTTTGCAATTATCCATTGTCGATGCTGCATCCTCAAAAAAATCAAGCAGGTTAGTTAGACACGATCTCCCTTTCCTAAAAACATGCTGACTGTCTCCCAGGATATTGTTACCATATAGGTAATTTTCCATTTTGGATCTTATTATAATTTTCCATTTTGGATCTTATTATAGTTTCCATAAGTTTACATATAATAGAAGACAGGCTTACTGGTTTGTAGTTACTTGGTTCGAACAAAAGGCTTGGACCCCAACAGGTTCGTTATAGCGAGGGTTTACTGTACTTTACTACAGGAGGTAGTACTATATACCACACCAGCGCACCACTCAGTTATAAAGTTACAAAGCGTTTTAGTTTTATTTTACTGCTGAACCAGTAAAAAGGGACCTTTCTAGCATTCTCTGAAGTAATGTCATGATAGCTCATCCTAGCCTGTCCGCCTTGCTTCAGAGCTCTATAGAAATGAATGCAGATCGCTTACCCTTTCTTGCTCCGTGGGCATTCTTAGATAGGTCTTGGTTAATTTTAGCTTTGCTAAAACTCTTTTCATAGCAGCCACAGTTACAGGAAGACAGCAAAAAATATGTAGTGCTGCTTCTGTGTTTGGGAAACTTGCATCTAACTATCTTTTGTGAATGTATCTAAGGAGATCAATGGGCACCTTCTTTTCCAAGTCATCCTTAAAGATTAGTTTGCAAAAACTGCCGAAGGGTCTTGTGGCAAAGTGGTAATGACGTGCAGGTGAGTGCAGTGCAGAATAATCACACAGACAAACGTTGGTACAGGTGCAAGGGTGTTTATTTAATTTAATAAATGTCCAGAGCCTCAAGGCAAAACCTGTAAATAATAATAGTGCTGGAAGTGATACAGCGTGTATCACTTCTATTTATAATCCTACGGGTTTGACCCAACCCCAAAGTCCCGTTCCAGACACCCACACTAAACACAAACACAAAGACAGTGCGTGATTCAAGTGCTAAAAGGTGCAAACAAAAGACAGTTCCGGTAGTGAAAAGGTGATTGGTGAAGTCCGGGTTTTTCGCTGCTGGCCTGCGGCTGCAGCTCCGGATCGTGCTCAGTAATCTTTAGTGAAAAACAACACACAAGACACACAGTGTTAGGACACAGACACAAAACACTCACGGTCGATTCCACAATACGGGCTCCTTCTTGGTCATATAATTTAACCATATGCAAAGGAACAGATCACTCAAGCCATGCCCCCTATTTATACCCTCGCCCATGACCCCGAGGTTAACGAGCGCATCCGCTCCTCCAGTCCTCGGATGCCACGCCACCGCCTGGGTCACTGAGCTTGGGTGCCATAGCTCCGCCCCTTTCCGAACTGACCGACTTCCATCTACCCTACGGAATAAATTGTCATGCCATTTCATTAAGGGTACTCTGTTCCTCGTACACCGTGCTCTCACAGGTCGAGAGGGAGATCTAACACTAAGACTCATTCGATCTCTGTCACAGGTCTCATTCTCAAAGCTTTCAGAGTTTAAATCCTCTCCTGCCAAGCTGCTTGCCAAGTTTAGAGCATGCCTTTTTTTAGGTTTTCGCTGCTGAGACTTTAGTTTCTCGCCCGTCAAAATAGCAACCTTTCTCTGACTTACACATCCTAATACTGAAATAGTGTTGAAAACCATTCAAAAACCTTTTCAGGATCTGATGAGCTTTCATCTTTTGTCCATTCGCCTGGCATTACTTTCATCCTCCGAGATCGTTTCTCTTTATTCTGCGTGGATATTCCTACAGCAGCTTCCTTACATGCAAGGAGCCCAGAAGATCGTAATTCCAATAAAGCATCTTGAAGGCCACCAAGTAAACCGCAAGCCATAGGAATGTCGACATCCGGACTCTACCTTTTTTGATAAGACAGTATAATACATCTCGGCCAAAACAAGCAATGAAAACTCTGTCATGTTTTGTTTGCAGGCTATCAGCTTCTGAATTAAGTTCTGGTATAAGGTTATGTGAGGCCTTGCTCTAGTCTAAAGCATCAGCGACCACGTCCATAAAAGTTGCACTAGCAACTACCGGGCAACTTTCTGTCCCATACCCAACAATTGAACGGCAACCTCTGTGCCAGAATCAGAGACTCCAGCACCCAACAATCCAGTGCTTACCTCAGTTCCAGAGTCGGGACTCCAAAGCCTGATAAACCCAAATCAGCATCCTCCTCAATAACTAAGAAAGTGTCAGATGTGCGAGTAGCAGAACCATCTGTAGATTGTTCACCTGAATATGGTCCAACTCAACACGTTTCAAGAAACTTTGTAGAGCGCTCACACTTTTCTGAACTTCTTTTTCACAGGCTTTTTGCAGCTCACGCTTTTGAGCACCACTCTTGTGTTTGTAGGTATTCATGGCGTAAATCACAGACACGGCTGACCGTAAGAATTCACACACCAGGTGTAACAGGGTCAATAATGCCCGTTATCTGTCACGTATTTATTTGTCACTTGTATGTTTTATTTTTATAATTTTACACTTTGATTTGATTAGTGCACTTTTTATATATTATTGTCTAGCACTTTATAAAAGGAGTGGCAACTACTCCTACTCTGGCCGATTGGTGGTTTTGGTTACTTCTTCAATAATTAAACCTGACCCCGGTTACACACACGGTCGTCGTGGTTTCGGTTCCTTCTTCAATAATTAAACCTGACCCCGGTTACACACACGGTCGTCGTGGTTTCGGTTCCTTCTTCAATAATTAAACCTGACCCCGGTTTACACACACGGTCGTCGTGGTTTCGGTTCCTTCTTCAATAATTAAATCCGACCCCGGTTACACACACGGTCGTCGTGATTTCGGTTCCTTCTTCAATAATTAAATCCGACCCCGGTTACACACACGGTCGTCGTGGTTTCGGTTCCTTCTTCAATAATTTTTTTATTGCGTACGTCACTGTGACAGAAATACAATGAGTTTTGGTTGTAAATCTCCCTCCCGACCTGCCCTGTATATATAAGAAAATGTAAATAAATAAACATCTGAACAGACATCGGTTTTATAAAACATACATATTTATAAAACTGAAACGATAGCAATACATTTTTAACTTTTCATCAGCAATCGGTTTATTATCAGATGAGCAAAAGCAACTGAACAACATAGATAAATAAACTTAGAAAAAAACAGAATCGCATAGCACAAGAAGTTATATTAAATTCTAATTTATTTTTCTTTTTTTCGACAAAAGGGTATTCCTTTACCTTGAGTCTAAGGCTGTTCACAATCAACACAGATAATTCTTCTCCACTTCGCCTTTCTGCACAGGGCACAGCTGTCCGAAGTTTTATTTTTATTGCACTTGCCAACCTGGCACTGGCGTCTCTTGTGGCTCTCAGCGGGGTTGCCAGCTTCAGCTGTGGGTACACGCTTGGCAGTCCCCCTCTGTTCCAAATGCTTCTTGCGAAGTTCCTGTGCTAACTGTAAAATATATTCTCTCTTGGTAAATTCTTCTCCAGTTGATGGCTGCTAGGTCCAATACATTGTAAAACACCTGAACAGACCACCGTCGGGAGCCAGCTTTCACAGAATACTTCCGTGCCATCTGATCCAAAACATCAACTCCATATTTTGTTGCGTTGTAAAACTCCACGGCTCTGGTATTTATTTTCACTAGTCCCGATGCTAATAGACTGACCAAAGCAGCACAGCTGGCAAGCAGGCGCCAGCCTTCAAAGGCTGATAGAAAACAATAGACTGTCAGTCATTCACTCAGACAGAGAGTAGAGACTAATCTGATTACAGCTAAACACATTGCGGACTAGTAAATAAAAATAATAAAGTAGAATACCGTTCTGTAAAATCAAAATACAATTATTTTCTGTGTGGCCGTCAATGTGACTGCTCCCGGGGCTTTAGGTATAATGTAATATATCTCCTTTATTTCTGTACTCCGGTGTTTCATGCTTTGTGAGAATATTTAATTTATACAGACAGGTACACGAACGCACAGCCCCACATGTGTTACACGACTGGAGAAAATTACATTTTAAAACCAAAAACTGCCAAAATGACCGCCGCGAGGCTTCTAGTGCGAAGGTAATTATTTTTTTAATGGATAATTAAGGCTCCAGCCACAGAATAAGACCCACTCCAGGCTCATTAGAACGGAGAGTGTTCATCTGTCACACTATGTACAATATTTACACACACTACTTACAACAAATACCCACACAGTAACTCCCTCTTATGCCCAGGGCTCCTGCCCTCCCACACAGTACGTTTTCAAACACCCAGAACCAGAATATGCACCTTTTCATTTTAGGGAAAGAAAGGGTCTGCAAACCGAAGTAGATGAGGAGCAAGTTCACAAGGCTGAAGCCTCGTCTACTGCAGTGTGCGGACCCTTTATTGTGACAGCCTGACAAAGGCACTTCTGTATCGAAACATTGACAATATGTTTTTATGAATAAAGATATACATTTTTGAAGCGCAATTGAGTGTGCAGTTCTCTCTTTTTCTATATTTTGAATTTTAACATGTATTCCTTGTCTGATGTAAAAAAAATAATCTGAACACTACATACATTTTCTTTGGTTGTAAATTGAGAATTCTACAACAATATCCGTTCATTAATGTCTATTTAAACACAGCTGGGTTTTGGTATTAGAAGATGTACATTAAAAGTAATTGTTTAATTGTTTAATAACTAATTGTTTTTTATTGATTTTCAAAGTGGTACAAAAGATGGATTTATGAAAACATCACTAAATCATTTCACAACACAAAGAAAAGAAAATATTGGGGAGAGGGGGAAAAACAAAACATACAAAGAATGTTTTTTTTTTTAATTTAAAAAATTCAAAAATACAATAAAAATAAAATTAATAAAATAACATGTAGTTGTTGATGGGTCAAAGGGAGTTCACAGAGGTTGTGGAGAGGTTATAACATGCCCTAGATCCCTACCCTCCACCCCTGCCTAATTCCCTGAAGTGGGATATAAAAGGCTGCCATCAGTGCTAAATCTATCAGTAGAAGCTTGCAGGATGTACTTTTTGTCAAGTTTAAGGAATTGTAAGACATCCCAGGTCCAGTGGGTAAAAGAGGGTGAGCAGCTTGCTTCCAGTTTAGCAATATGAGGCGTCTGACCAGTAAGGTAGCACATGCCAAGGGGTCTGCTTGTACCTTTGTGAGCAAGACACCACTGGGAATTACACCAAACAATGCAATAAGGGGTGAGGGATCAATAGATACCTGGGTCATTTGTGAAAAGCTCTCAAAAATTGAGATCCAAAGGAGCCAACCTGGGGCAACCCAAACATGTGAATGATAGAGGCTGGAGCCTGTGCATCTGTCACAGGTCGGGTCAAGGCACAGACAGAGGAAGTGTACCTTTGATAGAATGCAATTCCACGCACTTTCTGGGAATATAATGCCCAGATCTTGTTCCCACAGTTTTTTTAGTGTGTCTAATGAGGGGCAGTGTAGAGTGAAAATAATGCTGTATATTAAGGCTATTGCTCAATTGCAAATAGGATTTATGGGGCAGCAGTTTGGAGTAGTGGTTAGGGCTTTGGGCTCTTGACCGGAGGGTTGTGGGTTCAATCCCTGGTAGGGGACACTGCTGCTGTACCCTTGAGCAAGGTACTTTGCCTAGATTGCTCCAGTAAAAACCCAACTGTATAAATGGGTAATTGTATGTAAAAAATAATGTGATATCTTGTAACAATTGTAAGTCGCCCTGGATAAGGGCGTCTGCTAAGAAATAAATAATAATAATAATAATAATAATAATAATAATTTATCTTCAATATGCTATCAATAGGGGATTCAGATGGTAGTTGAGGAAACTGCATTATTCTATTTTGCACAAAGTTCCGAACTTGTAAGTAGCAGAAAAAATTTGATCTTGGCAAGTAGAATTTTTTGGAGAGCTGGTCAAATGAAATGAAAACATTATCGAAATATAGATTTTTAAGGGAATGAATACCATTTCTGTAGCAGACACGGAATAATAGTATCCATAAGAGAGGGCTGAAACAGGTGGTTGGTGTTGATAAGAGAGAACATAGAAATGGACTGCAGGCCAAAATGCCGCCTAAACTGTGACCACATTTTAAGAGATTGCTGGACTATGCGTTTAGCACTAAACAGAGGTAGAAAGAGGGAGGGGTGAACATAAAAGTGCAGATAAAGATGTCGACACACATGAAGCCACCTCTATTTGTAGCCGAGAAGGGTCCTTCTCCAGAGGCTGAGCATGGAGCCAGTAAGCCATAGTGAGGATGTTAGCTGACCAGTAATAAAACTGGAAGTTAGGCAATGCTAGACCCCCCAGGGGTTTTGATCTTTGTAGGAAAGCATTATGAATATACGGCACCTTTTTGTTCCAGATAAATGCAGAGATCAACTGATCTAAAGTGCTAACAAAAGATTTTTATAACGATATTTATAGCGATTGGAATGCACTGGAAGGGATAAAGAAATGTAAGGAGCATATTCATTTTAATAGACTTAATGCAACCAGTTAGAGAAAGGAGGGCCAGAGCAGACCAGTGTGCCATGTCTAGCTAGTGCTCTAGAAGGGGGGTAAAGTTTGATTTAAAAATATCTGAGTCTGATCATGTGACTGAAATGCTGAAGTAAGTGAATTTGTCAGAGGAGATTTTGAATGGTAGAGTTTTGAGAGGGTACTGTTTGGTTAAAGCATTTAAGGGGAATAAGTTGCTTTTATTTAAGTTTAGGTTATATCCTGAAAACCTACCAAAATCATCCAATATGGAGAAGACGTGTGGGAGGGAGGAAGCAGGATCTGAAAGCAAAACATCATCTGCATAGAGTGAGACCTTGTGCTCCCTCCCCCACGGGTCACACCCCACACAGCCTGATTACTATGCAGGGAAATAAAGAGGGGCTCAATGGCAATAGCAAAGAGAAGGGGGACTAGGGGGCACCCCTGTCTAGTACTGCGTGTAGGGGAAAGTATTTAGAGTGAGT
This sequence comes from Huso huso, assembly GCA_036884735.1. NCBI lineage: Eukaryota > Metazoa > Chordata > Actinopteri > Acipenseriformes > Acipenseridae > Huso > Huso huso. The sequence goes on from CM072676.1 coordinate 16,637,632, forward strand.
GTTGTTTGTGCAGACTGAGGCCATAGGGGCTGAGCAAAGAAGTTTGACCCAAGATATGAAATTAGAGCCAAACCCAAACCTAGATAATTCCACTCCACGCGGTCAAAAGCTTTTTCTGTGTCTAGTGAAATCAGAACCTCATCAAGAGGTAACGATGAAGGCGTGTATATAACATTGAAAAGGTGCCTTCAGTTAAAGAATGAGTGTCTGTTTGGAATAAAGCCAGTCTGATCCATAGATATTATTGATGGGATGACATCATTTAGACGACAGGCGAGAATTTTTGCCAAGATTTTAATATCCACATTAAGGAGTGAAACTAGGCGATACAATCCCCAATCTAATGGGTCTCTATTCTTTTTGAGGAGTAGCGAGAGCGAGGCTTGACTAAGCATTGGCAGTAGATTTTACGATTTAAAAGATTCCAAAAACATTGAACACAACAGGGGGATAATTGCAGGGAAAATGTAATTGGGAAGCCATCTGGCCCTGGGGACATGCCACTCTGCATAGATTTAATAGCCTGAGTTATTTCATCCAAAGAGAAGGTTTATCCAAATCAGCTTTAGGCTGTTGATCAGTGCAAGGAGTTTCAAGTCGCTCAAAGAAAGAGTTAATTAATGAGGGGTCAGAAGAAGATTCAGACCCATAGAGGTTGGAGTAGAAATGTTCAAACTGAATACTGATCTCCTGCAGGTCAGATGAGAGAGAACCAGATGCTGTGTGAATCTGGGGGATTAAATGAGATGCAGCAGACTGATGAAGCTGATGAGCAAGAACTTTACCAGCCTTGTCACTATGCTCACAGTATTTATGACTGGATTTTTGCAGGAGCTGTTCCGCCTGGTAACTGGAGAGAAGTTTGTGGGAAGAGGTGTTTGCATATTTTTTTATCAAGATTAAAAATAAGATCAATTAGGTAGATTGATTAGGAAAAAGAAGTTCTAATGCTTAGTGGGGAATGATCGGAAATAACTATACTGTTATAAGTACAGGAATGAATGTATGGGAGTAATTTATCGTAAATAAAAAAACAATTGAAGCGTGATGGACAGGGGAAAAGAAAGAATATTGCCCGGTAGCAGGATGTAAAAAATGCCAGGGGTTAGGGATTCTGTAAGTTTCAAGAAAAGATTGAATAGTTTGGGCAGATTTTGAAGGAGAACTAAATTTAGCACTGGAGCGATCTAAAGTGGGGTTCAGGGTACAGTAAAGTCACCCCCCAAAATCACATGATGAGAATTTAAGTCAGGCAAGGATGCCAGAAATCAAATCATTGTCATTCCAGTTAGGAGCATTAAACATTAGCCAGGGCAAGAGGGTATTAGAAAGTTTTCCAGTTACAATCACATAACGACCATTCGGGTCTGCACTCGCGTGGGAGCTAACAAAAGGGATCGGTTTGTGGATCAAAATGGCTGCACCTCTGGACTTGCAGTGAAAGTTTGAATGGAACAGCTGCCTCACCCACCTCCCCCTTAAGCTCGCCACACACAGCCCGACTCAAGCCATCCCAACTCATCTCATCTGAGTATGCACAGATTCTGCGATCAATTGTGCTCAGTTTTGGTTTGATGTCACAATTGAGTTTTTCCTGACTGGGTGTCGCACACTGCTAAGACTGAATTAGACGGACCACAACTAGATTCTGGTAATTACTATGTATGTAAATGTAATTAATACTACATATTTTTGTATTAACTTAGCTCAACATTGCGACCCTCATATTATGCATGGCATCGTATGCTGATTAGATGGTAATTTACTATTTACACCGTGCAAACGTTTCAGGCAGTGTTTGACTCTTTGTATAGCTTGTCTATTACACTTTAGCCTGTGGTAAATAAAATCCAACCTATTGATTTTTAATTTGACTTTGGCGTTTTTTTCTTAGCATGTGGATCTAGGGGCTTGTGATTTGTGACCTATTGGAGATCGACACACTGGTTACTTCTGTTTTAGCGCAGTAAGAAAATATAGGCTGCCAGTAGATTGATAATAAAAAGGTAAATTGATAATTTACCTTTGATTAGTAAACGCCTAAAAAAACACTATTCAAATGTGCACATATGTGGTATTTTTTAATTCGGACAATTCAAGACTAATGTATTTTTACCTGTGGAACTAAAGCTGTCAATATTCCGCCATCTTGTATGACAAGTTACATGACAAGCTACGTTATTTAAACCTGCTTCACCATTGGTTGACACCCTTATGATTAATCAGTCTCAGTCAGTCTTGGTCGGCAACCGCCGCACACAGACAGACTGATCACATCTGAACGAAACTGCGTCTGAAAAAGATTCAACATGTTCAATCTTCAAATCTGAAGACATCCCGACTGCTGCCTCTGCCTCCACCACCTCCACTGCCTGGAGCAGAGCACATGTATTTTTAGGTTAAAAGCGATGTACTAGGGTTGTATACCAAAATAATAGTAAATAAGTGGGAGCGAGCTGCAGGTACGCCTACTCCATTCAACTAGCAACCGGAAGTCTATAAGTTCACTTGTGATGCAACGTCTGTCTTCCCTTAGCTCATTGTTATGCTTCTCCAGATCTGTAAACCGTCCTTCCTTTATGTTTTGCATTATTAAGGGTATGGAGAGGTATATTTTCTGGACAAAAGGCTTCAGTTAATTTGAAAAAATTGTTTTGATGTTGTGTGATTTGATCTAAGGTTAAAGTGAGTTCCCTGCCAGAACCCTGCTTAGCGAAGTGTAAGAAAGGATAGTGAAAGCATGGTAAAGAATAGGTAAGCATTGTAAAGAATAGTGAGGAATAGTAAATCACATTAATAAACAATGCAAACCAGTGCAAACTCTTCAATGCATTGTATATCCATGAGACAAGCATGATAAACCTGCAAAATATCATGAAAAGATACTGTGGTAAACTTGTATAAGGGCCAGGAGTGTTACAATGCACATTTACATGAATTGCAGGTTGCAATGCAATATGTATCCGATACATGGGATGGTCCTGCTGGGCTACCTGTATGATACATAATAAGAAGTGATGAACTATGATTATTATAAAACACGTATTCTTCACTCAAGAACCACCTGGTGAACTACAATGAGCTACACCACCCACTCAATATATCACAGGTGTCAGGGTCCAATATAAATCCACTATATATATCGGGGGCTGCGATACAGCGAGAGAGACCCATAGAAAAACAAATAGGCTAACAAATACTGTACAATCACTCCCTCGTTTTATCGGGCGTCAGGGTCAAGATAAATCCTCTACACAATCCACTTTTTCTCATTTTTTCATATAAAAGCAGCACACCGTTTTAATTGGTACTGGGAGGGTAATTGCTTCTCATCAACTTAAGTCTCCAATTAATTTCATGAGTCTTCCTCTCCTTTCTCAAATGCACAAACCCACTGGATTGAAAAGAATCCATTCCCAGCATAGGAGGCTTGTTTAAGGAGCGGACGTCACTGCCCTGTGACTTTTGCTAGTGCATTGCTGCCACAAGTGAACACCTCATTGGCTAAAATAAAAACCTCTTCAGTAAGTAGATGTTTAATTTGATTTGTGTTATTGTGCAATGCGTGTGTATATGATAACAGTATGATATTAATGCTTTGTTTTTTAATTGTTTTGTATATTTTTTGTTTGTGATATGCAGTGCAGTAAAACAAACAGTAATTCAAAATGAATGTATATTTCAGCTACGACATGTGCAGTTAGACTGTAAAAAATGAGGAGCCAACTCCAGGACCGTGATATATCAAATCCGCAGTATAGTGAGGCGATATAACGAGGGGTGGGTGTATGTTGTGCTTTTGGTCACGATACAAACCTCTATTACAGTACGATATATATATATATACATTTGTAACAGGGCGAGCAGCCCTGTATATTGTTTATTTATTTTTAGATCGGGGTCTCCCCCTCCGCCCCTGTGCAGATTGTTGTGTTTGTTTATTTTGATTATTATATTTATGTCGGCGAGCGCCGTATGTTTTATTGTTTAGGATTTTGACGGCGTAGCCGATTTATTTAGTAGCGTGGATGGGAAACCCCATCTACAGAAGTAATTTAATAAACTCGTGCAGATTGTGGCCGAGGGGTAATAGAATAATTAATTGCAAGCTAGTTAAACCCCTCGGCCACGATATAAAAAGGCTGCAGCTCTCTAGCTCGGGGTGGGGTGTTAAAGGAGAGAGCGAGTAGAGACGGAGAGCGAGAGAAATGTTATTTAAAAACGCAAACTAACCAAGGATAGCGTCAGTGAAGGCGATTGTCCAGCCTGACGGGTTGTAGTGTTCGTGACTTTATTTTGTTTAAACCTTTTATTTTGCTCTGTGAGCGAGTGTTTTCTGTTTAAATATTTTATTTATTTTGTTTGCTTAATAAAAGCGACAAGCGCATTTGAACTGCAGTACTTCCCGGTGTCAGTTTTATTTTCCCTTCCTGCTTCTGCCTGGCGTCATTCCTGACTCGTCATTCCTGTCACGTGGTGTTAGAGTGGGATCGTGGCGCCTCCAGGACGCAGGCAGAAGAGGGTACTGCAGCTTTTTCGTTTTTTTTTTTTTTGTGTGGAGAAAGGAGGGTGAGGAAGAAGGATGAGAGGAAAGAGGAGGATGAGGAGACAGCAGCCGCTGCAGCAGCAACAACCGCAGCAAGTCTGCCTTACCTGCCTGTTGGGGAGGAGGTGTTTTCAACTGTGGGAGCCATGGCACATTTCCCCCTGGCACCTTCCCCATATGGCAGGAGGAGGGACACAGACAGAGGTGAGGAGGAGGAGGAGGCAGAGAGGAAAGTGGAGCGAGGGAAGAGGAGTGGTGCACCAACTGCATGAGAGTGCGGGCATGAGGAGCACCACTGCCTGGAGGTCTTCAAGACACGGACCTGGGTGGGAGGAGCCGGGCGTCCTGCGCCTGGAAGGGAGGAGCCCGCGTCCTGCGCCTAAAAGGGAGCCCAACGTCCTGCGCCTAAAGGGAGGAGCCCGGCGTCCACAGCCCAAGAGGGGGAGTCGGTGCGTCCACAGCCCAAGAGGGGGGGGGTGCGTCCACAGCTCAAGAGGGGGGAGTCGGTGCGTCCACAGCCCAAGAGGGGGGAAGGCCGAACATCCACAGCCCAGGTACCTCCGCCAGCAGAGGGAGAGTTCCTGCTGGTTCCACCTCCGCCACCATGGGAGGACGACTTGTCGCTCCCACCACCACCAGCAGAGGGAGCATGCCTGCTGGTTCAGCCTTCGCAGCCTGAAGGGGAGGAGCCCCTGCCGCCTTCGCAGCCTGAAGGGGAGGAGCCCCTGCCGCCTTGGCCGCCAGAAGGGGAGGAGGCCCTGCCGCCTTCGCAGCCTGAAGGGAGGAGCCTGCACGCCGCAGCCTGAAGGGGAGGAGCCCTGCCGCCTTGGCCGCCAGAAGGGGGAGGCCCTGCCGCCCTGGCCAGAGAGGAGGCCCTGCCGCCTTTGCAGCCTGAAGGGAGGAGGCCCTGCCGGCCTGCCTCGCACCGCCCAGGGATGCCAGCCTCGCACCGCCCAAGGATGCCAGCCTCGCACCGCCCAAGGATGCCAGCCTAGCACCGTCCAAGGATGCCAGCCTCGCACCGCCCAGGGATGCCATGCCCGCTCCGCTCAGGGATGCCACGCCTGGATTGCCTGGGGCTGCCTGTTGCTCCGCGCCTGGGGCTGCCTGTTGCTCCGCATCGCCTGGGGCTGCCTGTTGCTCCGCGTAGCCTGGGGCTGCCTGTTGCTCCGCGTAAGCCTGGGGCTGCCTTTTGTTCCCCACAGGATACAGTGCGAGGGAGTGGAGCTCCGCTGCCGCCTCCATGGCCAGGGGCTCCCCTCCCGGTTCGCCTCCCGGGGTCCGCTGCTGCGTCGCCTCCCGAGGTCCGCTGCTGCTGCCGTCGCCTCCCGGGTCGCTGCTGCTGCCCGTCACCTCCTGAGGTTCGCTGCTGCTGCCGTCGCCTCCCGAGGTCCGCTGCTGCTGCCGTCGCCTCCAGGTCCGCTGCTATCGTAAGCCTCCCGGTCCGCTGCTGCTGTGTCGCCTCCCGGTGTCGCTGCTGCTGTAAATCGCCTCCCGTCCTTTGCTGCTGCCGTCGCCTCCCGAGGTCCGCTGCTGTTGCCCCGTCGCCTGGGGTCGCCAGGGATCCTCTCTTAAGCCTGGGGTGCGCCAGGGATCCCTGCGCCGCCTGGGGTCGTCGAGGTCCCTTAGCCTGGGGTGCGCCGGGGATCCTGCTTAAAGTCTGGGGTCACTACACTATGGCTGGAGCCCACGGAGGGAACTGCCGACCATGAAGGGGGGAGGTCAGGAGACCAGCTCCCCAGCCACTTTTCGCGGCAGGAGGTTGTGTGGTCCCCCGGAGGAACTGCCGGCCATGAAGAAGGGGAGGAGGTCAGGAGACCAGCTCCCCCAGCCGCTTCAGCGACAGGAGGTTGTGTGGTCAGAGCCCCGGAGGAGACTGCTGGCCATGAAGAGGAGGAAGGTCAGGAGACCAGCTCCCCAGCCGCACTGCGACAGGATAAGAGTGTGGCGGGGCCCGGAAGGAGCTGCGGCCCACGAAGAATGGGTGCCAGAGATTCCACCATGGCCACCCCAGAAACTTCTTCCCCCCTCTTCCAGGACATTGAGACTGAGGGAGGTGGCGTTGGGGCCATGTGTGCTTCGCTGGGGAGGATATGTAACAGGGCGAGCAGCCCTGTATATTGTTGTTTTTTTAGATCGGGGTCTCCCCCTCCGCCCCTGTGCAGATTGTTGTGTTTGTTTATTTTGATTATTATATTTATGTCGGCGGACGCCGTATGTTTTATTGTTTAGGATTTTTGGCCAGGCGTGGCAATTTATTTAATAGCGTGGATGGAAACCCCATCTACAAAGTAATTAATAAACTTCGTGCAGATTGTGGCGAGGGTAATAGAATAATTAATTGCAAGCTAGTTAAACCCCTCGGCCACGATATAAAAAACTGCAGCTCTCTAGCTCGGGGTGGGGTGTTAAAGAGGAGGAGGCGAGTAGAGATGGAGCGAGAGAAATGTTATTTAAAAACGAAACTAACCAAGGATAGCGTCAGTGAAGGCGATTGCCCAGCCTGACGGGTTGTAGTGTTCGTGACTTTATTTTGTTTAAACCTTTTATTTTGCTCTGTGAGCGAGTGTTTTCTGTTTAAATATTTTATTTATTTTTGTTTGCTTAATAAAAGCAATAAGCGCCATTTGAACTGCAGTACTTCCCCGGTGTCAGTTTTATTTTCCTTCCTGCTTCTGCCTGGCGTCAGACCACTCGTCATTCCTGTCACAACATTATATATATATATATATATATAGTAAAGAAAGTATTGATTCATCGATACAGTATGATATACAATACAGGAGTTTTTACTATGTAAAATGTATTGGTTCTAATTGGAGCTTCCGAAAAGTGGCAAAAAAGTATACAGGTTTCCTGTACCTCTTTTTACCACCAGGGTGGGATCTCACATATTGGGTGCCTCTCTGGAACTGTTTAGCACTGTCAGAATGGACAGATGCTTCTTTCATATTACTCAACTCTGTCAGGGACCGCAGATAATCAATTAGACTTGCAGGTCCACAGAGGGTGAAAGTTGAAAGAAGGTATGAATAACATAGATACTAAAAACAGATGGCTGCAGCTCTGTTATGTTTTAATGTACAATAAGTCATGACAGTAGGTGGTTGTGGTGAAATATAACAACAACTGAGCGAGTATCCCACACAGACAGTACACAGATCCATGACTAAAAACAAATCAGGCAAGAGCATCAATGTCCACATACCCAAAGCACTAGGTATTACCCTTGGTCCAAGTGCACATTGTTTCATATATATATTGTTTTATTGTTGTATTTAAATATATGGTTTTGTATATGGTTTAAATGGTTTAAATATATGGGTGTCCATCTCTCAAGAGGGGGTAGCCCGAGCGTCCATCGCCCAAAGGGGGCCAGTCCATTGCCAAGGGGGGCCCGAGCATCCATCGCCCAAGAGGGAGGCCGGCGTCAGAGCCCAAGAGGAGGCCGAGCGTCAGAGCCCAGAAGGGCCAGGCATCCAGAGTCCAAGAAGGGGAAGCACCAATCTCCAGCAACCAAGGAAGAGCCACACCAGTCTCCAGAGATGAAGGACTACCTGCTGTTCGCCTCCACCGCTAGGGGAGACTACCGCTGCTCCCGCCTCCACCCGCTGGGGGACTACCTGCTGCTCCGCCTCCACCACTAGAGGAGACTACCTGCTGCTCCCACCTCCACCGCCAGAGAGACTACCCTGCTCCCCTCCTCCACCACTAGGGGGGAGACTACCTGCTGCTCCGCCTCCACCGCTAGAGGGGAGATTACCTGCTGCTCCTCCTCCTTGCCCAGAGCTCCAGAGTGGGCGTCACATCCCAGGGTCCGCTGCTGCCTCCCCTCTGAGGACCCGCTCCTGCCCTGCCCTGCAACGCCTAGAGTTGCCAAGCCTGCACCGCCTAGGGCTGCCATTGCCTGGGGGTGCCAGTTCGCCATCGCACGGGGTGCCAGTTTACCATCACCCGGGGGTATCCCGCTGACAGCATTGCCTTTGCTGGAGGAGCCAGCATTGCCTCTGCCAGGATTGCCTTGGCTGGAGGAGCCAGCATGGCTGCTGGCAGCATTGCCTCTGCCAGTGTTGTCATTGGAGGAGGGCCTCATACCGTGGCCGCCACCCATGGACCCATTATTGCCTCTGTTGTATTGTGTGGGGTTGAAAACACGGGTGACTGGATTAAAAAATAAATGTATTGTGTTTATTGTTGTATTTAAATGTATGGTTTGGAATTATTTCTGGGAGAAATATTGTTGTATAGTTTAAATGTGGTCTGGCAGAGGTGGTGTTAGCAGCTCGTCTCTGACAGAACAGCTCGTTCAGAATGCATGGTCGGCAGTTAGTAATTATTGACTGTTGGCCACGCAAATGAAAAAAAACTCGTGGAGAATGTGACCATCTCCGGACTGATTAATTTACTGCTAATCCAGAGATGGTCCCATGTATAAAAACCCGCAGCTTTTGCTGGTCGTGGTGGGCTGTTCAGAGGAGAGAATGAGAGAGAGAGAGAGACACTGGAAACAAAAACGAAAGTAAAAAGAAAATAACAGTTGCAACGCGTGCTGGGTTAGGACCAGCACAGCACATGTTTTGGTGTGCAGGTATTAATTTAGTATTGGAGATATGTTTTGAATACACTTTTATTTTGGCTCTGTGAGCAGTGTTTTTGTCTATCCTTTCACCCGTAGTACCTGTCTGTGTCTCTTTCAGCTTCCTGGTCTGCGGACGTCACTACACAGCCATCCTACCACAGGGAACAAAGCTCTTTTCACGCACTTTACAATATATATATTGTGGCAGGGCAAGTCCCTGCCTGAAGAAAATGTGTTGGTGGTTGGCAGGGGATAGGGTTAATTTCTGTCTCTGCCAGATAAATGTGTGGGGATGTGTTTGCACAGCCACAGGTGTAATTATTTTATTTAATGAATTAGTATCACCTGCCTGTTCTAGGCAGTCTGCAGTCGATTAATGAAGGCAAGAGGCTGTCAGAAACCTTTGTGTGTGTAAAGTGTTTATGTTTTACTGGTAAACGACTTAGCCGTCCCGTGTGTAGTTAGGATGGAGAAAGTTCAGTTCGCGCTCCATGTAGGATTCAGAAACTTTGGTGGTAGCAGGTTATCAATTCGGCCACAGAAAAGGTCTCCTGGAACATGCGTGCCTTCAGGAGAATCTACAGACACTCTGAAGACATGTACAGACACGCTGAAGATACTGTATGTATAGACACGCTGAAGACATGTACAGACACATTGAACACATCTACAGATATGCTGAAGACATGTACAGACATGCTGATGACTAATTCTTCATTAATTCTCAAAGTGAATGCAGTAGGGATTCAAAAAATGCATGCACATGGATTAGGGATTGGTTAACATGTAGAAAACAGAAAGTACTGATTAGAGGAGAAACCTCAAAATGGAGTAGGGTAACCAGTGGTGTACCACAGGGATCGGTATTAGGACCTCTGCTGTTCCTAATCTACATTAATGATTTAGATTCTGGTATAGTAAGCAAACTTGTTAAATTTGCAGACGACACAAAAAAAAGGAGGAACGGCAAACACTGTTGCAGCAGCAAGGTCATTCAAAATGATCTAGACAGCATTCAGAACTGGGCAGACACATGGCAAATGACATTTAATAGAGAAAAGTGTAAAAGTACTTCATGAGCAATAAAATGTGCATTATAAATATCATATGGGAGATACTGAAATTGAAGAAGGAATCTATGAAAAAAGACCTAGGAGTTTACGCTGACTCAGAAATGTCTTCATCTAGACAATGTGGAAGCTATAAAAAAGACCAACAAGATGCTCGGATATATAGTGAAAGTGTTGAATTTAAATCAAGGAAGTAATGTTAAAACTTTACAATGCATTAGTAAGACCTCACCTAGAATATTGTATTCAGTTCTGCTCACCTCGTTACAAAAAGGATATTGCTGCTCTAGAAAGAGTGCAAAAGAAGAGCAACCAGAATTATCCGGGTTTGAAAGACATGTCGTATGCAGACAGGCTAAAAAGAATTGAATCTATTCAGTCTTGAACAAAGAAGACTACGCGATGATCTGATTCAAACATTCAAAATCCTAAAAGGTATAGGCAATGTCGACCCAGGGGACTTTTTTGACCTGAAAAAAAAAGAAACAAGGACCAGGGTCACAAATGGAGATAGATAAAGGAGAATATTCAGAACAGAAAATAGGAGGCACTTTTTTTACAGAGAATTGTGAGGTCTGGAACCAACTCCCCAGTAATGTTGTTGAAGCTGACACCCTGGGATCCTTCAAGAAGCTGCTTGATGAGATTCTGGGATCAATAAGCTACTAACAACCAAACAAGCAAGATGGGCCGAATGGCCTCCTCTCATTTGTAAACTTTCTTATGTTTTTATGTTGTTATGTACAGCAGTGGCAGCTGGTGGCCAAAGAAAATGGGGAGGCAGAAAAAAGGCAGAGGGCTTGGGGTCCCCTGAAGACCCCAGCAGCAGTAGAGTCTTATTATTGTATTCTAACTGCCAACACTTTTTATATTATTATTATTATTATTATTATTATTATTATTATTATTAGGCAAACGCCTTTATCCAAGGTGACTTACAGGTGTTACAGGGCAGTAATGTACAGGGTTACAATGCAAGATTAATATTTAAATACAGTATAGTTTACAGTAAGTGCAAATAATACTACTAAAATACAATATGAGCTAGGATGCAACAAGTTAGGATTACAACAAGTTATATCTACAATGACATAATAGTAGTGCTATAGTGCAAGGATGGTGCATCAGCTGAGGATCCAGTAACATGGTGCTGAGGTCAGGCGAGTCCAGTGCAGAGTAGGGGAGATCTGCAAGGGCAGTCTAAACAGGTTTAACACCAATTCGGATGTTAAGCGCATTTTCTCCACTAAGCCAACAGAGTAAAGAAAACAGTAGCACATCAAGTTTATTCTAATATACAGGGTGATTAGAAAGTAAAGTTTACCACATTAATAACATGGTGCGTTGATGTGGTAAACTTCAGTGATAATGGTAAACTTAATTTTTAGATAAATTTAAATAACTGACCAACAAAATAATGATATACCATACAGAAGTGAAAGGGGTGAACAAATACTGCTGGGAAGGGCTAAAATAACATGGGTATGGCACACTTAACTCACACACTCAAAAATAGAAAATGCTGCCAAATGTATTCTCGTTAAGCTTTAATGGGTCATTTTAACAACAATGAAGTGAGGAAAATAAAGAAATTATGAATTTAATGATGAAATATAGGTGAAAACATTACAGTGTACTGCATTTCAGTTCAGGGTAGTGACATCGGATGTAGTAGCCACTAGAGGCCACTAGAGGGTGCAAAAGAACTTAATACAACACACACTCAAAACACACAATTCTACCAAATTTCTCATCCTTGACCCGTTATTATTTTAATATAAAAGAAAGAACAGGCAGAAAATAAAAACATTTCTAAACTTATTTACAAAAATATAGTAAAACAAAATCCAGATGTACCATACATATAAAATACAGCTGTACCATACATATAAAATACAGCTGTACCACACATATAAAATCCAGCTGTACCACACATATAAAATACAGCTGTACCATACATATAAAATCCAGCTGTACCACACATATAAAATCCAGCTGTGCCACACATATAAAATCCAGCTGTACCATACATATAAAATCCAGCTGTACCACACATATAAAATCCAGCTGTACCACACATATAAAATACAGCTGTACCATACATATAAAATCCAGCTGTACCATACATATAAAATCCAGCTGTACCACACATATAAAATACAGCTGTACCATACATATAAAATCCAGCTGTGCCACACATATAAAATCCAGCTGTGCCATACATATAAAATCCAGCTGTACCACACATATAAAATCCAGCTGTGCCATACATATAAAATCCAGCTGTACCACACATATAAAATCCAGCTGTACCATACATATAAAATCCAGCTGTGCCACATATAAAAATCAGCTGTGCCACATATAGAATCCAGCTGTACCACATATAAAATCCAGCTGTACCACACATATAAAATCAGCTGTGCCACATATAAAATCCAGCTGTGCCACACATATAAAATCCAGCTGTGCCACACATATAAAATCCAGCTGTACCATACATATAAAATCCAGCTGTACCACACATATAAAATCCAGCTGTACCATACATATAAAATCCAGCTGTACCATACATATAAAATCCAGCTGTACCACACATATAAAATCCAGCTGTGCCACACATATAAAATCCAGCTGTACCATACATATAAAAATCAGCTGTACCACACATATAAAATCCAGCTGTACCATACATATAAAATCCAGCTGTACCATACATATAAAATCCAGCTGTGCCATACATATAAAATCCAGCTGTGCCATACATATAAAATCCAGATGTGCCACACATATAAAATCCAGCTGTACCACACATATAAAATCCAGCTGTACCACACATATAAATCCAGCTGTACCCACACATATAAAATCCAGCTGTGCCACACATATAAAATCAGCTGTACCACACATATAAAAATCCAGCTGTACCACACATAAAAATCCAGCTGTACCACACATATAAAATCAGCTGTACCATACATATAAAATCCAGCTGTACCACACATATAAAATCCAGCTGTACCACACATATAAAATCCAGCTGTACCACACATATAAAATCCAGCTGTACCACACATATAAAATCCAGCTGTACCATACATATAAAATCCAGCTGTGCCACACATATAAAATCCAGCTGTACCACACATATAAAATCCAGCTGTACCACACATATAAAATCCAGCTGTACCATACATATAAAATCCAGCTGTACCACACATATAAAATCCAGCTGTACCATACATATCAAATCCAGCTGTACCATACATATAAAATCCAGCTGTACCACACATATCAAATCCAGCTGTACCACACATATCAAATCCAGCTGTACCACACATATAAAATCCAGCTGTACCACACATATAAAATCCAGCTGTACCACACATATCAAATCCAGCTGTACCACACATATCAAATCCAGCTGTACCACACATATCAAATCCAGCTGTACCACACATATCAAATCCAGCTGTACCACACATATAAAATCCAGCTGTGCCACACATATAAAATCCAGCTGTGCCACACATATAAAATCAGCTGTACCACACATATAAAATCCAGCTGTACCATACATATAAAATCCAGCTGTACCATACATATAAAATCAGCTGTACCACACATATCAAATCCAGCTGTACCATATATAAAATCCAGCTGTACCATACATATAAAATCCAGCTGTACCATACATATAAAATCCAGCTGTACCACACATATAAAATCCAGCTGTACCATACATATAAAATCCAGCTGTACCATACATATAAAATCCAGCTGTACCACACATATAAAATCCAGCTGTACCACACATATAAAATCCAGCTGTACCACACATATAAAATCCAGCTGTACCATACATATAAAATCCAGCTGTACCATACATATAAAATCCAGCTGTACCATACATATAAAATCCAGCTGTACCATACATATAAAATCCAGCTGTACCATACATATAAAATCCAGCTGTACCATACATATAAAATCCAGCTGTACCACACATATAAAATCCAGCTGTACCATACATATAAAATCCAGCTGTACCATACATATAAAATCCAGCTGTACCATACATATAAAATCCAGCTGTACCATACATATAAAATCCAGCTGTACCACACATATAAAATCAGCTGTACCATACATATAAAATCCAGCTGTACCACACATATAAAATCAGCTGTACCATACATATAAAATCCAGCTGTACCATACATATAAAATCCAGCTGTACCACACATATAAAATCAGCTGTACCACATATAAAATCCAGCTGTACCACACATATAAAATCCAGCTGTACCATTACATATAAAAATCAGCTGTACCATACATATAAAATCCAGCTGTACCATACATATAAATATAAAATCCAGCTGTACCATACATATAAAATCCAGCTGTACCATACATAAAAATCCAGCTGTACCATACATATAAAATCCAGCTGTACCATACATATAAAATCAGCTGTACCATACATATAAAATCCAGCTGTACCATACATATAAAATCCAGCTGTACCACACACATATAAAATCCAGCTGTACCATACATATAAAATCCAGCTGTACCATACATATAAAATCAGCTGTACCATACATATAATCCAGCTGTACCACCATACATATAAAATCCAGCTGTACCATACATATAAAATCCAGCTGTACCATACATATAAAATCCAGCTGTACCATACATATAAAAATCAGCTGTACCACACATAAAAATCAGCTGTACCACACATATAAAATCCAGCTGTACCATACATATAAAATCCAGCTGTACCATACATATAAAATCCAGCTGTACCACACATAAAAAAATCCAGCTGTACCACACATATAAAATCCAGCTGTACCACACATATAAAATACAGCTGTACCACACATATAAAATCAGCTGTACCACACATATAAAAATCAGCTGTACCACATATAAAATCAGCTGTACCACATAAAATCCAGCTGTACCACACATATAAAATCCAGCTGTACCACATATAAAATCCAGCTGTACCATACATATAAAATCCAGCTGTACCATACATATAAAATCAGCTGTACCACACATATAAAATCAGCTGTACCACACATATAAAATCCAGCTGTACCATACATATAAAATCCAGCTGTACCACACATATAAAATCCAGCTGTACCATACATATAAAATCCAGCTGTACCACACATATAAAATCCAGCTGTACCACACATATAAAATCCAGCTGTACCACACATATAAAATCCAGCTGTACCAAACAAATAAAAACCAGCTGTACCACACATATAAAATCCAGCTGTACCACACATATAAAATCCAGCTGTACCACACATATAAAATCCAGCTGTACCACACATATAAAATCCAGCTGTACCACACATATAAAATCCAGCTGTACCACACATATAAAATCCAGCTGTACCACATATAAAATCCAGCTGTACCATATATAAAATCAGCTGTACCACACATATAAAATCCAGCTGTACCATACATATAAAATCCAGCTGTACCACACATATAAAATCAGCTGTACCATACATATAAAATCCAGCTGTACCATACATATAAAAATCCAGCTGTACCATACATATAAAATCAGCTGTACCACACATATAAAAATCCAGCTGTACCATACATAAAATCCAGCTGTACCATACATATAAAATCCAGCTGTACCATACATATAAAATCCAGCTGTACCATACATATAAAATCATACATATAAAATCCAGCTGTACCATACATATAAAATCCAGCTGTACCATACATATAAAAATCAGCTGTACCATACATATAAAATCCAGCTGTACCATACATATAAAATCCAGCTGTACCACACATATAAAATCCAGCTGTACCATACATATAAAATCCAGCTGTACCATACATATAAAATCCAGCTGTACCATACATATAAAATCCAGCTGTACCATACATATAAAATCCAGCTGTGCCATACATATAAAATCCAGCTGTGCCATACATATAAAATCCAGCTGTACCATACATGCAACTACGGCTCTCGTTGCGCTCGCGCAACATCTTTTTTAAAGCAGCCAAACAATAAACGACAACTATCCTTAAACGGGATATCCTTGGCAAATCATATTTTTGAAACCTTTTTTCCTCTTCAGCAGAACTAATTGAAGTAAACGTCATGTTTCTCCATGTGACAGGATAGCCGATGTGGTGACGTCAGGCCAGAAGCAGGAACAAACACAAACAGGTAACTGCAGGGCAAAAGAGCTTGCGGAGCCGTTTATTTATTTAAAGAACAAAAATTAAATTGATATTTAAACAAAAACAAATCTCGAATACAATAAGAAAATAAGTAATCCAGGTCAGGCTGGGCAAATCGCCTTCACCATTCCTAGATTTATTTTTAATTTGATTTCTCTTGTCTCCTCCGCTCTCGTTGTCCACTTCTAAATCCCCACCCCGAGTGCAGAGAGCTGCAGGCTTTTATGCAGGTGACCATCTCCTGATTAGCAACAAATTAATCAATTAATTAACTCAGGAGATGGCCACCTTCTACACAAGATTTTTAAATTGTGGATGGGGCTTTCCATCCACGCTGCCAACAAAACACCCGCGGCTCTTCACCATCATATTTAATAAAACAATAACAAAACACATGGCTTTCACCGTCATTTAAAAATACAGAAATAAAATAAATAAATCATAATACAAAATAATAAACCTCACAGGGGGGAGGGTACCTCGTTCTAAAAAATAAACAAACACATTTGTTTTAAATAACAAAACTAAACTAAACAAATAGATTTATGGCAGGGCTTTGCCCGCCCCTTTTTTCATGTGCAGGGCTCCTCACCCTGTCACCTCCATCATTCACCTTACCTCATTTACAGTTACTAACAACTCCATGTATGTGTCCATGTGCAACTTCAGTCCATGTCATGTCATATAAAACTTACTAACCCCACATCTAACCCCTAATATTTACCCCTACCCCAAACCTAATCCTAAACCTAATTTCTACCCCTAACCCTAACCCCTAACCCTAACTGTCACTATCAAACTAACTGTTACTATTATTTCAACACTAACTCTACAAAGGACCAGATTTCTCACACACAAATAAATTACACACCAAAGTTTACTTTATAGACACAGACACACATGCCCTCCTACACAAGACTAGCTACCATCCAAAACACACATTTAAGGGACTAATCAAATCACAATTACTCAGATTTCACAGAATCTGCACAACACAAATTGATTTTCAGGAAGCCACTAAGACTTTATTCACAGCACTTCAACACAGAGGATACGTTCAATCCTTCCTTAGAGGAATCAGGAAAACTTTCCTCAAACCAAAACCACAAAGCGACAAAAAGATGATTCCCTTAATCACTACCTTCTCACAATTTAGTGTAGCAGCCAACGCACGCATGAAACAAAACTTTACCAATAAACTCCAAAACACAAACATTCTCACAGAACATAAAATCATTTCTGCATACAGGAGAAACAAGAACTTAAATGACTGCATAGTATCCAGCAAACTTCCTCCATTAAATCCAAAACCAACACAAACACCTCAATACTTTAAACAACTAGCCACACTTCAAAATAATACGACAAACAACACCTACAGGATTCCACAAACCTTCACACGGATAGCAATAACGGTATCTATGCAATACAATGTACTACATGTAAAATACTATACATACAGTGGCTCTCAAAAGTATTCACCCCCCTTGGACTTTTCCAAATTTTATTGTGTTACAACATGGAATCAAAATGGATTTAATGAGGAGTTTTTGCCACTGATCAATACAAAAAAAGTCCATAATGTCAAAGTGAAAAAGAAAATCTACAAATTGTTCTAAATTAATTACAAATATAAAACAGAAAATAATTGATTGCATAAGTATTCACCCCTTTGCTATGACACACCTAAATAAGCTCTGGTGCAACCAATTGTCTTCAAGTCACATAATTAGTTGAATGGAGTCCACCTGTGTGCAATTAAGGTGTTTCACATGATTTCAGGTTAAATACACCTGTCTCTGGGAGGTCCCACAGTTGGTTAGTACATTTCCTAACAAAAACTACATCATGAAGACGAAGGAACATTCAAAGCAAATCCAGAATAAGGTTCTTCAAAAGAACCAATCAGGGGTAGGATATAAGAACATTTCCAAGGCATTGAATATCCCCCGGAGCACAGTAAAGTCCATTATTAAGAAATGGAGAGAATATGGCACAACTGTGAATCTGTCTAAAACAGGCCGTCCTCAAAAACGGAGTATCCAGGCGAGAAGGGCAGTAGTCAGGGAGGCCACCAAAAGGCCTATGGCAACTCTAAAGGAGTTACAGTCTTCAACGGCTGAGATGGGAGACACTGTGCATACGGCAACAATAGCCGGGTGCTTCACAAACTGGCCTTTATGGGAGAGTGGCAAAAGAAAGCCATTGTTGAAAAAACTCACATCAAATCTCGGCTAGAGTTTGCCAGAAGGCATGTGGGAGACTCTGAGACCAAGTGGAAGAAGATTCTATGGTCTGATGAGACCAAAATAGAGCTTTTGGCCTCAACGCTAAGCGCTATGTTTGGCGCAAGCCTAACACCGCATCATCCTGAGAACACCATCCCTACCGTGAAGCATGGTGGTGGCAGCATCATGCTATGGGGATGCTTCTCTGCGTCAGGGCCTGGAAAGCTTGTGAAGATAGAGGGCAAAATGGATGCAGCAAAGTACAGAGAAATCCTAGAGGAAAACCTACCTGGGACTTGGGAAGATTCATCTTCCAGCAGGACAATGACCCCAAACATACAGCCAAAACCACACTGGGTGGCTTAAAAACAAAAGGTCAATGTCCTGGAGTGGCCCAGTCAAAGCCTGGACCTCAATCCAATTGAGAATATGTGGAAAGAGTTGAAAATTGCTGTTCACCAAAGGTCCCCATCCAACTTGACGGAGCTTGAGCAATTTTGCAAAGAAGAATGGGCAAAAATTGCAGTGTCCAGATGTGCAAAGCTGGTAGAGACTTATCCAAATAGACTCATGGTTGTAATTGCTGCCAAAGGTGCCTCTACCAAATATTGACTCAAGTGGGTGAATACTTATGCAATCAATTATTTTCTGTTTTGTATTTGTAATTAATTTAGAACAATTTGTAGATTTTATTTTTCACTTTAACATTATGGACTTTTTTTGTGTTGATCAGTGGCAAAAACTCCTCATTAAATCCATTTTGATTCCATGTTGTAACACAATAAAATGTGGAAAAGTACAAGGGGGGTGAATACTTCTGAGAGCCACTGTAGGGGAAACAGGGAACACTATTAGAACCAGACTCTCACAACAGATTTACAACATCAAACACAAAAAAGAGATACAGACACCGTTAGTGGCACACTTTCTGCAATACAGCTTGGAATCTCTCAAAGTTACAGGAATCGAAAGAAACCAAAACTGGTCAGATACAGAAAGAAGAAGGAAATAAAAAGATTGGATTAACAAACTTAAAACGGTATTCCCATTTGGTCTAAATGTGAGGAATGCTATATATAAAAATTAACAGATGACACAAAGCAAAAAAGATCAGTTTAACAACATATGATTACAATCCAAAACAAGTCAGATGGCCAGTGCATATTCCTTTCCCTGGACGCTCACTCCTGTGAATGGGGAATCAAGGAAAGGAAGTCTCAAACACTCAACTAACACTAAACCTAACCTCTACCCCTAACCTAACCCCTAACCTCTACCCATAAACCTAACCCTAACCAGAACTCCTAACCCTAACCCCGTAACCCTAACCTCTACCCCTAACCCTAACCCCAACCCTAACTCTCACTATCAAACTAACTTTGTTACTATTATTTCAACACTAACTCTGTTACTATTATTTCAACACTGTTTCTTTTGCACCATCTAGCGGCCTCTAGTGGCTACTACATCCGCAGTTTGTACAGAGGCTTCTTCTGATGAAAAACCTCTGGGCTCCTCCATTAAAACTGTGCACAGATCACGTGATCTGCTACTGCTAGTACTGTGGTTAATAGCAGATAGGAGTTTACAATGGAGACTTGCCTCCTCTGAGGAGCCAGAACTGCTATTAAAATAGTAATGTTGAATCTAGGGTTTTGGTTAAAATGACATTTTTTCTTGCATTTTAGACAATATTTTTGTTTCTGTTTTATTGCTAACATTATTATAATGCTACACAAAAATATATTATTATTATTATTATTATTATTATTATTATTTGTTTTTACAGTTGTTACAAAATATCAAATTTTTCACTGAAATTTTGAGGAGGCACTGCCTCCCTTGCCTCATCTGATGTACAGACACACTGAACACATGAACAGACACACTGAACACATACACTGAACACATGAACAGACACACTGAACACATGAACAGACACACTGAACACATCTACAGACACACTGAACACATCTACAGACACACTGAACACATGAACAGACACACTGAACACATCTACAGACACACTGAACACATATACAGACACACTGAACACATGAACAGACACACTGAACACATGAACAGACACACTGAACACATGAACAGACACACTGAACACATGAACAGACACACTGAACACATGAACAGACACACACACATGCATAACTCGTTTCATGAGCTAACATTTAAAACATTGATGGAAAGTAGTAAAGTTGACCTTAAAATAATCCAAATTGCACAAATTGTCCTACATAGGATTTTGGCTAAAATAAGACTACGGACAAAAGACAAGTTACTTTTTCAAAAATATCCAACGGTTGTTCTATCAAAGGCAATAACTTCCATAGTAAATATCTGTAAATTCCCATGTTACAGAGCCCTGTCCTGGAAGAATAGCTGAGACAGTACCCACAGCACTTTCTAAAGACAAGCTAATCATGTCCCTCCTGGGTGTTCCGTCTGCCCCCCAGCTCTGTCGTGAGAAGCGCTTGCCCTTCCGTTGCAGGGTCACATGTGGCTCCTGAGACCACCTGTATGAACTGTGCCTGGAATACATCTATACCTGTGTTTCAATTGAGTCACGTCTGTTTTTCATCTCCCACTGCCAAGTTCTAGCACTAAACCGTGATAACACCTTTAAAGGGATCTGGATTCAATTACTTAACACATTTGTGTGAAAGTCAGCTCGCAATGTTCAATGTGTGTTTGCCCTCGGTTTGGTTACAGGCCAACTCAAGTGTGAAGAGATTAGCTGGGGGTCAGCCTGAACTTCCACCCACACCCACGCATACCTGTCTGTTTACTGACTCGCTGTCGTGTCACATGAGCCTTTGAATCTGGGGGAGAAATGATTTGATTGTCTTTTAATCTACCCTCAGACTCAGCTGGGGGTGTCTTCTTGATGTTGGTGAAGCACATGAGGTCTGAGTAGCTCACAGGCACACAGGGGGCCAGTGAAACACCTGGGAGAGAAGAGAGCAGAGACAGCAATTACCTTTTAATTGAGGCTCGCAAAATAAAAGCCAAGATAAATTCAAAAGCAACTGTATCTTTCAGCAATGGTTTGAAACGGTTTTGCAGATCTTCTGGTGGGCAAACAAATGCAAGGTCTCTGTTAATTTGTGTTAATTTATAGAAAGATTTCCCGATTCAAACTCCAGCTTCCAGGAGTGAAAGGCTCTAAACTAGTCAATGGGCTTGCTGCCTCACCAAACCCCATGGTCAACTTCACTGTAATATTCACTATAGCCTGAATCAACATACAAAGGTGTGACTGTGCCAAAAGTAAACACTTCATTGACTCTTCAAGGAAATGGTACATTGCTAGGGCTTGGTAGTGTAATGACTGCCCTCTAGTGGGCATTTGCCAAAAAAGCTATTTGCCATTTGTTCAAGCTACTGTACACTCAAGTACACATAAAAGTGACAGCGCCAGGTTTCTGTGGGCCCCGGCAATGGACCTTTTTATGTGATATTTTGTGACGCCGTCTGCCAATGAATAGATACATTTAATGTTACAATGTAATGTTTCTCCTTGCTTCAATACAAACTTTGTTCAAAACAGTACAATGTTGCCGTGTCATTATTAATAGTGTTCCTGAGACGCGTGTAAATGTTTCTGCATCTGCATGTGTTGTTATTTGGTTGTGGGTATTTATTTTCTAAAGTCTGACGTGAGGGCTTAGTACTAAGAGAACCACTCCTATAAAACCAGGATGACACAATTTTAAAATTTCAAGTTTAAAACAGAAGTTAGCTACCGGTATATGTGAATTAATATTATAGCAAACGTGTGTTTTAAGGATATGCAACTTAATATGTAACATAAATGGAACACATTTACACAATCTTTCTGGCAATGTGGAGAAATATAGGACTCTAGCTGTAAGTATTTATTTTATTAATAACAGCACAGGGTTATTAACCGTTGATGCTTAAAAAAAAGAAAGAAAAAAAAAAGCATCTATGTGCAGTCATTTTATCATGGTTAGGTTTTATGTGATCTACGCAATTTCTGTTTTAAGTGTGTAAATATAGCCTATGCCTGTGTAATTGCTGCCCGTTTTATGTTTAGAACATAAGAACATAAGAAAGTTTACAAACGAGAGGAAGGCCATTCAGCCCATCTTTATGAGGCGCCGTTAGGGACATAATTCACCGTGATATTCGCATACACTACATACTGAGATTCATACACTCTATATTGAGACGCATACACTATATACTGAGATTCATACACTATATACTGAGATGCATACACTATATATTGAGATTCATACACTCTATACTGAGATGCATACACTCTATACTGAGATTCATACACATATATATACTGAGATGCATACACTATATACTGAGACGCATACACTACATACTGAGATTCATACACTACATACTGAGATGCATACACTATATACTGAGATGCATACACTCTATACTGAGATGCATACACTCTATACTGAGATTCATACACATATATACTGAGATGCATACACTATATATTGAGATTCATACACTCTATACTGAGATGCATACACTCTATACTGAGATTCATACACATATATACTGAGATGCATACACTATATACTGAGACGCATACACTATATACTGAGACGCATACACTATATACTGAGACGCATACACTACATACTGAGACGCATACACTCTATACTGAGATGCATACACTACAAACTGAGATTCATACACTATATACTGAGATGCATACACTACATACTGAGATGCAAACACTATATACTGAGATGCATATACTATATACTGAGATGCATACACTCTATACTGAGATTCATACACATATATACTGAGATGCATACACTATATACTGAGACGCATACACTATATACTGAGATGCATATACTATATACTGAGATGCATACACTATATACTGAGATTCATACACTCTATACTGAGATTCATACACTCTATACTGAGATGCATACACTACATACTGAG
The DNA here is from genome assembly GCA_036884735.1 of Huso huso. Taxonomy (NCBI): domain Eukaryota; kingdom Metazoa; phylum Chordata; class Actinopteri; order Acipenseriformes; family Acipenseridae; genus Huso; species Huso huso. The sequence goes on from CM072676.1 coordinate 16,661,278, forward strand.
ATGCATACACTCTATACTGAGATGCATACACTCTATACTGAGATTCATACACATATATACTGAGATGCATACACTCTATACTGAGATGCATACACTCTATACTGAGATTCATACACTATATACTGAGATGCATACACTATATACTGAGATTCATACACTCTATACTGAGATTCATACACTCTATACTGAGATGCATACACTACATACTGAGATGCATACACTCTATACTGAGATGCATACACTCTATACTGAGATTCATACACATATATATACTGAGATGCATACACTCTATACTGAGATGCATACACTATATACTGAGATTCATACACTCTATACTGAGATTCATACACTCTATACTGAGATGCATACACTACATACTGAGATGCATACACTCTATACTGAGATGCATACACTCTATACTGAGATTCATACACATATATATACTGAGATGCATACACTCTATACTGAGATGCATACACTCTATACTGAGATTCATACACTATATACTGAGATGCATACACTATATACTGAGATGCATACACTATATACTGAGATTCATACACTCTATACTGAGATGCATACACTCTATACTGAGATGCATACACTACATACTGAGATGCATACACTCTATACTGAGATGCATACACTCTATACTGAGATTCATACACATATATATACTGAGATGCATACACTCTATACTGAGATGCATACACTCTATACTGAGATTCATACACTATATACTGAGATTCATACACTCTATACTGAGATGCATACACTATATACTGAGACGCATACACTATATACTGAGATGCATACACTATATACTGAGATGCATACACTCTATACTGAGATGCATACACTCTATACTGAGACGCATACACTATATACTGAGATTCATACACTCTATACTGAGATGCATACACTCTATACTGAGATTCATACACATATATATACTGAGATGCATACACTCTATACTGAGATGCATACACTCTATACTGAGATTCATACACTCTATACTGAGATTCATACACTATATACTGAGATGCATACACTATATACTGAGATTCATATACTATATACTGAGATGCATACACTCTATACTGAGATTCATACACATACAGTGCCTTGCGAAAGTATTCGGCCCCCTTGAACTTTGCGACCTTTTGCCACATTTCAGGCTTCAAACATAAAGATATGAAACTGTAATTTTTTGTGAAGAATCAACAACAAGTGGGACACAATCATGAAGTGGAACGAAATTTATTGGATATTTCAAACTTTTTTAACAAATAAAAAACTGAAAAATTGGGCGTGCAAAATTATTCAGCCCCTTTACTTTCAGTGCAGCAAACTCTCTCAGAAGTTCAGTGAGGATCTCTGAATGATCCAATGTTGACCTAAATGACTAATGATGATAAATAGAATCCACCTGTGTGTAATCAAGTCTCCGTATAAATGCACCTGCACTGTGATAGTCTCAGAGGTCCGTTTAAAGCGCAGAGAGCATCATGAAGAACAAGGAACACCAGGCAGGTCCGAGATACTGTTGTGGAGAAGTTTAAAGCGGTTGGATACAAAAAAGATTTCCCAAGCTTTAAACATCCCAAGGAGCACTGTGCAAGCGATAATATTGAAATGGAAGGAGTATCAGACCACTGCAAATCTACAAGACCTGGCCGTCCCTCTAAACTTTCAGCTCATACAAGGAGAAGACTGATCAGAGATGCAGCCAAGAGGCCCATGATCACTCTGGATGAACTGCAGAGATCTACAGCTGAGGTGGGAGACTCTGTCCATAGGACAACAATCAGTCGTATACTGCACAAATCTGGCCTTTATGGAAGAGTGGCAAGAAGAAAGCCATTTCTTAAAGATATCCATAAAAAGTGTCGTTTACAGTTTGCCACAAGCCACCTGGGAGACACACCAAACATGTGGAAGAAGGTGCTCTGGTCAGATGAAACCAAAATCGAACTTTTGGCAACAATGCAAAAGCGTTATGTTTGGCGTAAAAGCAACACAGCTCATCACCCTGAACACACCATCCCCACTGTCAAACATGGTGGTGGCAGCATCATGGTTTGGGCCTGCTTTTCTTCAGCAGGGACAGGGAAGATGGTTAAAATTGATGGGAAGATGGATGGAGCCAAATACAGGACCATTCTGAAGAAAACCTGATGGAGTCTGCAAAAGACCTGAGACTGGGACGGAGATTTGTCTTCCAACAAGACAATGATCCAAAACATAAAGCAAAATCTACAATGGAATGGTTCACAAATAAACATATCCAGGTGTTAGAATGGCCAAGTCAAAGTCAGACCTGAATCAATCGAGAATCTGTGGAAAGAACTGAAAACTGCTGTTCACAAATGCTCTCCATCCAACCTCACTGAGCTCGAGCTGTTTTGCAAGGAGGAATGGGCAAAAATTTCAGTCTCTCGATGTGCAAAACTGATAGAGACATACCCCAAGCGACTTACAGCTGTAATCGCAGCAAAAGGTGGCTACAAAGTATTAACTTAAGGGGGCTGAATAATTTTGCACGCCCAATTTTTCAGTTTTTTATTTGTTAAAAAGTTTGAAATATCAATAAATTTCGTTCCACTTCATGATTGTGTCCACTTCTTGTTGATTCTTCACAAAAAATTACAGTTTCATATCTTTATGTTTGAAGCCTGAAATGTGGCAAAAGGTCGCAAAGTTCAAGGGGGCCGAATACTTTCGCAAGGCACTGTATATACTGAGATGCATACACTATATATTGAGATTCATACACTCTATACTGAGATGCATACACTCTATACTGAGATTCATACACATATATACTGAGATGCATACACTATATACTGAGACGCATACACTATATACTGAGACGCATACACTATATACTGAGACGCATACACTACATACTGAGACGCATACACTACAAACTGAGATACAAACACTATATACTGAGATGCATATACTATATACTGAGATGCATACACTCTATACTGAGATTCATACACATATATACTGAGATGCATACACTATATACTGAGACGCATACACTATATACTGAGATGCATATACTATATACTGAGATGCATACACTATATACTGAGATTCATACACTCTATACTGAGATTCATACACTCTATACTGAGATGCATACACTACATACTGAGATGCATACACTCTATACTGAGATTCATACATATATATACTGAGATGCATACACTCTATACTGAGATGCATACACTCTATACTGAGATTCATACTATATACTGAGATGCATACACTATATACTGAGATTCACTCTATACTGAGATTCATACACTCTATACTGAGATTCATACACTCTATACTGAGATGCATACACTATATACTGAGATGCATACACTCTATACTGAGATGCATACACTCTATACTGAGATTCATACACATATATACTGAGATGCATACACTCTATACTGAGATGCATACACTATATACTGAGATTCATACACTCTATACTGAGATTCATACACTCTATACTGAGATGCATACACTACATACTGAGATGCATACACTCTATACTGAGATGCATACACCTCTATACTGAGATTCATACACATATATATACTGAGATGCATACACTCTATACTGAGATGCATACACTCTATACTGAGATTCATACACTATATACTGAGATGCATACACTATATACTGAGATGCATACACTATATACTGAGATTCATACACTCTATACTGAGATGCATACACTCTATACTGAGATGCATACACTACATACTGAGATGCATACACTCTATACTGAGATGCATACACTCTATACTGAGATGCATACACTCTATACTGAGATTCATACACATATATATACTGAGATGCATACACTCTATACTGAGATGCATACACTCTATACTGAGATTCATACACTATATACTGAGATTCATACACTCTATACTGAGATGCATACACTACATACTGAGATGCATACACTCTATACTGAGATGCATACACATATATACTGAGATGCATACACTATATACTGAGACGCATACACTATATACTGAGATGCATATACTATATACTGAGATGCATACACTATATACTGAGATTCATACACTCTATACTGAGATTCATACACTCTATACTGAGATGCATACACTCTATACTGAGATTCATACACATATATATACTGAGATGCATACACTCTATACTGAGATGCATACACTCTATACTGAGATTCATACACTATATACTGAGATGCATACACTATATACTGAGATTCATACACTCTATACTGAGATTCATACACTCTATACTGAGATGCATACACTACATACTGAGATGCATACACTCTATACTGAGATGCATACACTCTATACTGAGATTCATACACATATATATACTGAGATGCATACACTCTATACTGAGATGCATACACTATATACTGAGATTCATACACTCTATACTGAGATTCATACACTCTATACTGAGATGCATACACTACATACTGAGATGCATACACTCTATACTGAGATGCATACACTCTATACTGAGATTCATACATATATATACTGAGATGCATACACTCTATACTGAGATGCATACACTCTATACTGAGATTCATACACTATATACTGAGATGCATACACTATATACTGAGATGCATACACTATATACTGAGATTCATACACTCTATACTGAGATGCATACACTCTATACTGAGATGCATACACTACATACTGAGATGCATACACTCTATACTGAGATGCATACACTCTATACTGAGATACATACACTCTATACTGAGATTCATACATATATATACTGAGATGCATACACTCTATACTGAGATGCATACACTCTATACTGAGATTCATACACTATATGAGATGCATACACTCTATACTGAGATGCATACACTCTATACTGAGACGCATACACTATATACTGAGATTCATACACTCTATACTGAGATGCATACACTCTATACTGAGATTCATACACATATATACTGAGATGCATACACTCTATACTGAGATGCATACACTCTATACTGAGATTCATACACTCTATACTGAGATTCATACACTATATACTGAGATGCATACACTATATACTGAGATTCATATACTATATACTGAGATGCATACACTCTATACTGAGATTCATACACTATATACTGAGATTCATACACTATATACTGAGATGCATACACTATATACTGAGATGCATACACTCTATACTGAGATGCATACACTCTATACTGAGACGCATACACTCTATACTGAGATTCATACACATATATACTGAGATGCATACACTATATACTGAGATTCATACACTCTATACTGAGACGCATACACTCTATACTGAGATTCATACACTATATACTGAGATGCATACACTCTATACTGAGATGCATACACTCTATACTGAGACGCATACACATATATACTGAGATGCATACACTATATACTGAGATTCATACACTCTATACTGAGACGCATACACTATATACTGAGACGCATACACTATATACTGAGATTCATACACTCTATACTGAGATGCATACACTCTATACTGAGATTCATACACTCTATACTGAGATGCATACACTCTATACTGAGATTCATACACATATATATATACTGAGATGCATACACTCTATACTGAGATTTTCGCTCATGCACTATACCTAGATTCTTCCGTATACACTGAGATCGGTCATCAGTCACGTGCCCGGTAAAGTCCACACCCATTTAGCTGAGCGCACACATGTCAAACGCCGTTTTGAAGATTTAACGTGAGATGTAGGGCTGTTTTTTATTTCTTTCAAAATCTATCTGGCAATATATTAGTTAATGTTGTATTTAACTTGCACCGTATATTATTTCGTATATTCCACTGGCTTTTTTTCTTAAGATGTTTTTGAATCTCCTTGCTCTTCATGAAAATGTCTGTCTGCTGGTCTCAGGGGTAACAAGAAAAACTAAACAAAAAAACACTCGGTAAGTGGCTTAATACTACCATTACTACTACTAGCCTAATAAAAAGCTACATTTTATATCCCAAACATTTGGAGTTTGGAGTTCACCAGTAGAGGTTTAACGCCTTTTTTGTTAAAAAATAAATAAATAAATAAATACTACCGCATGTTTTCAACAAGTTCTATGTAACATTGTTTAGAAGGTTGTGGTGGATTTTCAGTGTTGGTTTACACCAGGAGAAAATAAAACGTTAAGAGTATATTAATTTACAAAAGGGATATTCAAAAGCACTAACTGAGGCCACCATAGTGGGCATTTTTGTTTTTGTCGTCGAATAGAGGAGTGCACTATTTGAACTTGTCGCCGACGACCAACGATTTGTCCCGTGGTGGCTTTCTTTAATTTAGTTATAATTTGTTAGTTGGTATTTGACCCTACTTAAAGTATGCTTTAGTATTTAGATTAGCCTGTACAACGAATAGGCACACTTACGAAAAATCCTATGGTTTTTCTATGGTAACCATGGTAACTATGTTTATATCCTGGTACCATGGTTTGTCTGTAGTTACTAAGCGCAGTACCGCTCTGAGAGTCTGTTCCGTGTATTGAATTAGACTGCACTACTACTATAAGAACATAAGAACATAAGAAAGTTTACAAACGAGAGGAGACCATTCAGCCCATCTTGCTCGTTTGGTTGTTAGTAGCTTATTGATCCCAGATGTGACGTAGAATAGTAAGTTAACATACAATAATCTAAATGCATAACATGTTTTTTTTTTTTTTTAATATGCTCATATTAATCTTTTTACATAAGTGACCCTTAACCGGTAATGATATGATAATCTCAAAAGATAGTGTAAAATGATAACATATCAATGCTAGGGGTGGGATTTCTTAATAGTTAGAAACATGAAGCCTACTTCAAATTAATATAAATTGTATTTAATTTTTTAATGTTCACAGGAATGTAACACAGACAGTGAAGATGAAGGTGCCTCAACAAGTCCACAACCACACATAAGTACAAGTACACAATACACAAGTAGAGAGGGGAATTGTGAAAGCAAGCCTTGGGGTTTTAATCAAGACAACATAAGTGATGTGGTCAATATTCCTGATGATGACTGCAATCCTCAAAGAACTTTAACACAGGATTGTATCACTTTGACATTAGTTGCAAATGGTAGTGGCAACTTGCCTGATCTAACTTTCCACAATACAAGTTTGTCAGCTGCATCTGAACGAAACTTGAACTTCTCTCTGTTCAGAAATTGGTGCCTTACAAAGAACATGTTTCGTTGATAACCCCATACCAGTCATAGCTATTGACAGTGACACATGCAATGAACCACCACAGCCAGAAAGGATTCTTCCTGTGGATGTTAATTCTCAAGAATTGTCATATACTTGTTACAGAAACTATGTGCAGTGGACACAACATGATGATGATGATGTCTCTGTCATGTCTGATGATATTAATTTTTGGCTATTCAAGCTAGCCTGGAAGACCAAGTGATGTATGTCATTTTTATTTGAGCTCACAGTTCTAGTTTTATGTTAGTATGTCACACAAAACTAAACTGAACATTTTAAAATAAGCATTTGGTTTTGTTATAAACATAAAAGCTGCATCAAGTGTAACCTACATTTAACTTTTAAATCATTCTAATACTTCATACATGCATAGAAAGCTGCAATTATTTTGTTCCTAGTTTTGAAATAACTTTTTTTTTTTTTTTACAAACTTAAGGAACCCTCAAAATGATAAGGCAGCTTCTGAAGTTTTGCACGAATTGGCTCAGAAAATCAGTACTTCTTCAACATCAAGGCTGCATATAAATCGTCATAATATATGGGATGGAGCAGTAAGAGGCTTTAGAAGAAAAACATTCTTGCCGTCCAACCATCCATCAGTTAAATTCTCGGATGATACTGGAAAGCTAGAGGAAGCTGTTGATCTCGGGGACCCAGAAGGAATTTCTACGTCTTCTGATGCATTACCTTGAGGGATCCCCTTTTCTGAAGGTTCATCAACCTCCAAACGCTAGCTCTCAATTCTTCAGGTATGATGTATCTTCAGATGCTTCTCAGTATAAAGCGTATATAAGTAATTGTCATTTCCTGACAGTAAAGCATTTTCATTAAGTTCCGTTCTAGTTAACATCAGCTCTAATTAATATCTAGGTAATATCAGTTTCTTTCTAGTTAATATCCGCTAATGTCATGAAGGAAACGGTTAATATACATTAAATGTATAATAACTATACTTAGGATAACTGTTCATTGCAAATGTCCTTCTAGAGTCACCAATAATATTGGTATTATCTATTTATATACCCCCTTCCATTATAGCGCTCAGAGAAGGTTGAATGAAGCAGGTCGAATGATTGCAGTGTCCTTGGTTCATGGTGGTCCTGGCCCTGGATTTTTCTCTCAGGTTCTTTTGGCTCCTTGTCTATGGACCTGAATCTGTGGCACCAAAACTAGAGGATGTAGCAGACTTTGAAGTGGCTCACAAAATCCAACAGGTATAAATGAATCTCGCCACTATTTAGACTCCATTTGTGGATCCTGCAAAACCTATCTTCTACTTTTGATCCGATCTGTCCTTTTTAACCTGCTTGCATATTTTATATTCTCTATTATATTAATTTATTAAATCTGTTCTTTTTATGTTCACTGTTGTTTCAGAGTTAAACTTGTTGTAGTGATGTTGAGATTGCTACATTGTAATGTTGTTATTAAAATAGATTATATTGTTTGATTAACGCTGTAAGTCGCCTTGCATAAAAGAGTCTGCTAAATCTCTGCAATAATAATAATAGTGGTCGTATGTATTTCTGTTTTTCTTTTTTGTTAACAGTGCCGATTTGCAATTAACATTTCATATGGAATGTCAGAAATAGCAGGGGGGGTCTGGGGATACACTAAGACTGAAGACTGACGAAGTAAAATTTAAAGTCAAAGATTATCCTTTCTATTACATGTATATCCCTGCTTAAACATATTCTGTAAGCTTGTGATTGAAATACATAAACAATATTGTTTTGTATATTACAATTACGGACTTACCTAAAAGTGCAACTAACTGTAATGTTTCACCTAGATTGCAAATGCAGTGACTGTTGAAGAACTGAGGACAGCAATAAAGAATAGTGATGATTATTTGTCCTTTGCTGGTTGTTTGAGGCCAGTCCATTCAGTGAATGACAAGGAAGTTCTCGTGAAAGATATGCTGCACTACCATGTTATGAATCGTGTGAGAGACCATTTGAAAGGTTCTGTAGATAAAGTTGCCACTATAATCAGTCATATCTTGTAATCCTAAAATAGCAAATTAAAATTAAACAGACATTTTGGCATTCTCTCACAGGGTTAATTAAGCAGTTTCTGGTCCATAGAATGAAATCTCTCACATATTCACACCAAAGTATGATGGATATGCAGTGATTTGTGTTTTAAGTATGAATTAAGATTTCATTTAAGTAACAAATACCTCAATTGTGGTTTGATTGACTATGTAGGACTGTGATCTCTGGCAGAACAATCAAAATACAGCACTACTGTCTAAAGTTTAATCAACTACTAGGGTAAATCCAATATTTGAGTTGTTTTTTTGTGCCAGTTTTGACCATTTTGTTTTATAGCCAACGTTCACATGCAGTGCTGGTTTCTAGTGAGAAATAGCCCTCATGTAAACTGACCCAATGTTGGACTTCTTGCCTTTCTCCAAAAGATAAAATACCTACAATACTAGTTCAGACTTAATTTGCAAATCTATTATTTCCATTTAATTTCCAATACTGTATTAGTGTCTGAATAACCCTCTCTTAAGGTTTTAACATGTTTTTTACTTTGGATAACTGGTAACTGTGGTTTCATGAATACCACTTATGATTATAAATAGGGATGAAATAAATACAGATTTTGCAGCTCAGTTTGGTTTTAGTTAATCTAGTCTATGGGACTGTTATTTGTATTGCAATTAAACTTTTATGTCTGCTATATATCTCTCTCTATCTCATATACACACACACACACAGGAGTGGGTCTTTCATTGTACACCTGCTATATTTATATTCTGCCTACACTGATTGTCCTGTCTTGACAGACATCTTCTTTGGTTTATATATTCCATGGGTTTTGTAATCTGTTCTCCTACTTTATATACTTCTTCAAACTAACATTTGATGCATCTGTTATTCGTTATTGTGAAAGCCTGTTCTACTTTTTCTTTCTAGGTTCAGAGATGGTATAAAACACTGGGAATCCTTCAGCAAGTAAAGACATTTCCTGCTGTCTTTTCACCACTTTTCTGCCACAAGCCTGAAAAGCTTACTGCAGAAAAAATGGATAACCTCTTCTCAATTTGCTTCTCACCAGAGGAAAGCAACAAAAAAGTTGCTGAATTATCTGTAGTTGCCTTTTGGAGGGAATTTTTGGAAGATGTGGAGGGTAAGAATCAATCCCCTATAAAAGTGGTTTTCAACCTTCATCCTAGAGTAGTGCTTCTCAATCCTGGTCCTGGGGACCCTCTGTCCTGCTGGTTTTTGTTCCAACCAAACTCTCGATTACTTAATTGAACTAATATGCCTAATAAGAATTTTTTCCATTATTTTAAATGGTTCGAGATTTCACGTTAAATATAAAATTATATTATAATAAACTTGAATTCTCCAACTTTTTGTAAGCTAAACTGTTTAAAAAGTAAAATAAAGGAAATTATTAGTTTCATTAAGGTTCAATTAAGTAATTGAGAGCAGCTCGGTTGAAACAAAAGCCAGCAGGACAGTGGATCGCCAGGACCAGGATTGAGAACCACTGTCCTAGATGACCCCTGTGTCTGTTGGTTTGCGTTGCAACTGAGTTCTTATTACTTGAACCCTGTATTGAACTAATAATTGTCTTATTTCAACATTTTCAGCTCTTAAACAGGTGGAGATAGCTCAGATAAGTGTTCAAATAAGTAGCTGACAGTTGGAATGAAAACCAGCAGACACGGGGCTCCAGGACCAGGGTTAACAATTACTCATCAGTAGTATCTTCATATTTTTAATTCAATTTATTTTGTTCATATAGCATTGAATCAGAGCATTGTGTCATAAAGTAGTAAATTCATGCCCTGATGTTTACTCCAATGGTGAAAAAGAAAAAACAGGGGTAGGCAAACTTTGGCACTTTTCATTTTATTCCATTGTATTTGAACGAACGCTTAGGCCTAATTAGTGAAGTTCTGTTCTGCAACAAGGATAATTGAGTAATAAGGGTCAATTAAGAACATTTACTTGTTGTTGAATCAAAGTCCTGAAGTGGTTGCCTACCCCTGACCTAAATCATTTAACATTGTCCTGTGTTAAATTGTTATGATGTTATTATGTTTATTATGAATGTGTAGTTTTGCAAAGGTAGTGTATTGCAAAGAGATTCATGTTTTGTTTGTTTTTAAGCAGTGATCTTAACTGAGGTTAACCAACTTTATTTGTAGAAAACGAGGCATCAGTGACAATGGAATTGATTCTAGCATTTGCAACAGGGGCAGACAGCATTCCTCCATGTGGATTCTCTCCTGCACCAACAATTGAATTTCTCCATCAAACTGAAACAATGCAACCAGGGGTACTACCAGTTGCAAACACATGCATAAACTGTCTAAAGCTACCCATCCATCAGACATATGAAGAATTTTTTTTTTTTTTTTTGCAACACTCAAGGTTTCGGCAAGAATAACGTGTGATCACAAACATAAAACTGGTAATGCTTATTGGTGTTTGCTTCCTTTGTTTTTAAAAAGTAAATTGTTTTATGTAAAATGATAAATGAAAGTAAAAGTGGCCATTGCAATTGACTTAAATTGTATGGTTGGCTATTTGCTGACAACAAATTGAATGCACACATGTTGGCATTAAAAACATTTTCAGGACGTGAAAATGTCTTTAATGCTGATATGTGTGCATTCGTTTTACATATACGAGTATACTTTTTTGACTGGGTGTAGGAAATCAAGTTGAAATGTTTTCCTTTGTTAAAGAACACTGATTTATTTTTGTAAAATACATAGGCCTAGATTTAATCAAACTCCAGCCTACCCACAGGTTGCAAAATATAAATGTCGTATTTGATGGTGAATGAGAACAAGTAAGGAGCCCCTGGCAGAAAGAAAACCAACAAGTACTGGGTTTGTATATTTTGATTTATGGGTGGCTTAAATTCTTCATTTGTTTCAGGACTTTTATATAATTTATTTTACACATAACTGTTTATGAAAGAAAAAAATTATCCTGGATATTTCCAGCAGATTCTTTCATTTTGCTGTTTGATTATTGTATAGTAACAAAGTTGAACAAAAGCTCAAATCCTAATGGAAATGGAGAAGAAAGACAGGTTCCACCTTTCTAGAACTATTTCTGCATTGTTATAATTGCAGCACGGATCATTCTGTGAATTTTATTTGTTGTTTTCAATTAAAAAGAAGGACCTTCTCACTCCAAATATTATTTGAATAACATGTGCAACCATGATGCATTACAAGTACTTTTGCTTCTTAGGACAGCTTAAAGAAATGGAAAATGTAGAGATTGCATTTTAGTATTCTGATGTTAACATTAAGTAGACAATGTAATGTATTACATAGTCATAGTCAAAGGAGGAAAAAAGAAGATAAGCCTTATTCTGTCACAGGACCAGGGTTGAGAAACACTTGAAAGCAGGGGCCTTAATCTAGGTAGCTTTATTACTGGAAGAAGTGTTCACAACCAAAGAATTGAAAGTTTATGGGCAGAACTCAATAGAGTAGTTATTGCACACTACTGCAATCTCTTCCAGTTCGTGGATCAGCAGAACATTGTTAATCAGTGGAACCACCATGGGCTCGCAACACAAAATCACTATTCTCCTCTACAGCTTTGGCATTTAGGAATTATTAATCATATTGTCTCAATGTAGTGTAGTGTTGACCAGTGTTTCTTTACCCTGGTCCTGAGTACCCCTCTGCTGGTTTTTTTGTTCCAACCGAGCTCTCAATTACTTAATTGAACCCTAATGTGAACTCATAATTTGTCTAATCAGTGCTTTTGAATTATTTTTAGCTCCTAAAGAGTTGGATATTTCTCAAGTTATGTCTAAAATTATATTATTAAGTAACTTGAAATATTCAATGTTTTATCAGCAAAACCATTTAAAATGTCTAATTAAGAAAACTGTTAGTTCAATTGAGGGTTCAATTAAGTAATTGAGAGCAGCTCAGTTGGAACGAAAGCCAGCAACCACAGTGGTACTCCAGGACCGGGGTTGAGAAACCCTGGTGTTGACTACTAATTCAACAGCATAATTAATAATGTGTGTTAAGATTTCTATATAATAGTGCTCCATTGTGGGTTGAATGTGTAAGTAGGAGGAGGAAAGAGTTAATAAAGTTGTTTAAATTGCATTATTATTTATTTCTTAGCAGACACCCTTAGCCAGGGTGACTTACAATTGTTACAAGATATCACATTATTTTTACATACAATTACATTATTTTTTTTACATTATTTTTACATACAATTACCCATTTATACAGTTCGGTAAAGCAATCTAGGTAAAGTACCTTGCTCAAGGGTACAACAGCAGTGTCCCCCACCTGGGATTGAACCCACAACCCTCCAGTCAAGAGTCCAGAGCCTAACCACTACTCCACACTGCAGTGGTCTGTGGGTGATTTACTTTCAGCAGTATCTCAATGTAAATAGAGATACAGTATAATACCGCCACAGCTGGTTTGGGGCATAACATGTTGTAAACACGCCTTCTTATTGCTCGCCTCCTTGGAAAGCCCTGCCAACTGGATTGAGGAGTTGAAGAGACTGACGTATGCTCCAACGTTGGACACGGAGACCACGAGATCTTAGACTGCCTATTACATAAGTTTCCCCTGCATTAGGCGTTTGGGACAATATCTCGGAGACAACACTATCTAACTGATAATCAGAAACCACAGAAAATTCATGTGGTTCAATACCAGTTCTTAGTCTATGATGATAAAAGTGTTCTTCTGCTAATTCCAAAACATCTGGCAATGTTTTGCCAACTCAGTCCTAAAGACACACAATAGTTTATTTGTTCTGCTGATATTTCAAATCTTGGTCTTCCACGTCCTCCAGATCGATGTGTTAATAGGACACAAGAACTATGGTAGGAAACTCTTTGAGTTGTCGAAGACAGGTAGTTACTATGCAATTGCAACATTGAACTGTACATATTTTCCAAAAGTGTAAGCACCTCTTGTATGCCAGAACCATCATGTTCAGAGCACACATACAGAATTGCACTGATAACTCGTAAATGATCCTCCAGGTTCCTGTATGTATGCTGGTGGAGGATGAAGTCATTGGTAAATTTGTACCGACATATACCCCCCAGGCACATTCTCACGTCTATAAAATATTCAATAATATCCTCATTGTTGGATTGAACTAAAGGTATAGCAGAACTTAACACAAAAATACAAATCAATTCAAGAAACTTCATATTTCAAACAAACACACCTGTGCTTTTGCCTGTAATCTTCAAAATGACAGATGTACAGCAAGCAGCTTTCAAAAATATGGGTTGAGAATACAACTGTGTCTCAGTATAGCATATCTCAGTATATAGTGCATCTCAAAAAAAAAGCCAGTGGAATATACGAAATAATATACGGTGCAAGTTAAATACAACATTAACCAATATATTGCCAGATAGATTTTGAAAGAAATAAAAAACAGCCCTACATCTCACGCTAAATCTTCAAAACGGCGTTTGACATGTGTGAGCTCAGCTAAATGGGTGTGGACCTTACCGGGCACGTGACTGATGACCGAACTCAGTGTATACGGAAGTATCTCAGTATAGTGTATGAGCGAAAATCTCAGTATAGAGTGTATGCGTCTCAGTATATAGTGTATGCGTCTCAGTATAGAGTGTATGAATCTCAGTATATAGTGTATGCGTCTCAGTATAGAGTGTATGCATCTCAGTATATAGTGTATGCGTCTCAGTATAGAGTGTATGCGTCTCAGTATATAATGTATGCGTCTCAGTATATAGTGTATGCGTCTCAGTATATAGTGTATGCATCTCAGTAGAGTGTATGAATCTCAGTATATAGTGTATGCATCTCAGTATAGTGTATGCGTCTCAGTATAGAGTGTATGCGTCTCAGTATAGAGTGTATGCGTCTCAGTATATAGTGTATGAATCTCAGTATATAGTGTATGCATCTCAGTATATAGTGTATGCAAATATCACGGTGAATTATGTCCCTAACTGCGCCTCATACATCTTGCTCGTTTGGTTGTTAGTAGTTTGTTTGTTGTGCTGTTGTTTTAAACTGTACAGCGCTTTGAGATGTTTTGTATTTAAGCGCTTTATAAAATAAAGATTATTATTATTTTACATGTTACATATTGGGTATTACCGATATTTCAATGTAGGCTAGCATAAATAAAACGTTTCTAATGATACGATTAAGAAAGACATAGCCTTTTGTTTTCAATGTACTGTAACTGATAAATACAGTATTTATCAATGGTAGCCAGCCTACATGTCTTTCGCAATGTATAAGAACATAAGAACATAAGGTGGTTTACAAACGAGAGGAGGCCATTCAGCCCATCTTGCTCGTTTGGTTGTTAGTAGCTTATTGATCCCAGAATCTCATCAAGCAGCTTCTTGAAGGATCCAAGGTGTCGGCTTCAGCAATATTATTGGGGAGTTGGTTCAAGACCGTCACAATTCTCTGTGTAAAAAAAGTGCCTCCTATTTTCTGTTCTGAATGCCCCATTATCTAATCTCCATTTGTGACCCTGGGTCAACATTGTCTAAACCTTTTAGAATTTTGAATGCTTGAATCAGATCACCGTGTAGTCTTCTTTGTTCAAGACTGAATAGATTCAATTCTTTGAGCCTGTCTGCATACGACATGCCTTTTAAACCAGGGATAATTCTGGTCGCTCTTCTTTGCACTCTTTCTAGAGCAGCAATATCCTTTTTGTAAAGAGGTGACCAGAACTGTACACAGTATTCTAGATGAGGTCTTAGTAATGCATTGTAAAGTTTTAACATTACTTCCCTCGATTTAAATTCAACACTTTTCACAATATATCCGAGCATCTTGTTGGCCTTTTTATAGCTTCCCCACATTGTCTAGATGAAGACATTTCTGAGTCACCATAAACTCCTAGGTCTTTTTCATAGTTCCCTTCTTCAATTTCAGTATCTCCCATATGATATTTATAATGCACATTTTTATTGCCTGCATGCAGTACCTTACACTTTTCTTTATTAAATGTCATTTGCCATGTGTCTGCCCAGTTCTGAATGCTGTCTAGATCATTTTGAATGACCTATATACTGCTATAGGCTATTGGTTCGCACAGTGCCTTCCCTGCAAAGGCAATGCTTTCAGTTTAAATATATTTCCTAATTTAGATTACTGATCCCTCTATACCTGTGTTCTCAAATCAGTGTGGAGTCCTCAGCTAAACAGGCAGTGGCAGCCAGTGCTGTTTGAAGACATGACGGCAGGTTCAATTGGACATCTATTTACCTCTTTAACCCGACCATTTCCACACGCTTTTCTCTTTCCCTCCAGTTATTTCAGGCCTCACATTCAAACAAGCACGTTTTCACACGTGTGCTTCTTCTGGATGGGAAGTCCACAGCATCCTGTCAAAACCCACACAACTCATACATATTGACATGTGCAGGGCGTGAGTCCGGCCTCACGCGGGAACAGGGATGGTTAATGGGCATTTCAAGTATAAATAATGGAAGTAATTAGGTCATTGTTTAATTATCATTATGTGTGAAATATACCTGGTACTCTATGAGCATTCCTAGAGTATTCCGTTTATATAACAATCATAATGCAAGAAAAAGAAAGCCTGATTTTCATTACATGAGAGTAGCTGTTATTTACTTTATGCTAATATTGGACTCAGCTTTATTCCAGTTGAAATATGAGCCTTCAGTGCTTTTCCTCCGCCAGGTAACGTGGTATAGAGCCTTCACTATACACCACAATTCCTGTCAGCTGAATCTGGGTTATGGATGCAACAAATCCCTGACAACCCACCTCTAAATAAATCATTAATTAGACCTGAAACCTTGTGAAATAATAATAAGCAGTAAAACACTTAGCCCCTCCACACTGAACTGCCTGCTCTTGCCGACAGTGTGCATTAATTATTATTACCTACAGTATTGTTAATAACAAGTTATAGGTGAATGAACTGAGGTTTGTTGGCATGAGGAGAGCTGTAAACTCGTCTTATCGGTGGGTCTGTAGCCTGGTATGCAGCTGGACATTCTCTTGATGAGACACTGCAGCCCCCTCACAGAACTCCTTGCATTGTTTCCAGTGGTTGCAGATGGCTGGCCCTTTCTTCAGACGTGTGGAAGAGCAGTAGAGAGCTGTGACTCCAAAAGGGCTCTTTTGCTCTGTCAGCCTCCTCTGGAACAGCATTAAAGGATAGGTGCTGATCGTTCTATTAATATGGGACCTGGCAATGTTAATTAGGAATTCTAATATGGCACAAAATGTCATCCTATTGATTTCAATGGACAATGCTACATAAGGCATGACTGAATTCACAGTAACTAAATATATAGTAGATTCTCTTTCAGAAAACCAACTAAAACAAATAGAAAAATATCAGTTTTGTGTGCAATACAATAATTTGTGTGCAATGCAACAGATGTCACAGCGCCAGGCCAGGCTGGCCAAAACCTGAGGTCAGGGATTTACATCTTGCTCGTACTGAGATGAATAATTATTGCTTGATGATGCTATTGCCAGCGATCAGGACAAGTGGCACTCTGGGACACGTTCCCCCGCCCCATGTACTGGCTGATTGTGATGTAATGGTGTGACGAGGTGCCCACCCCTTGTGTGTATTTTATGTATGTATGTATGTATGTATGTATGTATGTATGTATTATTATTATTATTATTATTATTATTATTATTATATATTGTTTATGTGTGGATGGACGAAAAGCCGTCCGACATGATTATTTATTATTTGAGATAGCGGTAAAAAAGCTGTGCGTTTGTTTTGTTTATTTATTAAAAACCTTGTGCAGACGGTGACCATCTCGAGTTAATTCATTGTTTAATTGTTGCTAATCGAGATGGTCACCAGTATAAAACCTGCAGCTTTCTGCGCTCAGGAGAGAGTATCGAGGCGGGATATCGTGAGGTAGAAGAGGAAGATTAAACAATTGCTATATTTAAATATACTTGTTTCATTATCTGTTCCGTGTTTATTTGTTTGGCCAATGTGCCCTTTCCTTTTGTGTTTTTGTGATAGTGTTTTTGTTATTTAATTTAATAAATTCAGCCCCATACCTTTGTTTGGACTACTGCTTCCTGAACCTGACGTCACTACCCATATGCCACACAAAACCATCTGTGACAAATGGTGATTGATTAATGACAGCCATACCAGCGGCAGGACCAGTGGCACTCTGGACCACCTTCCCCCAAAAGGACAAGGCCACCTCTGGCCTACTGATATTATGGCCACATCTCATCAGTTGAGGAGAGTGGCGCTAAGCCACCTACCCCCAAAAAACAAAACACAAGAGCGCTGCCCAGCCTACCTTCACCTTGCAGAATTCAACCGCTCGGCACTCAGGTAAGGAAAATACCCAACTCACCAAAGGGAGGCAGGAGGGAACCTTAGGGAATCCATGGCTATATATATATATATATATATATACAGTTGTAGTCAAAAGTTTACATATCCCAATGGAAATTTATAAGAATTTATAGAATTTTAGAAAATCAAAGAATTTTAGGAAAAATATTTTATCAGAAGTTTTGATTTTGTGGATGAGGAAAAATAGTTACAAGAAAGTCTACAATTATTTATTTCAGTAATTTTTTTTGCAAAACTCCAAAAATGCTAATTCAAAAGTATTCATACCCTTTGATGCTATGATAGTATTGCTACAAGGTGCTAGAAATTTCAATATGATAATGCAGAACCTAATTCTTGAAAAGTCTAGAAAATGCTGGATTGTAGGTGAACATTCTTAGAGAGTATAAAAGGGTTAGTCATAGGATGATTGCTGTCATTACCAATAAGTCAATATGAGAAAAAGTAAAGAGCTATCAGAAAATGATTTATTGTCATAAAGCTGGAGAAGGATACAAGAAAATTTCCAAGCATTTGAGTATCCCAATTCCAACTATTGTTTCTATTATTGAGAGGAACGGTAGTTCCTCGTACAAGTTAGAAAAATTGTTTTGAAACTAGAGTCTCTATACAGCTCAAAGAGTTTAGCTGTTTTACCATGTTGCAGCGGCAAAACTAAATCACTTAGAATTACCATCTGTACCAGTATCAAAAGTCTGAAACTGTCTTACATCAAATGTGAAAAAACGTACATACCTCTT